>JACSVZ010000009.1:20443-620443 GCA_014706295.1 Lycocorax pyrrhopterus obiensis
AGCAGTCCTGAGGGGTCTGTCTAATTCAAAGAAATTGACAGACAAACGCATTGTCTGCCAAAAGCCCTTTTATTTAGCTGGTGGGGAGCAGGGGTCTGCACCCCACTAAAATGCTTCTCTGCCACATATAAATTTCAGTGGCGTTATGTAGCAATGTTATCAAAAATACCATTCATCTCTACACTTCTAAGGCGATTCGATGGGCAGGTGGTTAGAAATACATTGCATCAGGTTCCTATACTTTAAGCTAATGCCCACGAGCTGCCCAGGAGCGGTCTATGTGCCCTAAAGCAGCTCATCTTCCTTACTGCTTCCCTGCACAGGGCGGATTCCCTATTTGCCCTCAGTTATTCTGGTAGACTAAGTCTAAAGGTTTTTGTCAAGTTAGGCCTGCCAGGTTTTTTCTTATGCTAACTGCTGCTAAGTACTTATGTATATCTGTGCTAAGTACTTGTTTCCTTATGTGAATTGCTGGTGCTTACTTATGTAAAACAAAACTCCTTGTTTCATTCCCAAACCTGCCTGATGCTGCCCACTCCTTGTGGCACCAGTTGCTTTCCTGTGGAATGTTCTACCTCCCCCAAGAGTAAAGAGGGAGCTGGAGAAAGAGCTTGCCAGGCTGCTCTCGATCCTTTACCAGCAGTCCTGGTTAAGTGGGGAAGTGCGAGCTGACTGGAAATGTGCAAATGGAACAGCCATGCACAGGAAGGGTCCGTGGGAAGGATGATGCAGGAACCATAGGCCTGGCAGCCTGAGCTTGGTACCGCAGGCGGCCTTGGAGCAGATCCTCCTGAGTGCCATCCCACGGCACATGCAGGGAACCAGGGGGTCTGCTGGAGGGTGGGAAAGCTCTGGGGAGGGATGGGGACAGGTGGGGGTGATGGCGAGGTGTTGAGGGGTTCTGTGCGGGTGTTTGGGGGGTTGGTGTTGGTGGGCGTGTTGGGGAAGGAGTTTTTCTGGAGAGTGACAGGGCTAGGCTGGAATTTGATTCAGTTTGAAGGCAGCATTTGTGGTTTTGCACAGCTTTGGTTCTGGAGGGCAGAAGGAGTATCTGCGACTTTTTCTGTTAGTGGTCCTGATTCTCATGCAGGGAAGAAGAGGGGAGAGCTGTACTTTATTGGCCACTTTCATATCTGTACCAGGGGGAGGATTAGCCTTTTTGCAATATACTCATTTGTTTGGGGTACTTTTGTAACACCGAATGGACTTTGACTCCTTGAGAGCTTTTATTCCTTAATAGAATGATGACAATATCATCCCTTCTTAGAAAAGCGCTTGCAAACCAAAGAATGGGCCATTTTCTTGCCTCTGTGTAGTGCTATTTCTTGTAAAGTGACTCTCAGTGGATGACATTAAGGCAAATGAGTTGCTGCTTTGAGATGGGAAGCAAACTTCGAAATCTTTTGCGTTCTCAGGCCATACCAGTTACTTTGGGAAGTTGGCAACTTTCTGGAACTACTTGAGTTGAGCAATGGGAAGTAAAGCTTTCCTGAATTTAGAATTATTAAATGCCAAATTCTTCTATGCCTTCATGGCAAAGATGTTTTTGTGCTGCAGGAAATGACTTCAATGAGAAAATAATTCCAGCATGAAGTAAGAGATTTTGACAGAGACCAAGTGTTGCCCCCGGTCACTCCAGGTGCTCCTGCCACCAGCCCCCTGTAGGAAGGAGCACAGACCCCAATGCACCTTGGCTTTGGCTGCCCTCTGGCAGAGAAGCCCCCCAGGGGCACAGGTCTCTGGGGCAGGAGACGGGCACCAGCGCTGCCAGGGCTCGGGGGCTGGCAGGTCTGCTTCGGCGGGGACTCTGCCACACCTGCTGATTTCAGTGCTCCCCTCCCCGGGGCCCCAGGGCTCAGAGCAGCATTCTGTGCCCTGGCCCACACGTTCCTTGTCTGTGTCACAGCCCCGGCTTTAGGATGGCCACCAGCCGGGATGTGTCCCAAGGAGGCTGTGCCAGCTTCTGTGGAAGACCCCGAGCCCTTCCCGCTGCAGCTGCGTCAGCAGCCGTGGGGGCTCCTGGTGCTGCCCCGAGCCCGCAGAGCAGGGCAGCGTTTGCTTATGGTTGGAGCCGTTGCTAAAGGTCCTGTCGGGCTGTCTCAGACACTTGGGGCAAGGGATTCCTTCCAACCTGGGCCACTTTGGGGGGGCTGGGGGTGGCCCCAGGGCAGGTGGCACTGTGTGCAAGGGCCCTTTGTGACACGGTGCAGCATGGTCACCGCGGGGGAACGGGACAGGGTGTCCCAGGGCCCTTTGTGACACGTGCTGACATAGGGGCTGGCGGCGACGCGGCCACGCCACAGTGCTCGGAGCACGCGACGGGACAGGACGGGACAGAGCGGCACCGTGAGGAGCCCCCGCACAGCGCACTCGTTCCTTGCCGACCCAGAGCTTTTCCGAGGTGTTACTCCTGCAGGTGACCTCGAGGCCAGACCACAGGACTTGGTGACCTGTGGCCTTCCCGAGGCTTCTCTTTTGCAGGTGCCCTCGAGGCCAGACCGTGGGACTTGGTGACCACAAGTCTTGACGAGGAGTCTCCTGTCACTGTGGCAGGAGCCCTCTGAGACCAGGGTGCAGGACTTGCTGTCCTGTAGCCTTCCTGAGGCTTCTGTGTTGCAGGTGCCTTCAAGGCACAACTGCACGACTTGTTCACTCAGAGCTTTCCCAAGGCATCTCTCTTGAAGATGCCCTCAAGGCCAGACGAGCATGGCAGCAGGCTCGGGGGCTGACATGCCAGGACTGGGAAATGGAGGAGCCAGAGGGCCCTGGAACTCTCCGTTTGTCAGACACCTGGGACAGGCTCCACAGGGCTCAGGGCTGGTGAGCCCTGAGCCCTGTGGGCAGGTGGGCCCCATACCTGTCACACGATGGGGCCACACGCAGCAGAGTTATCGCCACATCGGCTGGGTGTGCCTCGGCCAGCTCCAGCAGGGTCCCGTCCAGACTGTGCTCATCGGACTCATTGGCCGTGAGCCACTGGTGGATGTACCTCACCATGACGGGCACCTGGAGAAGGCACGGGGAGAGTTGGAAAGCTGCCAGAGGGAGTAATGTCCCCAGCTTCCCCAGAGAAGTGCTGCCCTTCCCGCTACCCTGCGATGGCCGCAGAGGCTTGAAGTGACCAACGGACGTGGCTTGGGAAGCCACGTGACTCCCTGGGGAATTGAACCGTGGCCACAGGCTACCTACTTGCCCTGGACTGGAAACGCTCTCCCCCACAAGCAAATCCAGCCTGGCAGCACTGGGGTCGGTGCTGGAGACGTCACAGTTTTCCATGGAGCCGGTGCCCATGACGCTGGTCTCTTCCTGCCAAATGTACTCGATGAATTTGCAAGTCACCAGCAGGAGAACAAAGGACAGGGAGGAGAGGGACGTTCCATGGGGTGCTCCAAGCGCGGTGCTCGGCTGAGCAGCGACAGCAGGCCCAGCCCAGGTGGGGATGGCTGCAGGTACCTGCGCTGTTCTGCGGAAGCGGCCACGGGCGGGGTCCTGCTCTTGTGTGCGGTCCACGGCTGCATCTGGCAAAGAGCGAGCGCAGCCAGAGCTGAGGGGCTGCGGGAGAGGCTGGAGAACACAGCCCAGCCCTGCGCTGCCCAGGCAGGGACAGCCCCGGAACGCTCAGGGGATGGAGCACGGCTGCTGCGGGAGGGTCTGGCCCGGCCCCTCTTCCGTCCTGTCCGTGGGCGTGTTCCCAGGAGATGGGATGGGACGGGATGGCACGGGATGGGATTGGGCCAAGCTGTCTGCAGGCAGCAGCCCTGTGGCCCAGCTCTGTCACCCACCCTCCTGCGGTGGCTGGAACTGCTCCACCTGTGTAGGCTGCTCTTCTGGGGCAGCTCCAGGGCCGTCTTCCTCCTCCTCCACCCAGGCCAGCTTGGGCACGCTCGGGGGTCTCTGCTCCATGTCCCTGATTGGATTTAAGGGTACTTGCAGGAGAGATGCCTTGGAAAAGCTCCAAGTCAGCAAGTCCTGCACTTGTGCCTTGAAGGCACCAGCAACAGAGAAGGCTACAGGACAGCAAGTCCTGCGCTAGTCTCAGAGGCTCCTGCCACGAGGACAGGAGACTCCTCGTCAAGACTTGTGGTCACCGAGTCCCACGGTCTGGCCTCGAGGGCACCGGCCGCAGGGATGGGAGGTGCCTCAGAAAAGCTCCGGGGCACCAAGTCCCACGGTCTGCCCTCGAGGGCACCTGCAAAAGAGAAGCCTCGGGAAGGCCACAGGTCACCAAGTCCTGTGGTCTGGCCTCGAGGTCACCTGCAGGAGTAACGCCTCGGAAAAGCTCCGGGTCAGCAAGGAACGAGTGCACTGTGCGGGGGCTCCTCACGGCGCCGCTGTGTCCCGTCCTGTCCCGTGCTCCGAGCACTGTGGCGTGGCCGCGTCGCCGCCAGCCCCTATGTCAGCACGTGTCACAAAGGGCCCTGGGAGACCCTGTCCCGTTCCATCCCACGGTGACCATGCTGCACCGTGTCACAAAGGGCCCTTGCACACACTGCCACCTGCCCTGGGGCCGCCCCCAGCCCCCCCAAAGTGGCCCAGGTTGGAAGGAATCCCTTGCCCCAAGTGTCTGAGACAGCCCGACAGGACCTTTAGCAACGGCTCCAACCATAAGCAAACGCTGCCCTGCTCTGCGGGCTCGGGGCAGCACCAGGAGCCCCCACGGCTGCCGACGCAGCTGCAGCGGGAAGGGCTCGGGGTCTTCCACAGAAGCTGGCACAGCCTCCTTGGGACACATCCCGGCTGGCGGCCATCCTAAAGCCGGGCCTGTGACACAGACAAGGAACGTGTGGGCCAGGGCGCGAATGCTGCTCTGAGCCCTGGGGCCCCGGGGAGGGGAGCACTGAAATCAGCAGGTGTGGCAGAGTCCCCGCCGAAGCAGACCTGCCAGCCCCCGAGCCCTGGCAGCGCTGGTGCCCGTCTCCTGCCCCAGAGACCTGTGCCCCTGGGGGGCTTCTCTGCCAGAGGGCAGCCAAAGCCAAGGTGCATTGGGGTCTGTGCTCCTTCCTACAGGGGGCTGGTGGCAGGAGCACCTGGAGCAACTGGTGGCAACACTTGGTATCTGACACGAGATGTTGCTGCTTCCTGGAATGAATTTTTTCGTGCAAAGGATTAGCAGTAGCACCAGAACAGCGTCAGCTGCTGACTTTCACAGGACAAAGAGATTCTACTGAGACACTGTGACGTTTCCTTGTGCTTTTCTGTCTTTCTTGCATTCTGGAAATAAAAGAATCGGCCCAGTCTCTGATATTCAACATTCCCGTTGCTGCGTGTCTGGCTGTGGCAGCTCATGTCCAAACACAACGCATGCCTGCTGAGCAGGGCAATGGACGGCCACAAGCAGGGAGGTTCCGCAGGGAACTCCAAGGGAGACACCTGGGGAAGCGCAGAGGATAGGGGTAGCTCTGGGAGGAGACGCTGCTCGGTGTCTCTGGTTATGGCGCCAGCACCCTGAAGGAGCAGCCAAGACAGGCGCTGGAAGCAGACGTGTCCTGCCCTTTTCTGCTGTCACATGGACACGGGACACACTTGGTTGCCACAGGTGCAGCAGACTTGACGCAGGAACAATGAAGGGCCACGCACTGGTAGGGAATGACCTCCAGCAAGAGCAAAGGAGGGTCCTCTAGCAGCAAAGCCTGAGCTTGTGAACCGGGCCATCTCCTCTGCACACACCAAAGCGCTTGCCTCCACCCTTGGACCTCAGCCACAGGAGTCCCTACTTTTACTCAGCATCTGCTACTTGTTCAGTTCTGCTGATCCATCAGATCAAGGCTGAACCCATTTGCTGTAGTGATTTACCACAGAAGCAGCATGAAGCATTAAATACCTGGGAGCAATTAATATTTACGCAGCCAACTAATTTTTGAAAATATAAATACTAAAGGTGTCATGAAGGTCTCTGAAGGGTGTGCGGGTGCCCTGCATGCCGCTGAGGCGACATGGGGGGTCACTGAGGGGAGGCGCGTGTCTGGCGTGTTCCTGAGGGTAGGTCGGGGTCACTGAGGGAACGCCAGGGTCACTTGAGGGGGAGACGGGCATGCCGGGGGTCGCTGAGGGTACGCGAGGGCCGCTGAAGGGACGTGGGCGCGCCCTGAGGGACACGGGAGGGGCGGGCGGGTCCCCGCTGCGCCGCCGCCGCCGCCTCCTCCGCGCCGCAGGGGGGCGTTTCCCGCCCCGCCGGTCCCCTCAGCCGCGGGGCGGGAACTCGAACCCGCTGTGTCCGCCCCTCTCGGCGAGGCGCCGGGCGGGCTTCCATAAGCGGTGTGGGAGAGGCCCTGGGGCAGCCCTGCCCCGATGCACACGGAGGGGGGATGGGGCAGTGTTGTCACAGCACTCGAGGGTGTTTCAGTTTGTGGGAGGTAAACCTGAAGTAGCTTAGAGGGAGAGAACTTCATAGCGGAGGAATGCTGGAATTACCTGGTGTCACCCGTAGGGAACAGAACGAATACTTGGGGGTTAAAGTTGAGGTAATCACTGCACTGGGAGAATGAAAGCGGAGGTAATCCGTGGAGCACATGTGGTGGACGTTTTGGTGGGAAAATCTGAGGTGATCTCTAGGGGACAAAATTGCTTTTTGAGGAAAAGCCTGAGGTAATTTGTAGGGGACACAGAGAAAATTTTGTGACAAAACCTGAGGTAAATTTTAGGGGACAGAAGGAACATTTTGGGAGTAAAATATCAGGTTATCTGACTTCCACCACTTTGTCCCTGGCCCCAGCAGGGCCCCCCTGCCCTCCTTGTCCCCAGCCAGCCCAGCCTCAGCACCTCGGGGGTGCCCGCACCCTCCTGCCGAGGCCCGGCCTCCAGGGCTTCTGCTGCAGGCATGGGAGACGCTTCGGGAAGCGCCAGAGCAGCCGGGTGGAAGGAGCGAGGCGGCTGCCTGGGGGCCTCTGACACCCAGTTCCTCAGGCCTTCCCACCAGCCCGGCCTCCTGTCCCCTTGGAGCCTCCTGCCACCCACTCCCTCACACATTCCCCCTCGTGCCTTCCCACTGCCTTGTCCCGTCAGGGACTCCGCAGCACCTCATCCCTTCACGGCCTCCCACCGCCCCGGCCCCTCAGGCTCTCCCCCAGCCCGGCCGAGCTGCCCGGCAGCGGCGCAGCCCCGATGGAGCTCCAGAGGGGCCGGATCAAGAGGCACCTCGGAGCCCTCAGCAATCCAGGCAGCAACGCACGGGCAGGAGGACACAGATGGCACTTCCTGCCTGGGACAGGGCTTGTGGCCATCTCCAGGCACCAGTCTCGCACGGATCCCCGCAGCTCCGGCCCCTGCCCACCCGCTCTGTCGACACCGTTGAGGTTTCAGCAGAACCACCAAAGGCCAAGGGGCTTATGGCCATTTTCCCTTCCACATTGCACGCCCAGTGGACTTGCTGAGCACAAGCACCCTTTTTCCCCTCTTCCCCTATGCCCTGCAGACACTGGGCACCAAAAGAAAGCTCCTGGGAGTCTATGTATTATAACACATTCTATATTTACATACTAAAGAAAAATGAAAAGAAGAAAAGAACAATCCTGAAGAAAAAAACAATCGTAAAGAAAAGAAAAATCCCTGCTGGCTCAGGTGGCCCCAGAAGAGACGAGCAGACAGCTCAGCTCTCTGCAGAGCTTCAACACCACAGCCAGCCACAGTCCCACAGACGAGACCGTCTCTTCCATGCGCTGCGGAGCTCATTTCGCAGCTTCCGGGAGATGGAGATCGGAGCCCTCTTTACTGCCCTGAGAAAGTGCACCGCTTCTTGTGCCAGGCTTCCCATGGCAAGGCTGATGTCCTCTGCCGTATCTTCAAGGGCTGGGACAGAAAGGAACAGAGCAGATCCCGGATCTGCAGGCACCCGAGGAGAGCCCCCTGCCAGGGCCTTCCCAGCCCGCTCTTGCCATGGCCAGGAGGAAGCAGGGACCAACGGGATCGGCCCGAAGGTGCTGGCCACGAACCCCGCACGTGCCCCTCAAAGCTCTCTGTGCTCTGCCCACGCCGCCCCTGGTCCGCACAGGGAGCGGAGCCCTCCGCAGCCGGGACAGGAGATTGCGGCCCCTCCCGCCAGCCCTCGCTGACAGCCCGCTGCCCTCACTCACCTTTGCAGACGAGCCCGAACTCTCCCTGCTGCGCTGCCAAGCTCTGCCCGGCGACCACTGGGAACACAGAGCCAGTCACGGCCCCAGCGGCACAGCTCCCTCACAGCGCTGCTGCCAGCCCTGTGGCCACACGCTCTCCTCCCCCCGGCAGGGCTCAGCCCGGGCCCTTGCCGCATCCTGACGCCCGAGGGCACGGCTGCGAGAGGGCGGCCGCGGCCTCGAGGGCAGGCGGGGCTGGGGCCGAGCTGCGGCAGCGGGGCGGGGAGGGGCCCCGGGCTCGTGGCTCACCCAGGAACCTGACGGCCGCCAGTCGCAGGGACTCCTGCGGGCTCTGCAGGTACGGCAGGGCCCGGCGCACGTACCCGGTCACTCGGCTCCCGTCCACTGCCAGCTGGAGAGAGCGCCAGGAGGGAAGGGTTGGCGCGGGCTCAGCCCCTTCCTTGGCCGGGCGCTCCCTGCGCCCAGCCCGGGCTTCCCCTGCCCGCACAGCCTTGAGGCCCGGCCAGCAGCCGCTGGCGCCGGGCTCTGGAGGGGGCCGAGGGCCGGCTGCTGCCCGGGGAGCCGCGGTGCCGCCCCGCCCCACAGCCCAGCGGGGCCGGGGCTCCATCGGCACTCGGCTCGGGGCCAGAGGAGCCTGGAGAAGAGCCCGCGCGGCGCAGGGAAAGGAGCAGCGTGTGGGGCGCAGGCTGGCGCCTCTGGCTGCAGCACTGGGCAGGGGCACAGCTGCCAGCCCCACACACTGGGCACTGGGGGCAGGGGGCTTCCCCAGGCTGTGGCTGGGGCTTCCAGGCCATCCTTACCAGGCACTTGGCAAACATCCACAGTTTCTGTTTCTCCACGCGCTTTGCGAGATCTCTCCTCTTCAGGAACTCAGTCACACGAAGCAGCGTTACCCAAGAGGCCTGGAGAGCAGCAGGGACCCAGAGATGGCACCACAGCCCTGGGCACAGGACCCACGTCCCTGTGCCAAGGCCAGGAGGAGGCTGCAGCCCGCGAGGCGCCAGGGCGGGAGGCAGCCGAGCCCCATCGCAGGGGGACCCCAGCAGCCCACGAGTCCTCACCCATGCCACATGCCGGTTCTCATCATGGCAGTGGAAGAAGAGTGGGAGCAGGCTCTGTTGCACAGTTGTCTCATAAGGCTTTTCTCCCTCTTCCGCTAAGAAATCCATCATTTCTCGGAAGAGAATCATGGAGAGCTGCTGCACCTGGTTATCATCCTGTGAGAAAGGAAGAAAAAAAGACCTCAGCATCGGCTGCTCCAGGCCCACCTGGGCGCAGGCCTGAAAATCCCCAGGGCACAAAGTGTCCGGGAGGCACCCAGTGGCCGTGGCTGGGGGCACCGAGCCTTACGTTCTCAAAGAGCGGCAGGAGCGCCTCAGCCAGCTGCAGGGCGATGGGGCTTGATATCAGGATGTCTTTGTCCAGGAATATAAAGCCTAGTACAACGAGTGTCATCCCAACTATCTCTCCATCTATGTCCCGCAGGAGCTCCGAGAGGCTTTCAGTCAGGCTCCACATTCTTTCGGCCTGTGCGGAACACAAGGCTGTGCAACCTGGCCCTGCTGCCGCAGGGCCCAGAGGCCAAAGGCCTGTCCTGAAGCACTCGGGAAGCTGAACCGGGAGGCAGGAGAGCTGGGAGCAGCTGCCTCAGCGCCCGAAGCCCGGGCAAGCCCAAGCGACTATGTTCCCCAGCCCCACGCTGCCAGCGCAGCTTCGGCCACTGCCCCCTTCTCACCATCGAGGGATCGTCCCTGAGCAGGAGGAGGGCCCTGAGTGCCAGCCGACGCATCTGTCTGCGCTCGCTCCGCAGGTACCTGGATGAGACCTTCACAACGCTGTCACCGCATTCCCTCAAGTCCATGCACCTGAGCACCTGAAAGGCACAGGGCAGTGACAGGGGAGCCGGCCGGCAGGAGCCCGGAACTGCACAGCGCTGGGCCCAGGCAGCAGCGCAGGGCGCGGGCACCGTCCCAGGCAGCTTTGGCTACGAGAGGGCAGAGAGCTGGGAGGCAGCTCAGCGAGGCAGCGCTGGCCGTCAGGCTCACCTCCACAAGGAAAGCCAGGAAGGGCAGATCCCAGCGTGGCTCTTCTGCACTGAGCAGCCCGAGCAGGTGGAGCGCGATCCCGGAACATAAGGGTATGGAGACACAGCACATTTCCCTGGCAGGGCGAGAAAGGAAGCAAGACCCTGAGCCGGGGGGGCAAACCTCTCCCAGGACAGACTCACACAGGTCCGGTCTTTCCCTACCACCTTGCAAGGGGACCTGGGCCCTTTTGGAGGCAGCAGCTCCTGGGCACCCTCCTCTCCCGGCCTTTTCCAGTCTGCTCAGCCGTCCCTCAGTGACGAGGCCCTCTGGCCCTTGACCGTGGGGACTGTGAGGAGCACCCCCGGCACAGGGCACAAATGCCGAGGGCAGCGGGGAGAAGGGGGTCTCACCTGGCCAGCAGAACCACTGCATCGTGCTGGGTGTCAGCACAGAGCAGCGCGTCCCAGCCACCCTTGCGATCCATCGCTGTCACCATATCCTCATCCTCCAGGCAGAGCAGGGCCCTCAGGGTCTGCACTGCAAACCTGTGTGCAGAGCAAAGCCCAGGTCACGCTGTGGGCACTGGCTCCTGCCCTGGGGACATGGGAGGGACAGGAGGAC
Source organism: Lycocorax pyrrhopterus obiensis (assembly GCA_014706295.1). Taxonomy (NCBI): domain Eukaryota; kingdom Metazoa; phylum Chordata; class Aves; order Passeriformes; family Paradisaeidae; genus Lycocorax; species Lycocorax pyrrhopterus. The sequence goes on from JACSVZ010000009.1 coordinate 31,161, forward strand.
TGGGATGGAGCACCTGCTGGGGTTGGTGGCAAGGTCGTGTTCCTTCTGGCATACTCTCCACAAGTTATCGACCTCCTCTGGCATCTCCACAGTGCTGAAGAACACTTGGAAGAGCAGATGCACAAAGAGGCGGGGCAAATACGCTGTGACTACATGTGGGACACAGGGCACCTGGAGGATCTTCCACATCACCACAGCTGCCTGCAAAGGACAGACCACCCCGAGACAGCGCTCACTGCTGAGGCGTCCATGTGGCAGGGCCCGAGCGTGGAAGGGGAGGCCAGGGGAGACACAGGGGGAGCACCGGGCCTGGTGCCCCTGAGCCTGCCCCTAGCCCAGGTTTCAGCCCAGCGCCCGAGGCAGGGAGATGCAGTGGGGGAAGGAGGACGGGGAGCCACTGGAGCGGCGACCTGCGGGGCGAGCAAAGGCCGGTTCCAGAAACTCACAGCCAGGGCAAAGACATCTGTGTCGTCCCCGTCGGAGGTGCGCGTGCTGTGCTCCGGCCAGTTCCCCAGCACATCGAGGAGTAGCAGCAGCACCAGCTCCGCAGTCGTGGGCGAGGACATGATCGTCCTCCACATGGTCGTAGCAGCTCTGTGGGGTCAGAGCTCTGTCTCAGGGGCGGTCTCGGCCACAGCACCGTGGCCTGGGCAGCAGCGGGGACCTGAGCTGGCTGCCAGCCCTGCCTCTGCCCACCGCTCCTCGCCGGCAGCACCCAGGCAGCCCACCCCTGTAGGAACTGGCCCCTGAGGGGGCCTGAGGGAGGGAGCATGGCAGCAGGCTCGGGGGCTGACATGCCAGGACTGGGAAATGGAGGAGCCAGAGGGCCCTGGAACTCTCCGTTTGTCAGACACCTGGGACAGGCTCCACAGGGCTCAGGGCTGGTGAGCCCTGAGCCCTGTGGGCAGGTGGGCCCCATACCTGTCACACGATGGGGCCACACGCAGCAGAGTTATCGCCACATCGGCTGGGTGTGCCTCGGCCAGCTCCAGCAGGGTCCCGTCCAGACTGTGCTCATCGGACTCATTGGCCGTGAGCCACTGGTGGATGTACCTCACCATGACGGGCACCTGGAGAAGGCACGGGGAGAGTTGGAAAGCTGCCAGAGGGAGTAATGTCCCCAGCTTCCCCAGAGAAGTGCTGCCCTTCCCGCTACCCTGCGATGGCCGCAGAGGCTTGAAGTGACCAACGGACGTGGCTTGGGAAGCCACGTGACTCCCTGGGGAATTGAACCGTGGCCACAGGCTACCTACTTGCCCTGGACTGGAAACGCTCTCCCCCACAAGCAAATCCAGCCTGGCAGCACTGGGGTCGGTGCTGGAGACGTCACAGTTTTCCATGGAGCCGGTGCCCATGACGCTGGTCTCTTCCTGCCAAATGTACTCGATGAATTTGCAAGTCACCAGCAGGAGAACAAAGGACAGGGAGGAGAGGGACGTTCCATGGGGTGCTCCAAGCGCGGTGCTCGGCTGAGCAGCGACAGCAGGCCCAGCCCAGGTGGGGATGGCTGCAGGTACCTGCGCTGTTCTGCGGAAGCGGCCACGGGCGGGGTCCTGCTCTTGTGTGCGGTCCACGGCTGCATCTGGCAAAGAGCGAGCGCAGCCAGAGCTGAGGGGCTGCGGGAGAGGCTGGAGAACACAGCCCAGCCCTGCGCTGCCCAGGCAGGGACAGCCCCGGAACGCTCAGGGGATGGAGCACGGCTGCTGCGGGAGGGTCTGGCCCGGCCCCTCTTCCGTCCTGTCCGTGGGCGTGTTCCCAGGAGATGGGATGGGACGGGATGGCACGGGATGGGATTGGGCCAAGCTGTCTGCAGGCAGCAGCCCTGTGGCCCAGCTCTGTCACCCACCCTCCTGCGGTGGCTGGAACTGCTCCACCTGTGTAGGCTGCTCTTCTGGGGCAGCTCCAGGGCCGTCTTCCTCCTCCTCCACCCAGGCCAGCTTGGGCACGCTCGGGGGTCTCTGCTCCATGTCCCTGATTGGATTTAAGGGTACTTGCAGGAGAGATGCCTTGGAAAAGCTCCAAGTCAGCAAGTCCTGCACTTGTGCCTTGAAGGCACCAGCAACAGAGAAGGCTACAGGACAGCAAGTCCTGCGCTAGTCTCAGAGGCTCCTGCCACGAGGACAGGAGACTCCTCGTCAAGACTTGTGGTCACCGAGTCCCACGGTCTGGCCTCGAGGGCACCGGCCGCAGGGATGGGAGGTGCCTCAGAAAAGCTCCGGGGCACCAAGTCCCACGGTCTGCCCTCGAGGGCACCTGCAAAAGAGAAGCCTCGGGAAGGCCACAGGTCACCAAGTCCTGTGGTCTGGCCTCGAGGTCACCTGCAGGAGTAACGCCTCGGAAAAGCTCCGGGTCAGCAAGGAACGAGTGCACTGTGCGGGGGCTCCTCACGGCGCCGCTGTGTCCCGTCCTGTCCCGTGCTCCGAGCACTGTGGCGTGGCCGCGTCGCCGCCAGCCCCTATGTCAGCACGTGTCACAAAGGGCCCTGGGAGACCCTGTCCCGTTCCATCCCACGGTGACCATGCTGCACCGTGTCACAAAGGGCCCTTGCACACACTGCCACCTGCCCTGGGGCCGCCCCCAGCCCCCCCAAAGTGGCCCAGGTTGGAAGGAATCCCTTGCCCCAAGTGTCTGAGACAGCCCGACAGGACCTTTAGCAACGGCTCCAACCATAAGCAAACGCTGCCCTGCTCTGCGGGCTCGGGGCAGCACCAGGAGCCCCCACGGCTGCCGACGCAGCTGCAGCGGGAAGGGCTCGGGGTCTTCCACAGAAGCTGGCACAGCCTCCTTGGGACACATCCCGGCTGGCGGCCATCCTAAAGCCGGGCCTGTGACACAGACAAGGAACGTGTGGGCCAGGGCGCGAATGCTGCTCTGAGCCCTGGGGCCCCGGGGAGGGGAGCACTGAAATCAGCAGGTGTGGCAGAGTCCCCGCCGAAGCAGACCTGCCAGCCCCCGAGCCCTGGCAGCGCTGGTGCCCGTCTCCTGCCCCAGAGACCTGTGCCCCTGGGGGGCTTCTCTGCCAGAGGGCAGCCAAAGCCAAGGTGCATTGGGGTCTGTGCTCCTTCCTACAGGGGGCTGGTGGCAGGAGCACCTGGAGCAACTGGTGGCAACACTTGGTATCTGACACGAGATGTTGCTGCTTCCTGGAATGAATTTTTTCGTGCAAAGGATTAGCAGTAGCACCAGAACAGCGTCAGCTGCTGACTTTCACAGGACAAAGAGATTCTACTGAGACACTGTGACGTTTCCTTGTGCTTTTCTGTCTTTCTTGCATTCTGGAAATAAAAGAATCGGCCCAGTCTCTGATATTCAACATTCCCGTTGCTGCGTGTCTGGCTGTGGCAGCTCATGTCCAAACACAACGCATGCCTGCTGAGCAGGGCAATGGACGGCCACAAGCAGGGAGGTTCCGCAGGGAACTCCAAGGGAGACACCTGGGGAAGCGCAGAGGATAGGGGTAGCTCTGGGAGGAGACGCTGCTCGGTGTCTCTGGTTATGGCGCCAGCACCCTGAAGGAGCAGCCAAGACAGGCGCTGGAAGCAGACGTGTCCTGCCCTTTTCTGCTGTCACATGGACACGGGACACACTTGGTTGCCACAGGTGCAGCAGACTTGACGCAGGAACAATGAAGGGCCACGCACTGGTAGGGAATGACCTCCAGCAAGAGCAAAGGAGGGTCCTCTAGCAGCAAAGCCTGAGCTTGTGAACCGGGCCATCTCCTCTGCACACACCAAAGCGCTTGCCTCCACCCTTGGACCTCAGCCACAGGAGTCCCTACTTTTACTCAGCATCTGCTACTTGTTCAGTTCTGCTGATCCATCAGATCAAGGCTGAACCCATTTGCTGTAGTGATTTACCACAGAAGCAGCATGAAGCATTAAATACCTGGGAGCAATTAATATTTACGCAGCCAACTAATTTTTTAAAAATATAAATACTAAAGGTGACAGTTGTTTCCAAGTATTAACTCTTTATTGGCAAGGCAGGCTGAGTACTTCATTTACCCTGTTATCAGCTGCAGTGCCAGGCTCAAAGTGCAACACAGATGTGGGAACTCAGTAAAATATTTGAACTAAATACTGTTCCCTTTGTTTGCTGCAAGTTTGAGTTATGGAGTGAGACTTTCCTTTGTGTGGTACTTAAGTCCCAGATGTTTATTCACAAACTCAGTCTAAACAGATCACAATTAGCATAGGAAAGCAGTGTGTGTCGTTATCATCATCCTACTCTGAGTTTGTAAAGCTCAGGACAGCTCTCAGAGTTGCTATGTTCTATCACACACAGGCTGAATGCTGCTTAGAAAGACAAAGCAATAAAACGTGTTTCATACCTCAAATATCCATCAGATCTCAAACACCTACACGAGTGTGTCCTCCCTTGTGGATCAGAGGCCAAATCCGGGTCTCGGTGCAGTCACTGATCTACTAGTCTTGTCACGTCATGTGGACTCTCATTGCATACTTTTACACCAACCTCAGCTTTGAGGTTACAACACAACACAAAGTAAGATGCTGGTCATGATTCAGCACTGTTTGTTTCTGGCATTTATCCTTGTGTAACAAAAGGCTCACATGGCAAACCCAAACTGGGTTCCTACTGCTAAAAACCTCCCTTCCTTCCCAGTCTTGTACTTTGACTACATGAGAACACATTCAAGAGAGAGGTATCCATATTTCCTGCTTTGGAATTGACTGGGAGCATCCTGATTCCTAAAGCTTAACCTGTTCTCTGACTTGATTTACACCCAGTTGCGCCACACTGCCTGGGCATCTCAAAGCTGAGGTTCTTTGCTGTGAAGGCACAGAAGCATCTGGCATTTAATAATCCTAAATTCAGGAAACCAGGAATGCACATTACTTCCCATTGCTCAACACAAGTAGTTAAAAATAAAGTTACAAACTTACCAAGTTAATTGGCATGACCCAAGAACTTAAATTATTTGGAAATCTGCTTCCTGTCTCAAACCAGCAACTCATTTGCCTTCACATGGTCCGTTAAGAGTCAATTACAAAAAACTGACACTAAACAGAGGCTAAAGCTTGTTGTCTTTTGGGGTTTTTTTGGGATTGTTTGGCTTTTTGCCAAGCTGGCCAGCCCAGATAGTCCTTCCTAGGAGAAGAACACACCAACGAGCTGTCTGGGTGATGGCCCAGCCTACTGCTGCAGGGTAGGACACAGGGAGAACCAACCACTCACCCAAGAACTTCTTCCAGATGTCTCCTACTGTCTTACACGGGTTTTCTTGCACATACCCCAGGCTGAAGCACAGACTTACAGCAATGTCCAAACTGTTCTCCTGCAATGCCTGCTGAGAGTTTTTTCTGCTTTCATTTTCTTTACTGTATTACTGGCACCTCTGATGAGATACTGGAAAGTCTGTCAGGATTTGTTATTAAAGCCCACAGAAGGTTTCCATGTGGATCTTCAACAGGGATACTCAACTGTCCTGCTTCCCTGCCCAGTTTCTCCTGTTTTAACCACCTTGGAGCTCGAGTAGCTTTCCCTGCAGAGACTGGAACTGTGGGTAAATGAGCATTGCTGACCCCTATAGGAGAACATAATAAAATGCCAAGAAACAATGTTCCATTACATGTGGGATGCAGTTGAAATGGAAAACTGAAACTGAAATTGAGTTCCTTTTTTCCAAATCCTTCATGAACCTCTGTTCCCAACTGAAATCCTAATGGTTTCTTAACTCAAAGGTCAGCACTTGGAAGAACTCCAAAACCCACACCAACTGCTTCAATTAAAACAGCAAATACAAGCACAAAAATGAATACTTCCTCTTTGTTGAGTTGAAAGCATGGGGTTACTGCAGGCCAGGTAAGGCTTCAAATGCCTGAAGATGTCACTTTAGGATATAATTCACACAGTGTTTCCCAAGGTAGGGCTCTGGACAGCTCATCTGAAGACAGGTATTTGTGAACCAAAAACCAGGATAAGGGCAATGAGAATGAAATCCATGTGAAACATCTTGGATTCCAAAGCTGCACAAGGCAAGAAGCGTGGCTAGGAACACAGTAGTCAAGGCAAGGTATGAGTTAATGCCTCACCCAAAGCTAAAAGCCAGCTTAAATTTTACAGCAGACCAGAAATCCCAAAGTTACCAACTTGTTAGAACAGGGCAGTCAAACTTACTGTATTTGACACAGATTTGATACTAGATTTGAGACAGACACAGATTACCAGTGTCCACATTGCTCCTCTCCTATTACCATTCATTGGGTACATAATAATCCTTTAATCATGGCTAATTCTCATTTCTCCAAGCAGGGTTGTGTGCTACCAACAAGTGCAGAGATGCACAATACAAACACACAAGGGAAATTTTCACTCAGCTGTTCAAATACTTTACACCAAGGAATATTTCAAGACATCTGGAGGGTACCAGTGGCTTTTTTTAATACAACACCATACAATTGCTGCACACAAAGCTGTCGAGGCATAAAATATTGCAGTAATCCTTAACTAGCCCTATCCAAATAAGGCCAGTAAGAATTCATTAAAAAAAACTCACCAAACCAGACCTGCATTCTGCAGAAAATTTAAAACGTCAAGTGCACAAGGTCAGTGTAAACATGTTCTTTAATATCACTGAAGATGAATTTAGCAATCCAAGTCTTAGGTGGGTTTCAAATAAATAATAATTTTGAAAAAGTGTTTACATATCAAGGGAGCTCTCAAGGCAGCAGAGCACAGTTTGTAATTCCTCCCTGCTAACACCCCCTCACCAAGAGAATGTACAGTAGGCAGTGCACACTGGAAAAACAATCACAACACAAGGGCACGCTCGCCAGCTTCCATGGAACCTCTGGATAGGATTTCAGAAAGGGGGGAGAAGTAAATGGAGACATGCACTGCCCTTTAAAGCACCACTCTTTCCCCACAGCCTTTTTACCAACGGAACACAAATGGCAATGGAATTCATGTTTGCTTCCAAAATCCACTCTTCAGCTCAAAGATTAACACAGCAGTGCTCTGACAGAGAGAATTATTCCTCAAACTCACACTGCAGCACAACGCATCATCCCCCCTCCCAGCTGGGCTCTGCTCCTACTCTAACCTTGAAACTCCTCTCCAATCACTGCAAAAGTAACCCAAAAAGTTTAAAGACAGGTAAGAATTGTTATTTCTTGTCGATCCTGGCCCAGTGTACTGAAATGGAGCAAGGCATGACAGGTCTCAAGGTGTAGGGTTACCCAGGAAAACATCTGGTGTCCTATGTCACTCAAATAAAACCTTCCAAAAGTCAAAATACTTCCTCAAAGTGTTGATTTGTCTTTGTTAAACAATTATTCTGCTGTAAAAATACCCGATGTGAAATTTCTCGTATCAGAACAAGAAGATTTACCAATCCAGAAAGAACAAGAAAAAAAAAATCAATGATAAATATGCCACAAAAATACTTGCAAGAGAGTTACCACAAAATTGTTTTCTTTCACTTTCATAAAAATATTTTCTCTCTGGAGATACAGGCTGGGCAGTCTTCCACTCTCTGTCCTCTAGTTCAACATGCAATAGATCTGCAATAAGCACTGCACTACTCACCAGAGAATTGTTTCTTCTCCATTTCTAACACACCTGAAAAAAGTTCTGCTTTGAGTCAAAAAAAAAATAGTAGTACTACGTAATACTGCTGTGTATGCTGTGTACCTACTGAATAAATATTGCAGGAGTTAAAGGATTGTTTCACTGCTAGCTGGGCTTTGGCAAAACAGGAGTGGGGCTGACATACACTGGATACTTCACACTTTTGAGTGGGGGACGCTGCAACATTTAACAGATATGGAATAAAATAAACCTTAGATCTAAAACTGTCAGTACACAGGATTCCCACGTTGCTCTGAACACGGGAGCAGGGTGATCAATTTTCCAGGAAAGCCACATAGTCAGTCAATCTGGCCAACTGCTGTTCATTGGGGATCGGTGGGACCGGAGCAGATTCTGTAAAGATGAAACGAATGGATCATTAATGAAATTTAAAATGCAAATCCATCAGCAATACCACCCATCACAAGAGTAAGGGAAAAAATTTAAATGCATCTGACTTCCAACAGCCTTCTGGGGGCAGATCTTAACTGTATCTCCTACAGCTCCAGCTGACATAATTCTTTTATTATTCTGTTATTAGTAGTCCAAGAGTTACTAACCACAAAAACTGCTGCAACAAGTTCCACTTGCCAGCAGCCTCCAGAATTTCTCTGCACATGCTGGAGTCTGAATAATGAAGGCTAACAGTATTCTGACTTGAGAAAAAAAGCTCCTGGAGCTCTCTGGTTGCTCCTTTCCTTGCAAGCTGCGGTTCTGAGGACCCCAAACAAATCTAGTGGGTGATCTGACCATCTGAACACACAGGACTTCAGCTATGGAAGTGGGAACCTCAGGAATCTCTCAGGCACTTCTTAAAACATGAGGGAGTGAGAAGACAGAGGCAGAAGCAAGTTTACACAGCACCTGATTGAGGTAGGCTGTTGTTTTTTATTTTGGAGGGGCCAGTGAGAACATTCTCTAGGACTCAATTCCCACTCTGTGGTGCTGGTGACACTGTTTATGCAAGTTTAGCTAAATCCATTATATATATAAACAAAAATACCTGATGAAGGAATGAATCTGTTAAAGGAAGCCTCCAGCACACCTGGAAAAAAACGTTAAGAAATTAGCCCAGTGGAACAGTTGTAAACAGTTCTATGCAGGAAACCACAGATCAAAAGGCAATTAAAATTAAACCTGTTTATTCATCACACCTTACTTTATAACTAAAAAGCAGAATACCCAAGGCTTAGCTGCTTCAAGAGAGCCTCCTGCCTCTTTCTTTGGCCTGAACAGTAGCTCTTGCACTCACTTTTAGAAAAAACCCACATGTAAGTAATTCCCAGTTTTTTTAAGCTCTGCATATTTTGCAGCCAGTCCATAAAAACCCCACCTGACCATATATAAAATCTCAGGGCTCTGGTTGGCTTTGTGCCCATAGGGGTAAATTTCAACACCTGGCACCTGTTTATTATGGGCTCTGAACACCCAAAATCTCTGCCCGTGCAAACAGTGTAATTTCTGAGTCTAACAGATCTTACCCTTTTGGATGTGCTGTAATTTGGCTCCTTCTGCCAGAGCTGCACAGAGCAGTTTAAGAGCAGTTGTTTCACCCTGCTTTTATAGCTTAATATTTATTTTTGCCTCAGCCAGCCACAGATACAGCTTTAGAAAAAAAGAAAAAAAAAAGCACCAAGTATTTCTGCAGACCGATCTTTGCAGGAACAGATATTCTGTTATCAACACCATGAAAGTGAAGAAAAGATCCAGAAGATTTAAACTTTAAAAGCAAAGAAAATTATACCAACAACTGCAGCTCCTCAGAACACAAAGATTTACTAAATCCCTGCCTAAAAAGAAGTTCTAATTCTCCCGAAGAAAAATAAAAATCTCAGGTTCAAGATGGTCCATTTTTTACTCATCTCTGTTAGATTGAGCCATGTCATTTGAGGTCATCCAGTTTATGTTCCACTGAGGCAGAGCCAGCAGCAGAGGAGGAGGAGAGGGAGCAATCACAGCATATCCTGTCTGCTTTTGTTTAAACAAGTGTACGTGAGGATGTAGCCTAATCCAAACTACTTGTAAGTCCAAGCCAAACCCACTACTTTGTACTTCCTCACATTTTATACATGCCCCATGTTTATAAGCAGCACGAGTGTCCAAAAAAAATCTAATAGAATCCTGTGCAAAGCTGTAATTAAAAACTTAACACCTAATTCCTAGAAAATGCTGAATGTTTGATGAAATAACAGCTCCACCTACCTGGCTTTTTGGGCATCACCATGCGAGTTGCAAAGTCTGCTTGCCAGCCCTGTTCTAGCACACCTGGAAAGGCATTTGGGCATTTGTAAGATATAGAAGGGGAGAATAAACAATGATAACTAGTGGCAAGTAACTTTAAAAAAAATCAAAGCGTTATCCAGAACCAAGATTTTTTTTCTCTAATCGCTGCCCAATCACTTAACGGCCTCAGAATTTGTAGATACATTTTTAGTAATCATCACTCAGAGCTCTCTGATCTCATCATCAGTATAAAAATTACTCAGGGAATAATGCCAAGTACCTTTCACAGCTTCTTCTACAGGAAGGCCAACAAAGGCTGCAAAATCATCTGCAACTATTGATGTGTAAGCCTGGGAAACCAGTCCAAAGGCTCGTCTCCTGGTTGCATCTAGGGAAAGAGAAACATGGGACACATGAGACTCCTCTCCATGGCTGGGAAATCTGAGAACATTTCCTCAATTCTATCACCTTTGGAAAATCACTACCAGCCTTCAAGTGGGCACTTCAGAAGTCCCCCCTCCCTTCCCACAGTTCACAGTCAGCAGCAAGAGACAACAACTTGTTCTCTGCCAGGACAAAACCCCTCAGAGCCCACACTGAACCTCCAAATGCAGCTTGCAGCATCCTGGGCTCTACCACCAGTACATAAAACACGTTAGGAAGCTCTGCATGTGATTAGTTAATAATTAATGGCATCTAAAAAGCGGTTGTTTCTAAAGCTACAGAGAATTTGTTACTGCAGAAGACCTCTTCTTAGCAGTCTGCACTGCCCTCTAGTAGCAAGAATTTGCATGTTAGCATTACACAGGACAGAAAACATTTGTCTGAAGTCACATTTCACAGAAAAACCTTCTTGTAAGTGCTACAAGGTTCTGAAATGCCGAGCCAAGTTCCCTGAATCGCTGGTTAGAAGTCTGATAAAACGGGGTAATTAATGTCTGTTTTGCTCTTACAGAAAAAACCACGTGGTTTATGAAATTCCAGTGTCAAAGAATATACAGAAACAAAATCCTACTAAAACCAATTTATTTGTTTCTACAAGGTTTTGTAATGAGCTTATAATTTACACCCGATACAAACACTTGCCAACAGTTTTCCTGACCGCTTCTGATTTTTCACAATTAACGATTTGTCTATTTGTGTTGGAGCAGACAGAAATAATTCCAGGCAATTCCCTGCTCCCCCCAGACAAGCTCAGTTTGTACCTCTGAGTGCTTCCATGATTGGTTGGATAGTCTCAGACCACTGATGTGCACTGATTGCTGTGTAGATTCCTGGGAAGTCCCTCTGCCAGATCCTTTGTCCCACCGACCAAACTGCACCAAGTTCAGCATTTGCCTGTTGTGACCAAAAAAAAACCCCAAAGTGTTAATCCAGAAGAATATTCTCTACACTGACCATATGTATAAACTCATTTCCACCCCCAGATTTTCAGAGAACATTGCTGTGCAACAAACACAGCAGGTTTCTGAGTTCAATTTGGCCCAGAACTTACAGATTTCATAGCAGGAGGGATTCTTTTCCAGAGATAACGTGCATTATTCCTAAAAAAAAGAAAAAAAAATTAAGTTAAAAATACTTCTCAGTCACCAAAGGCTGCAAAGAGACACCACAAGGTTTGTTCACATGCTGCAATGAACACTCTCAGTGCTTTACAGTGTTCTTTCTAGGAAGGAATATTTGATACTGAAGTGGAAAAACAGAGCTGCTCTCCAGCAGACAACACTGGACTGCCATAACACAACAAACAGCTCATTAATTGCCTTAGCTAACACCAGATTGGGAAAGCAATTTCTCATTAAAACTCCAAGTTTAGTGCATCAAGTTCACACAGGGACACGGAATAACCCCCCCAGACCAAATTCCCAGGATTTCTGCTTGCTGCAGATTTAGCTCCTTCAAGCCAACAGTGTCCCTCATTTTTAACATGGACAGTCCAGAGTTATCCTGCTGGATTTCAAACACAGGGAGCAGCCTCAAATCCAACCCAAAACAAATGCAGCCCTGAACAGCCACAAAACAAAGCACTGAAATGTTTAACATTAACTTCCCAGTGGAGCCAATTTCACTACTTGAGGAACTTTATTCCTGAATTTCCCCACAGTTCAACAGGGTGGGGAAGAGCAAGCAAAGGAGAACAGTTTTCCTGTCAGATCAAGGGGTGAAAGAGACTTAATCCCAGGAATACTATTATTATTATTATTATTTCTCTGCAAACACAGCACTTTGTTAATCTCACGACCTGCTCCTACCACGCTGGTGACAAGGCCGGTGCCACAGACTGAGACGAGCCACTCACATGTCATTGTGCAACAGGTACAAAGCCAGGAGCTGGCCATAAACGAGGGGTGTGGCAATTCCTCCGGGGGCCTGAAAACAAAACACAGCAGGAAGCCAAGCTTTATGGAAACTGAATGCTCCAAGATAACTGATTTCTTCTTTTTTTTCCACACCACATAGTAGGCCTGAGCAATTTTTGTTTAAATAAAGCTACATCTTCCATTACTCTTTCCTTATGCTCATGAGAGTGGCAGCTGCTGGCTTTGCAGCTCCTCACAAGCAGCTGGTTTGAAGATGAAATTAAATCACCCCTGGCTTCATTCACCTTCAGCTCAGGCCACTCCACTGCAGTAAAGCTTCTCTGCCCCTCCTAAAAACCCCAAGCCAAGCTCCGGCCCCTGCCACGCTTCCAGCGGAGCTCACAAATCACACAAGGAGGAAACAAACGAGCGATAAAAAAGCTGCAAAATCTTGGAAGTCTGTAATAATCTAAAAGCTAGAAAGATTTCCGATGAGGCTCCAGGCCTTTTATCAGGGGGCAGTGCAGCAAGCACTCACAGGAAGCTAATTAAGGCAGCAATACCTAAAATCAGGATCACGGGAGCTCGTGAAGAGGAAAATTCACAGTTTGCCCCGCTTTTGCACCACTGCAGTGGGATGCACGAGCTCCACGTTTACAAAAGCGCTGGAAGTGTGTGGGTATCACCTGGGCAGGGCTTTTACCATGGCCGCGGTGCCACATATTTCCCTGACAGTGCCTGCAGCCGGGCTTGGACACCCAGCAAACAACAGAGTGTAAAACAGCACGCAGGAAGCTTCCAGTGAGAGCTGCCACAATAAAACTCGATCTAAGCGTAACTCCCCAAGCCTGGCTCAGAGCTCCACTTCCCTTATCAATATTTTGTCTTTCTGAGCCACGAGAAAGAAGGAAACACACGAACTACCCCCTCATACTCCCTCTGAAACGACGTGAATAACTATAAGGAAATACTCATTTATCTGCAGGCTGCGAGTTTCTGACGGGCTCTCTGGCGAGCCCAAGGGGCAAGTTCAAACACTGCGCTCTGCCCCGCTCACACACACGCCCACGGACGCTGCCCACCTCACAAGCGCACACGCAGACCCCCCGCCCCGCCCCGCGGCACCTCCAGCTCCTGCGTCTCGCACTGCTCCAGGAGCCGCCTGAAGCTCACGGAGCTCTCGGCCATCACCGCCACCGGCATCTTCCCCTCACGGCGCCGCCCGCCCGCATCAGGCGCCCGCGCTCTGACGTCACTTCCGTCGCCAGCCCCCTCCACCACCTTCCGCCCGCCTCTCTGTGCTCCTGGAGGACCGCGGGGGCGGGCCCGCCCAGGGGGCGTGGCCAAACAAGGGGGCGTGGCCAGGCCCCGTGAGGGGCTGAGGGAGGCGGGCGGTTTTTGAGGGCCGCGGTGCTCAAAGCCCTCTTAAATCCTGTTCTTTCTGTGTAATAAGCAGAATTCCCGTGCCGTCAGAAAGAACCGCGTGTGTTTGGCGTGCAATACGGAGATCCGCGTTCAGTTTTCTCTCTGTATTTGTCGCATATTACGGGATGCGTGAGACGGGCACCCTCCATCCCTTATTGCATGTTACACGTACATAAGGGATATTCTTAAGGGATAGGAAGTGTTTTTCCAGCTCTCTGCCTATTTCTGGTGGGTTTTAAAAGTAGTTTTACAGTTGGGTTTCTTTACCTTTGTTCCCTATAAAATCCCCTGCTTGCAGAGCAAACAGCGCTGCTGGAGACAGGGCACGGAATACTCTGAGCTGGAAGGGACCCACAAGGATCATGGATCCAACCCCTGGGCCTGCACAGACACCCCAGCAATCCCACCCTGGGCATCCCTGAGAGCGTTGTCCAAACACTCCTGGAGCTCTGGCAGCCTCGGGAATGTGACCATTCCCTGGGGAGCCTGTTCAGAGCTCACCCTTTTCCCAAAATCCAGCCTAAACCTCCCCTGACACAGCTGCAATATATACACAATAAATATTCAATATATGCCCAGCGAAGCATCTGTGTCTGCGCTTCTATGCTATAAAAGAGCCTATAAAACGTGCTAAAATGGCATTTAACAGCACAGGTGCTATTTTGGAGGTGGAACCACCCCTCGGCCGTGGCCTTTCCATGGCTCCCCATCCCCAGTGAGGTCCCACCCAGCACTAGGACCCCCAGCCCTGCCCACCTTTCTGCAGAATGAGGCCCAGGAGCCGTGTTTATGGCTTGGAGTGGGGTTGGACGCGTTTGCAGCCCAATTTGAGGCATAGGAAGTGATGGGAAATGGCAGGATTGTCTCCAAATCTATGTAACTACCAGGGCCACAGATGTAAATTCATATTTTTAGGGTAAAATTAACCCGAGGGGCTCATTTTCTGCAAACCTTTGCTTTCCAATACAATGAATTTGCTTTCCACCATCATCCTCCGCCCCATATTCCTTGAACGAAGCCTGACCCCAGTGCTTCCCACCATCTTCCATCCCCAGCACTGCCCTAAAAATCATTCCCAAAACCATTTATTCTTCCTGTAGGGAGTTTTCCCAAGCCGTGCTCAAGAGCTGCACCACCTCAATGCAAAATTTGTGTGTTCTCCACACTTTCGAGGTGAAAAAATGAAGAGTGGTGTAAATCCTGATCCCTTTGCCATGGAGTCCCCGTGCTCCGGGAGAGGTCTTGGCTGTGGAAAAACAAAACTAGCGTGTGTTTGTGCTCGCTTTGGGATTAGCCCAAGGCACAGCATCTTGGAGGTGGGCTCCAGGCGATGGCAGTGCTGCTCCGCCGGCTCAGGCGTCACTTTTCCTTGGAAACAACCTCTCATCCCGCTCCCGTCCCCGCCAGCCGCATCGATCCCGACGGCCCTTTGTTGCCGCCAGTTCTGTGCCAGCGTCGCTTTGACATTCGGACATCTGAGAGGAGCACTGTCCTCACCTTTTGCTCCCGTTCCCAATTATCCCGTGTTTTCGGGAGGCGAGGAGGGGAGCAAAGCGGGCGGCAGCTTGTGATGATGCCGGTGGGAGACCTTCCCCCAGGGCTGGGGTCACAGCATCCTGGATTGCCACCGGGAACACGTTGATTTGGGAAGGGTTCGTCTCCTGGGAGGGGGGTGGTGTCACGGCGCTGCAATCCCACGTCCCGATGCCGTCCTCCTTCCTGGTGGGCCCGGCTGGGAAGGCGTGAGCCGGTCCCCGGCACCGCTGGTTGTGTTGGGCCTGGGCAGAATCGCAGCCCCTGACTTTGCTCCTGCTCCCTGCCGGGATATAATTTCATTTGGGGGAGAAAAAACCGCTGTAAAAATGGAATAGACGAGAGCTAGTGCCCTCTTAGTTTCCTCAAGAGGGCACTAGCTGCAAGAGAAACTGCCTAAAAATCCAAGGAAACTGGACATCCAAACATGCCACTGTCCTTTCCACCCGAGAGACTCTTTCTATTTGGGGGAAATTCGGCGCTTTTTTTTTATTGTTTCATTTTGCTTTGCATTTTGCTTTTGGAACAACAGAGGAAGTGTTGCTTCCCGGTGAGCTGAGCTGAGCCTCCCAAATCCACCAGCCCCTCTCTGGAAAGCAATTCCTTGGCACGTGCTACATCCTCCCTCTCTCTTTTCCCCCCTTTTCCAACATGCCAGAAGGGAATACACATCTTTTTGAGTGACCAAGGTAAAATACAGCAAATTTGTTCTATTTTCAGGGTTGCTATAAATCTGGGAGGTTTGGAGGATGCCCCTGGTGTTGTTTGGAGCTTGACCTCAGTACAGTGGCATCATCCAGGACCTCTGGACAGTGATGAGGACTGCCTGAGCCAGCATCCCAGAAAAACCACAGGGTCATTTATTTCACTCAGGAGTTTCTCCTCAATTCAGACACCAAAAGAAGAGGCCAGACTCATAAAACAGCTGAGCACGTTGGAAAATCTATCCCACTGGCAAAGCTAACCACGTTAAATTAACGGGAAGGCTCCTTGACTTGACAGCATCCTGATTTTTCTTTGGCCCACAGGCTTGAAAAGCACTTAAAGACGTGGCCGCCAGCTGCTGCAGAAGTGTAAAGTAAATTTAATGTGATTTTTATTCAGCTCCTGGTGATGATGGCAGGAAAATCTCAGCAACCCGTTTGTGCCTTGCATGAATTTTAAAGCAGGGAGGGAAATGGATCCCAGTTCTGCCATCCTGGACAGTCCCATGTAGCTTTCAAAGCAATACCAAGGCATTTGCAAGAAAAATTAGCAGAGATTTCGTGACAGGGCTTCATTTTCCCAGTTGTTTCCATGTGCTGCTGCCTGTGATCTGGAGGTATCCTCTGGAAAGATGATTGCAAGTGCTTTCCCTTTCTCATCTGCTTCCAAAGCTTTGTAGGGGAACAAAAGACTCATGATGAGGAAATTAAGATGCAGCAGGGCGATACGGAACAATAGGACAGTAATTTAATGTGAAAGTTAAACAAAACAGTGCTGAAGGGTCAAGCTGAACCTCTCCACACCCTTCCCATTCCTTCAACAGCCTGATTGGCATTAGCTGGGCTGATCTGAGCAAAAGCTGGATCCAAACACGTTATTTCCTTCCATGACATCGAAGGGGGAAACGCCTCGATTCTAGGAGCTGCGCCCACAAAAGGAAATGGCGAGCAGCCGATGGGAAATTATCATTGCTTTTTCCCCAAACAAGCTTTTTAATCTATTGCGTTTCCATAGGGGCATTGGTTTAAACGCCAATAAACAAGGAGCTGTCTGGGATTTTTTTTTTTTGCTGTTCCCGTCCTTGAATTTTCAACTCAAACCTGAGGTCTCACTTCTACAGGTTGATACTCCAGCACGGTGGTATAAATACCTGGCACAGGGTGCCCAGAGAAGCTGGGGCTTCCCCATTCCTGGAAGCGTCCGAGGCCAGGTTGGACAGGGCTCGGAGCCACCTGGGATAGTGGAAGGTGTCCCTGCCCATGGCAGGGGGTGGAACTGGATGAGTTTTAAGGTCCCTTCCAAGCCATTCTATAATTCTGTGATTCTGTGAAGTAAAGGTAAAAAATCCTAAATCAGAGAGGCTGAGGAGCTTGGAGGATGTGTAGGAGACCACGAAGTGACCAGAGTGGCAGGAGGTGCTGAGGGTTGTCCTTGCCCATGGGGCTCTCTGTCCTTCCGCCGCTGCTCCGGAGCAAATCTCCCCTGGAGCTGAGATTTCGGGGTGGCTGAACTCCTTTCTGTCCATCCTGGACATCTCCATCCCCCTCCTCTTGTCTTCCCTGTGAGTAATCGGGAGCAATGGCTTCTGCCAGAGGCTCAGGAGGCAAAGGCTGCCCTTTCTTAACCTGCCAAGGGGATAAGAGACCCTCTGTGTATTTAACCTAAACTTTGTTTTTATGACTTTCTAGGCTTGTCTGTGCATTTTCCTGTTTTTGCTTTGTTCTCCAGGATCCTCAGCCAAGTTTCTGTCCCCTCCCTGGCTCCTGGGCCAGCAGTTCTTGCTCTCCACATATTTTAATCCTCTGTGGCAAAGAGCTTCGGTACCTTTGAGCAATGTCACAGCTCTTCTCTTGGCTGTTCCCACTGTTCCCTTGCTGTTCCCTTGCTTGGAAACCTCTGAAAGCCCCCAAATTCTGGGGGATAAAGAGAGGGTGGGGATTCCTGGTCCCTCGTAGGGTGTTTGGGGGGATCAAGCATCCAGCATGGGATATTTTCGGATATGGAGTGGGACAATCCCAGGTCAAGCATGGGGTGATTGGGGGATGGAGGGTCCCTGCTCCAGCTGAAGCATTTGAGGAATGGAGCAGGTGGGTCCCTGGTCCAACAGGGATGTTGGAGGGTATGAATTGGGGAGGGTTCCTAGTGCAGTAGGGAGCATTTAGGGGATGGAGCGAGCCATCGTTGGTTCAGCTGGGGCGTTTGCAGGACAGAGCATCCCTGTGCAGGAGCCCCTCTCCAGCCATTGCCCTTTTCATGAGGAGGGGATGCACAGGGCTCATATTGTGAACCCGGAGACTTCCTCCTTTGGCCTCCCAGTTTGTGCTAGGGCTGGCGGGGGGATCGCCTCTCCCGTGCCACGGAGGGAGACGCTCCTGCAGAAACCTCCCTGCGCGGCTCAGCATCCCTCCTTTTAACAGGAGCGTGATGCACCGCCGTGTCTCCCGGGGCACGCTTTTAAATCCGCTAATCTCCCGTGATGGCACGCGTGTTAAGAAACACCTGTCCCCCGCCAAAGCCACCGGGACAGCGGGCGAGTGTTCGGGCGAGTGCAATAAAAGCCGCAATTAGAAAGGCGGGCTTTGATCTCCGGGAGGGAAGGAGTTCAGGCAGCTGTGCCGAGACCTCTCCCGCAGCCGCTCTTCTACTTCAGTAACATCCGAACAAAGAGGATCTTGTGTCCGCGGCGCCTCGTTACGGTCCTTCTTCCCAGCCCGCGGCCACCTGTCCCTCCCCGCCGCGCCAGCGCGGTGCCGTCGCTGCCCCAGCGCGGTCCCTTCCCGGTCCCTTCCCCAGCGCTGCCGGCGAGGGGCACGAATCGGATTTCACGGCCCCGACGCTTGCGGGGAGCTGCCGGGCTTTGCTCTCCATCACTCAAAGTCCCCGTCGCAATGGCCTCTTTGTTCCGCCAGCCCTGCCTGCCAACAGCTGGGCCCTCCATCCAGCTGCGCCGGGATGCGGCCAAGGGAGCCGGGATGCAGCACGGGACCCCCTGTACGCGGCCCTGAGGACTCCAAAGAGGGGACACTTCCAGCTCTGCGTGAGGTGAGGAATCCCTGCTCCATCCTATCTGCATCCCGCATAAGGATGCTGGCCCAGAAGAGGCTGAGGGTTGTAGCCAGGTGGGGTTGGCCTCTTCTCCAGGTAACCAGTGACAAGACAAGAGGAAATGGCCTCAAGCTGTTCCAGAGGAGGTTCAGGTTGGACATCAGGAAGAATTTCTTCATGGAAAGGGTGGTCAGGCATTGGAAGGGTCTGCCCAGGGAGGTGTTGGAATGCCCATCCCTGGAGATGTCCAAGGAAGGCCTGGACGCGGCACTCAGTGCTCTGGGCTGGGTGACAAGGTGGGCATTGGGCACAGGCTGGACTTTTCCAGCCTAAATGATTCTGTGAAGCTCCTTCTGAGGAGATGCTTTGGTGAGACTGGAAGAGAAATAGTGTTGCTTGTTCGCTCTTTGATTTGCAAGGATCAGCTCAGATCTGCATGGTATAAGCCAAAAAATTCCACAATAACTTCCAGGGGCCATAGGAATCGTTACACCAGCCCCTGGATCTCTGCAGGTATGGAAGGAGCCAGTGAGATGCTGCACCCCTGCAGTTTGCTGTAAATGTTCATAGAATCACATCCTAAAAGGCTCTTTGTCAGCAGGATGGCAAGGGGGGAAGTACTTCTTAAAGTTAAAAACCCCTTCCGGATTTTTGCCACTCTTTTCCCATAATTCCCAGAATAAGGTGGGTCTGGAAAGGAAGTGGATATAAAACAAGAGGGGGAGGAAAAAAACAAGTAGGAAAAGCAATCAAGGATGCCACATGGAGTGAATATTTCATGGCACAGGCAGGCACACCCCAGGCTATCCAAGCCCTTGGGATGGAGAGCTCGCTTCCCATTGCTTGGTGGCTCCCTAATTTGGGAGGAGAGGATGTTCCCAGTGCCCCACTCCCCAAGACAATGTCTCAAAGAGCCCACACACCTTGAGGACCATAATTTTGCAGAATCTTTTCTTCCAGCCTAGTTGTGCTTGGTGTGAGGTCCTGTTATTCCTGCTGTTCCAGACTGCGCTGATCAGGAGAGGATCTTGCCCTGTTTCCTTGCTGGTGGGGGACTGTCAGCTCCAGGGAAAGGTTGAGATGGGAATCAAACAAGTGGCAGGGGAAGGGTTGTGGCCACCAGGATCTGGCAGCTCCCCCCCACCCTCTCTCATGGCTCCCAGTCTGGTCCCCAAAATTTGCTCCAGGCAACATTTCCCAGGTAAAAACCCCAAATCCATTCTGTTTTGCTCCCCTTTTATTTCCACGGAAAAACCCAAAAGAAAGGAAATCCAAGAAAGAAAGGCAAAGACACCTTCCACTAATGGGAAAAAACCATGTTTTTCACCACGATCCAACAGGATTTTCAGTGGACTCCTGGGTGCAGAAGGGTGGGATCTCTTCCTGACACATCCCAGCCATCCTCCCTTGCCTGAGGCAATGCTCCTCGCTGGCTGTGGGAGGAGAGCAAAAGTTTTTCATTAGAGAAGTTTCGGATTCATAACAAGCTTCATACATTTTTATAAGTATTTTGTATCTCAGGGAGGGAAGACTCACTCTGAAAGAGGTTTTGTTTAGCTGAAAAGCAACTTTTCCATCAACCACAGCAGATCTTTGCCTGTTAAGAGGCATGGGGTGTGAGACAAAACTCTTCCTGACCTGCTCAGCTCTTTGGGGCTGTGTTTTGTGTGCTGAGCTGGGAATTTTGCCTTGTTTTCTGCAATATCTTTTACAATATCTCAGGCAAGTGCAAATCTGCCCCTTGAAGCTAGAAAGATCATGGATGTACCTTTATCTCTGGCACAATCAGGTTTCATTCCTTATTAATTTCTCCTGGGAAGGATGGGATAGCCAGTTGGCCCTGGGTGAGACCATGATTGTATGTCAAATGATGTTTTCTCAGGAAAGAAAAGATGAAGGCGAGCAAAAGGAAAAGGTACAAACACAGAGTCCGTGAGCTGTCCAGACCCTCTGGCAGAACCAGGATGTGGTTCTAGGAGCACGGAGTGCCAGGGCAAGGGGGAATGGCTTCCCACTGCCTGAGAGCAGGGTTAGGTGGGATATTGGGAAGGAATTGTTCCCTGTGAGGGTGGGGAGGCCCTGGAATGGAATTCCCAGAGAAGCTGTGGCTGCCCCTGGATCCCTGGAAGTGTCCAAGGCCAGGCTGGATGGGGCTTGGAGCACCCTGGTCTAGAGGAAGGTGTCCCTGCCCATGGCAGGGGTGGAACTGGGTGATCATTAAGGTCTCTTCCAATCTAAACCAGTCTGGGATTCTATGAAGTCGCTGGAACAGTGGGAACACCCCTGGATGCAGGAGCATCCTTGATGCCGACAGTGCACAGCCATCCCTCCACTTCCTTCTGGCATTTTCTCCAGATCTTGGGTTTTTTGCAGGATTTTGTGGCATTGAACGTGCCATAAATTTAATAATCAATAATCAGTTTAATGATCTCCAGAGCCCACCTCTGAGCATCATCAGATGCATCCATGGACTAAGATGAGGCTGAGGAGCAAAGGGATTTAGAAGGAGATTAAATAAAGGTCCAAGGGAGAGTTTCTCATCATTAGACAGATGTGAGCCTGCTGTGGGTGCAGGACACCTTGCAGGAGCTGTTTGCAGCCAGCTGGACAAGGGGCACTGTGAGTAATTCCCCTTGCACATCTGCCTGTGTCTCAGAAAGGATAACACTGGACAGAGCCAGCTGGAAAAGAATCCCTGGAACACTGAGTAAAAGCTTGCCAGGCAATTAGGATCGCTCGTACACACTGTCCACATTTAAAGATGAATCCCCACCCTGCTCTCCTCCCTCTTCACACCCTTTCCTTCACAGTTCCCAGCACTTTAATGCTCTGAATAGGGATTTTTTTAATCAAAAACTGAGCTGAAACTGCCCTGCAAGTTCTTCCATCCTTCCCAGAGGGCTGGGGGAGGGGGACACGGCAGCCTCACTGCTTAGAGGGTCGCCTCTGGGAGCTCCTCTCCGGGGGGATATTTTGGGATGCACCCATCACCTCCATATTTCACATCCCTATTTAATTTAAGCAGCAGAGCTGTTTATTCTGTAAGAACACTGTGCTTTTATTAGCCAGTTATTTACAGTACGAGGCATTCCCCACCTCAGGAATGCTGGAGACCGTAGGACAAGGCTATTTCTTTTGGAGCCTGGTCCAATTTGCACTAACCATGGAGCAGGGATCCCTAAAAAGGCTGGGGAGCAGAGCAGAGCCAGCCTGTGGGCTCTGACAACACAGCCTTTGTAAGGTCCTGTGCTTCCCTCCCTATGAACATGGGCTGGGAGCAAACCTGATCTAGGGGGGGTCTTTTTTTTAGGAACATCCCATGGGTGGCAGCCAGCTGGGAGGCACAGAGCCAACCATAGTCCCCATCACCTTCTTCCCGTGGGGTGTGCAGAGCTGGGGGCAAAGGGGTGCGGGTATCTCTCAGTAACAGGCATCCCTCAGGAGGGATCTGGGTGAAGGCACGTGGAAAACGTTGGCTTGGGGTTGGAAAAAAAAAGGTTGATGCCATGTTTGGGTTGGTTTGGCACTGCAGGACACTGGGTGTGCTGTACCTCAGTTTCCCCCTCTGCAAATGCTCCTGCTTTGCGCAGAGCTCTGTAGAGAAAAATCCTCACCCACACCATCAGCTCCATCAGAAACTTCCTACTGTTTCATCCCATCCGCAAAGACTCGTAATTTTCTTTCATGAGGACAAAGCAAGATTTAGGAATTGTTTTACGAGATGCATTTCCCTCTGTGGCACCCCAAAGGTCTCCTAGGGAGCCCTGGAACACCAAACATATGGATGCAGCAACGAACAATAAGAAACAACAGTACTTCCATTGTTTTGTGGCCTTTTATAATCCATCCAACGATTTTTAAATAAACTGGATGGAAAATAATGGAAATTCCAGGCCCTGGAACCCATTATTCCCACATGCCAAGCCTGATGCCGCTAAGTGCAACAAGGACCCCAAAGTTAATGAAATTCCTGCCTGAACAAACTTTTATCCTGCTGTTTAGGAAAATGACTTGTGCATCATAAAAGCAACATCACTCAAGCTGTTAAAACGTCGTCTGTGGGAAGGAAGGCAAAGGAGCAGGAGGAATATATTTGTTAAATTACGTAGAACCAGCAATATATATTTAAAATGTATCCAATGTATGTTTAAAATTTATCTTGATTAGGTTACTGGAGGTTGTTGGGTTGAAAGCACGAGGGTGAATTGATCAACCGCTGTGCCAGCACTTGAGGTCTCCAATTTAAATTTATCTTCAAATTTTCAGTGATTTTCATACAAAATATCCATCCATCACCCCGCCACGCCTGGAAAGGCTCCATTCCTAGAGCAGTTCTCTGGAAAAAGATGTTCTGTTGACATCCGAATGAATAAATGACCGCATCACTTCAAAGCCCCCAAAGGAGCATTTTTTTTTTGGAGAACACATTTCAGATGACAGCATCCACCTCGTTTTTAAAACTCCTGATGATCTTCCCATTCTGATGAAAGATCTGTTTTGCACGAGAGGAACTTTTGCAGAGAAAAAAGCTCTTCCAGCCGGCCCTAATTAAGTTTTGCTTCATCCGGATGAAGCACATCTCTAGAGCTGGGTATTCACAGCCCTTGTGTCTGCTCCAGCTTCCCTCCAAAGGGCTGGAAAACACCCTTGGAAGGCTGGAGTGCACTGATGGCTTTTGGAAGCCCCCACAGGGAATACGTATATTGATTATTGCCATTGCATCCTGCTCTTTTTCTCACCTATGGAGGTGTTCCAGTCCATGCTGGACAGGGCTTGGAGCAACTTGGTCTAGGGGAAGGTGTCCCTGCCCATGGAACAAGATGAGCTTTCAGTTCCCTTCCACCCCAGTTCTGGGATTCTATTACATAATCCCAACAGGTTTTCCAAAGGATCCACTGGCACAATGAGCCTTCACCTGCAGGGAAGGGACACGGCAGGAGATGGAAATCACCTGGATTTAAGCACATGCCCAACCTTTAATGAAGCACAAAGGGATGTTTGCCCCTTTACAAATACCCCCAAAACCTGGCTGTCACCCACCCCTCCCCTTCTCTGTGAAACCTCTGTGGTTTTTGGGAAGAAAACCATTTTCCCTGGAGAATGCCAGTCTGCACTTGAGCAAAAAGGCACAGAAAGTATTTTGGACTGAAGGTTTCTTGGAAGAAATCACTATTTCTCCCGCTGCTCCACTGACATAAGCCTGGAGGGTTTGCTGTGTATTTTCCCCCACTGAATTTCATTGGAGTTGTCACTTCCAAGCCCATGCCTCGGAAGATTCCAGCACTGCACAGCCCCAGAGCCAGCTCCATCCCGGTGCTGGGTTGTTGAGGTCCCTGGGTGCCCCAGCAATGCCCCATTACTCTTCACACCCATCCTGCAGCTCGAAAAATATGAGCTGCTAAACACAGGCAGATGGAAAAACACCAGGAGGAGAGTGGGCAGTTGATGTCTTTAACACCTGCAGAGGCTTCAGCCTGGAGGCCGGGTGGGGGCATGGACACCTTGTGCCATTCCCAGGCGGAGGGAGGATGGAGTGTGCCTGAGATCCCGGCACAGCCATCTCCCAGCAAGTCCTGCTCCCTGTGCAGGTGTCTCTCCAGCACATCATAATTTCAGCCACGGGCTTAAGGCATGGGCGGGTCTTTTTACCATCTTCTCCCTCACCTCTGAAACTACCTGAGGCTGACATGGAGCAGAGCTCTTTGGAGAAAAATCTTAAAAGGCACAGGAAGGTCTCTCAGATGATGGGAGATCACAGAATCCCAGAATGATTTGGGTCGGAGGGACCTTAAAACTCATCCAGTTCTATCCTCTTCCATGGGCAGGGACACCTTCCACCAGCCAAGGTTGCTCCAAGCCCCGTCCAACCTGGCCTTGGGCGCTTTCAGGGATCCAGGGGTAGCCACGGCTTCTCTGGGCAACCTGTGCCAGGGCCTCCTCACCCTCACAGGGAAGAATTTGTTCCTAATATTTAGCCTAAACTTATCATCATCATCTCCCTCACGTCCTCTGCAGGTGTAAACTGGCACAAACTCACTGATTTTGAGGGAGCCCTTGGCTCTGGATGCACTTCCATAATCTGTTCTGTAGTTTAAGAAAAGAGATAAAATGAAAAATGACACTCAGAGTTCTCCAGACAGCCAGGGTGGATTACTCACAGGCACTGTGACCTTGAAAATAATTTCCAGATAAATTCTTTAAACAAAACTTCAAGGGGAGGTGGGGAGATGGAATAAACTGAGCTTAAAATTAACGTTTTCAAATTTTTACATTTCTTTCCAGCAGGAAAGGAGAGATCAGTCCCACATGTCTCCTGAAATAACAGAATCCTGGAACAGTTTGGTTTGGAATGGACCTTAAAGCTCATCCACTTCCAACCCCCTGCAGTGTGCAGGGACACCCAGGTGATGGCTGTGATGACGATGGGGCTGCTCCAGTGGGACCAGCAACAGCCTGGGTACCAATCTGAGAGACAGCTCACCCAGCTGGGGTTCCTCACACCCCAAAACCTCATTTGCCTCAAACAAGGTCCTTGATTTTGCAGGGGACCAGCAGTGCCTCAGTTAACTCCTCCAGGAGGAAGTTGCCCGTTCCTCTGCATTTACCACCAAAATTTATCCAGGTTTATTAAGCCCTCAGGAGCTCAGCCTGCAGACAAGGGCTGGGTTAGGCTCAGTCCAAGCCCAAGGCTGATTTAGACACAGGCCAGGAATCCCAGGAGGGAAAGGGAGAAGATGGAGATTGTTTAGGTATCAATGAAAAATCCCCGATGGCGCTGCCTCTGCCTTCCCTCCAGGCTCCGTCAGGCTCTGAGCATTGCAGGAATGTCCCGATTGCACCAACCACGGGATGTTTTGACCCTGATGTCAGTCCCCGGTGTAAAGACAGGGCCTCTGACCAGCTGCCCCCAGGAAAGCTGCCAAGATCTCAGCAGAAGAAAATGTTCCATCTCAGTTTGAGAAATCAAGGGATTTAGACTCAAGTGTTCACAGGAGTGAGGAGCCCTCACCTCACCCCTGAATCAAGCACCTTCTCCACCAGGGGAGAGGGAGGAAATGTTGTCCAGTGGTGAGTCCTTAACAGGGCTGACACACCAGCTCCTTTGGAAGATGGAGGGACAGACCCAAATCCTCCTGCTGTAGTCTTGGATCTCCATGCAAATGAGGGCGTATCCACGCAGTGCTTGAGTCCCGGTGAGGAGTGTCCTTTGGGGTGACATGTCCCTGGCATCCTCTTTGCACCACAGAGTGATGCCTTAGGTTTTAACTTTTATGTTTTTCAAATCCTGCACTGCCCAGTGTGTAACTCTCAAGTTTCTTGTAGCCCATTCACTTCTGCTCTCTCATACTAGGCAGACATAACAAAGCCTCTCCAGGCCTGCTCTCCAAGGACACTCAGACAGTCCTAGGCCCAAAAGTATAAACCAAAAGCCTCTAAAGGAGGGCAAGCTGAGGGGAATTACATCATTAACTGAAGCTTTAATTGGAGAATTAACCCTGATATGCAAATAAACCAAACTTATAAAAGTGTGAAGAACTCATGACCTGTCATCCATCTTGGGGTCCATCTTGGCAGTAGCCTCTGGCTCCCCAGGATGTATCTTTAAAGGCCTTTCAAATAAATACCTGCCTTTATTCCCTTATTCTTGTCTAGTCTCTGTTTTTAGGTGGCCTCTCAAGGCATCAGGAGTGGTCCTGCTGTCCCCAAAGCTGTCCTGCTCCATACTGGCACCAGAGGACAACGCTCCCCCTTCTCTACCTCACTGGTACCCCAAGTCCACCTTAAACTCTGACCCCGCCCAGGCAAAAAACACCACAAAGCAAATGGCTGAAACAGTTGGATAGAAGTCTTCACAACTATATGCAAATAAAACCCCAAAACCTTTCTCCACTCCAAGCTGCCTCCTGGAGGCTCCTCTGAGTGTCCCCTCCTGTCCCTAAGCGCTGCCTACCTGAACCGATCCCATCCCCGGGTTTCTTTTCCCTGCTTCTCCTCGGCACTTAGTGAGCATAAATAAAGCCTGGAGTTCCCCCCTGCTGTTTCCCTTCTCATCCTGTACTGGAAAGGCAAACAGAGCCCCTTTTTGTCTGCCCAGCTCTCCTTTTCCATGCAGAGCTGACCTCCAGCCCCAACCAGATAGGCAGAAGAGAAGGATCTGACTCCACAGGACTTTGCAAGCCGTTGTCTCACAAGGGGTTGTTTTGCCTCGTTCCCTTCTCCAAACAGGGAGCACACGTGGCATTCCATGAAACAGATGGCTGGCCCCGAGCTCAGACCACTCTGTCCCCACTGTCCCCCCAGCACGTGGGCTTGTGGTTCACGACCTCGCAGATGGTCTGGGTAAACACAGTCTGGGGAGAACAGGAGGGAGGGATGGAGGGATGGATATATGGAGGGATGGATGCAGTAAAGGCCTCACGTGTGGTGGCCGAGCACTCGGAAATCTGCGAATGTGAGGGGGAAAAAGCGTTTCATGTTACCAGGTGAAGCATCCAGCCACCACCACGCTGCAGCTTTATTTTATGTGAAGGCAAGAGCTTCAGACAGGATGTTCTACACCTGCACTGAAAGTGTCGCCAGTGTCCAAGCACTGCAAGTGTCTCCAGAAATGGCAGAGGAGGAGGTGAAGGTACTTGTGGTGATCCCAGAAGGCATCAGGTTCATGGATGGGGACTTCCTCCGGTTTTCTCCTCTGTTTTCTCCTCTGTTCTCCCTTCACTTTTGAGCTCCTGCAGCAATCCCACTGCAGCCAGGCACAGATCCATGCTCAGACCGCATGTCCAGGGCTTCCCAGCCTGACCCTTTCCAGGCTGGCTCTGGGGCAGGTGTGCTGGGACAAAACCACTGATCTACGCTTTCCCTGTAGCCCACCCCCAGGCCCCGGGAGATGGGACCTGACATTCCCTGAACAGCATGTTCCTTGGGTCAGAGCCATCCCCAGTTTGTCCCAGTCTGGCCCAGATTCCCGAGGCAGGCCCGGGAAGCAGCTGACCGGGATTGTTTCCAGACCGGTGCAGCTGGGGAAGATTTCCTTTGCTAAGCTGCTACTGTCCCAAGGTTAAGGAAGGCACACTTGGTACATTAGCCCCTCTTTAAGCCGTGCTGGTGGAACTCAGGATGGGCCGAGAATCCCAGCAAATCCGGGAGGAAATGCTTTTTTTTGGTTAGTGCGGCTCAAAAAATGCGCTGCCCCGGTGCCCCGAGGGCTGCTGCATCACCCACACTCGTCACCTGCATCCCGGCACAATCCCAGCACCCGGCACAGCCGCCCATGGATTCACCCCAGCTCCCTGCAAAGGGGACACTCACGGCAACAGCCTCCCGGGTGGGATTTCAGCCCCTGGCACCATCCCGCGGGTTAAAATCACGCATCGGGATTTAATTAGTGTAACTTGATCCCGGCGCATCGGAAAGCAGCATCCCCTCCCTTCCCCACGAATGATTCACAGGGAGCAAAACACGCCGCACCCTGGGCCAGCCCTTCGGTGGCTGCAGCATCCCCCGGAGCTCACAGCTGACCCTGGCGCGGCTGAGACCTCGTAGAGTCACTGCACTCCTGACACCGGCAAGGACATCGATTTGTTTGCTTGGGGCTTCCTTATCTGCCGCAGGCAGCAGGAAGCTCCCGGTGCCAGGGCTGTCATCCCAGCCCTTCCACGTCATTTTTAATGTGCTTTGGGGAATGTTGGACTGCCTCACCCTTAACCCTCTCACAAAATCTTCCCTTTTGCTTCAAGATTTGATTGTATTTCACAAAATCCCAGAATGGTTTGTGTGTGAAAGGACCTTAATGACCTTCTCATTCCCACCCTCTGCCATGGACAGGGACACCTTCCACTATCCCAGATTGCTCCAAGCCCCGTCCAGCCTGTTCGTTCATTCCCTTGTTTTCCTGCTGCTTCATGTGATGAGGCTCCAGCACTGCCCTTACCAACACAATGATTAGGAAGCCTTTTCTTTGGTTTTAGAATTTAGAAATATTAAGCATTTCACCACTGCTGTTTCAGTACATAGAATTTTCTTTCTGATTGTATTCCTTAAAAAGTCAGAATCAAGCACTGAGGACAGGTGGGAGACAACATCTGTCCCCAGCCCTCCATCCAGCTGTGGCAGCTGACAGAACATCCCAGGCCTGGGGGAAAAGGGGCTGCAGGAACTGGCCGGGGCCTGTGACTTCAGAAACAACTTGAGAAACTCCCCTAAATAAAATCCTGGGAAGAAGGCTGCCACTGAGTCAGCCCTGGTAGGGAGGAATCTACAACTGAATGGGGCTTTTCCCCCTGTGTTTTCCTTCTGCCATCCTCCTCCTAATATGACAGCAATTAAAAGCCCTGAAAAGTGGATGGAAACGATTTGGAAGCGGTCTCAGATTCGCTCTCATTAGCACCGCAGGCTGTTTTTTCAGCTGCTAATTGACAGCTGCCTTCCACATACAGTGGCAAAATCTAAAAAGCCCCAAGGCATTAAGGCAGGGAGATTTTAGCTGGGGCTGTCTCATCAGGAGCACGAGAAAGGGGACAGTCACACGAGCCCACCATGGCCGCCCTGATGTCACGCAGCTCCAATTTTGAGGATGCCATGCCCCGGCAAAGCAGAGAGATGGGTTGTACATGAGGACTTGGGACATGCCAGGTCCTCCCACCGCGGCTCCAGGCATTTCCCCGGCTGCCCTGGGGCAGTCAGGGCAAGATTTATCATTGGACAAGGGCTGTGACCACTCTCCAAACTTGTCCTGCCTTGGGGAAGCCATGGGAGCCGCCCTATGCCAGAGGTTTCCACCTACAAAATGTCCCAGTGAGTCATTAAGGTTGGAAAACACCTCCAAGACACCAAGTCCAGCCTTTGGCCGACCACCAGCATTCCCACTAAACCATCCCACTAAGGGCCACGTCTACTCAGTTCCTTGAACGCTTCCAGGAATGGTGACTTCACCACTTCCCTGGGCAGTTCCAATGCTCAGCCACTCTTTCAGTGAAGAAATTTTTCCTAATATCCAAGCTGAACCTCCATGGTGCGGTTTGAAACCGTTTCCCCTTGACTGATCACTGATGTCTTTAATCCACTGGTGTGTGCTGCCTGCAGGTGTCACAGGTGGGCTTCCCTCTTCCAAGAAAAACATTGGACTGCACTGAATAGAGCCAGGAGATGAACTGCCACAGATTTTCGGACCTGACGGGGAGATGGAGGCACCTGGACGGATGTCCAGACACAGGGGCACCACACAGCGAGCAAGTGGGTGGCTTTGTGAGACGTTTGCTCCGTGGATTTACACAGGAACAGCCTTGGAAGCCAGGAAGTGGGAAAATGGCCATGTGCCAAGGTGGGCATTTCACTAATTGGCTGTTGAAACCGATGATTGATGAGGTGTTGGCTTTCCTTCCCTGGCACCCAGCTCAGACTCATTGCAGAACATTTTCACAGAAAGGGCTGAAGATGTTCCCGCATTTCCACGTGGGAGCCCACACTGCGTGTCTTGAAGCTCCTGGAGAGCTGAACTTGGATTTCCTTCTTTGGAGACAACTATTGGGCATCTAGAAATTGTGCTCTGCCTTTTCTCCCACCTGAGCTGCAGAAGTTCACATTTTGGGCAGCCAACATATTTTGAGCAGATTTCCTCCTGGAAAAGTCAGGTTTTCAGGTGCTAGGAGAACATAATTTTTCTTCACCAGAAACCATGGTGCCACCACACAGAAAATCAGGTGCTCAACACTTGGACACTGAAAATAGGCTTTTTTTCACCCACTTGGAGTGATGCAGGTTATTTTTCAGCACTCCCTTCTTTGGGGCTGTCAGTACCAATATCCACCAGCTCTGCCAGTGGGTGGGAAGAACCCATCAGGCCGGCACACAGAGCTGGCTGTGATTTACGGAGAGCCCATGGAATGTAGCTCTCCCGTCATTTCAGGCATGATTATTTTTTACTGTTGCTCCACACTGTAAATTTGTCTCTGCGTGACATAATTAACAGCATTGCCTCGCAGGGCTGGGGTGATTTACAGGAGTGGAAATAGCTGCAGGAAGGTCGTGGCAGGGGAATTTGGGGAGAGGTAAGGGGGGAGGCAGGAGAGCAGCCTGGACCACACTGGTGGGTGTCCGTGTGGTGCCCCCCCACCCTGTGTCCCAACAGTGAGGAGAGGGCTTGTAAGGCCTGGATATGGCTCCTGCTGGCTGAACATGAGCCAGGTGGGCCCAGGTGGCCAAGAAGGCCAATGGCACCTGGCTTGTATCAGCAATAGTGTGGCTACAGGACCACGGCAGTGACTGTCCCTCTGTGCTGGGCACTGGGGAGGCCACACCTCGAATCCTGGATTCAGTTTTGGCCCCTGACTACAGGAAAGACATGGAGCATGTCCAAGGAGGGGAATGGAGCTGGGAAGGGGCTGGAGCCCCAGGAGCGGCTGAGGGAGCTGGGAAAGGGGCTCAGCCTGGAGAAAAGGAGGCTCAGGGGGGACCTTGTGGCTCTGCACAACTCCCTGACAGGAGGGGGCAGCCGGGGGGGGGTCGGGCTCTGCTCCCAGGGAACAGGGACAGGAGGAGAGGGAATGGCCTCAGGCTGTGCCAGTGGAGGTTCAGGTTGGACAGCAGGAAGAATTTCTTTGTGGAAAGGGTGGTCAGGCATTGGAAGGCACTTCCCAGGCTGTGGCCGAGTCCCGATCCCTGGAGGTGTCCAAGGAATGCCTGGAGGTGGCACTCAGTGGTCTGGGCTGGGTGACAAGGTGGGGATCGGGCACAGCTTGGACTCGATGGCCTGGGAGATATTTTCCAAGGTAAAAGATTCTGTGATTCTGTGTGATTCTGCCACCCGAACTTGTTATTTCATGGTAGTCATCAGATGGAGAGACTCCTGCACTAAAGAAATCATTCCCTGGGCATACAGGAACAACGATGGTGTCCCCAAAACAAGAGCAGGGAGTTGTCCAAAACATAAATAACCGCTGAGTCTGTTCGTGGCTCTGTTTCCACTAAAGATAAATATTCACGAGATCAAGTTCTGCAGTTAACTGAGCTGCATCCCTGACATCTCCACATAGGCTCGTCCCTAAATAACTGAGCTTAAAACTGGGAGTTCTCCCCAAAAATATCTCCATTTGGCAAATGCAATCCCGGAAAACTCTGAGTTTTCTGCAGGCAATCATTTTGGAGACTCCGTTTTCCCTTGGGAGCAAACAGCAAAAAGCCCCTCAAAAGCCAAACAATAATTTCAGTTCAGTTTCTTTGGGATGAAAACCCTTCAGTTTGGGAAGTGGAGCTGAGATCCATTCAGCATTCACCAGAATCTGCAAAAACGTTGCTGTGGTGCCATTCATGGGCTGGGTTCACTTCCCCTGATGAATTCCACAGCCTTGTTTACCTGGGGTCCTTGTGAATCAGGAGAAACATAGCAGATCCCAGGAATTTGAGGAATAGGGGATATTTAGTCAGATTTGCACCCCCTTGTCTGCTACAACAACCACCCAATTCCCTAATTGCTAAATGATATGGAAGGATATAAAGAAACTATGGCTGCCCCATCTCTGGAAGTGTCCAACGCCAGGTTGGATGCGGCTTGGAGCAACCTGGGATAGTGGAAGGTGTCCTTGAAGTTCCACCCCGCTCCCATCCCTGTCTGCATGGATGAGGTCAATGAATGTAGGACACGAATTCCTGCTCATCTGGATGTACTGGTGTAACTTCCCACAAGGACAATTTTATCCTGGTTTACAAACCCCTATTTTCATGCAGATGACCTCAGTTTGTAAGAGCTGAAAATAAATCTCTATTTCCATCCTGGAATGAGCATCCCCCCCGTGGGACTCCACTCATAGGAGTGGTCTGGGTTGGCTACAGCAGAACAGAGAAGTTTTGTCTACTTTTGGTGAGGAAAACACATTTCATAGCCCAGGGAGCACCCCTGGGTGCCCAGCACCAAAATAAGGGAATATTCCACCTCAGGATGTTCTAATCACTGCTGGTTTCCCTGTCACACTCAGGTCTAACTCTCTGAAATGCAGGAAAAGTCTCTCCTTCCCAGTTTATATCCCAAATGCAGGAGACAGAAGCCCTGAATGCTCTTGTTCTAAATCCCTCTCCAGCTCTCTTGGAGCCCCTTTAGGCAACTGGAAGGGCTCTAAGGTTTCCTTGGAGCCTTCTCTTCTCCAGCCTGGCTCCAGAGCAGAGGAGCTCCAACCCTCAGAGCATCTCCATGGCCTCCTCTGGACCTTTGTCTTTTTTTGATGCTTTTTTGGCGCTTTTTGGTGTTCTGCACCACGGAACAAAGTCTTTCCATGGCCACCAGGAGACTGGTGTGAGGATAAATCTCAGCTCATGTGTTTTCAGGAACCAAGCCACTGCAGCTGCGTGGTTGGCTCTGCTTGCATGGATTTCCTCTCCAAATGGGAAATGTATGGGAAGAGGAGAACTGGAAGGGAAGGCAAAAGGCAACCCCAGCTTCCCAGCATGCTGAATCTTCCCTACAGGAAAAGCAGAATTTCCCCAAGACAGACATTTCTGACCAGGAAAAGGAGCATTTTCCATGGGAATTTCCATGAAAACATCCCTGGTTTTCTGGTGTGCACTACTGGAAGAGCTGTTGTGTGAGAGGGTGATGCATTTTCTCTGGCTCAAGTAGGTCGGTGGGCAGCAGGAGAGGCCTGGGCTCCGACTGTGGCTCCAAAGTTGGCTGACCTTGGACAGCCACACTCCCATCTGCGAGATGAGGATAAGAAAGTGTCACACAAGACCTTGCTGGGTTATTAATAGAGGCCTCTGGCTGAGATTCCAACACAGCCCAAGGGCTTGAGAAGCCCATTTATTCTTTACAATTCAAAGCAGACAAGTGACTCAGATTTCCTTGACACTTTTGAGCGCAAAAGTCAGGGAAAAGCACTCTCCGAAGCA
This sequence comes from Lycocorax pyrrhopterus obiensis, assembly GCA_014706295.1. Classification (NCBI taxonomy): domain Eukaryota; kingdom Metazoa; phylum Chordata; class Aves; order Passeriformes; family Paradisaeidae; genus Lycocorax; species Lycocorax pyrrhopterus. The sequence continues at coordinate 64,859 of JACSVZ010000009.1, forward strand.
TTTGTCTGGAGGGAAGGGAGCGTATGAATATGTGATTTTCTATTTCTTCCAAATACAAATGGAAGCAAATTGCCAATGAAGCTGAAATGTTTGGGCTGGTTTGATTTTTGTGCTGAAGTAAGTCAAGATAGAAATCTGAACATCAACTGCTCTGCGTGTTAGAGTTGTGGTAGAAAAAACAGGTGAGGCAGGGGAAAATTGGGCTCCGTGGGATGGAAATGTTTGCATAATTTCCTGCTGAAACTGCAGGTGAAAGTGATTACATTCCCCCGAAATGGTTGGATTCTTTAAATGGATCCCGTAGTAGCAGCAGTGTGCATTTGGTTTAAGGATCTTGTAGATATGGAGGAGTTTCTCCAGCACTGGTGTTAAATGAATTCCTAGGAAAGCTGCTAAAACCCTGGATAGGAGAGAGGTGACAAAGACGCCACGGAAAGGTCATGGCAGGATTTTATCTGGGATGAGGACCAGAGCAGGGCAGGGAACAAGGGAGCACCACCCATGCGTGTCATGCAAGGGGCTGCTCTGCGATGGGATACCCTAATGAGGGTTTCTAATTGTGCATTCCTAATTGAGGGCAGCCAGAGGGAGCAGAGAGTGTTCAAGGTGTGGTAGCAAAGCCGTGGGAAAAGGGAGGTTGCATTTTGGGGAGGGGGATGAAAGCAAAGCCAAAGTAACGTCAACAATTCTTGGCATTTTATCTGTATCTTGAAAATACTCAATCCTGTTTTAGGGCAGGGGAATTGTCTAATCTCCCTTTCCAGCTCTGTTTTTAATGGATACATCTTGTTTTCATTCTGGCCTTGACAAAATGTGACGCAGCTCCTTGACTTTATTAAAATGACATTTGGAAACAAACAAACGAAAGGCTCGACCAGAATCTTTGCGAGGGGACTTTTTATGTTTTTTTTTTTTTCTCCTGGAAAGTTTTCATTTGGACAAAAGGAAGTTTACCACAGGGGCTAAAAAAAAAAAAAAAGGCAATAATCATTCCCTTGAAAAACAATAATCATCCCTTGGAGAACATTTGAGCATTTCTTGTTTTCCTCAGATTTGTGTTTACTGCAATCTTAGAGGCAGCAGGAACGCAATGTTATAATTCCAAGGATCATAATTCCAAATCACTGGTGTGGTGACCCCTTATCTCACCCCTTATCTCTCATGGTTACAGCCATGAAGAGGGTCAGAAACACATCCCCCACCTTTTCCTGGTGTGCTCGGCAGACGTGCTGCTCTTTCCTCATCCCAACCCCACAACTCCCTGGAATTCCAGGCGAACATTTCCTCCCAGCCAGAACAGGCAGTGGTGATAATTGGCCCTCACCTGAGATCATTTTTCTTCTTCAGGCTGTTGGACTGATGTCCTGGAAACCCCAGAAAAGGACACGGGAGAGGAGGAGCAGAGCGAGCGCTGCATTTCCCGGCGTTGGAGAAGCCAAACTGGGGTGGATTCCTTTCGCTTGGACGCAATGTAATTAAAAGGAATTTGTGAGGGAGAGACACACGAGGAAATTCCTAACAACATGAAAGGGAGGAAGGGACGGCTCATAAAAGAGTGATTCCCTCTGTTTTTCTTGGCAGCCCAGCCGCGCTCCCTCAGCGCAAGGCTGGAAGAGGACTCCACGCTGAGCAGAGGACAACGACAAGCAGGTGTTGTGGAAAATGACCCTTCCCTGAGGAAACAGGTTTGATATTCCTGCCATCTCCCTGCCTTCTTCGTCTGCTCCTTAAATCTGCTCTCCACGAGCAGATGCGGCCTCGGCCTCGAGCCCAACAGACGCCAGGCTCAGCTGCTGGGTTTGTGCAGCACTTTTGTGTCTCAGGCACCTCCATCCACTGAGGTGCCCAACGCCTGGGACATCCTTGCCTCAGCCCTTGCTCCAGGCAAGGGAAACTTTGCCTCTGACCCTGCTCCAAAATCAGTAATTTGTGCACAAAAATAAGGTGGGTTGAGCATGAGCTCCCCCGCTCTCATGAACACCTCAAAGCTTGTGGGAATTGTTGTTATTGCGCTGAACAGGGGCTGTATCAGCACCAAAAATCAGAAATAATCAGAGAATTGCACAATGGTGGGGGGCTGGAAGGGACCTTAAAGCCCACCCAGTTCCACCCCCCTGCCATGGGCAGGGACACCTTCCACTGTCCCGGGTTGCTCCAAACCTCATCCAGCCTGGCCTTGGGCACTTCCAGGGATCCAGGGGCAGCCACAGCTTCTCTGGGCACCCTGTGCCAGGGCCTGCCCACCCTCACAGGGAGGAATTCCTTCCCAATATCCCATCCACCCCTGCCCTCTGGCAGTGGGAGGCCGTTCCCCCTCGCGCTGTCACTCCATGGCCTTCTCCAAAATCTCTCTCCTGCTCTCTGGAGCCCTTTGAGGTACTGGAAGGCTGCAAAATGTGGAACTACTCTTAGGTTTAATTTGACTTAACTCAAATGTGGAGGTTTCTTAGACTCAGGTTCGATTTTTAGAACTCAGTATCACTATGAAATGCATTTTAGAATCAGCAAAACAAGGAGCAGGGGGATTCTTGCAGAGTTATGCAAAACTGACTTCTATTGAGTCAGAGAAGTGAATGGAAGTCTTCCTAATATAGTTCATTTTCCTCTTATTTCCTCAATTTAAAGTAAAAATACCAAAAATCCAACAGCAACTGGAATATAGAAAAAGGACAAGCAGCCAAAACTAGCAGGTCTGGCTTGGATTCACAACACTACTCTCTTTTCCAACACTTCCTCCTGAAAACCACAAATGAGCACAACAAGACTTGAAAACAGGCTGCACAGATGGATCCTGGTGGCAGCGATATTCCTGCAGCCTGGGGGGGAGCTTTGCAGTAGGATCTGGAGCAGAGCAACCCAGCAGGGCTGATTTCTCCACTCCCAGAGCCTGGGGACTTTTGCTTCCAACTTTTCTCCACCCCTGTGGCAGCTCTGCCCAAGGAAATAACCAAAACCAGAAATCTCCCCTCCTCCTTCACTGGGTTTTGTTCCACTGCTGCATAGACGAGGAAAAAACCCCAAAACCAGAATTTCTTTTATTTTTGTTGAATCTGAAGTTGCCTTTTGGATGTCCTTGCCTGCTACAGAGCTCCTGGGAAATGAATACAAAGCCTTTGGATTGAAAGAGGAGCCTTTGGTTGAAGGCACTGGCATGGCTATTTGAAATAGGAGTTTTGTGACATACGAGTGAAAATTACCTGGAAAAAACCAGGATTAATGGGAAGAAAAATGGGAATGGGCTTGAATGAACCACGCCTTGCTCTAGGACCAGGTTCCTGCAAAGCCCCTAGGACGGCCTAAACCTGCTGCAGTCAGTGACAGCAGAGCTCTCAGCATCTCTGGGCACAGAGTCAAGCCAAGGCTGAATCCTTCACTTCTCATTTTCCTGGGCTGGGTTTCCATCCACTTCCTCCTCAGCCTGGGCTGTTTATTGCTTTCCTGCAGCCCGTGGAGGATTCCTTGTGTGTGTGCAACATCCCTCATCCCACAGCGGAGCAGCGGAAATAACAAGGATAAAAAACCCCTACAACCACTAAACCCAACAGCAAAGCGCTTCTTGGAGAACATTTGCTGATCTGCTGAAATCAAAACGTTCCCCAAGGTGGGATGAGGAAACTTTGACAGCCCAGGCCGGTTCCTGCCCAGCAGCCAAGGAAGGGAGATGCCAAATTTCCCTTCTGGGAACCCCACGTGTGTCGAGCTCGTCCAAGGAGGGACTGCCCCAGATCTGGGCACTGCAGAGCAATTTGAAATCTTCTTTTTTTTTTTTTTCCTGAAGTACTGTGCCTCAAATTTGATTCTGGTTTGGGTTCAGCTGCCAGCCTGATCCTCTGAGAGTTCAATTTTCGTTCAAGGGGGAAAAACCCAGTGGTTCAGTCTATATTTGATTTGACTCATTGCAGCAATTTCAGTTTTATGTGGACAGGAAATCACAGGGAGGCAGAGCTGGGTATTTCCCACCACGACTGTGCCAGGCTCACAACCCTTCCTGCCTCGGGTGCTTTTGTAGGAAACAGCCCCAGTGCTGCCTGAATTTATTTGACACAGGCTTAGATCATGCTGAAGTCAGGTTTAAGCGTGGGCTTAAGTGCATTTGAGTCAAAACGCCAACCAAAAAAGACATTTGACTTAAAACACCAACAAAAAAGACACTGTGAGAGGACTACACACTCCAGGTCCTGTCAGTCCTGGGAGTTTATGTGCTGACAAAGGTCAAATAGATGGAAAACAAACCATCAGGCCCATTGAAGATGGAACAAAACAATGAAAACACCCAGAAACGAGCAGGAAAAATTTGGACAGGAACCACAAAGTTAATTGCAACCAGCTTGGCTAAGGCATCAAGATGAAGTGAATGAATTAATTTTTTTTTCCCTGTAAAAAGCAACAAATGTTCTGAATTTGCTTTTAGCTGAAATGGGCAAGAACCATTTGCAGGTTTAAAGCAATGAGATGGTTTCACTCTGACTAACCATTTTAAAAAACAACGTGGCAAATATTGCTCAAATCAGCTAAAAGGCTATAGCAGGGAAAGCTGAAATGAATCTGTCAGGAGTGGTCTCTGGCTCCAAGAACTCACGGAAAAGAGGACATTTGGAGCACAAGTTGAATTATTAGCCCAAGGTAAGTGGTTAATGAATGCTAAATATACATGTCAGTGAAAGATACACAAACCCAAAGTGGCACTTCTCTGCTCGGAGATGATGTAGGGCACGAACAGCCATAAATGAAATCCATAAAGTGGCCCTTTGGGATAGGTTTGCCACTTAAAGAACGGCAAACCGGAGCTGGGATCCCATCGTTTTTCCTGTTCTCACCTTCCCTGCACCCACAGGTGCCAGGTTAGCCCAGCCCTACACCCACCTCAACAGAGACCCCCTTTTGATGGCTTCTCTGCTCCTCTCCTGAGTTTTATGAGGGGTGAGCGTTGGAAACACGCTATCCCATGGTCAAGTATTCCCTCTGCCACAACCCCAGCTGCTTTGAACTGTGGTTTATTTGCAGAGGAGGGTGGGGGACGCCTCGGTCGCAGCGTTCAAAGCCGAGCTGCCAATTGTTTGAGCTCGCTTTGCCCGTCAGACTAAACAGGTTAGGGCTTGGCCGACAGCCATCACCCCTCCAGGTGATCCATCATCATCTGGGACCCCTGGGAATACAGGTTCTCCCCATCTGGAGCCCTGTGCAGGGGAAGGGGGAGAAGGACCCCAGGCGTTGTTGACTTTGGACGTCATGTCCCGGCCATAAATAAGGCCCAGAAGCTGCACGTGTCAGCACGGAGTCGGTGCTGGATGGCAGCAAAACACACGATCTCAGAGCTGGGGGGTGGCTCTGCTGGCTCCCCGGGGCTGGAGCTGGGGGCAGCCCCCCAGGACCTCCAGGGACATAAAACCCAGAGCCACAAGAGCCTGGCAGGCACAGGATCAAACACAGGCTGGAGAGGGATGGATTTTAGGACAGGGATTTCTGCCTGTGCCGTCTGATGGAAAGTGAAAATGGTTTTGGCTGGGAGCGATATCCCAGCTGCACAGGATGCCCTCACAGCTCAAGGAAGGGATTTTAAGCCTTCCAGCCCTTGGGATGATCACTTCAAGGATGACAGACTGTACTACCAGCCCCTGTAGAAACAGAAAGGGAATGGGACCCCAAAGAGGGTAAAACAACATTCACAGGCAGGAAATGATGGCAGTGAAACGATTCCACCAACAATTACTTCAAAGAGAAGTGCCTAGCTACTTCCATTTCCAGTGTGGGTTCATGCTGGAACACAGTATCTCAAATTGCCTGAGATTTCAGGAATATGTTATTAACTGTAGTAAACAAGCTGGGAACCAGATCTGCCCAAAATGGGGTTTTCCGGCTCAGTTTTGAATCTGCTTTTTGAGCTATGTCAAAACTCGTGCAAGTATTCCAACTAAAAAACAATAAAATTGCAAACTTATCCAAACTAGAATATTTTCAAATAAAATAGGAACATCAGGCCACCAAACAAGAGAGGGTGGGAGAGGGTCCCACCTGTGTGAGTGCACAGCATGTACAGCTCATCATAAAACCTTAATCTGGCCGGAAGAGAAAATCTCCAAATAAATGCTTCCTTCCCAAAGCTGCCACTCCTGGAAAATGGTATGGAAAAGCCTTCCCACGCCTTCCCTGAAGTTTTAATTCATGGAGAGGTTTTTTACCAATTCAATTAGTCCATACTTTTCCTGCTCTCCCTTCCAGGCTGGTGTCAGGCTCTGCCTGGGAGGTGGGGAGGGAGACAGGAAGCACCCCGAGAGAGAAGGCAAGGAAAGAGTGAGAGAAGGGAAACGTTATCCCAGCTTGGAGCTATGGGATTGACAGCTGAGTAGGAGGCAAGGAGGTTCAGCACACAAGTAGCCAATAGCTTTTCCTTTAAGGGATGTCTGTGGTCCCGTATCCTCCCAAGGAATCCCAGAACCTCCTGAGGTGCCGGAATAGGACCGGGAATGGCCGGAGCTGTGTCAGGGGACTTCAGAATACCAAGGAAAGGTTCTTCCCTCGGAGGGTGCTGGGCACTGCCCAGGCTCCCCAGGGAATGGGCACGGCCCCGAGGCTGCTCCAGGAGCATTTGGACAACACTGCCAGGGATGCACAGGGTGGGGCTGGTGGGGTGTCTGTGCAGGGCCTGGAGTTGGACTCCATGATCCTTGTGAGTCCTTTCCAGCTCAGGACATTCCATAATTCCATGATTCTCATTCTTCTTCCATCAAGCAGAGGGAGGCATGCATGGGAACCAGCAGAGGCTAGGGAAGAAATCAAGCAGACCTTTCATCTTTAGAGAGGATGAATTTCCTCCTCAGCCTTAATTTGGCCCCTGAGCCATTTTGGTGGAGGCTGCCATCACAAACAAAGTGCTCTGTTTTCCTGACCAGCATCCAAGGGAGAGCTGAAATCCCCTTCCTAGCAGGCTGGGTTTTTCCCTTCCTGAAAAGGGGAGGAGGAAAGAAAAGGAGCCCAAGGGCAGCCCATGACAAACTGAGTCTCCTCAGTCTCTCCTCCAAATCCTCTGGAGATGTTATTTCATCCTCGTTGGGATACAGGAATAATATTTACCCCAGCTGCAGCCAATATCCAGCATCTGCAGCGCAGTGCTGTGGATCTGTCACATCTGGGTGCTCGGGATGACGGAGGGGAGTTCAAACACAGCCCTGGAACACGAGTCCAGCAGGAACTGCTGGCCAGCATCCAAGGAAAATGGCCAGGACACGGAGTGAAGGTGGTGGTCAGTGGCTCATCCCGCTACACTCAGACCACACGTGCCAAAGCAAATGGGAAGCTTTGACCCTGGCTGAGATTCCCAGCACAGCCCTCCTCAAGCAAGCCACAGCCAATTCCAAATTATCTCCAAATACCAATAAAGTCCAGGAGATGGGAAAGCCCCAGGAAAGGATGCTCCATGCTGAGTGTTAGGCAGTTGCAGCCCGGTTTGTAACACCTCCTTCCTGAGTAAACTCTTATTTTCTGCAGCAGATTTGAAAAGAATAAAGCCCTTAAGATGAGAAATGCTACACGACTCTGGAAATGTGGTTTGGGTTTTTTTTCCAGGAAATGAGAGGCATTTGTGGGGTTGGAGGAAGAAATCACATATTTAGGCTACTGCTCTTAGTCACAACTGGCCTCACCAGGAAGTTTTCTACTGGGAAATGATGTTCTGTGGAGTTACCTTAATTTTTGAGAGCGTTGTGTCAGATGAGCTTGATGTTATCAGAGTATACAGGCTTGATTTTATCCAACTAGTCTGTCTTTTTCACTTACGTTTTGCACAAGCTTAGGTAACTCAAATTAACAGCAAAACTGTCATTCACACAATTTTTATCAGTAAATTTAAAAAAAAAATTATCACTTTTTGGTCACATTTCATTTTTGACATGTAAAGGAAACAAATTTACCTTTAAATTCCTTTTTGAATGATGAAAATTTTCACAGATGACAACATCTGGTTCCCACATGGACGGGATTCTTACCAGGATGAAGTTTGGTGTCTCCTCAGATCACACAGGACGAGTTCAAATTGGCCTGGATGGAAATGGCCCATGAAGGATAAGAAGTGGATGGGAGGAAAAGCAAAAAGGCGACTAACAGAGTGCAGAGTTGGCAGAGCTCGTGGATTCCACTGGGAGGTCAGTGTTAGGTCTGGAATTTTTGTCCATCTTTATTAATGACATGAAAACGCAACGTAATACGCCAATAAAACGAGGGGGAAAGAAGAGAAAAGCAAACAGCCCAGCGAAGCTGACAGCAAAAAAAAGAATAGTATTTCCATGAGGTTACTGCTTAGACAACACCTGAAACAGCACTGAGCATTCTGGGCACCCAACGTTTTAATTTGGAGGGAGTTCATAGAAGAGTGACAGAGATAGTGGAGAGGGAAGTGTTGAACTTGGCTCCGGGAGAAGTTGGACAGAGCAACAGGCTGGGAGTGCTTAAAGAAAATAAACACCCAGGGAGAAATCCTGACCTTGCTGGAGCTGATGTCAAGACTTCCATTGACTTCAGCAGGGCCAGGATTTCACCCCGAGAATGGGGGATTTGGTGGTGGAGAAGGCCAGGTGAGGGAACCACGGGATGGAAACAGAGGAAGCAAGTCCAACATCAAGGGGAGACAAGGCAAGAAATCTCGGTTTTGTCTAAAAGCGGCAAAATCCAGAGTGCCAGCTACTGCATGGGAGAGCCAAGTGTGGTTTTGTAACCCTCTAATTAAAGCAAGGTTAAATAAAACAAGTGTTACATATTCGGCTCTGATGAGAGGAGAAAATTGGATGTAACAAATCCACCCCCTGCGGCCAAACTCCCAACTGGAGCATCTCCCCACTTCCAGCACAGATGGTTTTATATGGGAAATGTAAATAAGAAGTTACCATCTGGTTAATAAAAAAGCATCTCTGATACATTTCACTACGTGTCCCCACATGTAAACATTTAAAAATACTTTTTTTTTTTTTCCCCAGTGTTTTAAGGTTTTCCTTGAGAATGCCCACGGAGAAAGAATTCCCATAGACATCAAATGTGATAAACCACAAAAATGTCCCATGTTTGTCCTATAGATTTTAAATTTATATTGAATTTCACTGCTATCTGTGCGGAAATATAACCGGGTCCTACCGCTCGGTATCTGGTGAAATCGAGACTTGGAGAAGCTGGGTTCTGAAATCCATGGCATTCGTAAAAAAATCAGGCATAAGGCAGCCTATTTCCAGAAAAATTATTGGAAAATTCTGCTCGGGAGATGGAATCTATTTGTGCATTTGAGCTGGAATTGTCAACTGGTTGGTTGTTATGAAGGGAAAGGCACTCCTGAGGAGTGGAAACACTGGGTTTGAGTTGGGTTTTTTCCTCCAAAAGGCCTTTTCCTTCCCAAAATGGTGTATTATCAAAATAAAGCTCCGGAGGACTAAATAATACTAAATAATGTCAAAAGGGAATCGTGTATTCCAGGTGGCACAGAAAGTTCAACCACTTTTTTCAAGGAAAGGTTTTTGTCTTTCTCCTTTTCCTGTGAAGACACCAAGGAAATTCCAGTCGGGCTTGGCCGCCTACCCAGGTGTCCCACCCCATCCATCTCTCCAGTGAACGGCACCTCTGCCAACACCTCCTACAGTTTTCCCCATGCAGAGGGGGTTTTACTCATAATTAATATTAAACCAAATGATGAATTGTAAAAAAAACCCCCATTTAAATCAAGGAACACAGGCAGAACCCAACACCCTCACAGCTCAGAGGGGAGTTTAAGTGATTACAGACTAAACTTTGAGGCAGAGATAAGAGAACACATCCCTGAAGCCCCACTCTGAGCACACCATCGGACAAGCTGCCAAATTTTCTCTTTCTGAAGGGGCTGAGTGAGCAGCAGGACTGCCAGGACTCCAAAGAAGGGGCAATATCATTGCTCAGAGCCTCTGTGTGCGCGTGAAGAGGAAACACTTCAGCACCAATATCAAGAACCTGCCAATTTCCTGAGATAAATAATTAGAGTTGCCCTCCTGGATGTGTGCTCTGGAAGCAGAATCAAGGCTGGATATTCATCACGGGCGTAAAAATATCCCCTGGTTTTATTTCCTTTCCAAACAAACTCTTTTCAAGCCAAGATCAGCACCCTGGCATCGTTCTGCTGCTTTTAGCTACAAGCTCTTCACGCACTCAAGAGCCTCTGAGGAGGATCTCGGGCCTCATGGCCAAGGGTTGGTCACCCCTGCTCCAGGCTGACCCTGGAGAGCTTCCATGAAACCCCAGCACTCCGATGCCCCAGCTGGTGTTTTAATCCTCTCCTCTCCATAAAAACCATGGAATCCCAGAATGGTTTGGGTTGAAAGGGACCTTAAAGATCACCACCTGCCCAGGAACAGGGACACCTTCCACTCAGCCAGGTTGCTCAGAGCTCCATCCAACCCAGCACTGAGCATTTCCAGGGATGGGGCAGCCACAGCTTCTTTGGGCAATTTGTTCCACCTTCACAGCCAGGAATTTTCTCCGAATATCCAACCAAACCCTGCCCTCTGTCAGCTGGAAGCCATTGCCCCTTGTCCTGTCACTACCTGGTCCCTCTCCATCTGCATTTATCCTTCATTTAGAGCTTGAAAAGGAGATGCCTGAGGAATCCAACACCACCATCCATCTGGGCACACAGTTGGCTGAGAACGGTGGGAAAGAATCCAAGAATCCAACATTTGCCTGGAAGCATGGCCAGTGTCCAGCTCAAGTCCAGCAAACCTGCATTTCTGGCTGGACCTCGAAGAACCAGTGCAATGTCACTGGACCAGGTGAAACACTCCTGGCTTCTTGCTGCTTTTAATCACTCATTTAAAGCTGAGCCACGAGGGGAAAATAAAAAACAGACTCCCAAAAGTCCCCTGGATGGGGCTGCTTTGCTGGTAGAGGGGGTGAAAAATTTTCTAGCCCAAACTGCTCAGCGTACATTTACAGAAAGTTCTCGTTGTTTGGTTTAAATTTAATGGTTATTACATTTTTATTGAAAGGAAGCTGAAAATGTTTACTGACGTGAACCGTGCTCGCTTTGTGCTTTTTTACATGCCAGAAATGTTCCATTGCAGGCACCCTCTGAAATGTTTTCCTTTTTTCCTGCACACTCTTGAGTTTATGTCAAGTTTCCTCATTAAACCAAGAAGTGATTCCTTATCAGCTGCCTGGCCCTCTGCAATGTTTGCATTACGGAGCAAGATGGATATTGCACTCTATTTAATCCTCAAAACGGGGAGGGCTGAGAGGAAGGACTGGTGCCAAGGGACTGGCATTGCCACAGGGCAGCCTTCCTGGTCACAGCCAAGGGCAAACACACACAGGACCCTCTCCAGTCTGCCCCAAAAGGTGGAAAACTTATTTTTCAGCAGCTCAGCCACACATGGATACCCATCTAGGCTGCCCTTTTCTGAGTAATACAAGGAAATCAGCGCTTATTGTGAGGAGAATTGCATCCCTCTCCCTTTAACAGTTCCCAAGGTTTTCCATATGTCCCCCCAAGCCACTGTCCCTTCTGCCCCCAGAGCCAGCTCCCTCGGGATGGGAGAACCCCGCTGGCTGCACCAAAGGTGTCACCGGTGTTCCAGTCCTTCTCCTCACCGAGCTCCACCAGGACCTTCACATTCCTCCCCAAGGTCACCCTCTCGAGCTGTTTCTGGCAGGGAACTGGTGGTGGGGGAGATGACCTGAAGTATTTTCTACTTTCTTTCCCATTCCTCCAGCAAATGATGTCCAGATTCTGTCTGGCAGGACGTGGACAGAAATTCCTCACAAAGCAGCTCAGACACCGCAGGAGCGTGGATGGAAAGAAAGCCTGGAGCTGTGGGCAGACGAAGAGAAGCACAGAAAATACAAACAAGAAGAGGAAAACAGGGAAGGGAGAGGAAGAATCCCTCCCTTCCTGAAGTTTTTAAGTGTTGGGGGAGACTAGAGCACCTGTGCCCAGAAGGAGAGGACATGGACAACCAGCTCCAGCTGTGGAGGGAAGGGAAGGTTTGTGGAGCTTTACCCAGTGAAGGGTGACAAAAAGAGACCTGTTCCTTTGGCCTGGTGGCCAGTGATGGCATTCCTGGTCCCCTGATGTGCTCATCAGTGGGATGGGTTGGGTTTAAAAATGCTTTTGTGGGGTTGAGAGTCAGGACTATGGGGCCTTCTGCTGAATTTATGGGACTGACACCTCAGGGCACGGCAGGCAGAGCTGGGGGAGACCAGTCACTCCTCCAGCACCACTTGGAATCCCACATCCATGGGGATACGCTGGCAAAAGCTGCAGTTAATATGGACAACAGCTGAAGCCTGTTCCTGGAAATGCAGAGCAGGAGGATCCTCACTAACAACACACAAGAGCCACATGGGGACCACGCACCACCTCAATTTCCTGGAGGAGTTCAAACCAGCCCTCAAGTGTTATTTTAGCACAGTTCCTTGTCTATAAATATTTATAAAATGCTTGCTTGAATACCCCTTTAAAAAAAAAAAGTAAGATGAAATAACCTTCCAAGCCCCACTACTGCTTATTGTATCTTGAGCAAAATATTTTCTTAACCTTTCCTATCTTCAGCCCTTGGGGCTTTCACTGGCTGAGCAAACCTCTCTCCTCCTGCAGGGCAGCAGGCTGCCTGCTTGGTGGTTCACAAAGTTACAGAGGGCTGCAGGAACGTCAGGATTTGGGAGCAAACAAAGGTGGAGGGAAAAATAGAAGCTTTTCAGATTTGTGGTCTTACCACGAGCACTTGGGTTTCATCCACGAGGGGTCAATGGGAGAAGAAAAAAATTCATAGGTGTGGATCATATTTGACATGCAAGGCTCGGGACCTTGGGCAGGACTAAAGGTGACCAGGATCACTTCAACCCAGAAGGACCTGGAGTTCAGCCCTGAAGGCAGCAGGGAATGCATCTGAAAGGAAAAGCTCAGGGATGACAGTACACCTCTAGCTGGGAGTGCTGAGGTGAGATCTTCTGGGAGGCCCTCAGGATGTGGAAATAGGGATCTGTGTGATGCTCAGGGGTGGGCAAAGCCTCCCTTGGGCATTAGGACAGGATCTCTCCTCTTTTCCTCCTGGGTGATCGCTGTCCCTGGCCTCAGACTGGTTCTTCCAAACCCACCCTCCCCACAAATCACGGGCAGCCAGCGGCCAGTGGGACTCAACACCTAAACCTGAATCAGCCCGTTTTCAAGTCATTTTATTGCCTGAGATAATCTAACCCATTTTGTGTCCACAGCGTTTGCCCCGCTCTGTTCCCAAAATCATCTGGTTTAGCAAATCCCAGGACGGAGCTGTCACCCTGCCCCCGGCCATCTCTGCCGCTGCACATGAATGGGGACAGACTGAAGTGTTCCTGGGGTAAGGGTGACCTACTTTCATGGCTGCACTACAGTTCATTACCAATTCCTAATGATCTCATTGTTCCATTAAATGAAGGTTGCCACCTGTCCCGGAGACTTTAGATCAAGCTGGGATTAACAGATCTGCTGACCCATTTCCCCCTTTTGTAGGACACGGCCCCATGATCAGTAGGGCTGTTTCTTTTCCTTTTTTTTTTCCCAGACCACTCAAGGTCGAGCCTTAGCAGGAATGTGGTGCTGGGTCCCATCAGCAGAGGATGCTGAAGCCGTGTGGCTCCTGGTGAAAATCCTGCCCAGCCAGTTTCAGCATCAGATTCCACCTGCCTGGATCCCACCAGGAAAAAAGGTCCAACCCTACACACTGGGGGAAAAAAAAAGGCAGAGGAGAATTGCTGAGGTTGCATTTAGGGCAAATGAAATACTTCCCGTTTAAAAGAGAGGTTATAAGAGACTCTATTAAGGATCCAGAGGCTGTCTGCAGTTTTGCTCCAGGCAGTCATCCCTACGGCAATAATCTGGGAGGGAAAAAGCACCTGGATTAGCACCCAGCAGCCATCCTGGCTCACAGACCCTCACAGGGATCCGTGTCCGACGGGCTGTCCCGCTGCCAGCAGCCCCCAAGGACAGAGCCCAGCAGCCCAGAGAGCTGGGGGTGGCAGGTTGGAAGCAGAAGGAATAAAACAAATAAAGCAAGAAGGGGAGAGGAATAAATTCCCATGGACAGGCTCAGCGAGCAGCCAAATGACCTCAAGTGCACCTCTCGCTTCCCTCGCCCGCGGAAGGCAGCAGTGCAGCTGCATTTTTCATAAATAGGAACACCCCAGCTTGATGTTTTTTAAAGCTGTCTAGACAGTGGAGCAAGACCTTGTTTCAAGTCACATAATCACTTTCCCATTTTTCTTCGCAGCAGAGGACGTTTTCCAAGATTAGATAGAAGCTGGTGGAGCAACATGTTATTAACCTCGGGTGTGCCTCCCTGCTTTGGGCTCTCCATGTCCGAGCTGGAGGTGCCTTTCTGTCTGATCACGTCTCCCCTCCATTCATTCCTTCCCCTCGGACAGGAAAGCTCCCAAGATGGATAGGATTGCATGTGGATCGCAGACGATCGGGAGCACAGAGGGTGCTGCAGCAAAATGCCAGCTCGCCGTGGCAAAAGGCAAATATAATCTTGTGCTTCCCGATATAAAACAGCGTTAGAGGGAAAAAATAAAAATAAAAAGCTTGGTGCTGACCTCCTTCGGGCCAGAGTGCCCCAGGTTGTCAAAAGGAGGTGGTCAAACGGCAATGACTCATTCCCACTGCCTGGGGTAAGAACCCTGTGGAGATCACAGAATCCCAGAGTGGTTTGGGCTGGAATGTCCTTAAAGCTCATCCCATTCCACCCCTGCCATGGGCAGGGATGCCTTCCACTGTCCCAGATTGCTCCAAGCCCCGTCCAACATGACCTTTGTTGCACCAGACACTTTCATTGCCTGTCCAGGGCAAAGGACAAGTCTTTCTGACCAGGAATAATCCTCATCCTGTACCTGACACGGACCATTTTCCCCACAGGATGTGAAGGGATCTGCGCTCAGGTTATCCGGGGGAATAGCGTGGCTTCGTACATTAAATTAAGTCAGCAAAAGCTCATGGCAAATAGACCATCACAAATGGGGTTATTTCAGTGTGGAGAGCTGGGATGGGAGGTTTGCTGCCCTGACGGAGAAGCAGAAGGATAGAATTCCATGGATTTGGGGAGGTGGGTGGGTGTTTATAGCCGAAGCTCAGGAAACATTGCTTGCCTGGTGTTCCAAGACCCTTTCCCTGAGCACTGCCTGCACAGAGCTGCCCATCAGGAGGAAAATACCTGGACTGAGAGCCAGGAGCTGCCCTTGTGCCCAGCTCCCTGCAGGATTGCCACATCTCCCTGTGCTGTTACAGTGATTATCCACCCACAGCAGCAAGGCCAGCCAGGGATCTCTTTCTGCTTCCTTAGCATTTTCCTTTAGAAGATGCAGAACCTGACTTTGGGAATCATTTCAGCTCCAGAGTTTCCAGTATTTCCCTGCTCCCTCAAGTAACCAGCTAAAATCATCCAGAGCTGCCTTTCCTTAAACAAATTCCCCACTGCTGTGGAGAACACACGAGCTGCCTGAGATTAATGTCTAGCTTCATAATTTACGTATCAAGTGCTTTAATGAATTGTTTTCGGTATCATTGTCCTTACCATGAATAAACTTAAAAGTAATGGATTTGTAATTAATTAAAATTTAATTACGATAGTTTGTCATTTTATTATTTGCAATTATTGCCATAAAGGTAATAAAAATTACAGGATGTCACAACTGAATACAAATCCCTAATCAGGAGCAACCAGCTCGCGCCGTAACCTTGAACAAGGGTGATTTTATTAACGCTCCAAGTCTGGAGCCCAAGGTGGCACCTTGGAGGTGGCAAACGCAGCATCCTCAGTCCTGGCTGGGGCCACGTGGTGCTTGGGGGGGTCACAGAAACCCAGAATCAGTTAGGTTGGAGAAGACCTCCAAGGTCATAGAGTCTGACCTGTGCCCAATCCCCACCCAGCCCAGAGCACTGAGTGCCACCTCCAGGCCTTCCTTGGACACCTCCAGGAGTGGAGAAGAAGCAAAGAAGCTCTCATCCACCTCCCCTGACCACACTGATTTCCTGGAGCAGTTATCCACCATGATCCTTATCAGCTATCATTCCTTCCAGGTCCTTTGGATGGGGTTTTGATTCCTACCAGGTTTAACTCTGCTTTAAATCCAAGTTTCTGCATCATCTTCTAGTAGTTAATTTCCAGACAACTGGGTTTTAGTCTTATAAAAGCCATTCCTTACCCACCCCGGTGTTACCCCTCTGCCCTCTGTGGCAGAAGTCCCTTTTTTATGAAGTTTGAAGGATAAAAAGAGAATTAGGGTTAAATTATCTCTGTGTTTGCTGCTGCTGCTGCTGCTGCTGCTGTCCCAGGACTATTTCCAGGACTCCCAATCCCCGTGTTCACATGCACTTAATTCTTCCCACTTGAGGGAACAAGATATGCCTCTCCTCATCCCTGCTCCAACCACACCCACATTTCCCTGGCATATTTCCTTTGGCTTGGCCTGATATCTTATAAAAACACATTTGGGAGCAGTTTTCCACCAGCCAGTCTCAAGCCATCTTCCAAAGGCATGAGAACTGCACCCAGAGCAGCAATTAGGCTGTAATTAAGCAGAGACTTTCCCAGTGAATGCCCTTGAGGGACCACATCCGTGATGTGAGAGAGGGTACCCAGGTTGCCTTGTCCCATCCTGCTAAATTTATCCCTTCTCACTGTCCTTTGCCAATCTTTTCTGCAGCCCTCGGTCCGTCTGTTCTTTGATGTCCATTAATTGGTTGGGAAGAAGGAATTCCATTTTTAGCTTCGTTTCCTAGGGGAAAGGATATGGGGATTTGCCTGTCCTCCCTTCATCCCTGAATGGATTGGCCAGCTCCTTGGAGAGCCCAAACAGAAGGGGAGAGGCCTTGTTGCCTCTCTGCGCCTACAATTTACATGAAAAACCCCAAACCTGGGGGTGACTTTCACCAGGCTGGAGAAACCCAGCACTCCTGGGGACCCCCGGAGGATCCCGCGCCTCGGAGCCGTCACATTTCCGATGGAAAACCTCTCTCCCGCTCCTGGTTGGGAAGTCAGCCACCACTCCATAAATCAGCAGCCCTGCTATCGCCTCTGCTCTGCCAGCAGACGGTTTGAGGTGAAAAAACACAGTCCTGGAAGCGTCAGCCTCCTTGGGTTATCTTGGGGCAGGGGGAACACCAGCGACCCTCTTTATGGGATGGCGGCTTCCAGGCTCTGAAATTCCCTTCCAGGACACCTGGAGAGGCCTAAACAGCCTTGATTTTTGAGCTGTGCTACAACAGCTCAAGGCCTCTCCCGTCTTAGCCCCCCCACCTCAGAGAGGTTTGCAGACACGCTCAGCTCCAGGCACGCAAACTTTCAAGTGCTGTAGCATGAGACTTCAATGTACACGCAAAACCCCACGGATCTGGGGCTAAATTGAGGTGAAAAACAAGCCCACCACAGCCCTGGAGTATTTGCATTTCTCGTAAACATGCTTGCAAAAGCACTTAGCGAATGAATGTTAATTGTTCTGCAGAAATCCCACCCTGTTCAAAGGAGAGGGGGGAAATAAAACCAAAATAAGCCCTAGGTGGACGTTGCCAATTTTCCCTTTGACCCCCCCCCAATAAAATTCAGGTGATCTCATCCCGCATTGATCAGCAGAGACCAAGTAAGAAAATAAAAAGGAAATTACTTCATCTTAAGTGCCTATTAACTGATGTTAAGCGATAAAAAAAAGCTTAATTTGAGAGTAAAAATTCATGTGACAAGCCCACGGATGCCAGAACAAGCTGGTTGTGGCTGGATCTGTCAAAAGCATGGAGCTGCAAGGCTTTAAACCAATTTAAGTGCCTTCAGTCGGATTTGGGAGACAATTATGCCCCAGCCAAACATTTACATAAAAATGGACCTCTGCTTTTGTTGCTTTTCCAGTGCAAGGCTGGCAGAGCATTTTATATGTGATACAGGGAGGGTTTTACACACGGTGCAGCTGCCAGGGGTAGCAGAAACAGATAAAACTTGACAAATTAACAGCAAACAAAGGGAGAGAGCTTTGAACTTCCTCGTGGCTGTGTGGATGCTGAGCCCAAGCTTCACCCGCAGCGGTACTCTGGTTTTTTGGGCGGGTCTTCACCATTGCACCTGGGCTGGGTGGGGTGAAAGACAGCAGAGACGCTGGCTGAGAGGCCAGGAGCAGGGATGGATGCGAGAGTTATCCTTGCCCAGGGCCAAAAGCAGAGCGAGCCTCACAAAACTCCACACGCATCTCGTGGGATTCGGGGATTATCGGGATGACTCAGGAGCCCCGGCTCCGGCAACGCCTTCACTCCAGCACTTGTGCAGTTGTTTCCTCAGAGTGATGTGATTAAGCTGAATGAAAACAAACTGAAATTATCCTCATCAGCTGACGTGTGCTCCAGAACAAGGAGCTGCTCCAGGGAGAGGTCAGGCTTTAAGTGCTGAACTTGCTGTGACCCCCTGGCTGCATGGACCCGTGACTCCCAAAGCAGCTGAGGATCCCTCCAGCTCTTCTTTTCTTTCCTTGAGCCTTCCTACAAGCTCTCCTTAATTTTTTAAAGCCTCCCTTGGCACAGGTGACTTCTGCAGCCCCACATCACGTATTCCGAAGGCGGGAGGGAAACCTCTTCCTCCTTCCTTTTTTCCAGGGCTTTCTGTGCCTGTAACATATTAGTTAATCCATTGTTCCTGCCCTAACCTTGGGGCTCTCGTGGCATAAACGGGAACTGGGGTGGCTTGACAGCTCTGCTGCTTTCTTCTCCCTGGATTCAGGCTTTTATAAATGGCCCTGTCAAAGCTCTGCCCCACGGTGCCACAACGCCGATGGTTTGTGGCGGGGATTGGTGACACCGCTCGGCAGGGATGAGGTTTGACCTTGTAGTGGGCAGGTGAACACATGCATTCATATCTGGCCACCACAGAATCCCAGTTTGGGCTGGAAGGGACCCTAAAATTCATCTCATTCCACCTTCACCCATGTGCAGGGACACCTTCCACTATGCCAGGTTGCTCCAAGCCCCATCCACAAGCCAGGGACTCAGCGGCATCATCTCAGGGCACCCTGGAAAACAGAGACTCTTCACCTTCCTGAGACAAACCCTCTCTTCCAGACCTTTTTCTTTATTTGGAAATACTCATCAAGTTCCCTAAAGTACGAGCAAACAGGAAATTCCTTATATGCCGCTAAAATGGAGGCAAAATCCTTGCTAGACTGACACAAAGGCAAATAAAGATGGGCTATGTAAAACCAATCAAAATTACTGCAGATCTCACCAAATAACTCATTCTTTTAAAGTAAAATTGATTTATCTTTCCTAATTTTGCCCTCCATTGTTCCAAGGAAAGCTTTGCCAAATGTTGGGGCAGCTCTTGTTTCCAAGAAAAGGACTCGTAGACAATCTCCTTATTTTTTTTTTTTAAAGCAAGTTTTTGTGACCTCTCCCTTTCCGCAACATTTTTGGTTCATCCCCTGTGTCCTTCAGTTTCCAGACAGCAGCAGCAGAAAAAGGCCCTGGCACAGGGTGCCCAGTGAAGCTGGGGCTGCCCCTGGATCCCTGAAAGTGTCCAAGGCCAGGCTGAAGCAACCTGGGATAGTGGAAGGTGTCCCTGCCCATGGAACTGGATGGGCTTTAAGGTCCTGCCACGGTCAGCAGGGACCTCACATCCCCATAACCCCACAAACACTCTCCTCTCTGTTTCTTTTAGGTCTCCACTGCCAAAATTACATGAGGTTCCAATCTCTCTTCCTTTCATCAGGGAGACCTGCACAGATTCCCCGGAGAGGGGAGCGACGACTGATCCGTCTGGGTCTCTCCCGCTGGGAGCACCAAAGGAGGCACCGAAAGCGTGGAAGGCGGTGAATTACAGAAGCTCAGCTTGCACAGAGAGGTCCCACCAGGCAGCACAAGATAAGCAGCCCTGGGAGCATAAATTATGACAGATGATAAGGCAGAATTTCCCCTCTAACAGCTACATGTGTTCCTGGGATTGGCTCCAGAGACGCCTGTCATCGGGTGTCAAACGAGAAGCGGCAGAAATCACGGGGAATTAATTCCTCGCCTTTTTTTTCTTGCGAGCATGCGACACTTCCTCCCTTGTTCGGACGAAGCGGATGATTTCAGAGCCTAACAAGCCGTGGCTGGGTGGCAGGAGCTGGGACCAGGATGGATGCCTGGTCACCCATGCTCAGTCACAGCAGGCAGCAGGAGCTCCAGCGCTCCAGCAGAAGCGAGGGCTGGTTCGAGCTCTAGAAATCAGACAAATCACAGGCACCGAGTGCTGCAGCTTTTGTTGCAACTCTGCCTTCTGGGTAAACAGGAAACCACTGCCACATGGCAGGGAGCTGCCTCCACACTGGCAAATACTGATGGAAATCAGGGCATATTGACATCCTCTGTTTATTCACTGCTTTGTTAACACTGTTTATCCTTGGCCACATCCACGGAACAATTCCCACTCTGCCACTCACCCACCACTCCTCTGGCCCCCCAAAACGTGCCACTGCTAATCCCTTGCCTCTAACCATCACCAGCAGCTCTTGCTGACCCAGACCTAAGGGATGTGGACTTTTTGGGGTGCAAACACACTTCCTGCCCTCCTCCAGAAAGATTTCCACCAAGAGTCTTGCTGTTAGTTTTGGCCTGCAGGCAGGAATTCCTCTCCTACAAAGGAGCCAGTTCTATTTTAAGCGCCCGACCTGCTGAAACTCAGGACAAATCTCCAGCTTCACTGGGCATGGCACAGCCAAGGCCAGCCTACATTTGGCTGTTGGCTCTTTATTTCCGCCTGGAGGTTTGAGCCAAGCCTGAATCCATCCCACTGGAATGAGGAGTTTTACAGGCATTATCAATTCCAGTGTTATCGACGCTCCAATGTCTGCACTACCCCAAAACTGATTAATTCCCAATGTTCTGTATTTTGCAGTTCATCTGCTGCTGAAGACTTCCCTCCCCACCCCAGAAACGCTGGAAACATCAAGGTGGCGTTCCCACCGTCGGCTCTGGGAAGTCAGAAATAGATGACACAGAAAGACCCCAAATTCCTGTGTGTTTGAGGGATTTCTTCACCCAGCTGAGTCCACAGCACGTCACAGAGCTCCTTCTTTCACATACCCTTGGCTTTAGAGGAGAAAGGCAATTGCAAAAGCCCAGATGTTTGAGCTGAAAATGATTTTGGGTGCAAACACTTATTATTCCACCGTGGTTTTGCCAGGTCAGGAGCTCCTTCTCCACAGCTTGGGGGTGGTAGGATGAGGAAGAGGATGAAGGCTGAGGGATATTTTGCCAGGCAACAAGCCACTAAAATCTCTGAGTCAGGTCAATGGGGATGTGTAAGGCTTTTTCCAGGGGAATTAATATTTCCAGCCTGTCCTGGAAGGGCTCTGTTCTCTCCATGCTTTCAATTGCCCTCCCTGATACCTGTTCTACCTCCCATTATCCTAAGAATGAATGAAAAACTCACCTTGTTACAATTCCACGCTGACCCAGTTTGGGGCAGGGTCCCTCCAGTTCTCAGGGGAAACCACAGGCAGTTACAAACCCCGCAGCTGCTCAGAGCAGCCAGATGTTTTTGCTTCCAATTTCCTCAGCCCTGCGCTCCTTCTGTACGGGGAAAACTCTGCCTGGAGCCTCAGCCAGAGAAGGGGCTGCTGAAGTTGTAGGGTGGGTTTGGGTTCGTGCTCCTTCCTGGAGTAGTTTGATGCCTTTTCCTGGTCTTAAAATCAAGAATCAAACACGGTTAGAAGGGAGAAAGGGGTTTTACCTCTCTGTTTAGTATAAGGATCTTTAGGTGCACCACGCCCAGGTGGAATGTGCCAAAATGCACCCTGCAATGCACACGCACAATAGATCGGGTATAACATTAGAGGTCTTACTAATTAGCATATCTATCAAAGACTCCCCAGTGAGAGGCTCAAGTGAGCCCCCCTCCCCGAGGAACCTTCCCCCTGGATGGTCCTATCTTAGTTTACAAAATGTGTTCTGGAGAGGACCTTGGGGCCTGGGGCACACTGATCCCTCACTACAAAACCTCTAAAATGTTGAGTCTCCTGGCTTGACAAACAAGTCCAAAAATGTAGGCAAAAAGCACTAAAGAATACAGAAGCTGTAAAAAGGTATAAAAGGGGTATAAAGAGAAGGCAAAAAAATCATCATGGCATCAAGGGCAGCCCTGCAGATTCTCAGATGTTCCCAGTTACAGATAGTCCCAGATGAACCAGTGTGGACTGGGAAGCTGGGCTCAACAGGGCAGCAGCCTGGAAGGTTAAGACGGGCCATGTCACCACTTGGGGCAAGGCTCCGTCCTGTCCTCAGTTTGCCTGTGGCATCCAAAAGGAATTTTTTCCTATTTCTCTGCCAGGCACGGGGAAAAAAAACCCTGCAGTACTTTGTTGTTGTTTATACTGGACGGGATGAAAGCTTTCAATATTTGTTATATTTAGATGTCTTTCAGCCCCAGAGTCAGGGAAACATCACACACGATTCCTGCTCTGTTTACTCTTCACTCCATTCCCTGGCTTTTATTGTTCTTCCAGTTTATTCCTCTTCCAATTTAGGTCCTGTTTCCCAAGGACCACAGCACAACCCCAGATTTCCCAGGGAAACCAGCACCCCTCGGTAGTGTCTGCTGGTTTTGTGGCTCCCAAGTCACCTCAGCCCTGCCTAAAGCAAAGTGCATCCTCACAGAAGTTTTATTGGCATCTCTCAGGCAGGCAGAGACGGAGAAACGCTGAATCACAGCCCAAATGACCCTTTCAAGCGGGTAATTCACCCCGAGATAAAGGTATTTATCCACTAGAGGATGGTGCTTGGTGCAGGGTCCCCCCGATCTGACCTTGCCCTCCCCAAAAAGGGGCTCCCAAGGGGTGCTGCAGCAGGGCTGGGGCCAAGCTGTGCCACCACCCTGCCTTCTCCATAGACCAGAGGAATTTTTGTTCCTCTTTCCCCCACCCAGTTTCTTAGGGAGGGAGGGATGAAGGTTCTCCCTGCCACAAAAGACTCGGGAGAAAACCCCAAGCTGTGATACACTCTCCTAAAAGCTTGCTCGAAGATGAGCATGTGATAAATCAATTTACAGTGTGAGTGGGAGAGAAGTTTACATCCAGTGCCCATTTTCCAGTAAACCATTCCCTTCCACCTAGCTGAAAACCCTTATGTATTTGGTTTTTTGACTCTGTTCCCACTACAATTCTCCACACACACATTTTGGTGCGCTCTGCCTTCACCCCCCCCCTCAGGTGAGGCAGGATGGAGCCCCTGGTACCCCATCTCTGCTGTGCCCTAGCTAATGGAAAAAAAAAAAAGAAACTGCTAGCTTGGAGCTGCTCCAATTTATCCCACAACAATCTCTCCAACAGGGAATCCTTTCCCGAGAACCGAGCCTGGTGGCTGGGGAGGGACAGGTAGTTATTTTCTCCTCGTAGCCGTGTAATGTGCCATTTTTGCACGTTGTCTTCACCTCCAAAACAAAGGCAAACACCAGAGGAGAAGTTTATTTATTCGTTTTTCCAGGTCTGGTCCAGAACCCACCACTTCCTTAAACTCAAAGCCCTGCACAAGGATCCTGGCAGGGCTCCTGCATGTGTTTAATTCCAAGAGCACGGACGATCTGCCTGGCTCAAGGCTGAGCTTGTGCAGAGCTGCCGGATGCAAAAGGCACTTGGACTCCAGCTAAGCCTGACCTATCCCTTCTGGCCACGAGAAAGCCAGGAACAGATGTTTGGGGCTGGGATTTTTCTCCCCAAATACCTCTGATGTTTAATTCACATTTTGCTGTTGGTCTGTGCAATGGGAAGAAGAGAACGTTGTTGGGATGCAGGGAGGGGAAGAAGGAACCCCGCAGCTTTCTGCCTCTTTTTAAAGATGCCTCGAGCGAGTTTTAAGCAGTGGGTAAGTCCTCAAACACATTCACTGTGATCTCCTTCGCTCCCTTCCACATTTAAAGCCGTGCCACTACAGCCTGAAGAGCTGAGTGTTTACATCCTCCACTGCCCCAAACGATGTCACGGGGCAAAATAAGCAGAGGAGCTTCCAAACACAAGAATCCTGCTGCAAGCCTTGTGTCTGACTGCTCACCCAAAGCTCTGGTTTGGTGGGGGTTTCCTTTTCCCCCTTCAAGCTTTACATGGAGTGGTTTCAGCCAGGATTTTTGCTGGTTCTCACACTTGGAGGAGTCTCTGCTGCGGAGAATGTGGAAAATTTTAAGATCTCGCTGGCTGCACCCCCTGATTTATTTCAGTTGTGAGAAACCCACCCCTAAGATGGCATATAAAAATATTGAAGTGCATGACTGGTTTTGCATCTTTCTGACCCAGAAGAGAGAACTGGCTGCATGCACCAAGCTCCAGAACAAAGCCAGAGTATTTAATCAGAAGACAAATGATGTGCAGGGAATCTCTGAGGCAACCAAACAGTTGCTGTGCCCATGAAACTCCTCCCTCCAAATATTTCCCCCTCTAAAATACTTGAAATCATCAGACTTTTCCTCAGTTTTTCTCTATGTGGGGAGCTGAAAAGTTTCCTCTGGGAAGGCCTTTCAGAGCCACAGTTGTGTTTTCCTTCTGCCAAATGCCCAGGAACATCTGGGAGGCAAAAAGAGGCACAAAACCCCAAACTTCTGCCCCAAACCTGTCCCCCAAGGACAAGGGAATCTCACAGTCCTGGCTGGCTTTTGCATTTTCTTTTCTTTTAATGGATACAATCCAATGCCAGAAGGAATTCAGGGTGGGATAGAGCCTGGCTGCACCTTTCCAACAGGGCTGGAGGGAGTGCAAAGCATCTGGTGAGGTGCTGGGAGCTCGGCCACCCTGCTCCCTCATGCAGGAGGTTCCTTTCCAGCCGGTGAATCCATGAGGGTTGTTTTCCCAAGCACTGCAAAAAGCCGGGTGCCTTTCTGCCCTTCTGATCAGGAGAACAACTCCATCCGAGCAGGGAGTGACCAGCAGCCACCTCTGGCTCCTTTTGAAGGGGCTACAACTTGCCCAGGGGGCTCCAGATGTGCTTTAACCTCCAGGCTGAAGGCGCTGCAGGCTCCTCATCGACATTATTGCAGGGCATGAAAACCATTTTCCATCAAACCTCCGGAACCACCGACGCCAGCCCCTCTTGGGGGCTGCAGCTGAGATGTTCCCTCAGCTGAGATGTTTCCTGTCCTCCCCAGGCCGGGGGGCTGCTTTTTGGGATGGCTGGGCTCCAGAGAGGGCTGACGTGACAGCCTTGCTGTGCCGTCTATCCATCCACATGGAGCCGAGCCAGCGGGGCCGGAGCCAAAGGCACCCCAGAGCCTCATCCAAGTGCTGGATGAGCCGCTGCCTGCCAGGCCTCTGCCTGCGTGCCCGCTGCTGCTCCCTGGAAAGCTTTTGTCAGCCTGATGCCCAGCAGGAAGGGGGAACAGGCAAGTGCAGGCAACTGCTGGCACCTTCCGCGGCTCCGCTGAGGCTCGGAAACTTGCTCAGCGTGTTTGAGTCTCAGCAGCCAAAACTGAGAAGGAACGGGGCTGGTTTCCATCCCAGGCCGCCTCTCTTGGACAGATGTTTATTGCATCCTCCTGGCTCCGTCCCTGTGGATGGCCTCAGGCTGGCAGATGCCGCAGGGGATGTGGCCTGTGCCTGCTCTGCGGTGCCAGGGGGGCATTTCCTTCAGCTTTCGTGATCCCAAAGCCACAGCATCTCCCATCCAGCCAAAACGGGAGGCACCCACAGCCTGGCTTCTCACCCCACCCTGAGCCCTGCGAGCAGAGGAGCCACCCAAAATGCCTGGATCCAAAGCGGCTGTGCCAGGAATGCTCCAGTGGGCTCCCAGCCAAAAAGGGGAACTCCCCCAGCAGTGCCATGATAGGTAATTCAGACTGGGGGGTTTGCACCTTTTACTGCAATTCCTGATTTTCCTGCTGGTTTTGCCCCAGTTCTGCACCTTGGAGGTCTCAAGTGTGCTCATCCTGTCTTTGCAGTTGCAGTAAGGATGTGATGGCTGGATATTCCCGGTGATCCGAGGGAGAATAAGGCAGAGTTAAAGAGCTTGGGCTGTGAAGGGGAGGAGATGCAAAGCAGAGAGCAAGGAAAAGCTAAACCCTCCTGGACTCCTTGATGTGAGTTGTGGGTGTGTCAGAGATAAACAGACAGCCAAAATCTTCGGGAAAACACGGGATTTGGGGTCCTAACTGGAACAGGAGACGAGGACAGCAAAACAAACCCTGATCTGAGCTCAGAGGTGGCACCCCGAGTGTCATGGGGAGCTATTCCCCGATGGAGTTCACAGCAGCCCCACCCCGGCACCGCGTCTGTCCCAGCCCTGGCTGCTCCTCTCATCCCGCGGGGAGGGAGGAGATGCCACTCCCGAGCCCCGGCTGCTCCTCTCATCCCTCGGGGAGGGAGGAGATGCCATTCCCGAACCCCGGCTGCCCCTCTCATCCCGCGGGGAGGGAGGAGATGCCACTCCCGGGGATGTACAGACGCCGGGATCAACACCCCGCTCTCCCTCCGGCCGGCCCGAGAGCAGCACCCGCAATGCTGACCGAAGATCTCCCGCTGAAAGTTCCCCTCCTCCCAAACCGCTGCACTTCGGAGCAAATCCGCCCGCCAGCATCTCTGTTTATACAATTCTGAGTGCTGATGCCATTTGACAGCCCCCTCCCTTTTCCTGACGTTCCCTGAAGCTGCCCTGCCAAGCCAAGCAATCCTGCTGCCCCCAGTGTGTGTTATTCCTCATCCTTCCCTCTTCTCTCCGCGGCCACTGCCACCACCATCCCTCAAAGGCATCAAAGCAGAAATAATCCAGCTCCTGCCACTTGGACTGGTTTTAATCAAAGGATTTGCCGGGTTTTCTACCGCGTGGGACATCTCATTAACAACTTCACACCTCTAAGAAAGAGGGGGGGGGGGGGGGGAAGATGTTATCCGTGCTGGGAGGCGGCGTTTTGCACCAGGAACAAGTTTTATTTTGGTGGAGAACAAAACAACAACAAGATTAGATGTAAAATAAAAAGCTTTGCGGGGCTGAAAGCGCTTGGAGATCTGCAGGAGTGTATTTGTCAGAGAGGAGATTAGAGCCTTAATGAAATTTGTCTTTGTGCATGTGTCTGTTTCTCTCTTTTTTGGGGGGTCTTTGTAAAAGCCAGGCTTATTAAAATGCAGGGAGAACGCCACACAAAAGACACTTCTGAGGGTCCAAAGGCTGGCTTATTAATGCAGAGGTTTTTCTGTACAGGACATGCCAGTTTGGGGAGGTTTTGGGGCATTGTTTGGGGAGAAGAAAGCAAGCCTCACTGATCATTTTCTTCTCCACTTTTAATCAGAGCAGCTGAAGCAAGCAGGTGCTGCGATTCAGAGCCCGTGAAAAAGGGGGGGGGGGGGAGGGAGACACCACAGGGGAAAGCTCATCTGCATGAGAGATTTTTAGGATTTTTAGGATTTTGGCTTCTTGAATTGCAGCACAGTGGTGTTGGCTCTTCGGGGAGGGTTGCAAGAAGCTGCTGGAGAAGCATCCCATGGGCACCCCCCAGAAGTCAGAGCCTGCTTCAGCTGCACCGGGCTGGCATCAAAACCCAGCAATTTTAATCAAAGCATCCATTTCCCCCATATCTCCCAAGGAAAGGGCATGGCCCCGAGGCTGCCAGAGCTCCAGGAGCGTTTGGACACCGCTCCCAGGGATGCACGGGGTGGGATTGGTGGGGTGTCTGTGCAGGGCCAGGAGCTGGACTTTGATCCTTGTGGGTCCCTTCCAGTCCAGCATATTCCATCATCCACCTCCTCCTGTGATCCCTGAGGATGCCAAGCTGTTGGCGAGGGGTTGTGGCAGAGATCCTGGCGTGCAGCACAACTCTGGGTTCTCCCGATGGTCCCAGAACACCGCGGGGTCAGCACCCAACACACCTGAATGCCTGGGGGCAGCACGGCTGCCAAGGGATGGTTCGCCTCAACCGGGACAAGGTGGGGCTGGCACCTGCTGGATGTGGAGCTTTCCCACATCCCTCAAGGACGGAGCGGCAATGACAGCAGCCCAGCCACGCTGGCACAGGGCTGGGAAAAGGGGGAGAGGCAAACACTTAAGGCCTCCTTAAGTGCCCTGGTTCCCCTCCAAGGCAAAGTTTGCGCAGTCGCAAGAGCAAACCGAGCAGTGCGTTGGGCAAGGGGTTGGACCCCACCAGGTCCTCTTGTGCAAGAGGTGTGAAAACCTCCACAAGGCATTTGTGGCACTTCCCGGGACTCTCAGCCCAAGGGGGACAGCCCCGTCTGCCTCCCCCCAGGTCGGGAAACCTGCCCGAGGCTGCTGCTAACGAGTGTTTCTGGAGCATGACTTGTTTGCTGCCGGCAGCAGAGCCCTCGGGAGTGTTTGCTCAGGAGCAGCTTCTGACACTGACAGCAGAGCTGGGTGCGCCCAGCTGGTTTTTTTTTCCACCCTGCCTGCACGTTTCCACCTGCTACGCTCTGAAAACTATGAGAAAAATGCCATGTGTTTTCTTCTGGGATTTTTCCTTCTGAGGAGACGTGGGAACCGGTCCCACAACTGCCTCAGCCTCGAGAAGAGTGTACAGAGCGAGGACACGAATGCAGGACGGAACAGCGAGCCCTGGGAACTGACCAGCACGGAGAACCCAGGGGAAAGCATCCCAGAGAGGCACGGCTGCAAATTCCCCTGGCTCTAATTTTTCTCCTTAAGCTCCATTTGAGCTGATTGCATCAAAACCCGACTCTGATGCTGAGGATAAAACACCACGAGCTGCCCCTGTTATTAAATAATTCATACAAATTTAGGCTCTAGGAAATATCTGATGGCTGTGTGGAAACACAACAAGAAATGACAATAAAATTCCCTGTAAGCCTCTTATGGAACATCACCCAGCTTGTTCTGCAGAGCCCCAAACAGTCCTGACACACACTCAGTAGTGCCAGCCAGTTGAGATATGACAAATTTGTGGGTTATAATCACTTATAGCTCACTTCTATCTCCAGTCAAACATCTGCCAACATCTCCTTCACCTCCTGCGGGTGCAGAGCAGACCACAGCAAAACTCTTTGTGCTCAAGCACAGAGAAAGACATCTTCCCTTACAGAAAATGCTCTGATAGATCAAAATTTATATGATAACAGCATAAAAAAATTCCTGGGATAGTTTATCCCTCATTGTGCACCAAAGGAGGGAAAGACCCATGGCCAGCAGCAAACAGGACAAGGGAAGGAGCTCCAGTCCTAAGGAGCATCTCTGACCTGTTTTCCTGCAGATAAAAGGAGGATCAGCTGCCGGGAAAAAGCCAAGGAACATCCTGGGAGGATGTTTCCCACCCCAAAGCACACACAGAGATCCAGGGCTGTGCTGAAAGGCCAAGGAAAAGATTGAGGTTTTAAAAATGCTGTGTAATTTTCATGGGATTCATCTGCTTTTTGGAGGTCACCATCCCCAGGTTCTGTTAGCACAGCACATGGAGAGTCTGGGTAAGGGTTGATAGGGTCTCACAGGGCTCTGGATAAATCCACGAGGAACAGAAATAATGTAGATGGTCCAAGGAACTCAGGCACTGCTAAATCCCTCTCTCACAGAGGGAGGCTATGGATGGGAACATCGAATATCAGCCAGCTGAAAATGGATATATATTTATATATATGAGAGAAATAGATTTATGAACATACACTCACAAATCCATGGAACCCATGGTCACAATAAAACTGATTTTCAGGTTTTATCCATTTCCAAAGAATCACAGAATATCCTGCACTGGAAGGGCCCCATGAGGATGATCCAGTCCAAAGAAAAAAGAACAGATGGATGTTTATGGTAGGAGTTTTGTCATCCCACTTAGGGTTTTTTTTCACACTTCAGGGAGCACACCAAGCTCCATCCATCCAAAAGCAGGAAGAATTTGGGGATGTTTGGCCATTATTTCCACCTTCTCCTTGAGGTGGCTGTGGGAAGGCAGACCAGGAGCACCACAACCATCTGATGGCCCCAACCAGGTGCATTTCTGGGATGCTTTCAGCAGCCCATCCCTGCCTCTGATGGCCACATTCCCCAGCCCCTCAGCCCACCAGATGGTGCTCTCAGTATTAGTTAATACCGACTTAATTTGGGCCTTTTCCTCCCACTGAGAAACTCCAGCACGGGGTTGGGCGTGGAGAAAAACCTCAGCGAGCCCTAACGAAGTCCTAATTGCGGTACCACGGGTTCAGCCAAAGCAGTGGGAGAGGTGGGAGAAGCCAAGGCAGCAGGGAACACGGGCTCAACACTCAGGATATCATTCGTTGTGCCAACGAGCTCTTTGGAAAACCTCTGGTGCTTCGTGTCTTCAAGGCCTCCTCCACAGGGCCACTTTTTGGAGATTTTCTGGTGTGGTCCCCCACAGCCATGAGACCTGGCTGGGACATGGGTGGACTTTGGTGTTTCTGCTTGCCAGAGGTACAAAATGTGCCCTGTTTTACGGGCAAATGTTGGAATAACAGGGAGAGGTCACACGGGGATCTCCGTCACCCAACAAACACAGCGTGCACCGACGTTCGCCAGCTGCGAGTTCTGATGAACTCCAAAGTCCCTCTCAGCCTTTATTTCTCCCCAGTTTTCTCTGAGAGGAATTCCTGCAGCTCCCATGCCCTCTGCAGATTGTGATACCCATAATTATAGCAGGCCTGGAGAACGGGGCTAATTGTGGTGTTGATCCTAAGGTTGTTTCTTCGGCCCAGCGGGACGGCCTGTTCTCCTTTCATGTCCCCAGCTTAACAAGGCCCTCTTTAATTTCTCCTTAATAAAACTCGGGGCAAAGGGGAACATTTAATGCGCAACTTAAATAAAAAACAGAGAGTGCACCACACCGGCTGACTTCCTAAAATCCAAGTGCCTGTTCTGCAGCCATCCACAGGACATCAGCAGCCAAATAAAACCTCCAGCACAGGAGCCTGAACGCTGAGCGAACCAGCAGCTCGCTCTGAGGCTTTTGTGGTTTTTTTTTCCCCAATAATGTGTTTTTATCGCTGGGAAGCCGGAAAAGGGAGAGCATTAAAGGTTCCCTACGTGGGTACACGGGAGCGCCGCGGCCGTTTCTGCACATAATGAGTTTTGCTGCCTCTGAGCAGAGCTCACTTAATCACAGCCCATAAAAGTGGGTTTACCACCCCAATTGCCAGTCTCGGAAGGTTACTAAAAGCCTGTTCAAATGAGCACGGGCAGAGCTGCCTGGCTGGATGGAAATCACCATTTTCTTCGGGGTTGAAATGGGAGAAAATCAGGAGTGCAGCAAACAAAGCCGACTTCCTTTTGCCCGGAACAGTTTTGCCAAAATCGCTTAAATTTGTGCAATGACGCCATTTGTTTGCTCCATCCAGAGCCGTCCCAGCAGCTCATTGACTAATTATACAATTCCTTATAAAGCATCTCCACACCGACCAAGGTTAATCCAGCCCTGGGATGTGTTTTTCAAGTGTCATGCCTGGAAAACCCTCCGGGGCTCAGGGCCCCTTGATGGGGGAAAGTGCCACCACTGTGTCCCAAGGGCTGGACAAATGGGATGATCCCCTGGGAGCGGGGCTGCTGGAAGCTCTAGGGATAAAGAGGCCCCGCTCTCCTTGCTCCCCACGGCCCAGAAGGGCCACAGGTTGATTATGTCTAGTGGGATAAAATCCATCTTTCCTTGTCTTTTAGGATATGTGGTGGTGCTGGAGCATTTCCAACAGCCTTAATAAGAGAAACCCTGTGATTATATCACTTTTCCAACCCAAAAGAGCCCAGGAAGGTGGGCAGTGCTCTGGGAAAGAGAAAAAAGCCCCCGGATCATTCACTGCTCTGGTTTCAGAGCCCTGTTCTGCTGCCCATCCATGGGATATGGAGAGCATCAATTCCCAGCCCACCTTCCCTCATCCCACCTGAGCTGGCATCACTCTCCCTGGCACAAGAACCTCCTTCAAACCTCCACCAAGACCAAAAAGTGCTTTTTCTGCTTAGCCTGGACCAGGATCTCTCCTCTTTCATCCCAGAATGGTTTGGGTTGGAGGGACCTTAAGGTTCAGCCCGTTGCACCCCCTGCAGGGACCCCTTCCTCTATCCAAGGTTGCTCCAGCCTGGCCTTGGACACTTCCAGGGATCCAGGGGCAGCCACAGCTTCTCTGGGCACCCTGTGCCAGGGCCTCCCCACCCTCACAGGGAGCAATTCGTTCCCAATATCCCATCTAACCCTGCCCTGAGAAGCGCCATTTCTCCTTCTGGAGAAGCCAGCTCCATCTCCCACACATGCCTTTCTATTTACAGCCAAAATAGAGGGGAAAAAAGCTGAATTTCCATTGTTCACTTAGCCCTTTGATTTCTCTCCATTTTCCTTGCCTTTGTTTGTGTGGGAATGTGCATTTGTAATATATTTTAATGTTTTCTGCAGTTGTTTAGCAGGTCCCTTCCCGAAGCCTTGATGGACCACACCATGGGCTGAGAAGCCGGGATGGGAGATCTGGGGAGACAGCCCTGTGCAAATCCAGCGCCATCCCTTTGAAGTCCTTGGGGCTTCCACGGCAGCCAGAAGTAATTAGGGAGAGAAAGGGATTGCAAGAGCCGTGCTGGCTCCTTGTCAGCGCTTCCTGCTGGCTCGGAATAAAGCAGGGCTGAGCCAGTGCCGAGCGCTCTCGGAATTACGACACCGAACGTCGTGAGGCTTGCAGGCAGCTCTCCCTCAACCTCACACCACGTCAGCACCAAAGTCACACCACTGTCCCATCGAGCTGGGTGGCTTTAAGCTCTGATTTCCTTCTCAGAGCAAGCCCACGCTGGACAGGGCTTGGAGGAATCTAGTCTAGTGGAACGAGACGGTATCTAAGATCCCTTCCAAACCAAATCTCCCTGTTATTGATTCTCTGAAGACCAACCAGCAAGAATCACCAGGTGACTTTGTGCAGCTCCTAGATTTCCAGGGAAAATCAGTACTGGATCATCAAAATGCTTCTTCTCACCTCACTAAACCTCTCGATCTCTTGAGGGCTCCCTCTGCCGCGGGGTGCTGAGCCTACTCCTCCCTCTGGATTCATGCAGTGGTTCCTCCATGCGGTTTGGGAATTCTGGCTGCCTTTTCCTCCCCTCTCCATAAAGCAAAGTGGGTAAAGTTAATGGCCTGTTGCTTAACGAGCTGTGCCTTCCCCATTAATGGGTGCACCCCACAGTCGGAGATGTCGCCTTCCCAAAGACACCGCACCTGGAAAATCCCATCTCCACCACTAAGCTGAGGTCTATAGGGTGGCTGGAGGACATCACTTCGAGGTTGGAATAGATGACTTTAAAGTCCTCTTTCAACCCATATTTTGGTGGAAAAGATGGAAGGAATTTTAAATTTACAGCCTGGAAAGGATGGAAGAGTGCAAGCTCTGTTCCTGCTTTTTCCCTTCTAGGCATGGCTTTGATAAACGCGTTCCTCTACCCCATTTTAATTCTCCTCTCTTGCTTTTTTCCTCCCTCCTCGATCTCTTAGCAAAATTCCTCTTTTCCATGGACTGTAGACATTACCAAAGTCCAAAGGGACCTGAGGACGTCTCTAATCCAACCTCCTGCTCAAAGCAGGCCCAGACTCAGAGCTGGATCCCACATTTTGGATGTGCTTACGAGCTCTGTGTTATAATGATGGGCACAGATGTGAGAGCAGGCTGTGTTTGGGGCAAACCACAAAAATTCCCACAGTTTTTCATCAGTAAAATCCCATTCATCCAAATTCATTTGAGTTTGTGGGAGAATTTTGATTTTGAAAGAGTTGGACAGCAAAATCTTTAAGTTCAGACCCAAAAGCTTTGTTTCTTCCTTTTTCATATTGATTATTCCACCCTTTCCTTCCATTCTGGATATCCATGATTTGTATCACTTTTACTTGGTGTTGACACTAAATTTTCCACTTCAATCAGGTCACTCCTGTGTTTCTGACTCTATATCACAAAAACTTCCACTCACTGAAAAATCTTGGACTTTTCTCCCTCATCTGGAACAAAAGCAAATAGAAAACCATCAGGACATTTCATTCCATGGAATTCTGTTTTTTGGACAGCTTTGGTTGCTGGCTGAGACAGCTCACGAAAGCTTTGGAAGTTCATCCAAAGGCTCCAAGCTGGCAGTGCATCCCCAAATCCTTGCATCCTCTGCCAGCATCGTGAGGATGGGATCTTTCAGGGTCCCCTCAAACAACTGAATCTGCAGTTCCCAAAACAGCTGAGGTCTCTAATTCTCCTAGGCTCCTTTTGAAGAATCCCAGCCCTTTTTTTCCACCCCCCTTGTTTTTCATTCTGCTTCAGATAACCAGAGTGGGCCCCTTGCTCATTGTTCTCTGCGTCACCTCCCACCAAGAAAAGCGAAGGAGACGAGGGTTGGGGGGGGGGGGGAAAGCCACATGAAGATATTAAAACAAGCAACTGGAATGTCTGCAGGCTGGTGGGAGAGTTTATTCCTAATTCACATATCCCTCTTTACTGTTGGAAGCAGCTCTTTAGCTATTTATGGCATTCTGAGCGATCACTCCTGGTTCCCGCTCAGCCTCAGCTGGAGGGTTGGCCCATATGGCTCGTGCTGTACTTCAGCAGGGTGGGAAAAAAAAAAAACCAACCCTAAAAGAGAGTGTGCAGAAGCGAGCAGAACTTTTGGGATGGGCACATCTGGTCCCCACGTGGAAGCCCAGCCTGGGGGGAAAGGCTGCTGACAGGGAGAAGCTGTGTGCTGTGGTTCTAGACAAGCTTCTTTCACAGATGTATTAAGGATATATAGACACATCCATTATATGTTTGTGTGTAAATATACGCAGAGATGCGTCTCGGGCAAGAAAGAGCTTCCAGTATTTTCTTTTCTGAAGCTTGCAGACCCCTGGGCAGCACTGATTCATCGTGGAGCAGGGATGCTCCTCCTTGTGTGCTGCTGCAGAGCAGAGAGGAGCTCCAAAAACCCCTGAGTTTGTCAGGGAAGGTCCTGACAGCAGAATCAGAATGGCCTGGGTTGGAAGGGACCTCAAAACTCATCCCATTCCACCCCCTGCCATGGGCAGGGACACTTTCCACTAGCCCAGGGTGCTCCAAGCCCCATCCAGCCTGGCCTTGGACACTTCCAGGGGTCCAGGGGCAGCCACAGCTTCTCTGGGCACCCTGTGCCCGGGCCTCATCCCCTCACAGAGAGGAATTTCTTCCCAGTATCCCACCTAAGCCTTCTCTGTGTCAGTGGGAAGCAACTTCCCTCTTGTCCTGTCACTCCATCCCCTCGGAAATATTCTCTCTCCATCTTTCTTGTGGGTTCCCCTTCAGGCCCTGGAAAAACCCCAAAACCGTCTCTTCTCCAGGCTGGAAAAAATGATGGATGTGAAGCGATGGATACATTTATGTGAACTTTTTTTCTTATGCCAATTTTCCAACCTTTCACAGAGCACAGGTCCTGGTGGAGGGCAAGACCAACACTTTGCCATCCAGGCAGATCCACCAGGCCGTTCCCTGATGCCCAAAACCCAGAGCTGGTGTTCTCTAGCCAGCAAAGCCTGTCCTGCTCTGCTCCCATGGAAAGGAGATGCTGGGAGATGCCTCCCCTTAATTTCAAACCCACCATCAGCCTTCATGCACCCTACTTCCTTAACTCCAGAGCTCCCACTGACTCGTTCTCCAGGGACAGAACAAATAAAGCTTCTGGGATGTTACCACTGATCAAATGGTGTCTGCAGACACCCACGTGGGAAAGAGGCTGAACAGAGAGTAGAGGAAGGGCTGGCAGCTGGAAAATA
Organism: Lycocorax pyrrhopterus obiensis; assembly: GCA_014706295.1. Classification (NCBI taxonomy): domain Eukaryota; kingdom Metazoa; phylum Chordata; class Aves; order Passeriformes; family Paradisaeidae; genus Lycocorax; species Lycocorax pyrrhopterus. The sequence continues at coordinate 100,510 of JACSVZ010000009.1, forward strand.
GCTGAAAAAAATTTAAAATAGTGGAATTGGTGGAAAATATTACACAACAGCACCCAGTTCCTTCCACAGCCTGTGCCCAGCTCTAGGCCTCTTGTTTCAATAAAGACATCGAAGGCTGGAGCGTGTTCAGGGAAGGGAACAGAGCTGGGAAGGGGCTGGAGCCCCAGGAGCGGCTGAGGGAGCTGGGAAAGGGGCTCAGCCTGGAGAAAAGGAGGCTCAGGGGGGACCTTGTGGCTCTGCACAACTCCCTGACAGGAGGGGGCAGCCGGGGGGGTCGGGCTCTGCTCCCAGGGAACAGGGACAGGAGGAGAGGGAACGGCCCCAGGCTGGGCCAGGGGAGGTTGAGATTGAAGATTGGGGAAAAGATTGAAGGTGGAAAGGGTTGGGAAGCCTTGGAAGGGGCTGCCCAGGCAGTGGGGGAGTCCCATCCCTACAGGGATTTAAAAGCCATGTGGATGTGGCACTTGGAGACATGGATGAGAAGAGGCCTTGGCAGTGCTGGGGGAATGGTTGGACTTGACGGTCTTAGGCGGCTTTTCCCACCTGAACGATTCTATGATTTACATAGAATTATTTAAATCGATTTTTAATGATTTAAACCTTTTCCCCCCACTTTTTCAAAGAACTCCAAAATGATCCCTCAATAAAGCCATGCTAAATACCAAGGAGATTCAAATTTGTGCATTGGAAGCTGCCATTTGTTGTGGAAACAAGCAGAAAAAAAATCCCAATACAAGCTCAAATCCTCTATTTTCCCCTAGCAAGCCCCAGGATGGTTTTCAACATTCTCTTAAAGTTTTATAAGTCAAATCATTTTAGCCTAAAGCACCATATTTCTGCAGCATCTACTGATACTGAACATGCTGTTTAAATAGCGAACAACATGGAATCATTAAGGCTGGAAAAGACCTCTAAGATCATCAATTCCACTCATGATTTCCTGCTGGCTTTCTCCAAGGGCAGGAGCCTGGTTCCATAAGGGCATTAAAGGGAACATTTCCCGAGTATTTGGGGGGGTTTATGCTACAAAACACCCAGTAAATGACAAAGACAACTTGTTGCTAAGAAGTTCCATAAGAATTACATTTTCTTTTCCTTGGATCAGGCCATAACTCTTGAAGCAGAAGGAAATTTCTTTGGATGAAAATGAAAATAAGGACCAGGGTTTGGCTAAAGGGTTCTTGTGCTGAGCTTTCGTGGAATCCTTTGGGTTGGGAGGGATCCTAAAGCTCGTCTTATCCCACCCCCTGCCATGGTCAGGGACTCCTTCCACTATCCCAGGTTGCTCCAAGCCCCATCCAACCCGGCCTTGGACACTTCCAGGGATGCAAGGCTTTGCTCATATGCAAATTTCTTCGCATTTTTAAAGACCATGTAGCTTTTCCCACTTTTTTTTTCTAGAGGGAAATTTGAGCCAGCCAAAAGCAGAAGCAGCTGGATTACGCAGAAAGAACGCAAAAGTTGAAAAAAAAAATACCAGGTTTTCTGCACAAATCTGGGAATCAGCAGCTCGCAAGATGGAGGAACTCCTGGTGATCATCCAAAATAAAAGCCATTTTCCCATTACAAGCAGGCTGAAAATAGAGCTGCAAATCCAACCCTTTTGAAAACCAGGCTGCAGTTTGGATGAGACGCCCCAAATCTGGAGCTGTGGCCTCCCGATTTGATGTGGGAACCCAACCCAGACCCGTTTCTTAACTCTGCTTCAGATGTGGCTGGAAAACTGCTGCAAGTGACAGATTTTCCAACGTTTTCCTGCTTCCAAAATGGCTGCAAGTCCTGGTTGGAGCCAAGGATCCTGAGTCCCGCTGGCAAAATCTGTCAGCATCAAGTCTAGGACCATTTTTCAACACAGTCACGAGCCTTTCTGAAACCCCATTCCCAACCAAACTACACCATGGCAGTTTTCCATAGCTTCCTTGGAGGGTGCTTGAAGCACAAAGCTTTGCATCCTTTTGGAAAATCTGGTTTTGGAGGAGTTTCCTGCATTTGCTCGGCTCCCCTTCCAGTAACTGCTGTTAAAAGTCCCAGGCTGGTTTGAAAGATGCAAAATATTCCCATTTGCAAATGGAGCAAGTTTTAATTCCTCCCAGAATGTGGCCTGGAAAGGAAGAGCCGAACTGAAAGAGAGCAGACTTAGATAAAATATTGGGAAGGAATTGTTCCCTGTGAGGGTGGGGAGGCCCTGGCACAGGGTGCCCAGAGAAGCTGTGGCTGCCCCTGGATCCCTGGAAGTGTTCCAGGTGTTGGACGGGGCTTGGAGCAACCTGGGATAGCGGGAGGTGTCCCTGCCCATGGCGGGGGGTGGGACTGGATGATCTTTGAGGTCCCTTGCAACCCAAACCATTCCAGGATTCACATTAATCAGATAAAAAAAGTAATTGCTTGAGGTACCCAAATCCACAAGCCAGGGGGTGATGTCAAAAATCAAACCTAAAGCGCTGTTTGGATTGCAGGAATGCGCTGCAAAACACAGGAAAATTTACTCGGGAGCCTTTTCTCCACCTTGGGACTTTCCTCTCTTCCCTCCATCCCCAGCCTCTCTCTCTGCAAGCAGGACCTTTGCCAGAGAATACTTCCAGTCATATCTGAAGGATAAGGCCTGCAAAGCAATGGGGCATTCAAATAAAGATTGGAAATCATTTCCTTACAGGAAGGAGCTTTCCCAGTTTGTCTTCCCTTCCTTTTGATTATACAGCTCAGATCGGGGAGAGTCAGGAAATTACATCGTCTTAGGAAAAATAATAATAATAAAAAAAATTAAAAAGGAAAGAGAAGAATATCAAGGAAAAGGAAATTTTTTCATTTCCTGCCAAGACCAATCCCACAACTTCTTTGAGGTTTCAAAGGCTTGGTTACATTTTTTTTTCATGTCTTACCATGACAAATTCCACTTTGCACGCGCTCCTTGTTTTTAAAGAAAACATGGGCCACTGTAAGAAGGAAGAATATTTTCAACCAGTTTAATATTTTAATATTAAAGGTGGGTGTATACTGACAGAGAAACCAAAAGCCAACACCTGCCCCACGATAAATCCCGAGCACTGCTGAGAGGAGTAACTTGGCTCCGTGTATAAAACCATCATGGAATGGTTTGGGTGGGAAGGGACCTTAAAGCCCATCTCATTCCCACCCCCTGCCATGGACTGGGACAATTTCCACTATCCCAGGTTGCTCCAAGCCCCATCCTTTGCTCTGAGCATCCTCTGAGCCAAAGCCACCTTTTCTAGGTAATAAAACAGGAAAAAGATGAAATGCCATGAAACACATCGTGCCTAAACACGGAATCCACGATTCTACAATCATTTGTCGGTCAGCCAGCATGGACAATCCCACTGTCTTACCTCTGCTCCTGACAAAACTTGGTGGGGAAGAGGGAGAGAGCCAAGTTTTCTGCTGGATGGAGCTGAGAGACAGCTGAATTATTTACTCTCGGTGTTAGGTTAACCACGCCATGGAATGATAGGACCAGGTGGGTAAAACACGTTCATCAAAATGATTCATGTTTGGCTTTTGTAAGGAGATATTCTCTGACAGGCTGTACCAGGCTCAGCTTAACTCCACCTGGACGGTCTCGGCACAGCTGATTCCCTGCAGTTTACACAGAAATTGGATTTTTCTGTGGCACAAAGCAAGTCAGGGCGTGCTGCACCCACTTGTATTTTAGCAAACACACCCAGAGACCTGACACGGAGCAGCAGATCAGGAGGAAGCAGCCCCCCAACTTTCTGATCAGCTTTCCTGAACCTTTCACAGCTGTCCTGCACTTGAAAAAAAATCACACAAACTCTTTCATGCTGCTGCTGCCTTGCACTTTCCAAGGAGAGGAATGTGGTCTGAGCACCCCATGCAAGAGGGATGCCCCATTTCACAGCTTCTCTAGAAGCCGTTGGCAATCCCACTGGCTGTGCCTTTGGCAATGGTCCTCGAGTGTTTCCCTGTCAAAGAAACACTCAGCTGTGTGATTTATCATCGAATTAAGGGCTGGGCTTTGCTGGGTGGCCTGGGGTGAGACAGGCTGGGACAGCTGGGGGTGTTCACCTGGACAAGAGAAAGCTCCAGAGACCTTAGAGCCCCTCCAAGTGCCTAAAGGGGATCCGAGAGAGCTGGAGAGGGGATTTTCACGAGCACTTTTGTTAAAAACGTTTTGCACTTCGGTGCTGTGACAGACAGCGACGATGTCCTCAAACAGCTCCCAGCCTTCCTCCCGTGCTCCTTTCCCAGCCCTGCCCAGAAAAGCTCCTGATTGCTCATTTTACACATCCCTCCCCCGGGAGTGCTCCTGAGATAAGAATCTTAGAGCAACAGCCACCAAAGCCTCTGTGAGCTTTGGCCCAGGGGCGCTTGAGACGGGCTGGAGAAAATCCATCCCTTATCCGCGATCTGAGGAGCATCCTCGGACTGAGGGGGAAGCAAAGCATCAGTTTGTTTTCTTTGGCTATTACTGAAGATTAAAACAAAGCCAGGAGCACGGCAGAGGGTCCCCAGGGAAATGGGAAGGGGTCAAAAGCAGCACCATTAGCAGAGCAAGGTACCACACGCCGGCTCCCACATCCAAAGCCGGGTGGCCCAGCCCGGAAAGCCTCTCTCGCTCCCTCCATCGCCTCCGAGAGGAGCCTGCAGGAGTTTCAGCCCCATCCCAGAGCTGCAGGACCCTCGCCACACCAGGATCCAGCACAACCACATCACCACTCTGCTGCAACGCTCCAGCAAAGCAAATCCCCCTCATCAGGCATCCCCACCCAGCAAAGATTTTTGGCAGGGTAAATCAGTGTGACTTTAAGTGACTGTGGAACCACAGGGTTACACTGAACCGGTGACACAGCTTGTGCCAACCCCATTTGTCTCTTTGGAACACCAGCCTCACACAGCTCCTAGAGAGCAAACCACGGCTCCTCATCCACATCCTTTTTCCAACGTGTTATTCACCACATTCCAACATTGCCAGGCAGGCAAAACTCCTAAACCATCTTCTGAAGGTTTCAGCCTTAAATCCTAAAAAACCTCAGCTGAATTTCCACATCCATTGGGAATTGTTTCAGCTGCCTCTTGGGGCAGGTAGAAGATTGTTCGGCAATCGTTTGTGGACCACAGAGAAATGTTGCTCCCAAAACGTGGACACCATCTGTCCCAACATCGTCACTCAAGGACAGCTGGAGCACTGACTTGAAAACCCCTCTTTTCTTCTCTATTTTAAACATTTGATTTAATACTATTTAATATTCCACCCCTCCTTCCAGGTATCCCATAAAATACAGGAGCTGGCAGACAGCAGTGGTTTCCTGACCTTCTCTGCATCACTCACTGTTTCAAAAACCCACCGAGGCATCCCTTGCTCTTCTCCTCAGTAAATTAAACATCCCTAATCTGTTTAGCCCCCCGTGGAAGACCTTCCAAGCTTCTCATCCTTCCTGCCTCCCTTTGCTGGCCCTGCTCCAGCCATGTTTCCACCTGGCTTGGGAATAGGAATGCTCCCCAAGGCGACAGCGCTCCTGTCACGTTGTAGGATGTCACTCAGATGCCCTCAGGGTTGCTCTCCAATCCTTAAAGCAGTCAGACACCTCCTGGGATGGGAGATGGAGCATCTGGGAATAACCACTGCCAGGGCTGAAGGAGGAAATCGCTTCAGGGAGGTGTAAAGCTGGAAATGCCTGCCATGGGAGGAAGAGGTGAAAGAGTCAAACCTGCCTGTGGGATGGTCCTTTTTGGGGTTTAGAGTTAAAGGGTGGTGGGGGAATGACCATCTCCCCTACATCCTCTGCCAGAGATTGCAAATATCCCAGTTTCTCCCATTTTGGGTTTCTTTAGGATGGTGTTTATTGCAGCCCTACAGCTGAAATTGAAAATATTACCTCTAGAAAGGGAACAGCACAGCACCAATGCACTTGGCAGCGTCCGTGAGGTCCTGGCATTCCTGGAACATGGGGACATTCAGGGACCTCAGTTTCAGGAAAAGGATGGGTTTGGCAACCCTTCAGGATTGCCAAATCAAGAGTAACTGGATTACTCTCCATCAAAAGTGTTTTGCCACACAGCACCCCTACAGCTAGGGAGAATATTTTCTGCTTTCGCACTAGTTTTATCTGGTTTTCCACTCAGAAAACAAACCAGTTTTTAAGGAATGAAATGAAACCAAAAGAAAACCCATTTTGCTTTCCTCACAAGCCCTCTTTCCCCTTTCTCTGGTGGGGAGACGGAAAATTACACGGGAGGTGGGAGGAAAAAGTATTATTTAGAATAATAATTATTCCTCATGAAAAACTGGAAAAAATAGCACAGCTTAATCCGAAAGAGCTGAATTTCCGTGCCTCTCCTGGGATCACTTCATCCTCTAAGCCTCCTGCCCTGCAGTGATCCGGATATTTGGGCTTTCCCGCAGCTCCACGATTTAAACCCAAAAGGCAGAGGTTGCAGACGGAAGAATGGGAGGGAAGAGGGAATTGGATCCCTCCGAAGAGAACTCCTGCCTTGTGGAAACTCGGATGCCTGAGAGCCTCTCGCAGCTCGTTGCTCCACAGCCGACGAGCTCTGGTGGTCTCCATCCAAGGGCGGGCGAGCATCCAACTTGGAGACCCTCCATTCCTGAGCGACGGCAGCTGCTGAACGTGCTCCGGGCAGGGAGAACACCTGGGGATGGAACACCCGGAGATGGGACACAAGCACATGCCTGGGGAAGGGCAAGAGGTGGCCAGGGCTATTTTGGCGGTGCACAGTAGCCCACAGCACGATGATGATGACGATGATGATCCCTGGATGAGATCCAGACGTTCCCGTAACAAACTGCTGGTTTTCTCTAAAGCTTCCCAAGAGGAGACCACACTAAAGAAATTAAGGGTGGAGTCCAAGCCCAAGCAGGATCCAACCAGTCCAACTTAAATTCTAACGCAGCATCCAATTGGCCTTCATCCCAAGCTGGGATGTGCAACTCAATCCAGTCAAACTCCAGGACATCCGTGGGGTGGGGTGGGCTGTCCCTCCTCAGACAAGGTGACACCACCAGCAGATGGAATTCTGCTGCCCAAGGCTCTGGGGCCAAGCCAGTGATAGCTGCTGTACCCATCCCTGGAAAACCAGAGGGATTTTCCTACCTGTTGCCAATCCGTTTCTCAGGGTTTTCCATGACTCTCCATGCATATGGAGATTTTATTTTTCCCTTCTTTTTCAATTACACATCCCCTTAACCACCTGCACCTCCTGATTTGCTGAAGACTGGCCGAGATTTTCCAGATGAAGAGGGCAATAAAGCAATGATCTACTGCCACTTCCAGCTGCCATGGGATGATGCAAAACTTCATCAGTTGTTTGTGAAATGCTTTCAGTAGCAGGGGAAAAAGGCTGGGAAAAGAGCAATCCCTTGCTGAAGATAATTTCCACCCCATCACCCTCTTGATTTGCTTTTAAATAAATGCCTGGGGAAGTGGAAGCCCTCCAAGTGTGTCCAGCTTTAAGTTCTCTGCTCGAGAAGGCTCCCAAACTCCTTCCAGCAATGCCAGTGCTGCTGGTCATTCCCACAGGGTCACTTTGCTGACCACACTCAACCCAACTGCAGGACAAAACAGCCACCCTTAGGGGCCAGGAGATCTCCCTGGGGCTTTGCCTGTGGTGGGACCTCAGCAAGATGTGGTTAATTGTATCAGAGACCTGAAGTGAATCCCCTCAGGCCTCCCTTGGCTCCAGGTCTAGAAGTCCTCTCAGGTCAGCTCTGGCCACGATAAGTGAATTTAGACAACACTCCTCAGGTGGCTTTTTTAGAGCTCATCAGCCCCATTCCTGGAGAGACCATTCCAGTGAGATTTGCTGACCGGATCCTGCCAGGAATGACAGCTCTCTGTGGCTACTCCTCCAAGAGATGGACAGCAGAGCTCTGAGCAAGGCAGCCCTTTCCAGTTCACCTCTGCTGAACCGTGTGAGGAGGAGCTTCAGCTCTCCAGATTCCATGAGGAATTTGGCGGGTCCCACACCAGCACATTCCTCCACAACCATAAAAACCTCTCCTCTCCCAGACCCAGCCCACGTGAGTCGTGCGTGACGTCTCAGAGACCACCCGGCTCGAGCTGCAGAGCGTTCGGTGACTGATAAAAACAACAATTGCATTAAGTGAGCCTGTGCTCCTTGCCAGGAAGATTAGCAGTGGGAAAATTCCTCCTTTAGGGAGCTCTGCAGCCAGGGATCGGCCCTCAGGGTTCGTGACCGACAAGATGCCCCATGCACACTTAACAGCTATGGGGGAAACGTGGGAAGAATGATGAGGCTGGGGATTTCCCTTAAATCCTGCTTTTGTCCTCATTCCTCAAAGGGAGAGGGTGATCTGGTCAGCGATCCTGGCGGAATGGCCAGCACCCAGGATCATTCATCAAGGATGTACCAACTGCAGCATCTTCTCTCCCTTCACTCCACTTGTTCTTAAAAACAAACCAACCTGAGGATATTGGAGAAGGAGGAAAAATCACCTCATTTGTTTGTCAAACAGATTTCCACCAGGGATCTCCAAGGATGGGGCCGCACATGCCAAGTGAAGAGTGTGGTGGGTTATGAAGAGCCATGAGCCAAACTATGGATCACTGACACTTTCTGTGCCTTAATTATGCCTCCCCAGATAGGGGAGATTTTTTAGAGTCTTTGCCAGAAGTCCAAGAGACGAACGGGACCTTCAGCATTCTCTGCTTTCAGATAGTTGTTTATGAAGTCTTATCAGAGAAACAGAGTCACTGATGTGACCCAGACACAGCACAAAGCAGAGAATGCAAGAAAAAGCCCAATTATCAAGATTACACAGTCTTTTAAAGGTAAATCACCCAATGAAAACTTAAAATGAAAGATATTTTCACTTTTCCACCAATGTTCAATAAATCGCTTTGTCACGTAAAGAGGAACTGCGGAATTCTTTATCCAATCACCCCAAACTACTTCTACTGCAGAATATATGGAGTAATAGAAGAAGAAGAAGGTCTGGAGAACAACAACAATCCTCCATTTTGGAGTTTTTGCTTTTTATCTATTTACTATAGTAACAAACCCAAAACTCTAAATTTTCACCCTGTGACAATCTTATGTAATGTTCTATTCTCTAGTTCACACCAGTGTAGATTCTGCTTCTTCCCAGAGGGTAGGTAATTTTCTCCATGGACGAAGGTCAAAGACAGGGTTGTCCAGGGGGGTAGAACCCTTCAAAACAGGCAGAGAAATATTCCCTGCACTCTGGATTCCCACAGATAATGGAGGAAAATATTCCATGGAAGTGAAAGACAAACACTGACACCCATCCCCCTTCAAGTGTTTTTACTTTGCAGAAACGCAAAGAAAGGAAAAAAAGAAGCTTCAGACTTTTCCCTACACAGCTGTCAAGTGTTCAAAATGCCCGGCGGGGCTTAAATGCTGTGTCCATCCTCCAAACTTTCCCAATATTTACCCTCAAAATAGTCCAGGAAAACCTGTGGTTTCATACCTGTTTTTGCTGGAAAGAGCACTTCAACGCTGGGCCAGAGAGAACTTTGAGCTTTATGAACAGAATTGGATTTTTCTGGCTGTATTCCACCCTTGGAGTCTAATCAGAGGTTACCCAGATAATCTTACAGTGTGGATACAACAAAAAAAGATTTGTCACATCAGAATCACAGCAAGGGCTTGCACAACCGCTGGCCTGAGATGCAGAAGCTGATTGATGCGTCAACCACTAAAAATGTTTTTTGTTTTCTCCTATCTATAGATATTAAAGTTCCCTTTCCTCATCTCCAGCCAGTTTCTAATCCCTTCTAAGAAGCTGCCTTGACACCTGGTAAAAGAACAGTAAAGTGGTGGGACAGGAGAGCAGGCAACAGCAATAATTAACAATTAAAATAATTTCTCTGCACCTCAGACTCTTAGGAACCTGCCAAAAATTCTTCCAAGTGAATTTAGAACCGCATGGGATGACAACTGTGCACAGATAACCATGAGAAAAAAGGCATCAGAACACCTTTGAAATTAATTAATATGTTCAGACACCACCAAGCCTCCTCCTAAGAGCCCCAGGGCCCAGCTCTCCTGCTTTTGATTGATTTTAATCACAAAGCTTATCAGTCCCTGGCAAGCACCCCAAATTGCATTGTGCTTGGCTTCCTTTGGATCCCACTCACGGGATTCGGGGATGGTGCCACCCAGCCAGATGTTTCCAGCACCTTCTGACAAGAAATACATATTTTTTTTTTATTGGACACCATGGCCAGAGAACCCACGTGGAATGTAAACTCTGTGTGGAGAGATATATGTTTCCTCTCTCTGTTTGTAAACACAGAGAGTCCAGTTCTTCCCCCACCAGGGTTAGATGAGCCCAGAATTTATCAACGTTGGAGAACATACTCCTGCTTTACACGGAAGGCAGAGGGGAAATTGTTTGCAGGAGAAAACAGAAATGGATTAGGCAATTCCCGTTTGCATACGGATTGGAATACACATGCACCACAATATTTAGATTGTGTGTAATAAACAAACTTGCCTCAACACCCATGAGGGCAAACCTGAAATCCATAGGGGAAGTCAGGGAAAAATACCTTTGTGTTCCCCAGAGGGAAGTGAGGCTGCTCAGACCTGGAAAATTCCCTTGGAAACACCTTCCTTTGGCAGCTGCTCTGACATCCCTGAGCCAGCCCTCAAAATTTTCTCTTGGAGCAACCTGGTGTAGTGGGAGGTGTCCCTGCCCGTGGCAGGGTGTGGAATGAGATGGTCTTGAAGGTCCCTTCCAACCCAGACCATTTTGGGATCTGTAACTCCCAGTTCCCTTTCCTTGCTGTCTCTCTTGCCTCGCTCCTGGGTCTTGCCCTGCCCCACAGGGCTGGTCCCAAGAGTCACCAAAAGCAGATTTGCTAGGCTGGGCCTACTTTCTTGCACCCAGCTGCTGCCCAAGCCTTCAGCATCTGCCAAAATCTCCCTGTAAGTCCAACAGAATCAGGCACGTGGCTTCTGCTCATGCGCATTAATTTGATAATTGGCCCTCATATAGATGAGGCAATAAGGATGGTTTGCATCAAGCGTCTTTATAGGACATCAGAGAAGCCACCAATGTTTTGACATCCAGAAGATTATGGTATTTGTAAGGCTGAACTCTCATAATGATGAATTTTAGGGCTGAGCTCTCACGATGATGAATTTTCTGGCCCCAGTCCTGCTGTTATTGTTGAAATAACACAAATGCACTGGGAACAGATTAAAACACTCTCCGCATACATTTGTATGTACACATTTATAAATGCACAAACATAGAGAGGAGGGGAGAGATAAATATCTGCAGGTCACAACCGAGCAGTTTTAGGAAGCTGCAGGACATGAGGGAGGATTTTGTTTAGAGTAGAATTTCCCCCTTTGTCCCTCCAGGATGAGATCTCCAACATCTGTCCCCTGCCGCCTTCCAGTGAAGCCAAAGGGTGCTTTGAGCACAAAACCCTGCACAGAGAGGTCGCCCTTTGGCAGGGAATTCACCTCATTTCGGATGGATGGGGAGCTCTAACTGAGCTCATCCCCTGCCTGATGGGGCTGCAAAGGTCTGCCAGGGTGCTGCTCCTTTGCCACGTTAATTTAAAGGGTTGGGGATGACAACTGGCCAGAGATAAGGTTAATCAGTGATGCTGAATCTCTCTCATCCTTCCTCACCATTTCACAACTGTGTCTGGACATAGGTGGAGATGCCTCACTCCTTTAAGCCATTTTTTAATACTCTTATGGAGGGAATCTGGGATCATCAAGCTTAACGAAGCTCAACGCATTTAGAAAAGCAGAGGAGGGCAGAAAAAGGATAAATACACACATGATAAAATCCCAGAAGGGGGAGGAAAACAAAACAGATGTTGCTGGGAGTGGGAGAAGACCAAAACATGGAGATCCTAAGCAACTGAGTGCCAGGAGAGCATCCCTCCAGGAACAGGCAGGAAAACCCAAAAATTTTAACATCAGAACCAGACCGAAATGGCTCCTGAGGGAAGAACATGGAGAGGGTCTCCATGGCCCAGGCTAAGCCTTTTCCCAGCAAATGGTGCTGCCACCACATCCCTCACGTGCACCCATGTGGGTGATTCATCCAGGGCCACCAACAGCCTGGAACATCTCAACATGTGGTGCCTTCAGGACAAGCAGGTGGCCATCAGCCAGAGATCAGGAAAGGTGCCCCAGGAAGGGAAAGTTGTGACAGCTCCACTTCAAGCCCCAGCACTCCTTTGAGAGATCAGGATCTGCCAGCAGCAGGAAAAGATTGATATCGACCATCTTCCCTTGCTCTGGAATATCCCTTTGGGGAGGTAGTGCCAAGCCACGTGGAAGCACAGCCCTCCTGCATGCCAAGCCTTCCTTCAGGCCAGCCTCCAGCACGGCTGCTCCGAAATCCCTGCTGGGTTTGAGCAGCAATCCCAGCCGTGAATCACACAAATTCCTGTCATAAACGTCTGGCAGCCTGACTTACACCGGGCTCCTGCAGAATGACAAATGCCTGCCGTTTTCCTAGGAATAAAGCACTAGAGCCCTCCTTCCTTCCATCCTCCCTTTGAGGGGAGTTTGGGTTTCTCCTGCTGTTCCAGGCTGGCTGGAAGCAAAGATGGGACAAAGATGTGAGGATAAAAAACCCCAAACCACGACAGTGTGTCTATTTACGATACTCCTTTTGTGCAGCTGGCTCTTGCTCCCAACCCAAGTCCATCTTCCCAACCATCACGAGGAATTCACATTGGATGTCCAATGACACCACAGACCTGAAGATGAGCTGGACAATCGTGGCAGCTGCTGCCACAACCGTTCTGTCTGCTGGGCTGGTTGTTACCCAGCACCTCTGGATAGATCTCCACAAGGGAAAGACCAGATAAATTATCCCACACGACTCCGGGCTGCGCCATGAGTCCCTGGCATCCAATCCATGCACCAGGGACAGGGTGGATGTGCAGTCTGAGGGTTATTCCACATTTTTTTTTGCTTTCCTGAGAGAGCCAGGCTAACGTGAGGGACCAGGGGTGCAGCTCCCTGCAGTGATCCGAGCTTGGGGACAGTGCCAGGCACCCCCAGAGAGGTGGCAGGAGCAAACGTGCTGTGAAAGCCACTAGAAAGCTTCTGCAGGAAGAAGTTTCCCGATTTAAGAAGCACAAAATCAAAATCCTTCCCTGGACAATATCCCTTTTGTTTAAGGAGGAAAGTAGTCCTGAAAAAGCAACGTTTTTCTGTTGGAAAACTTGAATAGCCGAGCCCTGGGAGCCTGCTGAACTCACTTTCCACAGCCATCAGGAGGAAGGTGAAGCTGAAATACTCCATCCAGGAAAAGAAAACAAAACCTATTTGTTCCCTGTCGATTTTCCTGCTCTTTTTTTTTTTGGCTTCGGAAGGAGGGGACCCTCCTGCTGCAGCCATCCACGTGCAGAGCAGGGCCTTTTCCTACTCGGCTCCACCTGCCTCCAGCTCAGCCACCCTTTCCCTGCCGACTTGGGAGCTGCACCATCCAGGCCTGTTTGTGTCTCAGACACCTTCTCCCTGGAAAAGCCACCCAACAGAGACCACAAGCACGGCAAACCAACCTTTCCCAGTTTCATGAACACAACCCTCCTCGTTCAAACCCTCTGACCACACAGGAGAAAGGGGAGAAGAGCCAGAACAATGTGATGAACTCCCTCATCCCAAAAGCTGAGCATCCAGGTATCCAGATGCCAGAGACGTGCCCACATTTTGAGAACCAGATGCAAGGTTTAGGGATGTTTTTCCACGGGGTGAAACGAACTGCACCACCCAAAAAAGTCAGCTGTAAGTAGATAAAGAAATAGAATCTTTGCAGACCAGCTTGAGGTGGAGCTGGAGATGTTCCTTTCCCAGTGAAAGCAGAGGATGTTGGAGAAGAATCTGCATTTTCGTGAAGCTGAGCACCACACAAATCCCTCATCTGCACATCACAAACACCCCAAGGCTAAACCTGCTTCCAGAGCAGAAAAACCCCTCACCCCTTCATCCCCCAAAACCAGGAGCAGAGCAGTGGGTGCCATGGGAAGGGAGGGAGCAGAGCAAGGCGCAGGAACCACCATGAACCCAGAAGGATTTTCCCCACCAAAGCTCCTGCTCAGCAAATGGAGCAGGACTCAGCCTGGGTAATGTTTGTAAATGTGGGACAGCCAAAGGACTCACACCTTGGGAAGCCAGCAGGACTTTTACCAACACCACCAGCAACAGCAAACTCCAGAGATGGGCTCCTCATCCAGCCACACGGAGCTGTTTTAACTCACAGACACAGCAGGAAAAAGGAATAAAAGAAATAAAATAATTTGGTGTTTTTGTTGGCTCCCTTTTTTGCCAGGTTAGCGAGTTAAATCAGGGGCTGACGAGTGCTGAAGCCAGCACTAGATAAACAGGGAGAGCAGGATTAGGGCAAGGATGATAAAGAAGGGAAATCTCCACCTTTTTTTTTAAAGACATTGCGTTGTTAGATTGCTTCCAGCTGCCTTCCCAAACCCAAACCCTGGGAGCCAGGATGGCAAGAAACAGCCACCAAAGGCACCAGCCAGGAAATGCAGAGATTAAGAAAGAAAAGAATCAGAGCCAAACACAACCTGCCCGAGGATCAAACTCTGGGCTGGGCAGCCTGAGAGCTTGATAAAAGCAGCTAGAAGAGATAACCCATTCACAAAGCAAAAAGGGGCTGTCTGGAACCATTGCATTTGGCCTCGAAATCCAAATTCCAGCCCCAAACTCTCCTTTGTGGGAGGAAGAAAGCAGCTGGCCAAAAGCAGAGGGTGGAAGGCTTCTCACATTTTTCAGGTTGACCCTCAGAAACACAACCTGGGAAACCCAAAAACTCCCCTCTTGAAACATCCCCAGACACCTCCTCACATGACAGGGAGCTGATACCTGATCGTGATGGACGTGGCCTTGCACAGGCTCCCGGAGCCAAAAGGGAACACAGAATCCAACAGCTCTCCCTCTTCTAGGTTCTGGCATCTGCATGTGAGACAGATAAGAGTGAAATAAGTCTTCTCCAGGAGGCTGGAGACAAGGGGCTCTCCTGAAGTGCTTCTTCCCATGGACAGAATTGCTCAGCTGGACTCAAAGCAGCAGCGGTGACATTTGGGATGGGATGAACAGGGGAGAGGCAAAATAAAAATGATTGAGAAATGGTGAAATACCTTCAGAAATAAAGCAGAAAAGAATAAATCTGGGAGCAGATGAAGGAATTGGTGTCTCCCCCTTGACTCCCTCTAGCTTCACCAGCTGCATCCACTCATCACTCACAGGGGGCTGGGGAAGGACAGGCCCACAGCTGCCTCCACTTTACAAAATCCCTTCTCCCTTCTCCAGACCAAGCAAATCCAACATTTCCAGTCCCTAACTGTGTGCCTTTGACCCTTCTACCTGTACCTACCTCCACCACGCTCCTCCTCAGAAGCAGAGGTGGGAAGAGCCCTCAGTGCTTAAGAGGCCTTAAATAAAACCAAAGTTTTATTTATTGGCAAAAGGAACTCTCATCACAGGTTCCATCACAAGTCTTAAGGCACCTGGTTCCAACACCTGAGGTCCCACTTCTTGTCCTACTACTGAGCATCTCTTGGACCACCTGAGGTAGATCTTGGACACCACCAGCACCCAATACCCAAAGGGATCTTTTTTTGGGGGTTTTAGAACTGTACAGGTTCTCCTTATTCCTAGAAGATCCCAAATTCCCAGCACAGATCCCCCAGCTCGTTATTCCATCCCCCTTTGTCCTGCAGAGGAAGATGCTGCCAGCGTGGGCTGTCACCTGGAGCAGGCTGGAAGGTCTCACAGCAGGCCACGCTTCCTCACCCCGGAAATAATCTCCCTGCTGCATCCCTAGGGGTGAAACGCCAGCGAGTCACATTTCAGCCGGGAGAAAAGTGAAGAGCTAAGCATCTCCTCCCTTGACAGAGAGATACAGAGCCCTGGAATTCCTGTTTATAAAACTGCAATCAGCACGAGCACAAATTATGGAGAATCAATCAAGAGTAGGAAATTGCCATCAGAATTTCTCTCTTTTTTTCTTTTTCTTTTTTAAATTAAAAAAAAAAAAAGCAATTTAAACCCACCGTGGCTGCTGAGCTTTCATAAAAGCTCTCCAAGCCTTCATTTCTGTGTTGTGTGTCACGACAGAAGACACACGAGATGCAGTGAATTCCCCCGAGTTAATTTGAATTATGCCACAAAACAGATGTGTGCTCTGGTGCACGGAGAGCCTTTCTCTCCTCTTCCATTTCCAAACGACTCCTGCCTCATCCCATTAGCTCTTCTTATCCCACTGCATCCCCTGACGTGACATAACGAGCCCTGACACCCTCATATATCACCAGGAGAGACGGCAGCAGCTCCACAGGACGTGGCAAGAGCAGGAGTTGTGCTGCAGGTTTGATGGGAAGATGGGGCTACTGTCTCAAATTTGGGAGAGGAGAGATTCCCCTTCCCGTGCCAATTGGAGTTTTGCAATCAGGCAGATGGCAGGAACGAAGGTGGAATTAATCCGTGAATCTTATGGAATTTCAGCCTCTGGGCTTGGCTCCCAGCTTGTGGGAAGAGACACAGACTGAGGCAGAAGCTTTGCAAGCAGCAAGAAATCATTGCAAACACCCAGCCCGGCCTCTTGTGTTGGGGTAGAAATTCCTCCACCAAGCCCAACAAGCCAGGGCTGGGGAGGAATCTGCCACTGCAGGATGGATCTAAACCCAGGACAGAGCTGAGAAAAATGCACAGCACCCTCTGGAGACACCTCTACCAATGGTTAAACCCTTCTTATCTCTGGAAAGCTGTACTTTGGTGCCCATTTCCTGACTTCAGTGCCTGGCTGGGCCTTCTCCTGCTTGGTCCACAGAATCCCAGAATCCCAGAACGGTTTGGTTTGGAGGAATCCCTAAAGCTTGAAGCTCATTCCACCCCCTGCCATGGGCAGGGACAACTTCCACTGTCCCAGGTTGCTCCAAGCCCCGTCCAACCTGGCCTTGGGCACTTCCAGGGAAGGGCATGGGTTGAGGACACCTCTACATCGAGCTTCTCCTTCCCTCTCCTGCCACGCTGGGTGTGACCATGGCCATGGAAAACACACCCTTGGGCACAATCCGATGTTGATTTCCCTCAGTTCTCCTCCACTAGAACACACAAATCCTCCACCTAAGCCCACCTCTCTCCATTCCTGTCGTTATCCTGACCCAAACTAACCCCAAATACACGAAAGTGCATTTGCACACCCCCCCTCTTGTGGGGCAGCACACTCAAGGTCACGTTTGATGTCCCCTTTAGGTAAGTTGCTCTGAGAAGAGCTCAGTGTAAGGTGAATTTTCCAGATGTGAGTCACTCTCTGCACCACATACAAGGGAAAGAAAAAAAAAAGCCCAATTTTACAGCATTTCTGGAAAAGGAATGCAGGGAATGTGTCATAAACACTCCCCCCACCCCCCAAAGAGGTGGTAAATTGAGCTCTGAGTGTTTGAAACACTGGAATTGGGAGAACTGGTGGGAATTTTTGAGGGGTGTTGAGCCTCCTCCAGTTAAATTTTTGTTCTTCCCACTCCTCAATTTCTTTTTATTGTATTTGAGATGACGAGGGAGTTGTTTCTCTGCCTGGCTCTCCTGCTGTACCCCAGGATGGGTAAGCGAGGAAAAACCTGTGGCTATGTATTTATTTACGGTCACTGGCTCCAGGATGGCTCCACTCCAGGGAATCCCAGCCCAAACCATCCCCAAGGGTCACCCTACAGAGCACCTTTCTGCCTGTCACATGGAAGGTGGGCGTTTTCCCACCTTGGGAAGATCTTTATCCAGAAACGAAGAAACAAACAAAGCACCCAGCAATTTTTCTTCCCCTCAGTGAAAATATTTTAACGATCCCAGATGAAAGAGCCAAGCCTGACAGGGCACATTACACGTGCTTTTCGTGGATTTGGCTTCTGGGCTGAGTGAAGGAATGCACTTAGAATGCTGTTTCCCCCCATAGGAAAACACTGAATTAGCATTTCTGTGCCACTCGGTGCAATATTGCTACGTGCAGGACACCGCAGGATAAGCAGAAACCCGGACCAAATGTTCTTAAAAAACTGCACAGTGCTCGGTTTCCTTCTGCTAATCCCCTGAGCTCATCACTTGTTCCATCTGCTGATAGGAACAAGGCTCTCCTCCTCTCGCTCCCTTTGTCAAAAACCTCTGCTCTGCAGGATCCAAGTGGAATCAGGGCCCATTGGCCAGCTGAAAACGATGATCCCAAAGAGTGTCTGGAGATATTTCAAGGCCAGGTTGGACAAGGCTGGGACCAACCTGGTCTGGGGAAAGGTGGCCTTGTTCACAGCAGGGGGTGGAATGAGACAATCTTTAGGTCCCCTCCATCCCAAACCGCTCCGGGATTCTGTGACTGCGTGGTGTTTAATGTTTGGGACGATTTTCCTTAAGACTGGCTTTAAAGTGCAGCAGGAACCATCGAGGGTTAACAAGGTTAGGCTTTATGTCCAGATTAGTATTACCAGATGACTCGAAGCAAGGGTTGTATTAAAAACTGGCTTAATTAAAAAATACAGGTCAGAACCGGTTTAAGCTCCCGACCTGTGGTTATATTCCCTAATTAGAAGGCTGGGACACATCCCTCAGAGTGATGGATGAGCCGTGGCTGCCTCGTGGCACCACGAGGAGAGACGGGACACGGCTCCCCGGGCGCGGGCCTGGCGCAGGATCGCGCCAGTTCGCTTCGTTCCAATCCTCCTCCCTTTTCTTCTTCCCCAGGGATTAATGGACTGCAGGCACTCAGGAACTCATAGAAATCATCCATATAGAGACGCCCTGCCTGGCTCAAGCCCCTCACCAAAACTGCCAAGCACAGTCTTGGACCCTACAAACCCCACACTCCAATCCCAGCACATTTCACCAGGTGGTTCCAGGTGAAACCAAAGCCCTTTTCACCAACACCATCGCAATTCCCTGCTGGAAGAGATGAACTCTCCCCACGAACCTCAGCACAGGGGTCCTGCTTGAAATATCCACCTGGTATTTGGGAAAAAGTGCTTTTCCACTCAAAAAAAAAAAAAATCTCAACTCTTCTACAAAAGAACTGGAGAAGACCATGAGGAAGTGTCAGGAAATAGGGTGAGGAGCTGAGTCTCTCACCCTGGATGAATAAAGACCTTCGGCAGTGGAAAGGAGGGAAAACAAGACCTTTACACTACAGTTTAGATGCCAGAAAACAGATTGCACCCTCAGTAAAAGTTTAAACACTCCCCCCCAAAAAAACCCCAGACCCTCAAACAAACAAAAAGCCCAAAACCAAATAAACCCTTAAAAAATTATTTTTATAATTTTTTTTACTTCAGTATAACCCACTGCAAATTCAAATAACTTACATATTTCATTTATCTGCTGCCCTAAGTAGAGATTTTGCTACGCAGTTCACAATTCCTTCGGGAAAGCAAATTGTTAATCTGATGGAGAAAGCCCCAAACAGGAGAAGGCTTTCCAAATTAGGGGAAAAACAAAAGCATTTCCTTCAAAACCAGGTTCATGACTTGGCTATTTCAGCGTGCAGGAAAATTTAGGGGGTGCTTGATAGGTATTTCAGATAAAAGGGAATGGGGACGGTCCCGGGGACTCTTGGTTTTTTTGGGATTCATTTTGCCGTGCTCTGCGTGGGTCTCCATTAAAAGCATTTGCATCATGAGAACAGATGAGTTCTCAGGGCCCCGTCAGAAGCACCCCCATCCCTTTCCACGCCGCAGGAGGAGAGGGAGAGGTGGTCTCCATCTCCTCGTGGATCCAACAGCACAGCTCTGTTGGGATCAGCGTCGGGAAGCACCGGCCGATCCACCCTGGGTCCATCCTGCCCCCCATTCCCACCAGCGGTGGCAGGGACGGCCCAGAGCCCCCACAGAGAGGTTCACCACGGCACGCACAGGGCAGGGAACATCTCCATCGGGAGCAATTTGTGCGGCCCTAATCGCCGATCAGAGCCCCGCTTTGACACATCCCGCCTTTCCCTGTAATCCCCGCTCCTTTTGTAATCCCCGCTGGCTCCAGCCCGTGCCCGGGGAGCTCTACAAGCGAGCGCTCAAGCGTGACGGAGGGAGAATGGGGTCTGGGGAGAGCTGCTGACAACTGAATGTGCTCAGGATCTCCGAGTCAGCGGCATCCTCCAGCCGGCGCTGGAGCGGGAGGCTCCAGCATCCCAAAAAACCGGGGGGGAAAACAAAGAGGCAGCATCTCTTTTTGGAGAGCATCATCCGGGTGTTCGTGGGGATCAGGGCAGGTTTTCCTCCATCCCGGATTTATTAGTGGAGAAGAGCTCTCCGAGGAAGCCTGCGGGGCTCCTGGTTCTCATCTCCTCCTCCCCGCAGCTGCGGCGTCGCTCAGATCCCATAAATCAGCAGGAGCAGCCGGGAGAGGGAAGTGGAAATAGGCCATCGGAGGGGTTTGGAGGCTGACGGGCAAACCCGGCCCTGACAGGCACCCTGACACCTCCCCTTCCTCAGCAGGGAGGGATGGAAGGGGTGCAGGCAGCGTCAGCCTCGGGATGTGGGATTCAGGGACGGGCCAATGATCCGGGTGCCTGCGGATGGGACGGGGAGATGCCCCAGCCTGATCCGCTTCCCGCTGGCTGACATTCGGATTGAGCAGCTCCCCGCTATTTAATCACCTCAAATCCCATTCCCATCCGGCACATCCCAGGGATTTAAAAGCCAGCGGAGCTCCAGCAGGACGGTGGTGCTCGCAGTAAGGGTGGGGAGGATAAAACACTGAGAGCTGAGAAATCCCAAATGCCACATCAGAGCATCCTACGGGATGAGGGAGCGGAGGAGGAGGAGAGCTGAGAGCAGAGCACCGAGGCCTCTAATTCAAAACTCTGCTTTGGTACCTGCGTCCTAAAATCTTCTCTTCTTGTAGGTGACAAGCCTGGTTTCCTCTCTTAAAGGAGGGGGAATAAATCTTTCCAACCTGCCTCTTTAAAAGCTGGGAACTGAAAAGGAAGAACTCAAACAAATTTATGTTTAAAATTCCGGGATTTTAAACACTGCTCCTGTGCTAAGGGAGACCAGGATAGTGCTCCAAGGGGAAGCTGATTCCTGAGGCTTTGTGGCTCAGCTTGAGCATCCTGCAAATTAAAATAAATAAAATAAAAATATTTGAAATTATGCTGAACCCCAAAGGGAATTTCCAAGAGCACCGCTGGAGCATTTGCACCCCAAGTGCCACCCAGGGGAGCAGCAGGACTGACATCACCAGGATCTGCCCCACAACACCAGCTCTTCCCCAGGCAGAAGATCCTCCAGCTTTTCCCCTCTCTCCCATCTTGCTTCTCCTCACCTCACACTTTGGTTTTCCTGGGACTGCTTCTCCCCCGGAGCAGCGGACAGGAGGAATGTGGCACACCAGGGTTGTTTGGATAAAGCAAGAAGGGGGGATTACCGCGAACTTCCTGATGGAAAACCAGCACTGCTGCCGGCTCCGAGATTGGTACGGGGCTCTGTACGGAAAAACTGGACACAGGAGGGGTCAAAACTCCAATTCCCCAAACGGATCAAGGTCCTGATGCTCCAGGAGCGGTGATTAGGCAGGGTGCCAATCCGTAGCTATGTTTCCAAAAATAACTGAGTCAAAAGTCCCTAAACATCAGGAATTTCACTGCATGTCCTCCAACCCAGCAAGGAGCCAGCACAGCAGAGCCTGGAGTGATGGTGGGACTCGTGTCCCTGACTCTGGTGGCCCTGGGAGCCACCCCCAAGGAGCATGGCCTGTGCCACAGCCCAGGCAATCCATCCTTTACCCGATGCCCTCCTGCAAATATTTTTCCTGCTGCTGACAAGCAAACCAAGGGAGAGGGAAGGTTTGAAAGGCACTAAAGGTTAAGTTCGGCTTGCTGGTGTATCCCTTGACCCTATCAGCCAGGTCTTGAGCATGCCAACAGGGGAAACAGGTGGAGAGGGATAAATCCTCACCCATCAAACCCCCCACGGAGGTTCCTTGTGCTGACAAACGCTGTTCCCCACTGAGAGAAGTTTTAGGTTGTTGTGCTGCCTCATGAGGGGAACTGGAGGGGCAGCTCTGATCTCTGCTCTCTGTGACAGGGACAGGACCCAGGGAACAGCTGGAGCTGTGTCAGGGCAGGGTCAGGTTGGATATCAGGGAAAGGTTCTTCCCCCAGAGGGTGCTGGGCACTGCCCAGGCTCCCCAGGGAATGGGCACGGCCCCGAGGCTGCCAGAGCTCCAGGAGAGTTTGGGCAGCGCTGCCAGGGATGCCCAGGGTGGGATTGGTGGGGTGTCTGTGCAGGGCCAGGGGTTGGATCCATGATCCTTGTGCATGCCTTCCAGCTCAGGATATTCCATGATCTATCATGTCTCTCTCCACAGCATCACTGTTTGCTCTGCAAGCAGGGGATTTTATAGGGAACAAAAGTAAAGAAAGGCAACTGTGAAACTATTTTTAAAACCCACCAGAAACAGGCACAGAGCTGGAAAAGCACTTCCCATCCCTTAACCTTCCTTGAATTCCAGTGCCCAGAGGGTGGGAGGTGCCAGAGGTCCAGAGGTGGGGAAACAGGAGTGGATGCTACAGCTGTTCCTAGAGTTGTGCACGGCATCAGTCAGGATGAAAAACCTGGAGAGGTTTCCTTCCTGAAGGTCACTGCTGTGGAGGTTTTCCTCCTCTGCCTGCAGTCTGTTCCTGCTGCCTCACATCTGGCTGTGTGCTTAGGCAGCAGCATTTGGGGAAAATCCCAAGGATTCTACATTTTTCATGGCGCAGCAGGCACGGCGCAGGCAGCTGGGGCAAAACAAGATCTGTGATGTGCCACATTTTAATTCCCTCAACATTGCTCAGCCCTTGGCTTAGCTGAGGTAAAACCCAGGATACAAAGTGACTCCAGGATTGGGGTTTTTTTTGTGCTTGGAGATGCAGAGTCAGTCTATGCGGAAACACTTGCAAGGCTCAGTGCTTTCCCCTGAAGAGCCCCAGGAGGAGAGCCCAGCGATCAAACAGAGGCTTCAGCACAATTCCCACAGAAATCTCGTTCTTCCAGTGGTAGGCTTTTATTTCTTGAAGTGATAACCCATAATCTCATTAGCTTGGCTCCTTCAGTGATGCAGAGTATCTGCTTGGCAAAGCAGGCAGGGATTCAGGAAGCAAGCCTGCATCCTCATTAAACGTGGGCAGTGTTTTTTCCAGCCTTCTCCTGTTCCAACAAGGCATCAGTATGTACAGCGTGTGCTCTGGAGCTGGTTTGGTCTAATCCTCCTTTTTGTTTGCCTTGCAGCTTTTAAACCAGCCTGGGATAAGCCCTGCTGAGGAAAATGCCAGGCTGGCTCATGCCAAGTGAGTTATAAGAGCCACAAGCTTTGGTTACGTGTGACAGCGCTTCCAGAAGCAAATCCTGTACTGAGCCAGGTCCAGGAGAAGAGTTCTGGGATGAGTTTCCATCACCAGTGACAGGTTTCCCATCACCAGAGACAGGTTTCCATCACCAGTGACAAGACAGGTTAGAGAGAGCCAACAAGAAGTCAGTATAAACAAGCCCCTTCCCAGAGCCATGATTATTTTTCATCAAGCACCTAAAAAAAGTTGACTGCCTTTTTCAGCTATTTCACAGCTTTCAAAGCATCAGTTTTTCAAGCCAAGTTGTCCAAAACTCTCATTATCAGTAACTCCAACTATCTGCTTTAAAAAAAAAAGGCAGTTAAAATTTACTTTGACATTAATAGACGCAAAAAACATTTTTAAAATTACACCTATTTTACCTTGGGGTAAAACCTCCGAACTTTACATATTGAAGCCACATTTGAATTCAAATCCATCTCCTTTTCATATGTAGAAAATACTGGTGACTGACAGCAGAGTGATTGCAACCAGAGTTTCAAACGAGTCTTTTATAAGGTGAAGTGGAGACAAAGAAGAATTCGCTTTTAAAAAAGACTGTTTTTAACAGATGAAAACAACACCTTAAAATAGGTGTCACAACATGCAACCAGCAAAGTGAGCTCTGAAGGATATGAAATAGTGAGACAGAGCTCAGAAGACATAGAAAGAGAACTGGCATTTACCTGGAAAATCGGGATATCTGTTACCAAGCACCTGTTTTGTGTCTGTAACTCTGGGGAGTTCCCCAAGTTCAGGTCACTGCTGTGCCACGGGACTGCAGAGCAGAGTCACCATGGAGAAACTCCCTCAGCTCAGCTGCAGAGAGCAGGAACGTACGGATTCCCTCCCTCTTGACAAGCTCTGCTGGGATATTCAGCCTGGAGCGAAGCTATGTGAGTAAAATCAGCAGTGGGAAGGGAATCCAGCATCTGGATTCAGGGTTTGCCATCCCATCCTCGCTTGTTCACACCAGGGAACGCCAGGAGCGTTCCCAGAGCACCACGGAGAATGCTCTGGTTTCGGGGTTCATTCCATGTTTCCCTCCTCAGCAAACTGTGCAGACTTTCTGTCTCTGCAGCCTCCCAAATCTGGCGTCCTGGAAAGGAGTCAAAGGCGAGGCAGAGCTGTTCATTAAGGTGGGCTGGTGGGACCAAAGGAGATGCAAATCAGCCCTGGGGACTGCCAGGAATTGCTGGCCAGGCCCTCTGGGTTGGCTCTGGGAGCCCCCAGGCGCTGCCCAGCCAACAATGAGCCCTGGGTTCAGGGAGGGGGTTGCCAAGTGGGCACAGAGCCAAGGGCTGCCCTGGCTTCCAGCTGCAGGACCTGCTGCTGGCCCCACTGAGGAGCTGATTCCCTGCGGCTCCATCACTGCTTCTTCCTGCCAGAACGTGATTGCAGAGAAAAAGGGAGCCTTCAGATGTGCCCAGATCAAACAAATCACGCAAAAAGCTCGGACAGGCTCTCAGGGAATTTAGAATCACACAATGGGTTGGGTTTGGAAGGGACCTCAAAGCCCATCCAGTCCCACCCCTGCCATGGGCAGGGACACCTTCCACTATTCCAGGCTGCTCCAAGCCTCAATGTCCAGCCTGGCCTTGGACACTTCCAGGGATCCTGGGGCAGCCACAGCCTCTCAGGGCAACCTGTGCCAGGGCCTCACCACCCTCCCAGCCGGGAATTCCTTCCCAATATCCCACCTAACCCTGCCCTCCAGCAGTTTGAAACCATTCCCCCTTGTCCTGGCAGTCCAGGCCTTTCTCAAAATTTGCTGAGCAGCTCCTGGACAAGTTTTTACTGTGGGGAAGAAATAAAAAAGACAAATTTACTAGAGATGCAAAATTCCAGGTCTTGTAAGAAGTACAGATCTGCGACAACTTTTGTGTTTTGCTCTATTTCTTCAGCTTTGGGCTGTGTGACACATCCAGCAGCTCCTCCATTAGCCCTGCATGGAAATTATTTGCCTTTCAGAAAACCACAAAATAGTCCAAAGCCAACTATTGGCACCAGATATCCTTTGGGCTGGAGGGCCAGAGCTGGGATGGAGGGGGAACTGTAAATGATATTAAACAGATTCCTGGGTTTCAGGCATCATCTGCTGGGTTTTGAAAGTCAAGTCTCCACCCAGCAGGATCCCAGCACAATTCCAGAGGCGCTGCATCCCCAGCTGACACAACCAAGACCTCTGCTCAAGTCAGTCGCACTGCAGCCACTCTCTTCAACCCCAGGATCTGCCCTCCCCCGAAATTTCCAGCCCGGCATCCTGTGATCCTGAGAGCACGCTGCTTACTCCAAGACAATCCAAGTCTCGGCAGGAATGCCCCTCTGTTTAAGTGGAAACATTCCTGATGTTGTGATTTCCCAGCTCTAATTACCAGGAGATTAAATTCCACTGTGGGTGAGGGTGATCGCTGCCTTCAGACTTGCTGAGGTGCTCTCAGAGAGGGGGAGAGGGAAGACCAGGGGAAGGAGAGGAGGAAGGAGGCTCTGCAGACACCGAAACGTGGAATTGTTAAGGTTGGGAGAGACCTTTAGGATCATCAAGCCCAACCATCAACCAGCACCGCCACCACGTTCTCAAAGTGCCACATCCACACGTTTTTGGAACACTTCCAGGGATGGTGACCCCACCATTTCCCTGGCCAGCCTGTTCCAATGCCTGACCACCCTTTCCATGAGGAAAATTTCCCTAATATCCAGCCTAACCACCCCACATCATGCTGAGGCAGCACAAGGCAGCACCCTTTCCCTCAGGGATCCAGCCTGCCCAGGGGTCCAACAGACCTTCCAGAAGTGATCCAGATGCTTCAGTTCCAGCAGCCCAGAGGGAAAATTCACAAGTGAATTGTTCCTCATCCTCCTGCCCTCCACTTCCAACAGGTGCACGTGGAGGCACACGGGCTTGAGTTTCCTTCCCAATCTCCCACCCTGGATGCAGCAGGACTTCCTCCAAGGATGAGTTTAGGCCTCCAGCCTAAGCTCTGAGGCAAACCATGGATATTTACCAGTTTGTTTTATTTTTTAATCTCTTTTGCTGATAGCTCTGTGTACTGGGGTGGGACTTAGAGCCAGCAGCAATAATGAACTCGCAGGATAACACCTGTGATACAGAATACAGATACAGATACAGATACAGAATATCTGTTTGGGATACAGAATATTGGGATACAGAAGCTCTCCTCAGGCGGAGGAGCTTTGGATTCAATCAGTTTGGATTCAAGCAGACCAACGCACCGAACGTTTCACATCCCATACATTTATTTTTCCGTGCTTTCCACAGGCAATTCCTGCCAGGATTTTTCGGATGTTTAATCAGTGCTCAGCCTCTTTAAGGGGCTGTCTCTGAGGGAGCAGATTCAGCAGAGTGATAATTTTGGCTGCTTAATCTGGGTTGATTAATTTTAACATCTGTTTAACAATAGACACCATGTGGCCACAGCCAGAGAAGTTTCATGGCCTTCATGGAGATTTTAAGTAGGTGTGAAATGCTTTAAAAATGCGTCCTTGCTGCAGGAGAGGTAAAAGCTTCATTGCCCTAATGAGGGAATGGACTGGCCCAGGTCCCAGAGCAGTGATTGCCCTTCTCTGAAAGGTCACTCAGTGTCACCAGGTCCCTGGGTTTCTTCTAGAAAGTTGCAGAGGAAAGGACAAGGTGATCCAAGAGGATGTGGATCAGTTTTCTGCACTTCTGCACCACCGTAAGGAGAAGAAATTCAGATCCCTCTGTCAGCCTCAGAGCACAACCTCTGTGAGGTGTTCAACTCAAGGAGTTACTGAACTCTGAGAGAGAGAGACCTCTTAATCAGAGAATTCCAGACTGGTTTGTGTTGGGAGGGACCTTAAAGCCCATCTCATTCCACCCCCTGCCATGGGCAGGGACACCTTCCACTGTCCCAGGTTGCTCCAAGCCCCGTCCAAGCTGCCCTTGGACACTTCCAGGGATGGGGAGTCCACACTGTTCGTGATGTTTTCATGTTTTTGAGACAAACAACCCCCATGGAATGTCTTACCTCACGTTATAGGACACGACAAGGGCGTTTCTGGAACACATTTTGTGATTTGGAATTGTAGACAGCCAAGGAAAAGGTTTTGAGATGAGATAGTAACAAAATCATTTTGCATTCCTAAATCAATGCGTGCGCAGGTTTTAAATTACATTTTTTAAAAGTGACCTTTACTCCAAGAGTACGGTGGGTTATTTATGAGTAACTGAGGGCCCAGGACCAGAGCTGGCTCAGGTGTTGAGTCTTCAAGCCACAGCAATGCCAATATTTTTGGAAAACAATGTCATATTTAGTCCAGCTCAAAAGCAAAGAATTCCAGCACTGAACTCGCATGTAGGAATTTGGTTTTGAGACAATACTGCTTTTTTCCACATCGAGCAACCTGGTCTGGTGGGAGGTGTCCCTGCCCTTGGCAGCGGGTGGAATGAGATGGTTTTATGGTGCCTTCCAACCCAAACCACCCTAGGATTTACTAGGTTTTTTACAGCAGTATTTAGGTCTGAACACCAAACTTTAGTGACAGCACTGGACTTGAAATCTTTGGTGCCCGCCCACCTACAATCGTCCAAGTTTTACACATAAAATACATTTTAAAAATATTTTATGCATAAAATCAGCATCATTCCAAAGGCACAAGCCAGGTCAGCCCCTCTCCACCGAGGGATTTGTCCCAGTCCAGCCTTCCTGTTGTGCTTCTGTGCACTTATTTTCCAACATTCCTTAGAAAACAAGGACGGAGCGCAGGCACGTGTGTCAGGAGAGGAAAAGAGGACGAAGGAATGGAGGAAGCCCATCTCCAAGAAATCGCTGATTAGAATTGCTCCCAAGTTCCCGTTTCCTCCACAAACAAAACAGCCTGCAAAAGTCCAAGCTGGGGTGGATAAAATATCAGCCACGTGCCTGACTTACAGCACTGGGACTGAGGTTTGGGCACCATTTCAAGACTTTCCCCTAGGAGTCTATCCAAACCCTCATTGCTTCTGATGTGGAATAATTTGGAAGTGTTTGTAGGCTGCCGGCTGGGATAACACAAGGGCTATTGTAAACACACACGCAGCTGATCAGCACCAAACCCACACAAATATGGGCTGTACACACATAAATAACTGGCGAGAAAAAAATACAAAATTAATCAAAAGGCTGAATTAAAGAATTGCTGAGCAGGTCTTGAAAAAACCGACAACTGTTTATGGGGAGAGTTATGTTTCACCTAATTTTAATAAATGAAACTTGTTTAAATGCAGGTCACTAGACTTAAAGAGCTCCAGCCAGAGGCAGCTGTCATCCAAGTGTGGGCAGTGAAGCAAGACCATAATTTCCGTGGATGCTGTTTCAAAAACGCTGCTGCCAGCCAAGAAAGTTGGGAAATTTAAGAGAGCATAACCAGGGCAGGGAAAATAACCTGCAGGAGATCCAGGAGCCAGCCTGGAGCTCCAACCCTGATGCTTCCCCATCTCTGATTTGAGTGGAAAAGGAGAGGATTGCTCATTTGGAGTCATGGCTCTCTGGGATAATTCGGGGTTGTCCTCTATGGCAGCCGAGAAGAAATTCCTCTCACCTGTGAGACTTTTCCCAGCTGGTTTCAGTGTGGAATGGTGTTTTGGACATGCCCAGCTTTCAGGGCAGGCTGATGGGAGCCTGAAAATGGGTATCTTCAAGGAAAGCCACAGCCAGATGTTGGCATCATTGACACTATGGGATGGAGAGGCCCTTTCCCAGGATTTCCAGGTAGCTCTGGTCGGCCTCGTGGCATTACGTCCTTTATTATTTCTTCCAAGTTTCTTGGCAAGTGGATGAAACAACTCATGCCAGCAGGTGAGCAAAGAAGCCAGAGGCACCTGCAACAAGTCCCCTTCCTTCTGGAATGCTGAGCATTTTTCCATCTCGTCTGAGAGGTGAGATGGGACAGAGGACACGACCTCATGCCAAGGCTGCTACGCACCACGGCAATTGCTTTTCCTGCAAGGAATGGAGTCTCTCCTTCTCTGAGCCCAAAAGGACTCGAGATCTCCAGGCCTTTCTGTCCATTCTGCCAAGCCCAGGCTGGGATTTCAGGGAAACAACAGCAAACCAGTCTGTCAGGGTTATGGATGTGGAGTTTTTACATCTTGGCACTGGATGGATGTTGAGCAGAACCATTCCACGTGTTGGTGGGGAGAGCAGACCTCGTTCCCAAAGCGACGCAGCAGAAAGGTTTCCCTGCAGCAGTAAATCCGTCCGGATAATAACGGAGTGGTACATGATGGGTTTGTGACTGCACCATCTGCTAACAATATTTCCTCGAGTAGGAAGGAGCTGGAAAGTGAAGTAACATTCCATGTGGAGAGGCTCGGGTTCTTTGCTCTTCCACCACTGGCGCTGCTTTGACCGGGCTCATACTCGAAGCAACGCTTAAAATAAATAGAAGGAGTTGTCCAGGCCTTACGTGGGCCTTTGGTATCCCCTGTAATCGCAGAGCTCATGGGTTGGGTCCCACTGACAGGCCAGAAGGACTGATTAGAGCCCTCTGGATGTGATCCCTGCTCCAGGCCAGGCTGATTTTCAGGAAATAGCAGCACGTTGACACCGTCTCCTTAGAACAGACTTGGTCCAAAGCCTGTTGAAGTCTAATCACAGACTTCCCCTGCTGCAGCAGCCTCCGGGCAGAGCAATGTCATCAACTCCTTCTGGCCCATTCACAGGGGCACTTCCCAAAGGAGAAGACCAGTGCCAAGATTACTCCAGTCAAAAAGCCATCACCAACTATTGTAGAAAGGAAAACAAAGTTCCTGATGTTCAGCACATCTAAGGCAAAGTGCAGAAAGGGGTGTAAAACAATTAAAGCACCTAATGAAGCGCGGAGGGAAGTGGAGAGCATGAATTTTATGTGAGTTCGTCGTGTACAAGGCTTAATTTAATCAAGATAGCAACCCAAGTGTGACCCTCCACGGGAAAGTCCTCACATCTTTGTCCTTGACCTCATCTGAAAGGCTTTGCTTAAGCCCTGGAGACCGTGGGCTGAGACAAAAGAGTCTGAATGACCCTTTGGTTGGTGACCTGTCCTGATAACCTTGTCAGACAATTTCAGGCACTACTTTATCCAGAATAAATTTATAGGTTACACATGAAACAATCAGGATCCTGCCTTTAGTTGCCCCAGGTTCTCTGCTACACAGGAAACCCTCTAACTCAGACTGGGAACATGTTCAAATTTAAGCCTCCTTTAAACCTAAGATCCTGTCCTAACTCAAGTTGGAGCAGGTTTCCCGGGGAAGCTGTGGCTGCCCCGTCCCTGGCAGTGTCCAAGGCCAGGTTGGACAGGGCTTGGAGCAAGCTGGGACAGTGGAAGGTGTCCCTGGCCATGGCAGGGGGTGGAGTGGGATGAGCTTTAAGGACCCTTCCAGCCCAGGACTGACAAGGAACACACAGGCTGGAGCCGGGATTATTTCAGGAAGCAATGATCTCCTCAGGGCTCATAAATGGAAACATTCAGGAGACTCTCTCCAGCTTCCAGAGAAACATTAGGAATACTTGGGCTGCAAACTCACTATCATCACCCACAGGAAGATAAGGAACATTGATTCAGCTCAAGGCTCAGGACAGCGGAGAACTGGACAAGCATCCTTCACCAAGCCAAGGGTTAGAGGCAGTGGGAGCAGGGGATGCGGCTTCATGCCCATCCTTTGGAGGAGTGATTAGCAGAAGAGCCTAAGAATATTCTTGAAGCTGGAATAAATTAAGACACACACTTTCCTGGGGTGCCCTGTAACTTGATGGCATCCAAAGTGCTAAGAAAAGCAAGGTCCTGCCAAGAAAAATGAGGTCCTGCCAAGATGGCATCATTGGGCAGTTTAGTTGGAAATTAGGAAAAATATCTTGAAAGGGTTGTCCAGCACTGGCACAGCTGCCCAGGACAGTGGTGGAGCTGCAATCCCTGAAGGGATTTAAAATCCACATGGATGTGGCACTTGGGGACATGGGTTGGTGGTGGCCTTGGCAGTGCTGGGGGGGAATGGTTGGACTCCATGATCTCAGAGGGATTTTCCAACCTTAATGATTCTCTGATTCCATGAAATTCCAGCAAGAGAGAAACCACCTCACAGACAGCCAGGAGTCAGCGCAGAGGAGGAGCTGAGACAAGCTTTTAGGACAACAAGATGAAAAAACCACATTTCTGATTTCCTTCAGAGCTCTCTTGCCATGACACAGAACAGCAGAGAGGACAGTTGGATTCCCACTATTCCCATCAGCCATTCAGCTGAAAAATCACAGACAGGAGACAGCAATGGATGTGGTTCCAGCCTCATTTTCCTGTGATGATCACTTTGCATGGTCCCAGCTCCACTTCCCCCCAGTTCCATTTGTGCTGGTGAGGGCACAGAAAACACTGATCCTGCTTCCATGAAGCCAAGCTCTGGCTGAGGTCAATCCCAGCTGGAACCAGCACTCCCATAACACCAGATGTGTGTCCAAGGAAAAGTAAAGCAGCACTCCTGATCCTCAGCCTTCCAAAATGTCTAGTGGGACCTTGGGAATGTCACTTGGGGGGAATGTGACGAAGGCAGGTTAGGTGTGTGCCAAAAGGGGTTTGAAAAGGTTTGGGGGGTTTTTTTGTTGTGGTGTTTCTTTTCTTTTAAGGGCATTTTTTGGGCAAAAATTAAGACTCTTTCAACACACTTTCCTCTGGAAAATTCAACCTGCAAAAATCATTGCATATCAACATTGGGAAATGCCTGGTCAGGTCTAATTAACATTATAATTCCAAGACAAAGGGGCTTGGCTCCATGGAGCTCAGCACATGTGCTTTCACATCGGACACCACTCTCTCTGAAACACTCCAAAATTCCCCCTGCCCTTTTCCAGCATCTTCCATACTTTGGATCATGAGACTTGAGGCCAGCTGTGGATTACGAGTCCTGACCCCACTGCCAGGTCTTTGCACAACGTGAAAGGGAGGAAGATCTACCAGTAGGAATTTAGTGAAAAAAACTTCTGCTTGGGGAGAAAAATTGGGAAAAAGGGAAAAGGGATAAAGCGCATGGCTTGTTGCAGGGACGAAGGCACAAATGTTCAAACTGCCACTGTGTATTTTTCACTGCAAAGTGAAGCACATATCCCAGGAGGCAAGAAATTCCTCCCTGTGAGGGTGGGGAGGCCCTGGCACAGGGTGCCCAGAGAAGCTGTGGCTGCTCCTGGATCCCTGGAAGTGTCCAAGGCCAGGTTGGATGGGGCTTGGAGCAACCTGGGCTGGTGGAAGGTGTCCCTGCCCATGGCAGAGGATGGGGTTTCAGGTCCCTCCCGATGCTAAACCCCCCAGTTTGAGCCCAGGCTGCTCAGAAACACCTACCTGAAGGCCCTCGGTGCTCAGCCAGCTTTTCCCCACACTGTGATGACAGCACGAGCCGTTCCCAGCGCTGGCAGCCCTCCAGGGTCATTAGCAGTCAATAAGCCCAGCATTTCTGGGCTCAATATCACAGTATCTGAGGGCCTTTCAAGAGTTCAGAAGTATTTAAGAGTTTGGTTTGCTTTGGCTCCGGAGAGTCCAAGCTGGAAACCTGTGTGGCTTGATCCTGGACACTCCTTCCAGGGAGAGAGGGATGGTGCTGGGTGATGAAGAGGAAGAACCTTAGGCCACTTTAATGGCTCCAAGATCAAGCAGATTCAGTAGACGTGGGAGGTAAGCAGGGAGGCCTGGGCAGTTTCCAGTGTTGGACTTCGGATCCTCATTTCGTGAGGTGTCTCCAGGGAGGATTTGTGCTGAACAACTGCATCTTGCAGGGAGTTCACTGAAGCCTTGACTTTCATGGAATCATAGAATTCTTAAGGTTGGAAAAGCCCGCTGAGATCACGGAGTCCAACCCTTAACCCAGCACTGCCAAAGCCACCACCAACCTGTGTCCCCAAGTGCCACATCCACGTGGCTTTTAAATCCCTCCAGGCGTGGAGACTCCACCACTGCGCCGGGCAGCTGTGCCAGGGCTGTTGGAACCCTTTCAGCGAAGAAATTTTTCCTAATAACCAATTTAAGCCTCCCCTGGCCCAGCCTGAGGCCGTTCCCTCTCCTCCTGTCCCTGTTCCCTGGGAGCAGAGCCCGACCCCCCCGGCTGCCCCCTCCTGTCAGGGAGTTGTGCAGAGCCACAAGGTCCCCCCTGAGCCTCCTTTTCTCCAGGCTGAGCCCCTTTCCCAGCTCCCTCAGCCTCTCCTGGGGCTCCAGCCCCTTCCCAGCTCCGTTCTCTGCCCTGGCCCCGCTCCAGCCCCTCAGGGTCCCTGTGGCCGGGAGGGCCCAGCACCGGGCACAGCCCTGGAGGGGCCTCAGCAGGGCCGGGCAGGGGACGGGCCCTGCCCTGGGGCTGTGGCCTCACCGTGGCTGGCACAGCCCAGGGGCCATCGGCCTTCCTGGTCATCTGGGAACACCACTTTGGTGGTGGTTTCACCCGAACCACAGCTCAGTGGTTTCCTGTCACCTGTCCCAGCTCCAAAGGGTTGCCGTCAGCCGTACCCAGATGGAATGTGAGGGTCCTCTGGGCTACATCGAAGCCTCGTCCCCTTTCCCTTTCTGGCAGAACCAGAGCTGAGCACCAGCACCACTCATAACACTCATCTCCATCCCAGTTACGGTCCCAGAGCTCCTGCACATCTGGAAAAGCACAAAACACCCCATGAAACAACTGCCCTGAGTCGGATGCCTTCGACCTGAGTCATGGAGCAGGACGCAGAGGAAAAGGTGAAGGGCAGTATTCCAAGGAATTGTGCAATGAGGAAAACAAACCCAAACCAAAAGAAGTCACACCCTCCAGGGAAGCTGCCTGTCTCGAGGAACCCCACGAGTCAGAACCGCCCCCGACAGCTCAGCTGCCTCTCAGCATCCCTGCAACTGCAGAGCCAAGACATCCGAGCACGCTTGGACCTCCTGGAGAAAATCCCAAGGCTCTGTGGTGAATTAAAGCCATGTCTTAACACACTTTCACCTCCACACCTCCAAAGCAGCTCACAGTGTTCTCCTGTCGGCTTCCCAGTGGGATACGTGAGTCTTGGAGGCTTGGGAATGGAATCACAGTGCAGCCCTTCCAAAGGTGGCCATCAGCCCACATCACGGGGAAGAAGTCCAGCTGCCATCACTTGGACAGTGTTTCTCCCAATTGTCCCCCAAATCCTTCAATAGGATCAACGGAAATAGCTTTTTAATTCCTTTTTTTTAATTTTTATTCCTAAGTTACTCCAGCCAACCAACAAACACTTCGACTGTCTACTCTGACTTCCTGGAACCCCCATTTTTTTGGCACAGCTGTGTGGTCCTCAAGCTGGTATCCTACAGATATCCAGTTGCCGTGCTCTGCAGCCCAGCCACCTTTGAATCCTCAATATTAACAAGATTTGTCGGACAATATCTGCTTTTGTTGGATAGTGCCCTCAGCCCAAGGGGACTCTTCTCTTCCCTCTGAATCTGGCAGCACAAGCCCTGCTGCCTGCAGATTTATATGGAGGTACATCAAGTTCTCCTTCCAGTAAACAGGACTGGATAATCAATTCCGAATGAAGGTTTGGGAAAAAAACCATTCTCAGACAGTGCCTCTCAGGGAAGAGTTTTTCAACTGCTTCCAAGTTGCTAATCAAAAAAAACTTTTTCAAAAACCAAGTAATGACGTGCTAACAGCGCTTCCAATACTTGGTGTCTTCCCAAAGCCACAGCTCACGAGGGTTAACACGCGAGCCCAAGGAACTCTGTGAGCTCCTGAGCCTCCTGCCTGCACAAAAAAAAAGAACATTTCAGCAGTCCCAGAAACAGGTCAAACCAACATTTCCCAAGAATCACACAGGTATTGCTGAGCTCGCCTTGGAATGACAGGAATCTTCTGGAAGAGGTCTCTGGTGCCTAGTCCAGGACTATTTCCTCCAATTCTTTTTGAAGTCAGTGTTTCCAAGAGTTAAAACCCCACTGGTTTTAGCCGAGCTCTCATTTTATTTAAGGCATGAAGGGAACAATATTTATCATTCAAAGGAGCCAATTCTGTTCCGTCCCTGCTCCTATTTTTGTCCTCTGCCTCTAGACAGGAGCGTCCCTTCCCTGTGCTAATTAATAGAGGGATAAAGGCACACCTTGGGGTTGAGAGCTTTATAGAAAATTTAATTACAGATCCTGACTTTCTAATTACCAGGCGAGCCTCTCACATTATCTGCCACAGGATCCCCGCAGGCTTTACCTGGCTGGAAAGAAGCAGGAGATGACTTTAAAGGCTGGAGTGGAAGCTGATCTCTAGACAAAGTGTGAGACCTAGGAAGGGCCACCAAAAACCTCCACAGTGATGGCAGTAGGGGGGACATGGACAGGTCAGAAGGAGAGAGAAACACTGATAGGTCACAGACATCTTAATGGACTCGCCAGAACGGAAGGGAATGAAGGCTAAGACCATAAGGAGATAATGAACCTGCAGCACTGGCACCACGAGTTCAGCTGAGCAGCTCTAAGCCCATTAACAGGCTGAGACTAATTGGAAGGAGATGCAAGACCAGGGCAGAGGGAAAACTCTCCTTAGACGAGCTGAAAATGTCCATGTGCAAACTGTGCTGCACGTTCTGAGCTCGGCCCTTGGACCTGGGAACACAGACTGGCTTAAGATGATCAAGACCACTCGTGTGCTTCCATTTCCAACCTGCGAGCGCTTACATACTCACTCTGGTATGTGCTGAGCTGGTGCCTCGCGCTCCCTGTTCCATAAATCCCCTTCCCTTCCAGGCTCAGGTGATGGAAAACGCTCTCAGAGCAGACAGCCCACTGGCTGAATCAGAGGGGAGCCGCAGCTGGAGAGGTACAGCAGAAAGTCGCAGTCTGGGGGACACAAAGGACTCCTCAGTTATAAACCCAAGCTTTTAACCACCAGAAGCTCTCCACAGAACATCCCGGTGGCACTGTGCACCTGGGGATGCACGGCTGGATTCCATGGGTTTTACCAGCACCCTGGGAGCTCACACCGCCTGGTCCTACTTCTCCTCCATGCCCAGGGTGCTCAGAGCAGTCAGGAGCACAGCTCTCAGTTTAAAGGGGAACCATTCATTAATGAGGCACTGGTCCATTGTAGGATTTGTATTTCTCAATGCATTCAAGGCTTTGCCAGCCAGCTCCATAAATCAGCTTGTTGGAGAAATTGCCTAAAAAAAAAAGGAAAAATAAAGCAACTAAACGTCGTGTCAGCAACACAACCATGCAAACAGGAATTCCTCACCTCATGTACTCCCAAGGCATTTTATAGCCCGTATTACAGAGGCGCTGCTCTGCTCCTTGAAAATTGTCTTTAAAAGTACCCAAGGAGATAGAAAAAAAAATTCCTGAGTGACTGTCACGGGGAAACAAAGCAAGAAAAGGAGAGGAAATGGCGAGTTGTGGGCCACTGTTGGTGGGCACTTGAATGGGAGCCCCGTGCTTGACACCAGCGTGACTCCGAACAAAACCAGAGCCAAGAGCTATTTGTCAAGGGGCACCAATGCACACAAGTGGTGAGAACCTGGCCCTGCTGTAAAAACGTGTCAGGGACTTTTCTGCGGGGCCGTGCCGAGCCCCCTGATGGATCGCTGTGCCGGGAGGGCCGCATTGTGAGCCGCAAGAATGAGACATCTGCTCCCTTCTCCCGCTGAAAGGAGATTCTGGCTCGGCCAAGGCCGCGTGAGCAGCTCCTCGCACAAAGCACGGACGCGGGGGTCTCGTCGCCACTGATGCGCAGAGCTGGGTCCTGCCTCCCTCACACCATCCCTGAGGGCTCAGCCCCGGGATTCAGGATCTGGGATGTGCAGCCGGCATCCGGCACGGCCTCTGCTCCTCACTGTCTATTCCAACACTGGGGTATCGCTCTGCATCCCCCCTTCCGAGGTCTCCATGCTCAGGACACCGTGTCCAAGCTCGCTCACACGCACAAGTTCACACAGCACAACCTCCTTCCCTTAAATCCACCGTGTGGGCACAGGAATGCTGCATGCCGCATCATGGAATGGTTTGGGTTGGAAGGGACCTTGAAGATCGTCCAGTCCCACCCCCTGCCATGGGCAGGGACACCTTCCACTAGCCCAGGTTGCTCCAAGCCCCAATGTTCAACCTGGCCTTGGACACTGCCAGGGATCCAGGGGCAGCCACAGATTCTCTGGGCAACCAGTGCCTCACTTTTCCCAAATTTCCCCTCATTTTTCCCAATATCCCATCTAACCCTGCCCTCTGTCAATTTGAATCCACCGCCCCCGGTCCTGAACAGCCACTGGCCAAAAGGCCCCCCGTCATCTCCCCAGCCAGAGAGGGAAGGAGATGCAGCGGGATGTGAGGATTTTATGGAGCTGCCGGTGCAAGCAGCCTCCCCATCCACAGGTAAGCCAGCAGCTCCCGGGGAGCCATCCCCTTTCCTTCCTGTGCACAGGCAGGACCCAAGGCTCAGGCACAGCCTCAGGGAAGCGGGCATAAATTATAAAGCCTGATCTATGCAAAAAGCAGGAAGTTTCCTTAGAGAGTTTCAGTTCTGAGCACATTTCACCCCCAAGAAAATGGAAAATAACGGGATTTAACACACTAGAGAACCCTTCAGCAGCCCTCTCCTGACACCTTACACCCTACAAGTGGCGAGGGGAGCGGAGAGCTGCCTGGGAATGGACTGGAGACATAAAGAAAATACGGGAAATAGGAGCAAAGAAAAGAACAGCAAAGCGGAAGAAGCAAAAAGAAGGACGTCTGTGTGCTTCAAATATCTCAAAACAGAGGCCCCACTTTGCAAACGCTGCTCCACCGGGGGAGGGAGGGGGAAGGCTGGTTTCCATTTCATTTTCACTTTGAAAACACCATTTTTCCGCGCATCCACTGAAGTGCAAATTTCCTCGGAAGCCGTCTGAAGAGCGAGCGTGCCTCAAAGCTGAAGTTTCTCTAAACCACATCTGTTGGGATGTACAAAGCCCCGGCTGAGGGAGCCCCCGGGAGCCGTGAGCGGCATTTCCCAGCGCGGCACCCGCAACGTCCCCAGCACCCACCCGGGAACAGCAGGGTGGACAGAGCAGGCGACGGTGACACAGATGGGTTCCTCCAGCTCCAGCCTCTGGCAGGGACCACGCCAGCACTGGGAAGAGAGATAAGGAGAGGCTGCTGGGTGTGCAGGGGGGGTGATAAACGGGGTGGCCACGCAGCGCCCGGCGCTGACCACCAACACCTCCGGAGAGCTGCCCATCTTCCCAGCCTTCTGTGGGGAGCCGAGCAGTGCAGCCAGCCACAGGGAGGACGTGGGGACAGTGCTGAGGGAGAGCATGTCACCCATGGCTGCGTCTTCCCAGCTCCACCACGCTCCCCTCAGGCCCCAGAGCGGTGCCCAGGGCAGGCAGATGGTTTGTACAAACAGCTCACGGGGGAGAGGTCTGGAAACCTCTCCAAATTCCCCGCTGGCAGAGCAGCAGCCTCCCCCTTCCCAGCTGGCAGCTGGCACCGACAGCACTGCCTGCCCCCTGCCCCTTTGCCTGCAGCTGGACGGGCTGGGAGGGAAGGGACACGGCCCCAGGCACGGGGACAGTCCCCAGGCTGGCAGCTGCAGCTGATGGCAGGGATGCCCGCGGGAAGCAGGTGTCCCTTCCCAAGGGCTGGGTGGGAATGCTGGCACCCAGGGCTGATGGGGCCTTTGCAGAGGGGTGACCCCCTGGCTGGGTGCCCAGGGACAGCGTTTGATGTGACAAAGGAGCTGTGCAGCCCCAGCGGCACCGGCTGGGGGGGCTCAGCTCTGGGCCACCCCATCAGACTCCTCCACCCAGTGGAAGCCAAAAGGAGGGACACAAAGCATCGCCCCAAGCCTGCTCCTACAGGAGGAGGCATGCCAGGCATGGAGTTGTTCCCTGCCCTGCCCCACACCCCCTGTTCTGAAGACTGTCCCAGTCTGTCTGCAACAGGACAAGGACATGCAGACGGCCCCAGTATCCCCAGCCTCTCCACATCCTACCTTCCCACAGCATTCCCATCAGCAGCTGTGGAGATCTCCACCCCAGGGCCATCCCAATTTATAAACCCATGCGTTTAGGGTGAGACAGAGCCCAGCTCAGCACCATAGGAGCTGCTCCTTTCCTGGAAATGTTAAGGCCTGTGGGTTTTGCAGTGCAAAGGAGTCCTTTGGCACTCAGTTGAATGTGTTTAATCCAGCCTGTGGAACAAGCAGACCATGGTTAATGCATCCAGAATGGCTGACGACTCTCTACCGGGCAGACGTGAAGAGGGCAGGAATTCATCCCAGTCCACTCTGCTGTGCACATTCCCACTGTTCCAAGGAAAGGGTCACGCCCTCTTTTTCCTCCTCACCAGCACCCTGTGCCTCTGGTCTCCCCCTCTGCTCTTTGCCAGGTGCCAGGAATGGCCCACGAAGCCCTTTTACTTTATTTTTCCCTTTTTTCCCCCCAAAGCCCCCTGTAACTCAGCGTGCTGGGCTGAGCAAGCCACGACTCCCCTACCCCGTGCCCTTGAAAACAGATGGCAGGCCCAAGTTCTCCCTGACAAGCAAAGGAATCAGAACTGACATGATGGGAAAAAACAAGCTCAATTCCTCTTGGCAGGATATTAATTTAGAAATCTCTGGTGTCGTCGCCCCGATTCACAACGAATTTGGATCCGAGCTCTCCTAGTGCCAGACGACGCAGAGGTTTGACAGAGAAGGTAATTGGAGGAAATGGCTTTGTAATCCAGCTATTGTGCTGGCAAGATCCAGCTCTCCTCAAGAACAAGGTTCACTTCCTGGCATGGCTGATTCAGCAGCATTTATTTGTCCCCAGTGCCTCTTGGCTTTCCCCTGCCTAGCAGGGATAGCATGGACCCTTCAAAGCAGTGCCAGAGGTGTGCTGGGCATCCGGGCTTTCTCCAGCCTGGGAAGAGGCAGGAATGGGGTGGTGAAACCTGCAGGGTGAATCATTTCAAGGGAGAAGAGCAGGACTGAGCAAGCCTCCTGTTCCACCCACCCTCGGGCAGAACACACAGCAAACGTCACCTGTGGTGGGTGCTTGTGCCATGCCAGCTGCAGGAACAAGGATGGGGGATGTCCACGTGGGAGAAATCCCACCTGGAGAGCCCCACAGCCTCCATCTACTCCATATAAATCACTGGGTGGGTGGGAAAAGCAGACTTGGAGCAGAGTTTGGGGCAAAGCTTGGAAACACCTCCTTAGTGACATCCCAAGCAGCACATCCCCCGGGAATAAGAGTGTTCCCTGTGGAGTTACCTGTCCTCACTGGATCATAGAATCACAGAATGGCTTGGGCTGGAAGGGACCTGAAAGACCTCTTTCCACCTTCTGCCATGGGGAAGGACGCCTCCCACTAGCCCAGGTTGCTCCAAGCCTCATCCATTATTCTCCTTCTTCAGAAAAAGACACTGTATAAAAAAAAAAAAAAAACTGCATTAGGTGAGGGGAAAGCAGCATCAAAGGGCCAAAGAGTCTGCCCTGGTCCCACCAGGAAAAAGGGAGAAAGAAAAAGGGGGAAATAGGTCCAAAACACACCGTGAGCTGAGCAGCACTTGCCTAGAAATGCTCACGCATGATTCCACCTACCCAGTTCCTGGATCATCACATGCAGCCTCTTCCCACTGCTCCAACAATCACCATCAAGAACAAAAACCATTTAACTGACCTGTGCGTTCGGGCCATCCCCCTGATCACTCTGCTTCCCCAGCTGCCCCTGTCTGGACTGGAAGGTGGGAGCTCAGGCTGGATCCACTCCCGGGCTGCACCTCTGAGATGGGATCATTTGGCAGCTGGGGCAGTGTGAAACCCTATCCCTGCTGGCTCCATCAGCCCCACTGCTGCCCTCACACCCCCTTGGGGAGCCCTGGTGAAAGGAGCTCTTGCCCTTCAGAAGGCTCCTCTGTATTTAAATCAACAACTTGGAGGTGGAGCACAGCAGCAGCAATGTACCCCAATATCTGAATATATCCTTCAGCTCCGTGGCCTGATTCCCTGAGCACACACCGAGCTGATTTTGTGGAGGAGAAGGAAGGGAAAAGCTCGATTTTTTTTTTTTGTCCTTAATCTGCTAGCAAAAAAATATTGGGATAGTAAACAGGCAGCAATCACCCAGGAATGCCTGGAGAGCTCCTACCTACCGGCATGCAGAGCTCTCATCTGGAATTCATTTATTCCCCTTCACTATTGATGCTGCTCAGCTACAGAGGAGGTTGGGGAAGGAAACATCAAGAGACCTGAAGTTCCTGAAGAGGCCACTGTCAGCTCTGGGAATAATGAATCCTGGGGATCTCTCAAACTCCTGGAGGAAAGACTGCACAGAAAATTAGCATATATTAGGAAAAAATTGTTCTCTGTGAGGGCACTGAGGCCCTGGCACAGGTTGCCCAGAGAAGCTGTGGCTGCCCCTGGATCCCTGGAAGTGTCCAAGGCCAGGTTGGACGGGGCTTGGAGCAGCCTGGGATAGTGGAAGGTGTCCCTGCCCATGGCAGGGGTGGAACTGGATGGGCTTTAAGGTCTGTCCCAACCCAAATCAGTTTATGATTCTATATTTGCCCCATGGGTTTTATTTTGCATCCCATTTTGCTGCTAATTCCCTCAGAAAG
Source organism: Lycocorax pyrrhopterus obiensis (assembly GCA_014706295.1). NCBI lineage: Eukaryota > Metazoa > Chordata > Aves > Passeriformes > Paradisaeidae > Lycocorax > Lycocorax pyrrhopterus. Next base: position 142,364 of record JACSVZ010000009.1, read on the forward strand.
CTCTCCTGGGTGCTGAGGATGGCCTGCACCTCCTTTAATTACATCCGGCGACTTCAGCTGCTGGAGCAAAGCCACTTTAGGTACAACCATTTTGAGCTCTGAAGAAATCCCCCAGCTTGGTGAAAAACATAGATTTAATTGATGTATTCCCCTTAAGTGCTGCCTTATATACCTTGCAACGACACACCCAGAGGTCTGCACAGCCCTTCACTTTGCTTATCCTGAACGTGGGTCCTGCAGGGTCAGAAAAGCTCAAGATGTGCTGCCTAACCTCTGGTTTTGGGGGGCAAAATCCAGGAGGAAAGCAGATGCCTCCCGGGAGCCCCTCCGTCACAGCTTTCCACAGGCAAGCTCACGCTCAGCCTTCCTCTGGGAAGGGACCACACAGGCTCAGGTTGGAGGGGATAAAAAGCACATGAAGATCATGGAAGTCTCAGGGCAAGTAAATTACTGTTAATTGTGAGATATTTGATTGCAAGAAGCACCAGATGGCCAGCCATCTGGTTTTTATTATAAAATTAAACAAGATTAACCCAAACAGGATTTCCTCAGCATTCTTCTCTGACTGGCTCACAAATACATCTTTAACACCTATGCTACAGATAGAGCACAATCAGAAGCCCTTCCTGCCTTCCCCCTAATCTGCTCGGGCTGAACACTCTGCTGAGCAACGCCCTTGCACCTAAAGATTTCCAGCAGGATTGAAAAGAAGCAGGGGATGGAGTTAATTAAGAGAGGAGAGAAATGTCAGCTCCAAGAGAAGTAACCCCAGCAGAAGCCCTTCCTTCTGCACTGGTTAGGAAGGCACAAGCATCGGGGCAGGAGAGTTGCCAAGGGCAACAGGTTGCCAGAGGCAACGGCAGCTGGGGTACCAACCTCTCCTGGCCAGTGCTGGGATGGGAAGGGATGAAACAGCAAAACTGGGAAGAGTGGCCAGACCCCCCAACCTCTGGCCATCTCCTCGGAAAGGCAGCAGTCAAAACCACCTCTCACTCCATGGGAATTTTCTTTGCCTTTCTACACCTTTGCCTAAATCCTCGGCAATTTGGTCCCGGTCCTGGCACTCCCTGCATGGCCCAAACAGCACCCCTGCCTCTGTCCCTGGAAGGGCAGCACTGCAGAAGCTCCTTTTTGCTGTGCACGATGAGTGATAACGATGCCTTGCACAGGCTTTGGCCGTTCTTTGCTCCAAAACATAAATGCTGAGGCCAAGTCCTGCAGAATCAGCTCAGATTTTGCCGAGCAGGGCTGGCCGGACCAGTTCATCCAGCGAGTTCTCCTCCTAAATCTGCTCTGGGAGCTGCTCAGCTGCCTCTGCTGCTCTCCCTGGAAGCTGGGCTGCCACCAAGGTGGCCTCCCCGAGCCCACCCAGCCACCCTCCAGCACGCAGGGAACGGAGTGGGATCCTGCAGCTGGAGCCCTCTCGGAGCTTTTCTCATGCAGATCACACCCGTCCTCGTTTGTTCGCAGCAAATTGCTCGTGAATCAAACATAAAGGGTGATCCAGGGGAGATGTCCCCTTGCATCCTTCCCCAGAGTAAATCCCAGGGATGTGATGCATCCAGAAATTATCCACAACACCCCACCCACACCCTCCTGTCTTATCAGGTCAGGGCAGAAAACCTGGTGGGAGATTTCAGCTGGAAAACAACAGGCCGGAGGTCTAACTCACGTAAACATGATAATTTTTTTTTTGTTTAGCTTTGAGTATCTTCACTTTCAGGGCTATCCTGGCGATAAAACCACCACAGACTCCTTTCTGGGAGAGCAGCCAGCCAGCTCCCTGCACCCCAGGCTGTTTGTCCCCCGTGTCACCGCTACCAGAGCCTGGGGAACAACACACAATTCCAGCCTGCAATGTGACAGGGTGACACGGCTCCTCAGCTGGATATTCCCACAGCCACAGCCCCTTTGGCAAATTCTGCAGGCCCCACGCTGGAGGTGGCCCAAAAGTCCAAGCTGCCCATCACCTGCAGAACTGGGATGCTCCTTTCCCAGCAGCCACGCCAGTCGCCCGCTGGTGCTGCTCCTTGCCAGGCTGCCAGCTGGACCAGCGCAATTCCTGAGGGAAGTCAGCTCTGTCCTTCTAGTGGGCAACTCCATGTCCTGGTGGTTTTATGACCACAGGATCATTTAGGTCGGAAAAGACCTCCAAGATCATCGAGTCCAATCTTTGGCTGTCACCCAGCCCAGAGCACTGAGTGCCACGTCCAGGCATTCCTGGAACACCTCCAGGGATGGGGACTCCAAGCCCTGAGCACCCTTTCCATGGGGAAATTCCTGCTGATGTCCAACCTGAGCCTCCCCTGGCCCAGCCTGAGGCCGTTCCCTCTCCTCCTGTCCTTGTTCCCTGGGAGCAGAGCCCGACCCCCCCCGGCTGCCCCCTCCTGTCAGGGAGTTGTGCAGAGCCACAAGGTCCCCCCTGAGCCTCCTTTGCTCCAGGCTGAGCCCCTTTCCCAGCTCCCTCAGCCGCTCCTGGTGCTCCAAACCCTTCCCCAGCTCCGTTCCCTTCCCTGGACATGCTCCAGCCCCTCAATGTCCTCCTTGTGAGGGGCCCAGAACTGGAGACAAAACTTGATGATGATTTTAGGACACCCCAGTGTGATTAATTTATCCAGATTTGAATATGCCCTGGAAGCCACACGACTTCTTCCATTTCGGGATACGGCCTGCCTTTAAAAAAAAAGAAATTATATTTAAAACGGTCTTAAACTTGATAAAAGCAAGAACCACAAACTCCTCATGTTTCCAGCCAGTTCGGTGCCCCTTTTCATCCCACTGGAAGGCACCAAATGGAGATAAGGTCCCCTGAAGGACAGGCCACCCATCTCTCTGTGGCCAAAGCCCTCAGGCTTGCACAAAGTAAGGACAGCTCAGAGGAAGGCACTGGAAACATCAAACATGATCCAGGTAGAGGCATATTCAGGGAATCAACTGGAAAGCTCTAACACAGCCTCTCTTCTTTCCCCTTTGCCTTTTCCACAAGAGCCAGGCTTGCTTCAGCACGGAAAATGATTTGGTTTTCCCCATTTTTATTCTCAGGAGCGGCTGTTCCACTCTGAGCTGGTGTTTCTCCAGAAGAACTTGGTCCAAGGCAGACACCTCAGCTGGAAAACTCTGATCCCAACAGGCCAAGGTATCTGGAGCTGAGAGGACACCCTAGCCTATTTTTAGAAGGAGCAGGGAATTACGAGATCAGTGATATGCTGTACTAAACATTTACAAGGCACAGCTCAAAAAGCTGGGTTTTAAACACCGGGAACAGATGCTCTGACAAGAACCCTGTGCAAAGTATTTCCTTTGCCAAGTGAGTAAAGGAAACCTATTTTTCTTTTTTGCTGAAGAATCAGCTTTTAAAGGCAACCCCTAGTAAATGAGGTATAAAACTGAATTCAGAGCACTCCCACTATTTTCTTGCCTTTCCAGCAGAGCATCCTCTGGGCTGGGCTTTCACTGCCAGCCAGCTGGGGAGATGCCCTCAAGGTGGAAGAACACACACAAGAAAAAAAAATAAAAGCAAAGCAGTTGAACAACAATTACAAGCTTTTTAAACATGATTTATCCATGCTGGGTACTTCTCTACCTCACCAGATGCTTCCAAGTGTCTGGCACTGGAGAAAAACCTGTAACTTTAGCCCATGATATATTACTAACCTGTATTAGACTTGCACAGAAACAACTGGCTGCTGGTGGGCAGGGGATAAAAAGTCAGTGGATTGCACTGTAAACCAAAAGAGACTTCAAATATCTCGGAGGGGTTTCACAAGAAGCTGGTTCAGCCTGTCAAACGTGGATTGCGAGGGGCTGTGGGCAACCTCTCCCTCAGGAGCCACAAGGAAAAGGCACTTCCAGGGCTGACAGCCAAGAGGAGAGACCTCCACATCTTGCTGAGCAGCTGGGTAGGGATGGGAAGCCCCTACCTGGGCTGGGATCACCTGCCCAGGGGCTTTCACACGGAGGGAGAAGGAACTGGACTCCAGCAGCTCGAGGCTTGCTGCCAAAGCAGGCACATCCCTCTGGGAACGTTTGATAGCACGGGGACCTTTTATCAGCATGGGAGGCACAGACACCACTGGAAAAAACCAGCATGGACACAACTGGGGAAAAACAGAGCTGCTTGTAGCTTGAAGAGTGGCTTGGCTGGTTTTTCCCCAAATCTATTGGATAATCTAACAGGAGATATTGCTTCCTACGAGCCTGCACTGCCGGCAGCGGGACCACCGGTGCTCCAGGGAGGCCTGAGGCACTTATCAGCTACAAAAAGGCTTTCACACAGCACCACCCCTTGCCACGTGCATCAAGGGGCCCAGAGAAATGTCCCTCAGCAGGAAAGGACCTGGAAAAGATGAGCAGAGAGCTTGGTGCTCATTCCAGCCCAGCTGGATTTCAGGAGCTGGCTCGCCCGGAGGCTGCAGCACCAGATAGGACAGGGGCCTGCTCCTGGCTGTAAGGCAGAGATAAGGCTCCTGGAATTGGAGGGAAAAGAGTTTTCCCAGCCTCAGGTTTGCAGGAGGAGGGCAAGAGGAGCACAGGAGGCAGAGAACAGCGAAGGCAACCCAGAAAAACACCTTATCAGTTTTATCCATCCTGATGAATGCAGTGCTGGCTACCAAGCAGATGCTGCTGCTAAAAACAGCCTTCCACTTCCATGTGGGCTTCTTGGCTCTCCCAAATCCAAGCTCTCATCTTCATTCCTTGCAAATGAACAACAGGAGCGCCCAGAGAGGCTGCACACTATGATAAAGCTCAAACAACACCTCAGCTGACTCAAGATCAGAACTGAATGTGTTTCTGGTTAAGATGGCAGCTTAATTTATATCTTAGAGCAGCAAAGGGGAAAAAAACCTTCCTTAGCTGTGAACCACAGGTCCTGGAAACAGTCAACAGCTTTGTTCTTCCCCCAGCAGTTGTCTCCATCCCTCTCCTACGAGGAATGGGATGATGGGTTACCTCAGAGCCTTGTTTTGAACTGCTCTCCTTTATAATCTTACTCTAATGCACAACTCCAGCTGTCAGTGGAAGGGGAAAGGTGATTACATCAGCTCAGGACGACTCCCTGCAGGAAGGTACAGCGTGTGCAACACGTGGAACACAAAGCTGCAGTTCATTTAACGTTCCCTTCTCCATCACCCTGCGAGCCGAGACAGCTTCAGCTCCCCAGCGATGTGGACGTGTTCCAACTGCTTGGAGAGTGGAAAGGGTTGGTCACTTACCAGAGGAAAGGAGAAGGGATTTGTGAGATCCCAAGTGATGTTTCTGGTGCTGTACACCGCTTCCTTTCACAGCCTGCGTGACAACAACTCGTCTTTGGAGCTGTACCATCTCCAAAGGCATCGTTTCCTGCGTAGACTTCCCTTGGATCAAGTGGGAAAAAGCCTCCCCTTCCCACAGACAGCTCCCAGGTCCGACAGGCAACAAGCTGTGGTCTCACAGGGCAGAGGGGAATCAAGAAACTTCCCAGGAAGAAATCGAGGCCGAGGTGGCTGGGAATTTCTCGCTGACTTGGGGGAAAAGAGTCTGTCCCAAGACCCAGAGGGGAATAGATCCAAATCCCAAGATCTATGAGAAATTCAGGGAGAAGGCCACATGCACAGGAGCGCTTACCCACCCTGCGAGGCAATCCCCTTCACTGCCCCAAACTGCCTGGACCAGACTTTCCAGACACATAAAGGAGTGTAAGACACTGATGCCAGCAGACACTGGAAATTTTACACCTGGACACATTCCTAACTCTTATACAAACAGCACGTGGGGGTGAATGCAGCGTGAAAAACGCATTTCCAGCTCTCCAAGAGCAAACGTACCTGAGGGAAGCGTGAGACTACTGCAAGCCCACGACTTCAGAGCTGTCGTGGAGCTCAACCTGTCTCAGGGTCTGGTTTTAGTTCTTTACTAATCACTTTCACGGGCCTTTGCACTTCTGGATCCCAGCCTGACTGGAAGGAGCAAACACTGGAAAGCTCAGAAAGCTTTTCAAAGTGTGAACACCCCCCACTCCCTGCTCTTGGAGAAGGTTTAACGCACTTCAGCTTTGCATCCAGACTTTCAGGGGCTGAGCCAAGCAGTCACCCCTCTCAGTCACTCAGGGTGTTCACCTGTCTGGGAATTTCCAGCTTGAAATCCAGGCTTTCATCCCAAAGTACCTTTGGCAGAAGCAGGGCCAAGAGCTCACCAGGTGCAAAGGAGCTGAGATGGTGCCCAGGCAAGAGCTCGTGACAGCAAAGTACCAGGGTTGCTGATGGAAAAATCCACTTTCCATCCTTTCCCAGGGATCTCCTAGGTTCCATCACCCTCATCCCATAATTAGATTGAGCAAAGAATGCCTGGCATTCACTCCACGGACAGACACAACTCAGGCAAGGTTTAGAAAGCCTCAGATAATGCCAAAAATCAAACGTGGGTGAGCGAAGCTGCCTCTCAGCCAAGGGAGCTAGAGCGTGCATGGGGAAGAGCCTCCCTCTCCCTCTCCTGCTTTATTCTCCAGGAGTACAATGAGGGCTATTCTCTCCTGGAAGGAGGAATCCAAAACACTCCGGTGTTTTATTGCTGGAGTGCAAAGAGAAGGTATGGATTCCCCTCCGCCAGCCAGCTTCCCATAAAGCAGCCGTGAGGAAGCACTGGAGCTGAACTGAGGGGAAGCTGCGGGATCGGCCTTTCCAGCTGACTGCTCCCCTCGCTCTCTCAAACCCCTCAACCAAAACATGGCATTCACCAGGCCAGACAGGATGGGAAATGGGAAGAAAACCTCTCTCCCCACCACCACTCCTCTTTATAAAACTGCCACCCACCAAAGGCACGACCTTGAGATTCCAGCCAGCCCCCGGAACAGGGTGGCCACGGTCGGGACAAGAGCTCCAGATTGTGTCATCGAGGGCTCAGCCTCCTCCTCACAGTGCAGCATTCCCAAATCTTTGATCCTGCCACAAGGGAAAAAAGAGCCAGGAGGGAGCAGGCCCAGGCCACAGAGGGCTCCTGGGCTGCTCCATGGAGTCACATCCTGCATTCAGGAGGTCTGGTCCCAGATAAGTTACCAGGAGGCAAAAATGATTAAAATACTCTCTGGAGTAACTCCATATGGTTGTCATGGACAATCCTGAGCTGAACAGTCATTGCCCAGGTCAGTGAGTGACAACAAGGTTGTGATGGATGCCTGGAAGAAGGGAGAAGGCAGCTTGCTGCTTGGGAGACCAGAAATGTGCCTTTCCTTCCCTCTCACACCTTCTGGTCACTCTGTGGTGACCAGTAACAGGAGGGAATGCCGTGGAGCTGTGCCAGGGGAGGGTCAGGTTGGATTTTAGGAAAAGGTTCTTCCCCCAGAGGGTGCTGGGCACTGCCCAGGCTCCCCAGGGAATGGGCACGGCCCCGAGGCTGCCAGAGCTCCAGGAGAGTTTGGACACCGCTCCCAGGGATGCCCAGGGTGGAATTGCTGGGGTGTCTGTGCAGGGCCAGGGGTTGGACTCAGTGATCCTTGTGGGTCCCTTTCAGCTCTGGATATTCTGTGATTCTGCTCTCTGGACACAGCATCCCACAGACCTATCCCAAAGCACACTTGGGGACACCCCAGGGGACACCCTTAGTCCCTGTCTGTGCCCCACCATCAGCCTGTGGGAAGGGCTGGGGCCAGCAGGGCCAGCTCACAGCTCTCCTCAGCCACGTTCAGCAGGGCTGGGAGGCTGAGGCACATCCTGCCCAGTGGCTTCACTCCCCTGGGACTCTCACAGCCCAAGCCCCAAATAATGAGGACACTGGAGTGTCGTGTGCCCGTTGGATCAAGATCCAGGGAGTCACCACGATGGACACGGAGCTGATGGGAACAGATTCTGGCGAGCTGGTGACGATGGGAGCTGCAGAGAGACCGACCCCGAGGCACAGCCATGACTTTGCCTTATTGTGCATCCCGATTCCCCACTGCAGGAGACACAAATGTGCCTGTAGGTGGCCCAGAAACACTGGCTTATTAAAAAGAAAAAAGGAGGGGAGAAAAAAACCCAAAAACCCCCAGAATGAATGCAGCGTCTGTCACCCTTTTGCGGAATTGTTATGTTTTTTGTGTGTAGTTGGTGCTTGTTTTCCAAAGATTTACATTTTTATGTGTGTGTCATTCGCTTTTCATGCATTCGGAGACCTCGGAGCTTAGAAATTCAAAACACTTGTCAGTCACGTCAATCCTTTTGGACAAAACAGAGCTGCCACTTGGATGGATAAAAAAAACCCCTCCACAACAAAACAACAAACAAAACACACTTTTCTCTCAAGCTGTGACTCGGTCACCCCGCTCAATGCGGGCAAGACAATGTTCAGAGAAAGCAAAAAGAAAGATCTGAGTTTTCATACTCATCGGTGGAACTAAATTGATTAAGGTCATTTCCTAGGTAGGTTTGAAATCTTCTGCAACAATTTTTTTCTTTTTTGAAAAGAAAAAGAAAAGCATCGTCCGTCCCCCCCCACCCCTTCATAAAAAAAGAGGGAAAAGTCACCACTGCAAAAACATTAAATCTGCTTGGGTAACTCAGAATATATGTTGGCAAGGCAACAAATCTCAGCTTGAACAGTAAACCTGCTATGTCAGAGGCTCTGCCACATATGAAAGAGGCTTGGGTTTCAATATCTCATGCTGAATTTACTTCTTTTCAGCCTTTCATGGCCAAGTATTTGATGTGTCTCCTTTCACTGCTGCAATCGATAGGGTGACCTTACGTAAAAGTTTCCCGACCTTTGCTGTTGTCAGTATTGTTCTGTTAAAATGTAATTTAACTCTTTTTCTTTAGTCTGGAAATAGCACTGTACAGACAGCAAACACAAGAGGGGCTTGGGGTTTATTTTCCCCCCTTAACCTAAAGGCAAGAGGCACCATCCATCATCAGAGTTGGCTTCAAACCAGAAGACGACAAGAAGCATCGTGTGCTGAGGGTCTGGTTGGTTTCCCAGCGCTTTCTTGTACCTGTTTGGTAAGGTAAAAACCCCAAAAAGCCTTACCCTGATGCTCACTCCAGCACCATCCTGCTCAGTATTTGAGGATAGAGGGGTCTCCCTGGATTCACATCACTGGGATGTTGTTGTCTCCTTGGCACTATGAAGTTAGAGCATTTCCTTTAGCTAAGGCCTTGCACTCATTTCACACTACAAAAACAAAGAGATCAAGGTTTCTATGAAAAAAAAAAATTGCTTTCAAACAGCAACTACCAGAGTGGAAGGAGGCTGATTTTTCTTGTGACAGTGGGTGTTGGAAAGCCAGCCACATGTTTCAGAGTTCCAGCTGGCTTATCCATCCCGGGATCTTTGGGAGCCTGGTTTGAATCCCATTATAACCCTGAAATGCAAGTACTTCTGTGGGAGCAAACTGCCGTGGTTATCCTCTGCTGTGCTGCTGTGATTTCATCTCTGCTCTTTGGCCCGGCGTGGGTATTACTGTGCATTGGCCATGCAGATGCACACGTCGCCACTCACACCCATACATTTGCACAGGATTACGGCTCAAATTCCTGATCCTACTTACAAAAAGCCCTATAAATCCCAGAGAGCTCCTTTTAAATCAGCAGCGTTATCCTACTGTAAATCCGGGGTGTAAGTCGGAGCAGAGTCTGGCTCAGATGCTCTTCAGCCACACATCCTAATGGAGCAGGGAGGCTAAAAGCAAACCCTGGGCTCTGCACACAGCAACTCCCCCCAAAATCCATCCCCATTGCATCATGCCCTGCTCAGCCCCACACCCCTTCACTTTTTAAAGTACCAGCTCCACTCTTCTCATGGAGAAACTCTCAGAATCAGAATTAAGAGCTGGGCTTTGGCAGCGCCGCCCCCACCCCCACAGGCTTCAATATTGCTCACAGCTGAGTTATTTCTTGCTTCTTAGGAATTTTAACTGGCTTGTGTGCTCAGTGAACTCGTGAAAGGAGAGTACCTAAAGTCAGCAGCACTGAAACCATGAATTAGCACAAGGAGAAGGGGGCCAGTTGGGTGTTTCTTACAGTACCTTATCTACATAATGCCAGAGGAGCTGATTTAAAGTCACTGTGCTACACCTGAACGTCATTTATGGCTCATAAAAGGAAAGCTGTGTTTGAGGAACAATAAAGCAGCACTGCACTTTCGATGGAAGAAGAGAAATAAAGCCCTTCTCACGGAGCAGATGTATTTTTATTTGCTCAGTGCCTGCCTCCGAGGCACGTGGAGATGCTTTCACCAGAAAGCCCAAGAGTTAAGCAGGAGGACTCGCTCCAGATTATGGATTGTGGTTGATTTGTACTCATTTTTTCCAGCCAAGCCTTAACACAGTGAATTTGACCTCCTGGAAAAGGCAAGACCTGAATCCCCATGGACACCTGTAGCTGTCAGAGGAACAAGGGAGATCCCCAGGCACAGCAAGCCTCAAAGCCACAGCAGGAAGAAGCAGGGACCCTTCATAAAACAGAATCACAGAATCATTTTGATGGTCTTGGAGGTCTTTTCCAGCCAAGTCCAACTTGTGATTAATCCCCACCTTGTCACCCAGCCCAGAGCACCGAGTGCCACATCCAGTTTTTCCTTGAACACCTCCAGGGATGGGGACTCCATCACTTCCCTGGGCAGCCCCTTCCAGTGCATACCAACCTTTTCCATGACGAAATTCTTCCTGAACCCCCCAAGTTCCAGGCTCGGGACATTTGGCCAAAGAAAGTGACAGCAGCCATCACATCAGTCACTCTAAGTCACAGTCACATCTATCAGAAAACACCTAGTTTCACTCACCTGCTATCTGCTGATAAATTCCCTCATATCAGTCTCCAAGGAGTCCAGATCCACATTTTGGTCCCAGTGCAAACACCAGCTGGGGTATTGTGTCCCACAGGAGAAAAGCTTCCTAGAACACAGACAAGATTTTTCCTATTACACCTGTGCCAGAGTTTGATTTTTGGGAATTTTTAGCATGAAACCAAAGTCCTAATGAGAAATCTACAACAATGACAAACTCCATCCTCCTGTCCCCCTGCATTGTTCTGCTCTCCACCCATTTCCCATCCTCTGCCCACCAGCTCTCTTCCCACAGAGTCATGGCCACGTCAGGGCCACCCACCAGTGCTGACCCCTGGAGAGGACAGTATTCCCACTTCCCAAACTGCTGGTGTAAGGGGATGCTGCCTCCCAGCTCCACTTGTCCTTTCAAGGGACAAGGTGGGTGCTCAGCTCCAGGTTTTCCCATCAAGGAGCTGGAAAGGATCCATGTGTGCACAGCACTGACAACGAGGGTCACGGTCCTGACCTTTCCCTGCTCCCTGTCTGACCCTGCCTTTGGAAGAGGCACCATCACACCACCATTCACCTCCCCAAGGAAGAGGCCTGGAGACTTTATCAGTGTGGTTTAAGCAGCAGGTCTGCAGGATCTCCCCGCCACTCAGCACCACCCGGGGTATGCGCAGGGCTGACGCCGCTCTGTGAATACCAAACTGCAGAGGGAAAGAGAAAAAAAAAAATATCTGTGAGTTTCTGCCAGTGTAAAGCTACAGCACCACGTGAGAACAACCCACTGCCTGAGGGGGAACCTGAACTGAAATAGTTCTGCTGCTCTAACATGAGCAACACCCCGCAGGTGGACAGGAGCAGGACGCCAGAGGCATACCCAGCACCTTTGGGGAGGACACACAGCTGCACACAGGGATGCTGAGGGAAGGGAAGCAATGCCCAGCTAAAGCAGGGTATTTATTTCTCAGCATTAACCAGTTTCAAGTGTCAGCACGAGGGAGCACTTTCCGTGCAGTTCAGCAGCACCTGAAGGTTTACAGGAAGCTCAAAATATCCATTGTGTACAAGAAGCATCAGCACAAAAAGCTACGCCCGCATTCCATCCCGACAGCTTCTCTGCAACCAGAAATCCCTTTTCTTTTGGGATTTCTCCCCATTTGGGAACGGACTGGTGCTTTTTTGGCAACACCAGTACGAGGAGGGGATGGCAGACTTAACATCTGTTTTTACAGGATGACATCTGAGGAGGCAGTAGTGGAACGTGTAGAAGGAAACAAAATACAGTCATTCCCAAATTGTTTGGCTGTTGGGATCGCAGAGGGATGAGGGCACGCTTGGATTGAAGAGGAATTTAAGCGTAGCACTGCGCTGGAGCAGCAAGCACGGCTGGGAGACATCACTGATTTGACATTAAATACCTTGTCCTGAGGCGAAGACGAGCACGATTCAAGTCCTTTGCTGGCTTAAAGCTCCCCTTCACGCATCCCCCAGTGCCTGGATCCTGCCCCACACTCGGACACCACGGCACTGCAAATCCACTGCAAACCATAACAAAAGGAAGAAGAGATAAAAAGGGATTTAGTGCTGTCAGGACTGCTAACCCCCCAATTCCATCGCCAGCAAGAACCACAGAGGGCTGAACCTGGATTAGTCCAAATATCCGCTCCATCTGCACACTTCCGTATTTTCCTTCCCCGTGTTTCTTGCAAAGCTGCAAACACAGCTTTCCATCATTCCTAACAGCTTTTACCTTATAAACTCATCAGTTTCACCTTCCCCACCAGCACAGACCCACTCCTCCCACCTCTTCCCTGCTCACCATGCTTCAGTGCCATCTCCCATTCCTCCATCAGTTCTTTCTGGCCACCAAACACCAGGAAAACTCTCTGTCTGCTCCTGCACCACAGGACAGAGGGTGGCCTTGAGGCTCCTTCTTTTTGGCTTTTTTTGTTTGTCCTGAGGAGAAGGCTGGCAAGTCAAACCACTGGTAGGCACAGATTTTTTTTTTTTCCCAGATCTTTATTTTACAAAAATAACTTACAAATAGAGACAACTCTCAGCAGTAAGATCACTCTCTCTGTGCAGGAGGATACAGCCTGGTGAAGCAGGGGTGTGGGAGTTAAGGACTCTGACAATACTGTTAATTTTAACATGTCGGCAGCTATATTACACTACATACATTTCGTGCTCCAGCATGTGGGTGTGACACCACATAAAGCCACGGTCCATAAAGTGTGCCAGCCAGGGAGGATGCTCCCAAGAGATCATTTCCATCCTATTTATCAGCATCCTCTTGGAACCAAACGGCGACCTAACACTCAGACTACAGCACTCTGGATACACTCATCAGCAATATGCTTCAAATACATGATAAAAATATATTTAACTTTCAAATACACTCGTATAAGGTACACCAAGAGGCAGAAAATAAAGTCTCGAGCTTTTAAATACAACACACTATATATATATAAACATATACAAGGAGACAAGAGGGAATCAAGACGTGGAAGGAGAAGCTTATCCTTGTTATCTATGGTACACAATGGCTTTGTCTGCTAGGAAGTCATTTCCATTTGCATAGCGTTGTTGAGGAGTCCACACTGGGCTAGGAGGAGAAAAGGTTTTCATTTTGGTACCACTTCCACTTTGCAACTGATCCTACTCTTAAATTACACGTTGTCCTCTCTCTTTTGTAGGCTGCAATTCACGCCCCGTTCACAACAAGCACATTGAAAGGAAGGGGTAAAAACAAAAAATAAACAACAAACCGTAACACACAAACAAACCACATCGGGTCAGAGAGTCAGGGAGGTTTCTTTCCGGGGTTGCAGTCATTTGGCATTTTGCTCCAGAGCTGAGTATTCTGCTTCTGACACTCTGGAGGCATCGATGAGTTTAGTGAGGCCAGTTTTGGCAGAGTACTTGAAAATAAAGGCTTTCATGAGCTCGTATCTGTAGTTGCGGTTGATGAAGCTGTACAGGATGGGGTTGACACAGCAGTGGACTAGGGAGAAACACTGAGTGATGTGCAGGGTGGCGTAGAGGAAGTTCTCCATCTGGCAGCTGAAGGGGATGAAATGAAGGCTGTAGAAGATGTCCAGCAGGACGGCCACGTGGTAGGGCAGCCAGCACACCAGGAACACCACGACGTAGGAGAAGATGATCTTCCCGTTGCTCTTCCGCTCCTGGTCGCTGGAGGCGGAGATGCTCTTGGCGAGGAGGAAATAAAACACAGCGATGACGGGAAAGGGGATGAGGAAGCCCAGCACCACGGAGATGAGCTCCATGCCAATCAACCACTCCTTGAAGCTCTCTTCAGGGTAAACAGGCCTGCAATAGGTCTCATTGTTGGAAGAGACCGTCTTCAGGTAATAGGTGTCCGGGAGGGACGCGCAGAAGGCCAGGAGCCACACCAGGATGCAGATGCAGCGGCGGATGATCTTCTTCTTGCGGCTACTGGAGTTGGTGAAATAGGCAACCGAGAGGTAGCGGTCCACGCTCATGCACGCCAGGAAGAAGATGCTGCTGTACAAGTTGATGGAAAATATCAGGTGGGTTATCTTGCACGTGATTTCCCCCATGTGCCACTGGTTGTGCTGGACCAGGGAGACGACCCACACGGGAAGAGTGATCACGACGCACAGGTCGGCGATGGCCAGGTTGAAGATGTACAGGTGGGTTTCATAGCCAGTCATTTTGGCCTGGAGGTTGACCCACACCACCACCGAGTTGGCCACCAGGCCTATGACGAAGATGAAGATGTAGAAGAAGGACAGGGTGTAGAGCAGGGCGCTCTTGTTGAGTGTGCCGGGGCATGTTGTCGCGTCCACCGTGATGCACTCGCCGTTGTTGCACGTCCAGTTGATCTCCGTCAAGTTGGCCGTCTCCAGGAAATCCAGGATGGAAGTCAAGTCAAGCGCGCTCATGGTCGCTCAGATTGGAGTTCAAGTGACCTAAAGGCAAAACAGGATTGAAAGAAATGACGTAAATTATGGAGCTATTTCTGCTGCCGTGTCATACCAGGACGCGCCGCTTTAGAAACACCCTGCTCTTGCCAGGCACCTTCCATTAAAGAGCTCCATGGAGTAAAACAACCAAGACACTCAGCAAAACTCATCTGCTTGACAAAAGAGGAGCAGCACCAGCTTTTTGTGTGATTTTTCCTTCTCTTCCAGCTCACATCTGACATCATCAGGTTGGCTATCGTCCCCGGGTGTGAAATCTGCAAAGTACACCCCGGCCAAATAAATGTCAGGCAACTAAATCTGTCTCCTCTGGCATAAATGATGGTCCTATCGCTTTCAGCAGGGGGATCTTTAAGCCATTTTATCTGCACTCCCTCAAGTGCAGTAGAATTGATCTGGCTGATACACGGTACTGTAGAAAACATTTACCACAGGCTCTGGTCAGCATCTTGTCAAGTCTGGCTACAGCTGCATTAAGTAGAAGTGGGGAACTAAGGGGCTTTGTACCCCTATCCAAACGTAAATTGAAATTCTGCTCCGTCCTCCCTTCCCTCATATTCTGTTTCATGAAGTATCCCCTGCATTTAGCAATTATTACACAGCTTTAAGAAAAGAAAAAAAAAAACCAACCAACTCGGACCCTGACTGCTGAGTACATCTGCTGGGCTTAAGTTTTCTTTTTAGGAGAGTGCTTTGATTTCAAAACACTCCCCCATCATGGCTGGCTCCCCAGCTGCCTCCTTCCCACCCTTTTGCTTTTCTACATCTACTTTTGCTGCCTCTTCGGTGCTTTCTTCTACCTGCAGGCAGTGGACAAAGCAACTTAACTTCCTCACCAGCAGAAAGAAAAGGCCCATCAGACCTTTGTGGCTCATACAAAGCCTAAAGTGGGGCTGCTAATTGCCCTTGTGCTTTTGAGGGGGCATAAAAATGCTGTTCCACTCCCTTGGACCCTCACAGGACCCAGGGTAGCACCCACAGCCACAGGCCTGTGACCACCACACTTCAGCCAGGCCTGTTTTGGAGTGCGGGATCCAGCTTGGGACATGCCAAAATAAAGCTGACGAGGTGGGTTTCCAAGGGATGGATCCTTGCTCCCTCATAGCTTCACTTAAGCTGGACCATCAGGTCGGCCAGCCCACCCATGGACACATCCAGCATCCCCAACAATGATCACCTTGCTCTTCCCAGTGACCACAGCCCCAGAAGTCCTGCCCCTGACCAGCCTGGGGCAACACCAGTGTGGCCAAGTGACCAGAGAGCAACAGGGGATCTCCGAATACCCTTGACCCCACCACAGGATCTCTTGGCAGGGTTCCCAGGAGCACGGAGGAGAGGCAAGCAGGGAAGAGCTTGGACGTGTTGAATACCCTCTTCTCACCCCCTCTCCCCCAAAAAGGGATGTCAGTCGACACAGCACCTCTCCTTCTCCATCTGCATAATTGGCTCTTCCCAAACCTCCCACCCTCCTGCCTCTCAGGGATAGAGGCTACCGAAGGGAAGGGAGATAAGGGGGGAGATTACCCGAGAGGACTCAAGGCACTATTGTCCC
This sequence comes from Lycocorax pyrrhopterus obiensis, assembly GCA_014706295.1. NCBI lineage: Eukaryota > Metazoa > Chordata > Aves > Passeriformes > Paradisaeidae > Lycocorax > Lycocorax pyrrhopterus. The sequence continues at coordinate 158,600 of JACSVZ010000009.1, forward strand.
AGCAGAGGGGAAGCTGGTGGCACTAACAATGAGGGGGGCCGTGCACACATTCAGGGGAGATCAAATCTCTCCACAAACAGGCCCAAATTGGCCCCGTGAGGAGATCTGGCCTGTGGCTTTCATCCTGCTGGCCTGATGAAAGACGGAGCCGAGATTCAAACCAAATTAAGCACGGATTTTGCTAAAACACTGGCTAAAGAGGGAGCTGAGACAGTGGCAGCTCTCTGTCCTGGGACAGCCGATCCTGTCTTCATCTCAGGAAAGCAGAGAGTGATTTAACCCCCACCACGCAGGGCAGAAGGGCTGATCCTCCCCCTGAGAGACACAGGCCCCCCTCAAGCTGCCAGTACCACCCAGGTGCTGCAGGCAGCAGGGATGGGTGCATCCCCTGGATGTTCGCTTCATCCCAGGGCTGTAAGTGGGACAGAGGGATGGGGCTCCTGCCAGACCACACCCAGGGTCCCACTGCGTCCCCAGCACAAACAGTGTCCAAATCTCTCACACACAGGGAGAAGCAGCACCATCCCCAAGTCCCTGTACCTCAAAACCTCACAGCAACTAAAGCAAACTCCCTAAAATCCACAAAACTTCCAGCCCCACGGCACAGGCCACCGGCTCCTGCTGGTATTTGAGGGCAGTAAGGGGAGCAGAGCAGGAGGAACACCCGGCTACCCCCCTGACACCCCATAGAAGTAACTTGGGTGGGCCTGGGCTTCTCCCGGAGAGGCACATGGTCTAAAACAAGGGGAACAGGTTCACTCCACATCCCAAGACCCCAGTTCAGGACAGGACTGTGACCACCCACCACCACCCAGCCTCCAGCACATACCTCATGGAGAAGAAACTCAGACCTGGCTGAGGGGTGTCAGATTCCAACAGAGAGGCAGCAACAGGGCAGCAGAGAGCCCTTGAAGCTGAGGCTCACTCACACCAATGCTGGGGACACTGCGGCCACCACAACCGCAGCTGCTGGCTCAGAGCCACCCTGGGGATGTTAGGGAGCGGCGAGGGATGCTCAGCCCGATCCCAGCCTGCCTGCACTCCGAGAGCAGGGCTGCTGCACACACGTGCATCCATCTGCCTGCGCCTTTCGCATCCCCAGCGCGGCAATAAAAATCCGAAACCGAGCCGGCCTCCCAGGCTCCAGGTCTCGCCGGGGAGGAGGGCTGTGCTCACAGATTACAGCCCTACAAACCGGGCTGTAGTCTGGGATTAGCTGCTGTAACCCGAGCTCCGATTCCCATCCAGATTAGCTGGGAAGTACGGGGGGAACCCACCAGACAAACTCAATAAAGCCACTCTGTGCTCCTAAAAAAAACACCTTCAGCGCTCTCTGCAGACAGCGCAGCATCCCAAACACTCGTGAAGGAAGCTGGGACTGTAATTTCTGTCCACGACACTGTAAAACTCTTGCAGGCCATCACTCCTTCACCTGGCAGGCACATATGCTGTGTCCAGGCGCTTCTAGTTTACAGGAGTTAGGACATGGAGGAAAGGAGACGCACCCAAAATCCTGCTCCAGACACCCAGAGCTGCCCCTGGAGCTGATGCAGCCTTCAGGATTGCACCTTCCCCATCCCACCTCCCGCCCAGGACCCGCCGCAGGCTGTGACACAGTAAACAGGCACCAGCACCCCTGCCTAGGAGGGCAGCCCAGCACGGCACGGCAGTGTCCGAATCCTCAGCAACTTGGGGAGCTTCCCAGAGCATCGCACAGCCCGCTCCTGCCTGCACTCCGACCTCCCGACTGACTGCTCAGGGGTGTAGGCAAGCTGGGCTTTGCCCGTCCCGAGCGGCGAACGACATGAGGAAAAGTCAGGCTTGCTGGGCGGGTTGTCACCCGCACACCTTCGCCTCTCCCGTGTCCCAGGGCCCAGCATGAGGAGGCGGCCACCACAAGAGGACACCCATGCCCGCGAGGGGCTTTGCGAGACCGAGCCCGGCACATTTAAACTCTCCCTCAGTTCCGAGCCGAAGAAACAAACAACCGCAGGGGAAGGAACGGAGCCCGGGATCGCACCTGGGCATGCAGGGGCACCCACAGGGGAGCGGGGCTCGCCGCGGTGGCCACTCCAAAGTCCCCCAGACCCTCCCGCCACGGGAAATCCAGGTGGGGACAACAAGAAGAGGCTCCCCCCACCCACTGCGAGCCCGCAGGGACGCGACGCAGCCGGGGGAGGCTGCGAGTGCTCGGGGGGAACGGGCCGGCCGTGGTGTGACCCTCCCCACGGGTCCCGCACCCCCGAGGGGCTCCCGCGGTGCCGCCCTTACCTCGGGGCCTGGCGGCAACGCTGCCCGAACGACTGAGCGCGGCCCCGCGCCGCCGCCTTATATCGGCCGTGAGGGGAGCCCGCCTCCCGGGGGCGGCTCCGGCGGCGGCCCCCGCCCCGGCTCGCATCGGCCCAGCCCCGGTACGGCCGGAGATCGGCTCGGCCCAGCCCCGGTACGGCCCCAAATCGGCTCAGCCCTGCCTTGGTTCGGATCGGCCCAGCCCCGGCCCCGCCGGGTCTCCGGGAACGGGAGCGAGGGGTGCGGGTACTCGGAGTAGGAAATGGGGTGATACCGGGGCGGGGGGAGAGATAAGGAGGGGAAAGAGAGAGGGAAAAGCCGGGGAAAGAGAGAAAAAGAGGAGAAAAAAAGAAATCGAGAAGGAGAGAGGAAAAAAGGAGAAAAAGGAGAGAAGGGGAGAAAAAGAGAGAAAGGGAGGGGAAAATGACAGAAAAAGAGAGGGAAAAGGAGATGAAAAAGGAGAGAAAAGGCAGGGGGAAGAAAGAGGAAAAAGGAGAAAAAGAGAGAAAAAGAGAGAAAAAAGAGAAAAAGATAAAAGAAAAAGAGAAAAGGAAAGAAAAAGAGAAAAGTGGGAAAAGAGAGAAAAAGAAGAGAAAAAAGAAAAAAGGAGAGAAAAAGAGAAGGAGAAAGAAAAGTAGAGAAAAGAGCAGAAAAAGAGGGAGAGAGAAAAATTACAAAAAAAAGAGAAAAAGTGAAAAAAAGAAAAAGTGGAAAAAAGGGAAAAGAGAAAAAAGAAGAGGAGAGAAAAAAAGAAAGAAAAAGGAGAGAAAAAATACAGAAGAAAAAAGGGGAGGGGAAAAGATGATGAAAGAGAAGGGGAGAAAAAAGGGGAGGAAGAGAAAATAGAGGAAATGGGGAGAGAAAAAAGATTTTAAAAGGTGAAAAAGCAGAAAACAGACATAAGAGGGGGGAAAAAAATTACACAGCGTGTCTCTAGCTGTTTCCTATTTTGATTTGTTTTTTCCCTGCCACAATAAAGTATGGAGAAGACAAGGCAAGGGGAGGCAGCAGATCCTCACCCCTGCTCCCTCCCCAAAGGCAAGAAAAACGCCAAGGAAAAGCGACAAGAAGCCAGGGAGTCGCTGACTCAGAGTGAACATCCCCTTCCTGAGCACGGGGAAGGTGAGGGAAAGGGGGGTGGGTCAGGCTGTGTGTCCCAGGGAAACTGCTGGGATCCACCTGTCCAGCTGCTGAGCCCTGACAGCAGCACTGACAGCTCCCAGCGATCTGAGGCACATCCACCAGGCTGCTCCCAAAACACCAGAGCAGGGCTTGGCCCCCAAACCCTCCCCCTGAGCCCACACCAACCTCTGGTTCCTAAATCACCTCAGCATTGCTGAGCCACTGCTCAGCCAGGAGATACAGCTTAGCTGGCATCTTTGAACCATGACTTTTTGGAAGATACAAGGCTAAAGTTTAGCCCCTTGGACCTGCCCCCAGAAAAAGCATGTCTTTTGTTTCCCAGAAAATGCTTAATCCTGTTCCCATGGGAAATTAACAGGACAAGGGGCAATGGCTTCAAACTGAAAGAGAGCAGATTTAGATGGGATATTAGGAAAAAAAAATTTTCCCTGTGAGGGTGATGAGGCCCTGGCACAGAGAAGCTGTGGCTGCCCCATCCCTGGAAGTGTTCCAGAACAGGTTGGACGGGGCTTGGAGCAGCCTGGGACAGTGGAAGGTGTCCCTGCCCATGGCAGGGGGTGGAACTGTCTTTAGGGTCCTTTCTGATTTGGGTGCCAGGGAACAAGAAGAACAGAGAGATGAGTCTCCCACCATCCCATGGATGGAAAGGGTGGGATGTAAGGTGCCTCATCTCCCTTCCTGACCCCTGCTCTCACTGGATGAGGTCCTTCCAACTTCACGCTGTCTGTGAGCAAAGTGTTTCGGCGTCCACTTGAATTCCAAGTGCTCGCCCAAGTCCATGGATGTTGGTGGGATTGAAGCATGGTGATGTCAGACAGCGACAGGATTAGGTTTAAAAATAAGCATGGACTGAAGCACTTGGCTAAATCAGGCTCTGAAAATCCTAGGAAAAAAAAACAAACAACCAAAACAAAAATAAAGGCACTCTAGCAGCACTCTGGTCACTTTGCCAAAAAAGCAAGTGGAGTGGTTTTTCCTTACTTGGTGTACCAGAAAATAACACCAAAAGGTACAAAGTCTTCCACAGTTCTCCAAAAATACCAGCCAGCACCTGGAACCACAAAGCTGCTGGGTGTCCAGGAGCTGAGGGCAACCTCCCCTCTCCTGCGTTTTGCCAAGGGCAGAGGCCTCACTGCTCTCTCTGGGTTCCTCCCTTCAGGTGTCTTTTTACAGGGAGCACATTCCTCACAGGAGAGCCAGGGCCAGTTCCCCTTTTTGTTACAAAAACTAGATTTTGCTTGGTGTTCAGGCATTAAAAACCTGCGCGATACAAAACTGCCTCCCTAGAGCAGAGCAAGCAGAGCTGGGAACCTCAGACAGGATCGGCAGAAGGTCGAGGAGCTGCCTGCTTGCCATGATTAATTGGTATCTGCCACCAGCCCAAGCAGGTGATCCAAGAGATTGCAGTTGCTGTGGCCAGCAACTCCTTGGAGATGCAGCTGTCCAGGTGATCCATCACTCATGGAAACGAGACAGGCTGGGAGAACTGGGATTGCTCAGCCTGGAAAACAGAATGTTCTGGGGAGACCTTAAAGCACCTTCCAGTGCCTGAAGGCGTTCCAAGAGAGCTGAAGAGGGACTTTGGATAAGGGGGAATGGCTTCCCACTGCCAGAGGGTGGGGTTAGATGAGATATTGGGAAGAAATCCTTCCCTGTGAGGGTGGGGATAGGATGCCTAGAGAAGCTGTGGCTGCCCCTGGATCCCTGGAAGTGTTCCAGCCCAGGCTGGATGGGGTTTGGAGCAGCCTGGGACAGTGGAAGGTGTCCCTGCCCATGGCAGGGGTGGAATGGGATGGGCTTTAAGGTCTCTTCCAATCCAAACCATTTTATGATTTTGGAAAGCAAAGCTGTGCAGTTTTCACCCTGTTACGGGGAGTCTGTGGCAACATGTCAGAGTTGGGCAATGTGTCAGAGTTGGGCAAAACGCAGCACTGAAAGCCAGATCGTCATTTAACTGCTTTGGTTTGCATCTATGTTTTGTTTAACTGCCTGAACTACAGCAATATGTTCTTTTTTTTTTTTCTCCAAAAGCACAAGTTTTTACTAATGGGGGTAGGGGAGAGAAAAAATCCTGAATTTCTCCCAGTTCTCACAGCCTTTCCCTATTGCCTTTGGGAACACAGGCTGAAAGCACCCTCCCTTTCTCTTAAGGCTTCCCTTTCCAGCTGGGAGGCAGATGGAAGCTGACACCCAGCCCTGCCTACTCAAATCAACAGAGAAATTAAAAATAAAAATTAGAAAACTCAAGTTGGCAGCTTCGAGTGCTAGAAAGATATGGGTTTGGGGGTGAGAGGGAAGGCCAAGAAGGCAAAGTGCAGATCGTGTTGGGTGGGGGAGCATTTTGATTGCACAGCAAGTATCAGAACGGGACAAAGGGAAACACTTCTCCAATTGCGCAAGAGAGGATTTGCGTGCAGCGGGAGCGAGGTGGGAGCAGCCTCACGCACAGACAGAGAACAGTGCCAGGAGTGCAAACACCCACCCGGCCACGACAAAGCCCGCGACAGCCCTGGAGGAAGCCAGGCTGTGATCCGTGAAGTGTCCGAAGGTGAAGCCGAGCTTCCTGCGGGATGAACACGCAGCGCCCGCTTCCTCCCTGTGCCAAGATAACCAGTCCTCTGTCCTCTCCCGGTCACGTTCCATTGCTGGGATGATGGATGGAGGAACAAGCCCCTGCGCTAGCAAAAGGAATAAATAGATGACTGCATCAGGAGTCACCTCTGAGACGGCAGCAGAAAGGAAATGAGCGGCGCATTTCCAGCAGGCAGCGACGGCGGTGCTGCCCAGCTTCACTGCCCCGACCAGCAGGGAACAATCAGGTCATTTAATGCCAAGCCGTGCCCCAGCAGCGTCAGCAGCCCCAGGGAAGCCCCAGGGCTGGTCTCCTGTCCAGCCCTGTCCTGTCCGGTCTGGAACGGACGCACGATGAGGAAAGTGAGGGGAAGAGAGCAGGGAGAAGCATCCTCCTGCTGCAGGACAGGAAAGGGTCTTGTGCTCAGAGGCAGCTCTGGGAAACCAGAGTCCTCCTCTGCACAAGGATGGAGTGAGCCAGAGGTGCCCCAAGCTGAAGAAGCTGTTCAGGGGCTGGGAAAGCCAACGCTAGGGAAACTGTGGCAGAAAGAAGCTGACCTCTTAAAAGTGGAGAAAAAAGGAAGATAAGTACACGGAGAGGCTGCCAGGGCAACCACAACCCATCCTAGGGCAAGGCTCCTGCTTTCCCTAGCTGAGCCTAAACCACTAAACCAAGCAATAGAAGAGAAATCACAGCTCAGGACTTCCCTTCCTCCTGCACACCACCCACCTGTTAGTTCAAAGGTTCACGAGATATTGTATTTTTATTGCAGAAAGCCCCTCGGGGGCTGGTTTCCATCTCTGCTGCACCTCCAAGGCTGCATTATGAGCTTCAACACCACAACAAGAAGGATCAAATCGAAGAGGGAGATTTCCAAGCATAAAGCTGAGCTCCTTGGGCTGTCACAGGCCTCCTCCAGCATCTGTGAGGCAGCACACGCTGAAAGCCTTGTGAGAAGCTGCCGGGAGAGATCTGTGTTTTCCAGGCCCTGTCCGGCCCAGGGACGCTGCCGTCAGCTCTCGCCTCCTGACAAGTGATGGTGAACAGCTCTGATTCAGAGAGACAACTCAAAGCACACAGCGCTTCACGTGGCCTCCTTCAGCTGGGCCACCCAGGGTTTTAACCATTCTCTGGCTTTGTCCACCCAAAGACAGAATCACAGAATTGTTTAGGCTGGAAAAGGCTTCCGAGATCATCGAGTCCAAGCTGTGGCCGATCCCCACCTTGTCACCCAGCCCAGAGCACGGAGTGCCACGTCCAAGCATTCCTTGGACACCCCCAGGGATGAAGGAGAGAGAGACACAGCAGGAGAAAGCTTTAAGGTCTTGTCCACCTGCATGGCAGGGCATTTTCTGTCAATCCCAGCAAGCCTTCCCAAAGCCAAGCCATAGTATGGTGTGTATCCCGGCAGGATCCACTGAGGAAAGGGCTGGCAGAGCAATCAATTTGCTATTTTCAACGTGATGAGAGCTTTCAGGAGGAATCAATTGGTGGTGGAATTAGGAATATGACCTGTGTAGGCAATAATTATAGAAAATGGGTCTCTTCTTCACAGTTCATTTCCATCTTACTCTTTCCACTAAATAAAGGTGTTACCAATGGATGTTATTTGCTGCTTCATAATCTGCTGTCAGAGGCAGTCCTGCCATTTATTTGAGAGCGTGCCAGAATGTGACCATGAGGAAGATAAAATCAAACCCTGAGCCAGAAATCCTGCCTGGAGCAGCTAAGCAGGCAGCAGAGAAGATTTTTCAGAGGCATTGATTTTTACATAAACATTATTCATAAACTTCTCCTGTCCTCAGAGCGCACTCTCAGATCAGCAGTGAGACATGAACGTGGCAAGGGTAGGTTTTGACAGGAGCCATGCTGTGGAAATCTGCATCAGCAGCAAGTGGCAGGCTGGGGACAGAGAGAGGAAAGCAAGGAGCTGGAATTAGGATGATGGGATCCCCCCCACCTTCACTTGCTTCCATGGGAAAGAGTCCTGCTAGGTGTAAAACAACTCAATGTTACAGGCCAGTAAGAAATAAAAAATTCACTCAATCATAAATCTTTTGGAAAGGGGATCTGCTGGGGAGATTATATTCACTTTTCATGGACATATTAATTCAACGGTGGCATATCATATTGTTCTCTGCAGGGGGAAAAAAGACATATTGTTTTGAAGTCTGATATTTAGAGCAGTCCTTGAGGAAGGAAAGCAAATATAATCTTGGCAAGGAAAACCGAGTGCATGAGCACCGAGGAAGGGACATTAAACGCAGGGCCCAAGTCCCAGCTGCTGAAAGTCAGCGTAGTTTGACTGCAGTTCTTGGAGCTAAGCCCGTGCATGGGAGCTGAGAGTGAAGGTCACCTCCGTTTAGCCACAACTCCTTGAAAATGTTAAGTAAGGGAACACAAAGGGTAATTTTTCACTGCGAACAGTCACGGTTTGCCCACCAGCAGACAGGTGAGAAGACAAAGACATTACGGCTGCTTTCATTTGATGTTTGGTGGTTGGGAATTATCTGGCCATCTCCTTCTGGATTGCTTCTGGCTCAGCAGTGGAAATGGCCGAGCCCTCCTGGCTCTCAGTCCAGCCAGACACTCAGGATTTGGGGACAACTCAACAGCCAAGTGCAAATCATGGGTTCTCCAAAGCCCTGCTCCAGCTGCTTCCCAGCCTAGGCTCCCTACATGCCTGGTCTCCATTCTCCAGGAGGCTCCAGTGGCACGTGCCAGCTGCTCCTGCAGCAGATCCAGCCCCATCTCCTGCCTAAAGTGCATCATGTGGAGGCAAATAACCCCCTGCCTCCCTTGAGAGACCTTTCCTGGCAGACACCTTGCACACAGCAAGGTCTCCTCACAAAGGCATCTCCCACTGGGTGTGGGGTGGGACTGGCCTCAGGCCCCCTTCCACAGGTGTGGTCACACTCCACCTTTGGCTACCCACCTGTCTCCTGACCATACAAATCTTGTGTTCCTTTGAAAGAGGAGCATCCCTGCTCCCTTTTTTCCTCCCTACCTGTCTCCTGGAGGGAATCTTTCCTCAGAAGAAACCTGTGGATTGCAGAAAAAAGCCTCGCAGAATAGCTACAGGACGGTTTTCGGCAGACACACAACTCAGTGTACAGTAACTGCTCGTGCCCATGGCCTTCCCCTGTGCTAACTCACCATCCAAAGGAGTTTATTCCAGAAGAACAAGGGAAGAGCACAGCTCGAGCTCACCTCACAAGATAACAGGGACCGCTGGGCGGCTCTTGCGCCATGAAACAATCGATGCCTGTTTGACCCCGTCACGCTCTCAGCCAGCTCGGGCACAGATAACCCAACCTGACCCATCAGAAAAGATGGGATTTGCTTATCACTCAGACAACACAGACCACTCTGCCCAAGAGAGCTCACACGTACAAGCTCCTGCTGGACTTCCCGCTCTCCTCCTTCCCTTTACCCAGCTATCTCCCTGACAGCTTTCCCAGCATCCATCCCAATGAGGTGTGAAATTTGAAGCATCACCAAACTGCACACGGGGCTGTTCCCAGGTAATTACACGAGCAGACAGAATAAGAAAGGGGCTGATGAAACATTAACCATGAGCAGGCAGCACAACAAAGGCAGCACACCCCAACCACAAAGACTCTTAATGCACTGTTAAGTCAGCTGGACCTTACTTGTGTATTTGCCATGTGGATTCAATGCCTCCTCGAGATGAAAAACAGGAATAAGGCCCTATTTTTTCCCACACCTGGGCCAGGCTCCCAGTTGGAACAGGCAGCTGATACCAGCCAAACACTTGGACATTTAATTTCTGTTGCTGAGGTCCTTAGCAATGGCTTTAGGTTCAAGGCACACTGGCAGCAGCTCATAGCCTAAAACCATAGGAAGCCAGAGAGGTTTTAGACTACTCAAATTATCCAATGTGAGCACGAGAGGGAGGCAGTCTGGGCTTTAGCTTCAGTCCAGGGCCCCTGGAAAGTTAATCCTAGCTGATTACACCACTTCTTTTCTTTTTTTTTTTTTTCATAGAAGAAATAAACACTCTTTTGTACCAAACATAAGGCTGCCTTATTTTGAAGGAAGATTTATCACCCAGGCTAAATCCATGAGTTCATTCCGGTTTTGTCCCAAATCTTCAAAGCAGTGTTTTACACTTCACGTCACAGTATCACTTGGTTCTGCCTCTGTGCCAGGCAGTCCCCAAAAGATATCCCACTTTTCCTTATAAACAATAATAAAAGAATGCAGACCATCTCATCAGTCACTTAAAGTCTGCACAGCAAATTCCACACTGTTAGGGCCATGCAAACACATCCATAAGGACTGGCTTCCCTGCAGACCACAAACACCAGCAGTGTGTTGGGGCTTGGAGCAACCTGGCCTAGTAGATGTCCCTGCTTGTGGTGGGGGGGTGGAACAAGATGAGCTTGAAGGTCCCTTCCAATCCAAACCATCCTGGGATTCCGTGGTGGGACGCTGCTCAGTGAAGAGAAGTGAGTGACGGGTGCCAAAATCCGCTGAAATAAGGATTGCTCAGTGCCTTCCCTGCGCCAACAGGGGCTCTGTTGTGCTGAGCCGAAACCTTGAACTCATTACAATGTCAGTCTGTCTTTGGATCCCGTATCCTGTGGGGGAATCTTCTGGGAATGTATTTTGGTTCAGACTTGGGTCAAGGACAGTTGACTTGACCTGAAAATAAATCCAGGCGATCTCGAGCTGAAGAGCCATTGACTACTGTTTGCAATATAATAAAGTGAGCAGATCAAACTCGGCTGAAAGCCAGGGTTAACATAAATCCAGGGAGAAAGGGGAACAAGAAGATTCATTCACCACCACGACAAAGGGGACATTTTTTACATTGGCCCAATTCAGAGCAGCCACTGAAAAGCGCTTCCCAGGCAGCATTTTTAGTGCCCCGTATGGTGTGCGCTGTTTAGCTGTGCTGCTATCTCCAACGGACTAGCAGCAAGATAAGAGTTACACCACTTGGATCTGTGTGAAAAAGGGGTTGTGAGGGGGTTTTTTTCACCATTTTCAACGTCACTAGCAGGAGTTCCTCTGCTTGCACACAGGGCAGCTTTTGTGAGAGGTATTTCATATGGATCCCCAAGGAAAGGTCTCAGTGGCTGGGCTCTGAGCTCTATTGTGTGCACGTGTGTGCAATAACTCTCAGCAGCTTTTGGTTTACAGTCCAGGTTGTACTCACTGCAGCTCCAGGATGAAATCTTCTCCTGGCTCACTGTACCACTGCCTTCACTGAAGTGAGCCTTTCTCACCCTTCCAGGAGCTTCTATAATGTTTGGTGGACAAAGCAAGTTTTGATCCAGCTGATAATTCTCAGATCAGTGCTGCAGGGAGCTGAGAGCTGCTCCCTACCCACACTGCAATACATCCTCAGAAAAAAGTGGACATCCCCCCCACCTCTCCTCCTTCCCAGAGCTCAGATCCAGAAGCAGCAGCTTGATCCAGCAGCTCTTTGCCCACAACACAAACTCCACTCAGTAAATTTCCCAGCTCCTCAACAAGGCTCGTTGTCCAGCAGACACTTCGGAGGATCTTCTGTGCCCACCCAGCAGCCCAAGCACAATAATTTGGCCATTTTCCCAAAGTCCCAACTTTAACAGCAAAGCTGTCCCACAAGGATTTAATGGCTGCATCCTCCAGAACACGCTGTGGGTAACGACAACATCTAGTGCTGCCTGGACATCACCTTCTCCTGCCCCTGCTAAGCCTCCTCAGAGCTCTCCTCAGCACGAGCTTGTGCGCATTTCCAACCTAGAGCAGCTGGTTCATCTCCGGATAAATATTAAATGGAGTTCAGTCCTTCTGCTGGCATTCATTATCCACTCCATTTTACAATAAGGAGCTGCTCAAATCCCTCCAGTCTTCCCAGACAAAACCAGCCAGGGTAGCTGCTTTCAGGAGGTGAAGGCGGCCTCTGTGGGAAGACATGAGTGCCACATTCCTCTTTTGAGTGCAACTATTTCTAAACACAGCTCAGGGAAAGCTGCATATTTTTTTTTTATTGCATTAAAACCCATTTTATTAAGCAACTTGTACTTTAATGTGGATGATGCCTTTGTTTATAGAATAAATTATGTTGTTTCTTCCCATCTCCCACTGTGATTGCACGATTCCTGGTCAGACTGTATAATGTTTGATCTAAGAATGTATAAACTCCACTAAACAAAGCTGCAATAGAAAGATGAATAAGTCGAGACTCCAACCTCTCTCAGGGAAAAAAAAAAGGTGAGTTTGACAAAGTAACATGCTGAGAGAGCCTGGGAATCTTTCTGATGGAATTAAGTATTTTAAGAGGGGCTAAATATTCCAACTCAGCATTTCCCATCTGCGCCCTTTAAAAGTGACAGGAACTTCACCCCTGACTCAAGCGAAATCTTCACGAATTGGGATTTCTTTTACAACCGTGTGAAAATTAACACTCTCACTTGCAATTAGCAGCACCACAGCCCTGCTCACACTTTTGCTGCAGAAACAAGCTGCACATGAATATTCACAGCCAGGCAATGCCATCTCACAGAAAGCAGTGCTGGGAAGGGCTTTACGTGTCTCTCCTCCAGAGAGAAGAGAGGCACAGATCAGTCTCTCCACAGGGGCTTTGCAGGTAGTTGCCACTGCTCATCTTGGAGAGCTCTGGGACAATCATGGAATGGTTGGAAGGACCTTAAAGCCCATTTCATTCCACCCCGCTGCCATGGCAGGGACACCTCCCACTGTCCCAGGCTGCTCCAAGCCCTGTCCAGCCTGGCCTTGGACACTGCCAGGGATCCAGGGGCAGCCACAGCTGCTCTGGGCACCCTGTGCCAGGGCCTGCCCACCCTCACAGGGGACAATTCCTTCCCAATACCCCATCTATCCCTGCCCTCTGGCAGTGGGAAGCCATTCCCCCTTGTCCTGTCCTACATGTCCTTATAAAATCACTTCTCACCTAGCCTGTGAGAATTTGCTCTGCTGAGGCAGGTCTAGGGATTATACACGTGGAAACTCAAGTTATTCTTAATGGACACATCTTTCCTTCCCAACAAATACCCATCATCACAGTAGCTGAACTTCTCAACCCCTCTGTGTTTGCAGGACCATCTTAACACTCCTTTTTAAAAGTCAGTTCCCCTTAGGACAGCAAAAACATGAGGAAAACCAGCCCTGGAGATTTCCCAGCCTCAGGAGAGGTCCCATTGAGAAGACCTGCCCAACCTTTATCCACGACCTGCCCCTTCTCTGCTCAGGTGCCAAGTGCATTGCAGTCAGTCCTTTCTGCACAGCTCACACCAATAAAAGCAGTTGGAAAAGAGGGAGATATGTTGAGTTTAATATCAAAAGCTTGATGGAGAGGGTGTTAATCAGCTCTTTTTAATGCAGGAAACAGTCTTTGACTTAAAGCTGCGGCTATTTCAACTCCATCTTTCCTGACCAGTGCAATAAAGCCTGAAGGAGCACAAGAAATGCAGGAAAGGGAAGGCACTAAGGAGAAGGAGATGGGAAAAACTCCAGTACTCCCTCATGGATAGTCACATTTCAAAGCACACAGAGAAACCCGTGGCCAAGCAGTGAAAGCCAAAGTTATGAACTTGTTACCAACCAGACCTGGAGCAGAGACTCTGCCTAGAGCTTTAAAAATCCAAGTAAAACCTCATTCCTTGGTGGTGTTCCATCCTCAAGCCAGTCTGAAGTCATCCCCAGGATCTTGTGGGTGGTGTTCCATGATGTCCTGAAGAGCCAGAGGCCACCCTGCTCCACCCTTTCCAGGAAGGATGGGCCCATCCTCTCCTCCTTCTGCAGGACCTTCCCTTTCCAGGGTCTGCTCCAGCACCCTTCAGCTGCACCGAGGCACAAAAGATAAAGAAAGTGCCTGCTTTCCACTGTCAAAGAGAAAAAGGAGTGTCCTTGAGCCTCCTTTCCACTCTCTAAACAGCCAAAAAGTTGCTCTCCACCAGAATGAAAGGCCAGAAAGAAATGTGGAGCTGGTCTGAAGTCCATCAGTGGAAATCGGTGGAGCCCTTGCTGTCCTCAAGGAAGGCAGGAGAGCAGAAAGCAGAGAACCACGCTCCTCGGAGCTGAAAATATTTACTTAAAACTGGATGCCAGGAAGGTGAACCAAAATAATGCTTGAAAAGACAGAGTGGCTATTTAAGGGATGGAAAGACAGATTGTAATTACAGGGTCGTGGGATAAATTTAACATGGCTCATCTGAAACAAATTGAGAACCGATTAGGCACCCAAAATGAAACAAACACCTCTAAGTCCTTTATTAACTCTTCCTTGGGAATAGCAGTGGAAATTCAGTTTAAACAGCGAATGCCTTCTCACTTTGCAGAGAATTTTATAAGGATGAATCAGGTACTAAAGTTCTTGCCAGCAGCTGTTTTGCTTGGCTGCCTTAAGAGCAAACAAATAAACAAACCAAAAAACCCCAAACAACGCCTTGATTGAAACTTCAGGCTAGTCCTGGAAAATTCCCAGCCCACCAGTAGAGCTGGTGGGGAGCATTCCAACAGGCAGGCTTTGGGCAGAAGAAAGGTTTTCTGCTGAAAAAAAGTTGGATTTCATGGAAATATTGTCATGGAAATATTTTCAATTTTCCAGCAGGACAAAAATTGAAGGAATGACGTCTTAATTTTCAAGGTTAAGTCATCATTTGGTCTAGATCAGCTGCTGTTCCCCACCCTTTGTGGGTGAAACTTTCTGCTGGAGCTCCCTTAACATGAGTCATCCAACCCTCTCCCAGGAGAGACATTGCTTCCTTGGCATCCTTCCTGTATCCTGAGAAACACAGTCCAGCCAGAGCAGAACGGAGGCAGCTGCTCCAGGCTCTTGCACAGAAACAGGAGGACTTAATCATGTTCTTGACACGAAAAAGAGAAGGATACATTTGGTTTTGAAGCCAAGCTGCAACGATGAGTCAAGCACAGCGCTGTAATCAGCACATGCCCACCGCTGGCTCCAGAAGCGAGGGAGGGTAATTTATGGATTATTACAGGGAACCAGGAGACAGCAGGATTGCCACCAGGCCAGCTGCCACTTCTGCCAGTCCCTCTAAATCCTCTGGATCCCCCAACAAGCTATGAATGGCCAGATGGATGAAGGAGAGGGCAAAAGGCACTTCCAGTCGCTCTGCAAGACCTTCACCAAGCAGTTCATTGTTGAGCAAGAGGCCCACACATGATCATTGGTCTTGCAAAACAGACATTACACACACTTACGGGGCTTTCCCAGTCTGTGAAGACATTTTGGTTCATCCTTCAGGATTTGGGCATGAAGTGCTGATTAACAGAGACAGGTTTTTGGGTAGCAGGGATGGCCAGCCACGGTAGGGCCAACATCTGGTGCCCACGATGCTCCAGAACAGCTCCTTGTGCCTTGGACATGCCGGGAAGTCAGAGCAAACCAAGGATGGACTGAGGGCAGTTCTGGCACTCAGAATTGGTCTCACCGTGTATTTGCACAGAGCAAAAGGTGCTGCTCACTGTGTTTGGGCTGCAACTATCAATAACTGCTGGGATTGGCCAGGAGTTCAGAGCAGGTCAACACGCCACAAACAATTCCTGTGCTCCAGAGATCAACATTCAGCAGTGACTGGTATTTACTTTATATCCTGAGTCACACGACCACTGTTAGTTCTGCATCA
Source organism: Lycocorax pyrrhopterus obiensis (assembly GCA_014706295.1). Classification (NCBI taxonomy): domain Eukaryota; kingdom Metazoa; phylum Chordata; class Aves; order Passeriformes; family Paradisaeidae; genus Lycocorax; species Lycocorax pyrrhopterus. The sequence continues at coordinate 174,230 of JACSVZ010000009.1, forward strand.
GCTAATTTAAGCAGACAGGGGTATGCTGATGGTATCTCAACCCCTCAGGACTTGTTTTGTCAAAGGACCACCACGCCCTGCCTTACCTTCAAGGATTCGCTGGCATTCAGCCTGGAGGAGCACTGAGCTAGAAATCCCACCATGGAGCCAGAAATAAAGACTATTTCTCTATGTTTACTCACTGAACTGCAGTCTCTTGGCCTTCCCACTCAAGAAAAACTTATCTTTGTCAGATTTCAACCAGCGTTTACATCCCCATAAATCCACACAGAACTTGAATGAGCCAGATTAAATGGCTACAAGTGTTTTCGAGGTCATTGAAGTCAACAGACCAAATTTCCTGTTGGGCTTCTCTCAAAAAACGTAAAACAAAGCCATTTATTTACTCTCAAAAAGTATTTGGGATGACATAAGCCTGCTCTCACCAGCAACAGGCAAGTGAGGCTTGTAATCCCTTGCACACATTTGGTCATTAAGGTCTTCTCCGAGTTATAAGTGAAACTTTACTCTTTGGGACAGCTGCTTTTGGAATCCTTTAGGACCTGGTGCTACCAGCTCAACATCAACCAGCCCTATCAGGTACTTCAACAGAAACAACACTACCGAGAGTCAGAGTGGGGGACCCCAGGAAGAGGATCCAAGAAACAAAATTACTGTGTTTAAAACCTTTTCAGGAGCTTCAAACTCGCCACATAGGTTCAGAAAATTCTGAGACTCATTCCTACCTTCCTTTTCTCCTTCCTGCAGGTGATGTGAGGGTTGGTGTCAGCCTGGTGCACGTCAACGCCATCTGTAGGGACCCTCGTTCCTGGATATTCACAAATGTTTTATTGCACAGCTGAAGAACATGAGAAGGAGTAAATTATGAAGCATCTTGAGCAATCATGCACTCCCATGAGGCACTTAAGATACTTACAGAAATCATGTACAGCTACATTACAAGGCCCCTTGTTCTCCAAAGCGATGCTGATGCTGCAGAAAATGATGAATCAATACTGCAGAGGGCTTTCAAAACCGCTTGTTCCTTAGGGTTTATGAGGGGGCTGTGATGTCCAAGTTAAACGTAGGGGTTGCGTGCCTCCAAACCTATGTTCTTCCCTTCTGTGGGCTTTAGGCTGCCAAATCAAATGCAGAAATAGCTTCAAAAAGGGTTCAGAAGATGTAGGCGCACCCTAAGAAGCTGAGACATTGTGCCTGCTCTTACAGACACAAAAGCCATCTGAAGTACTGAGGGGCAGCAGAGCTTTGACACACGGAGAGTCACAAGCTGCTGGTGACACGGAGCTGTTGGCAGCTGCCCAGCTCATTATGCCCAGCCATCCTTTGAAGGCTATCGTTCAGTGGAACAGAAATCAATACCCCACACATGCTACGAGCAGAGCCCGGGGGCTGGGACATTGTATGGCTGGGAAAGCAAGGAAGGGGAATGCTGGAAGCGGGATAACATGCAGGGAGCAAGCACAGCCTCGCCTGATCCTGCAATATGGAGTGAAAAAGGGGAGCCAGGAACACAAAACCTTCAGGTTACTGCTGCAGGGAGCCTGGTTTGTGGTCCCTCCACACAAAGGCAGGTGCTGCTGATGGGTCCTTGCCATCACCCTGTGTGGCCAGGCTGATGTCGTCAGCCCCATGTCAGACTGAGGACTCTGACAAACACTGCCTCTGCTCCAAACCAACAATCACTTCATACAAAAGCACTCCTTTATCATCACAACATCGTCCCAAGTTGCACAGGAAACACACCTTCCAGGGAAGCATTTTAATATTGATCCCCCCCAGGGATCTGTGTTAGCAATGGATGAACAAAGGCTTTAACCACATCCGACAGGATCACTGTTGTCCAAGGCTTTGGATCTCTTTGTTGCCCTATCAAGACACTGCTCCGACCCGCTGGGCTCGTACCCCTCAATGCCAGAGGCTGGCTCCAGCTGCTTTTCATCGCTGTCTAAGAAATTATCACAGGAGACTTCATGCAATTAGGCCTCAAAAATGGGGATGTCAGTCCTCCAGGGGAACTAAGCCTGCCTCATGAAAGCCACTTCAGCCTTTGCTTTCGCTGCACAAGGTGGTTTTTTTTACCCTGAGGATTTCTATCAAAGCAAGATACTAGTCAAGACACAGCAAGCCACTGTAGTTTTTGCCTCTTTGTAGCTTATCAAGGTGAATGTCAGTGGAAAAAAAAAAAAAAAAAATCTCAGAGGTGACCAGGCACAGAGATGGCCATCTAAAGTTACATACTTTGGTACAAGACAAATAAAAAACCCACCCCTCTGTTTTTAGTAAAAGCAAACCTGGTCTGTCTCAGCGCCAGGACTCCGTTTAGAAATCGGCGACGGGAGCGTAATGAGCTGCACAAAGCCAGCCCTGTCACACCTCGCTGTTCCTCCCCGCAGACTGAAACCTCTCTCAGGATCCACAGCCTGGCTGAAGGTTCCTTCCAGTCCCCATTCCCAGTGTCCTGGTGGCTGGCCTGGGGACGGATGGGTTTCAAGGCGATGTTTCTCGGGGTGGCTCCAGCGTCTTCTGGGATTCGAGGCACGGGCTGCAAGCTGATCCTGCACACAAGGAATACCAGGGGGAGGATGGAGAGGGATAATATTTGTTCTGAATGTATGTGCTACAAGAGCGTGCTTCAAACCCAGCTGTGCAAACACAGAAAGTAAGGAGAGGTATCTCTGGTGAAGCCCAGCTCTGCACGGATGGTGGATGAGGGAAATGCAAGGCTCTGGATAGCACGCTCCTCTTTCCTCCTCCATCCATGCCTGACCCTCCGTGATCTCTGCAGCCTCTTCAAGACAAACATCCTCAAAATAAAAACCTGCCATGTTATGACTGCTTTAAATAATCCCTGCTGAAGCCAGGCTGCTGCCTCTGGCACATTCAACCCACCTGGATTAGAGCTCCAAATTAAGATGATGCTCCCATTCCAGCAGCCCATGCTGAAATCCCAAGGTTGACAAGATTAAGGAGAGGAGACGGGAGTTGTCACTTCACCACTCCCCTTGGCATCTTCCTCCGAAGAGCTTAAGGCTTCTTACGTGGCCAAAACGTCTCCTGCATTTTCTCTGCGTATGAAAAGCAGCAACAAATTAAGACAAGGTGAAGAACTGAAGCTTTCAAAAGTTGCAGCTGACATTCCCACTGGAGTGATCCAAGCCATTCCTAAAATTCCCAAACAGGAAACAGTTCCATCTTGAGAAAAAAACCAAACCCTACATCTTGCATTTTGGCTCGGCTGGACTCCTACAACTTTTATTTTCACAGGCAATTTATGCATTTGCAGCACCTGCTCACCCAGACCATCCACCACTCCTCCAGCTACACAGGCATCCCAGAAAATGTGGGAAAAATGGGGTCCAATCCTTCCTCTTTTTCCCTCCTGGATATGACACTTATTCCAAACTGAAAACAAAGAAAAGCTGAATATCTTTCAGCATGAATCGCTGCAGGATTTCACTGCAGAGGTTTTATCCAAAATATTTCCTAAACACCTTCACTCAGCAAATGAGGACTGAGCTTGTAACTTCTTATTGTGCTTTACATTTTTATTGTGTCTCTGAAATGAAGATACTACAAAATAAGTTAGCCTTGATCCCTTTTTTTCCTAACTCTGCGTTCAGGGGAAGCAACAGGATGAACTAAAATACAAATTTACACATAAAATTTGTATTTAGTTTTTTGGAGGGGTAAAGTTCTTCATTGCTGGACACTTTGACCCAGACATTTCCTTACTGTGGCTGATCCAATCTGCAAAATTTCCTTTCATTTTCAGTCTGGATATGAAATTTCAGGGATCCAGAGGATAGAAATATTTGTAAAATGTCCATTTTTTTCTGGCCCTCACCAACACAGGAAGGGTCAGAAAACAAGGCAGAAGATGAGGAATTTATTCTTGGCTGAACTACAATTAAGTTGTAGCTTTCCCTTCACTTCCAGAGCTTTATTAGGCAGATTTTATTTGATGAAATCAATTATACGGCACGCTGGAGATAAGTTAGGGAATTAGCTTTGCTTATGCTAATGCCTATCACTCCGGGGTGGTTTTGCCTGGGAAGAAGGTGTGGAAAAATGTGATTTATTTAGGAACAGGCCTCGTTATTCCAAGAGGAGAAGATGGCTGCAGGGAGGAAAGCTGAGGGCAGAGCTCCTCAGGACCATCACCTGTGGCGTCTGCTCATTTCCTAACACATTTTTCCAAAGCCCACAGAAGTTTTGTGGATATTTTGAACACTGGGAATGGCAGGGAGATGTCAGTGCCTTCTGGAGCTTTTGGCTGGGGTGGTTTCATCCCTTGCTGGACTGACTCTTAGCTCTCTTATTTCCAGTTCTAGTTAATATGAGACCAGCACTAGAATACTGTGAAAGGGTGTGACAGAGCCTGTGCCAGTGGGGAGCTATTGCTTTCCTCTCTTCTAAAAATGGGGCACCCACCTTAATCCAGCACCAGGTGCTAAGGGCACAGATTTTCACAGTTGCTATTATTGTCACAGTTGCTATTAACCTATCTCATCGTGAGATCCTTGGGAATTCAACACTTCTGGAGAGGAGGGAAAGCTTTTCAGTACTCACTTGACACTGGACAAAATCAAAGGCAAGCCCAAAGGCTGCACCTGATTCCAGAAGGGGACAGTTACCTGCTAGTGATGGTGCCTGCAAGGCTCATGGTGACACTGAGCTGGATACAAAGCTTAGGAAGCACAACTGGTGGTAAGTGCCACCTCTCCTTCAAACTCCATCACTCAGACTGGTAATAAACTGGAGACACTGGTGGTAAGAGGGTCCTTCCTCAGCTGACTGGATTTGACACAGAAATCTCTCAAAACTTGCTCAAGTGTCCCCTTGCAAACCCAAGATTTTGGAGGCTCCCAGCACTGCTTGATAAAGCAACACATTTCCAGAAAAGGCAAAACGAAACGAGCAAAGTCAAACCCGAGGCTTTGTTTGCTTTAGAGCACAGCAACCAGCCCCCAGAAGTGAAACCTTATCTGGTGCCTCTAACAGGCTGGATCCCTGTCTTTGCCTCGCTCCCAGATTTTCCTCCACACAGGCTGGCCTCTGAAGAGTCCTCCTGTGGCCACATGAAAGGCTTTTCACACCCCTCCATGGCACCAGCCTTTAATGCAGCCTCAAAGTCAGAGCCACTGTTAGATCCCTTCCTGCTGGATCAGAGCTCGGGCTGCTCAGCCCTGTCTCCAACACGGAGCCTAAATGTACCGTGAAAAAACCTGGAAATGGAGGCACTTAGGGTTTTAATAAATGGAGATTGACTTAGTTTGAAGCTCAACATCAGATTTCTGCTGTGCCTAAAAGTAAATGCCATCCATTAATGAAGAAAACATGGGATTTTTTTTTTTTATTTTTCATGAAAATAAACACAGAAGAAATTTAAAAGCTACAGCTTGTAGCTTTCTAAGGATTGCTTTTAATAAAATGTGCATGTACCCATTTTCAGGCATGGAAATGCATTAGAATGGGGAAAAAAATGCCTATTCCAGAGCTTTTTTCTCCAGTTTGACAGAAATGCTGCCAAGTTCAGATTGCCCAAGGTGAGGAACATCAGGCATGTTCCTACAGCTTGGCTCTCTGTGGGTCCCTGCTGGGGCACGTGGAAGTGGGTGAACCCCACAGACCAAGCAGAGAGTGGGGAGTGAGCCTGAGAAGGTGATGGAAATTTTTTTTAAAAAGGAAAGGAAAAAAGAACAATCAAAGCTTCCTGATGGCTTTCCCAGCTGATATCAAATACCAGCACCAGCTGGTTGCTGGTGGATGAAGTCCACACAAAAGTGAGGGGTCTGGTTTCTGTCAGCCACAGCAAAAAGGGAATGGGCTGAGCCCCACAAAAGGGCTGCAGCAGTTTTTGGGGAAAGCATTCCCAAGAAAAGCAGGCTTTTCTTTCCACATGTCAGCAAGGGACACCTGCTTACCACCAGCATTTCTGTGCTGGCCGGGGATGGCATGTGAGGGCACGCAGTGCCAGGGGCTGGTGACCACGGAGAGGGAGCGGGCGTTCCCGTGTCTCCAACAGCAAAAAACAACAAATCCCCATGGACTGAACCCATTTCCAAGTGTTTTAACCTCATTTCCACCACTGCATTCCCCTTCCCAGGCTTCCCCACCAAGCACAACAGCAATTCTCACCGCTCCCATCTCCCTGACCTTTCTGGTGTCCTGCTCCCCCACCTCTTACACATGAACGTCACCTGTAAAATCCAGTCCCAGTCAGCTCTCCCTGACCTATGCACCACACAAAAATTCCTCCTGCTAACATCAGACATGCTTGAATTAGCAAGGAAATGAAAACAAGCCACAGGAAAGAAGCGGGCTGGGGGAAAGGTGGGGATGGAATGCTAAGCAATCATGTCAAGTCACGGCTGGCCACATCCCGTTAGCCGTGTCTGAGGGGTCCTTGTGTCAAAACAGCCAAGGAGGAATCCTGCACAGCCAATCCTGCAGCACTTGGACTCTTTTTTTGGGACACAGGCTCCTTCAAGGCATTGGCAGTCAGTGGCTGCACATCCCAGAGCTCCACAGCTCCCCTGCTTTATACCAGGAGAGCCCCGAAACCAGCCAAGGCTCAGCCCTACAAAATCACCACTTTCAGAGATGCTTCACAAAGTTGGGAGAAGGGAGTTTGGAGAGGAATTAACGAGTTTTGCTTGGTATTAGAAATTTGAAAAGTTCTCATAAAAGTCATGAAAATTGAAAAAAAAAAAACCCCAACAACAACAAAAACCCACCACTATTATTTCCAAAACAAGTTTGTTTTCCCTGTTGCTTGTTCTAACACAAACACCAGGAAAGATCCCAGCACTGGCACAAGCAACTCTCTCACCCACCTCATAAAATTGGCTCAAAGTGAGAAAATAAATTCATTTTCTTTTCATCCAGTATCTCCTCAGCTTCTTTTTTGCTTGAGAATCCCAGGAAACAGAGCAGAGGTGAAGACAAGCCTCTCAAGGTTGAGCAGATTGAGGCACTGAACAGTTTCTGTGATTTACCCAAGCAGAACCATAATCCCAACATATTTGCATTTGAAAGTCTGTCTCCCGAATTAATCTAGCCATGACTCCGTGGGGGGTAGGGGGAGACTGTCCTTTAATAGGTGTATATTTATATTTTCTAGTTCAATGAGGTATAAAACTATTTCCAGTACTCGCTCTGCCTTTTTCATTGATGTATTTTTAGTGCTGGGATGTGGTTTTTTCATTGTTAATGCTCTCGATGCCCATCTCCTCCAAGCATCCTTTCAGAAAAACGTGAGCTGCAGGAGCAACAATCACAACTTAGACGAGCTGGGATCCTGAACACACAGGGTGGGCTGCAACAACAACTCTGCAGCAGTCCAAAAAAAGAGAAAACCAGCAGTGTTTGGCTCTTGGTAGGTTGATTAACTGAGAAATGAGGAGAATTTGCTTCCCAGGACAGCCTGTTTGCTCCCCACCACATAAACCAGAAGGGTCTTTATATAGGGGAACTTTTATCAGTTCTTCCTGAGCTCTCCAGATCTGATCACACTGCAACAGTCCAGTCTTCAACGTGACACGGAAAGAAATAAAGTTATATGGAAAGAAATTAAGTGACCACCCTTAAAACAGCTCCACAGGTTATAACCCTGGGAGAAGACACTCCAGAAACGTTAAAGAGCAGATTTAAATCCACGACTTCAAGGAAAATGTGTAGCTACAGATGTGACTCCCTCCTTAACACACTGGACCAAATTCAACTCTGCTCCAACACACCCGGCCCAGCCATGGCTCCCATCTCCAGCCTTAATGAAAGCTTGTCCATGGTTTGAACCCAGCGACAATTAACCTTGACAGGAGGAGATAAGATTCAAGTTTCAAAGCACAGAGGGTTTGCTGGGGTTTTGTGCACTTTCATGAGGCTCTGATTATTATTTTAATGCAGTTGTTTGTGGTTTAGTTTCCTTTTCCTTTTTTTTCTTTTTTTTTTTTTGAACTCCCCTTAATAGTAACATTGAAAAGATAAAAGTTTATGCACTCATGGCAGGAGCCAAAGGATGGCTCAGGTCCAACCTACCTCCACCCCACCGCACTTCCAGACAAGGAGAATCAGACAAAGAGATGCTGTGGAGAGTTTAGGACTGACTGGCCTCAGACTTTTTGGAAAAGGGAGAAGAACTCATTAGGCTAAAGAGAAAGCCAAAAGTCGTTCAGAGAGCGCTTTTTTAGGGGCCTAAAATAAGAAGCCAGCAGATCTCTACACGCTTCCCAGCAGGAAGCCCACAGTCATCCCTAGCACTGCTGATAGCCCCCCGTGCTTGGCAAGGTTCCACCCAACCATCTGGAGCTCATCCACCGAGGTGCAACTCTGAGGAAGGAGACAGAGGGCCTGGCAGAGGTGTTCAGAGAGGAAGAGATCGGGAGGGGGACAAAGGCTTTGGCTCCTGAGCCTCAGCATGGTTTCACTTGGCAGCAACTGAGGGTACATTCCTTGTGCAGATGGTGCAGCTGCCACTGGCATAGGCAGTCCTAGGAGAACTTTAGGATAACCAGCAGTCAGTGCTGACAGCAGCACGTGCATGAAAACCCTCCCAAGAGTGGGGCCTGCTGCGCTTGCATCAGTACCATCGCCACTCACGCCTCGTGTCTCCAGGAACCACAAAGCCACGGCAGCTCCTGCCTCGTGGAGCAATACCTGCATCCCTTCTGTTCTCCCCAGCTGATGTTTTGATCTTGCTGATGCCTTCAGCAGAGCTCCATCCAACTGGGAGCCAGGAGTTGGCCCGGCACCTCCGTGCCTCCTTTGAAGGCAGCAGCGATATTCACCCTCGCCGAGGGTTGTTAATGAGAGCCTGTTCTCTACTGAGGTGGAAGTACAGCTCTGAAGCCTCCACCAGAGCTCTCCAGACAATGCAGCCACAGGAGGTCTTTCAATAAGAGGAAAGAATCAAAGCTGAGGAGTGACCTGGTCAAATCAGCTGGGGAAGGAGATGTAGGGGGGAGGTGGGAGAGAGCAGGCGCACTGCAAGCGTTGCGGTTTTCTTCCCACGGCCACTGGGCAGCAAAGAGCAGTGGCAGAAGAGTTCACAGGTGCTCTCAATATGGGCAAATATCACCTGGAAGGGTTTGCCACCTGTGGGGCTAGAAAATGTGCCACCAGCATAAGAGAAAAGCAAACTAGAGTGCAATATATGGTATTTATTTATAGTCTCTCCAGACACACCTATGCACACTCGTGTCCCCCCTGCTTTGCATTCATGCTGCATGCACTGAAATCACTCATTAGGTTGAATACATGGGCTTCCCTTTTCTCACCCTAAACCTAACCTAGAGGACACCTTGCTGGAGGTGAAGGAGCAGGGAAAAGGAAAAAAAAAAAAGCAGAGGAAAGAGAAATGGACAGGATATTTGCCACGAGGCCACCAGTGGATCACATAACCACGACCCACTGCAGCAAAGCCCAGGCTGAGCTTTTCCTTCCCAACACACACTTCCACGTTAAGGTGAAGCTGCCACATGCCCCATGGAAACCTTTAAAGATGCAACTCGCTCACCTTTCCCCCAGAGCAACTCCTTGAGATTCATCCCAGTATTTCCAGATATTTTGTTCTTTGTTGGCATGCTGTAAGCACACCCATTCCTCTCCTTAAAACTCCTGCAGCTCTCTGCCCTCATGCTAGAAGTGACCACGTACTGCCTGATGACCACCTTCAGGCAGAAACCTGGGAAGCTCCTTTTCCAAGGGCTGTCTAGAGCCCAGGAATGGCTTTTAAAACATGTTGCTCTCACTGAGACCACCAGCCAAAGTTAAGGCAGAGCCTTTTTCTAAAGAGCAAGCCCACAAGAATCTGCTACTATGATTTAAACCACTGGGGAGAGGAGATTGGAGGGCAGAGTGGGGAGGAGGGCAACACCCAGGGATGTTCCTGGCTGAGCTCTGCAGAAAAGATGCACCTGCAGGCAGAACTCAGGCTCCTCCCAGAGCCCAAAGCAGCACCAAACCCACAGCTGCATCGTGTCTTCTTTCAGATTTTCAGCCCCTAGATCAAAGGACAAAGCCACAAGGGCACAGTCATCTGTCTGACCTGTCCCAGATTTTTTGAACTACCCTGGAAAGCTACTGCAAGGGCTTTAGGAGAAAAAAAATGCTCCTGATAACACAGAAAGCCAGGTTTTAATATTGTGTGCATCATGGTGTGGCTCACAGCAGGGCACAAAACCTGGTTCAGAGGGAAAAGTCTTTCTAGTAGACCAGGAGCCTCTAAAAAGGGGGGGAAATGGGACATCACACCTCCAGAAAAACAAGACAAACTGACTGCACGCAGCTTCCAAGCAATAAACGAGCCATGGGCAGCCTTGATTTTTAACAAGACATCACTAACGGTGTATTCCAAACCTAAAGAACAGCTCCCAGGGCCAAACCACCAAACCAGGATTGCTTAAATAAGCCACAGCTTGTGAAAGCTTGCAGAGCAGCGCTCTGAGCTGCTGCTGAGCACGGGATGATCCAGCCTTTGCCACATCCTTCCCTGCACAGCTTTCAAGTGCCAGCCGAGCACGGCGTTTCTCCTGCTGCTGGGCCATTTCAGATCCTTGACCTGCGAATGGTATCACATCTGCTAACTATTATCAGAGGGGGAGAAAGGCTCTCCCTCCTCGCTTCCCTGCTCCAACCCAGCGCAGCACCGTGTTGTGTCTGTGAGAGCTGAAAGCAGCCGGGCTGCAATTCAAACAAATCAGATCTAATCACCCTTATCAGAAGGGTGATAAAATCAGCAAAGCTGAGAGGCTGCAAAAACACGAGGCAAAGAGGTATTTCTTGATGGGCACAGAAAGCCAACACCTCTGAAGAGCTGTTTTCCCCGCAGAGACATCGGATCACAGCGGGGCACTGCTGGAGAGAAGTGTCTATGCGGGTTCTCTGCCGTCTTTTGCAGACCTAAGGAATGTTATTTCCCGAACTCTGCTGCTGAGGAGGGCTCTGAGACACAGAGGGCTGTATTCCACAATCCCCCATAGCTCGTAAATCTGGGACAAAGCAGTCACAATCACTGCAGATGGACTGACACCATGGCAGCCAGACGCTCAAGAGGTGCAGCGATGGTCCAAACAAAATTCAGAGACAGATGCAGGTGCTGTGGAGGTGAGCACAAGTGTTACTTTGTCAGCACAGCTCCCCAGCCCAGAGCTGGAATCTGGCACAGGCACAGAGCTGGAGATGAGGGTTTCCTGAGTCTCAGACCCCCTTTTAGAGGACAGCACAGTCCCGGATGCTCAGAGAAGCACAGTGGGGCTCTAAGGGTCAATCCTCTGTCGGCACATAGCAATATCCCACAGCTGGTTCTCTCTGCCTGGTCAGCGAGCCACTGCCAGCTCCTGAGCCCCAATTCACCATCCCTGTACCACAACAGGAACAGTCCTTGGCAGTTTTCCTGCCTTGGGCTGCCCGGACTTTGGGAACCACGCTTGCGATGAGATTTTTCTGGTTAAGCTCAGCTCCAGAGGAACCACCTGGAGCCCTTGGCCAGCTCCAGGAGAACCTCTGCCTTGCTCTGACTCACCTTCCTGTGGCAGAGGAGCCTGAGAAGCGTCCAGGAGAAGAGCATTTCGCAGGATGAGGCGTGCATGGGCGTGCAGACAGACGGGGAACTTCCTGACACACACCCCTGACCCCGCTCCAGCCAGCGTGACGCAAAACAAAGCTCCACTTACCCACTAGCAGGGAATGTCATGCAGGGATGGAAAAATAAGGGTTGGAAGAGACCTCGGGAGGTCACCTAGTCCAGCTCTGTGCCCCGTTGGAGCAGTCAGCACTGTATTATCCCCATCAGGCATGCATCTAACCTATTCTGAAAGGCTTCTGGTAATAAAAGCAACATATTCCAGGCTTTTGCTATTTATATCCTGATTTCAAGCACTGCTTGGAGAATGGAGGGCACAGAGGGGAATTGCTGCATAATAGCTGGGAATAGCTGCATAATAGCTGAACACTGCATTACTGAAATGTTGCAGGACCCCGGGGGAAGGTGCTAAATAGGTAAGTACATCTCAGTGCAAAATGTAAAGGCAGGGCCACCAGCAAGGTGACCAGGGCACGTTGGAGTGCCCCAATGGGCCTGGCCAGGCCACCTGGCAGGGTTGTGACATCTGTCAGAGCTGCCCAGGGTGGTGGTGCAGTCTCATTCTCTGGAGACATCCAAACACACCTGGATGTGTTCCTGTGTCACCTGCTCCAGGGTGGTCTGGAGGATCTCCAGAGGTTCCTTCCAACCCCAGTTATCCTCCTTCACTGTGCAAGGTGATCTCAGAGCTGCCTGGGCCCTGCAACCAATTGCCTCCCACAGAAGCTGTCCTGACATCCTTCCCAGGGATTAAAAATACCAGGCAAATAAAAAAATGAAGTCGTGTTCTCAGCTGCATGGGAGAGGGGGTCTCGGCAAGATGGGGGTCTGGGCGTATTGACACAAACACGCAGACTTTTGAAAAGAACAGTGGAAACGCTTAGCACAAAATCCCATTAGCAAATAACGGGATTTCTGGGAGCACCATCTGTGCACCACATTGAACACCCGGCCCGGAGCACGGAGACTGAGGCACGTTGCGTACGGAAAGCCAGACAAAAGAATATACAATAATACACAAAGGCAGGGAGAGCACATATAGCATGGGGAAGAAGCCAGAAGAGACTTTTTCCTCCCCATCCTCACAATACCCGAAATCCCATTCCCTTCACAGCCTTCCCACCGTGGCTCCTGAGGCAGCTCACGTCCCTTTGTGCCCACTGTGAGGCCCCGTGACGCTGCCACAGAAGGGGAGAAAGAGCTTTGACGTGAATGAGAATCAGCTGACAAACCAAAGCTGTTGAGTGCGAGGTGACACGGAGGTTTAGCCTTGATGATGTTTTTTTCCCCCCTTCGGGTGTTTTCCAGGGAGGTCTCCTAAATTTCTAAGGCAAGAGATTACCTGGAAAAGGCTCTGTCTCATTCATGAGCTCCAGCAGCAGCAGCAAAGTCCAGAAGAAGCCACACTGGGGTAATTGCGAAACAAAGCAAGAGAGGATTTGGTGTGAGTGGGTTTTGGAGAGCAAAACAAACCCAACTTCACAAGTTGGCAACTTGAAGGAGCCCTGTCCAATGACTCTCGAGCACCCCTTCTCCTCTGCGCTTCCAAACGTCTCCGTCTTTGTCCGCTCTCCCAAGGGCTCTTCAACAGCCTCCTCCAAAACAGCTATTACAGCAATTACTGCAATTAATTGATTTGCATATCCCCAAAGCCTCATCATTAGTGCAACACAGCCAAGCGTGTTAGTGTTTAATAATATCAATCAACAATTATTCATAACATCCCGCCCCGGCAGACCTAAATATAGAGACAAGCATTCATGCGAAAACAAAAAGGAGGGAAAAAAAAAAACCCCAGCAGCTAAACAAAAGAATTAATTTAGAGCAGAATTAGGATCATAGAAACAAGACAGACAAGAGACAAGGTCAGATGTCTCGCTCCCAGCTGATGTGAGACTCTCCCAACCTGCCTGCTCTCACTTACTGAGCGAGCTGCAAGTAAATAAAGTGTTTTTCTCCTTGTAGTAAACAGCCAGAGAGCTGCAATGAGCACAAACACAGTGGGCTAGAGGCAACAAGAGGTGACTGCCACAGCCTGCTGGCCCTGGTTCAGAACAGCACTTCAGCTAAAGCTCAAGAGGGTCCCCGTTCAGGACAGCACTTCAGCACATGCTGAAATTTAAGTACGTGCTCAAATCCTGCTCCTCCCCGGGCCAGGCACGAGTAAAAGGGAAAGGCTGCTATCCAGTTTTCCAGGCTTTTTCAGCAATGCAAGCTGCATCTCCTAGGGGCTGTATGCTCTTTGCCAACCTCTGGATTTGGAGCTGCACAGGGATGCAAGGCCAATGTGAGACCAACACCACCAGGATATCAGAGAGCTGACACATCTTCACCATCCAGGGTGTTTTCCAGGGCTTGGATGTGCCCAGATCCCCCAGCCACCCTCTGATCCCACATGTGCTGCTTCGTCGCTCACTTCAGGGAGGGTTTCAACCACCTTCAGCAGCAGGAGGAGGTTTTTGCAAGAGCCCAGGCTCAGATTACCTTAATGTAATTAACAGGTGTGTTGATCAAGCAAGGAGAACAGATTTTGCTCTGAAACAGCGCCAAGAAAATTCAGGCATTCAGCTCCTCCAGTGGTGTAAATTGATGGAGTACAGCAGGCACCAAAAGCAACGAGGTTTTTACACCGCTGGAGGAACTGGCAAGACCGTGGTGGTACAAAGCCACAGCCTGGCTGCAAGTTCCAGCTTTTCACCAAGCTGGTGGAGTCCTGCTCTGACAATATCCTATTTATTGAAGGAATTAGGCCAGGAGGGGCTCAGGAGGTGCTTCCCACTCTGGCGGAGGCACCCGGACCTGGGCAGGAATGTTCTTAACCTTCATCGCTCACGGCATCCCAACCATCCAGCAGCATCAAAGCCATCTTAATCTTCCTTCATCCTCACCCAGTGCATCCCAAGGTCCCTCAGACAGCTCTGCCAGCACAATTCTGGGGTGGCAAACAGTCCAGGTATCGCAGAGGGCGGCAGGAAAGATGGATCTGGCCATGAGGAGAAATGTGGGAGCAGGGAAGGAGCAACTCTACCCTTGCTTCCCACCCTTTGGCACTGAGACAAGCTCTCCAGCACACTTCTCCCTCTGCTTTGGCTCTGTCAATCCCATAGTCAGATCCCAACACTGTAAATCACATCAGCCTGAGCAGAGGACACCCAACTTCCCAGCTCTGGGCCCAGGGCTCTTGTTAAAACTACTGACTGCAGACTAAACAAAGCTTTTTTTACCCTGCCCACAGTCTGGACTCCTAACTGGAGGCTCATCCAGCATGAAATCTACTCCCATTCCTTCCCTACCCCTCCCTGCCTCCATCGGTGCCGATGCTGGGGGAGATTATTGTGCCTCGATGGTAGGAAGGAATAAAACTCAACGTCTCATTGGCAGCACTCTAAATAGAAAAAGAAATAAGATTTTAGAGCCCCCTTGCCTTTTGTTGGCCTTCCAACTTCCCCCCAGCGCCTGTAGCCACACACAACGAGCCGGGAGGTGTGCCCAAAGCAGAAGCAGGAAGCAAAGCAAACTACAATTGCAGTAAACCACTTCAAAAAGGCTTCGGTTTCGCTCAGAGTGCCTTGAAAGGAAACTCGACGCCTCATCCTTCATCTTTCACGCGTTTTAAAAGAAACATTATTCTGATTGTCTGGGTTTTTCTTGGGAAATAAAGGGTTTCTGGAAGTCAGAGTTTAAAAGCAAAACATAAATAGGAAATATAAATGCTTCCTTACACCCATATTCGGGTTGTTTGTGAAAATCCCCAGCAGCTTTCACTGCCTCCCAACAGCGACTGAGATTTTAGGAGAAAAGTAATGAGAGGCCACACTGCTATTTTCCAGAAGAACGTGGAAGGGGAAATCCAGAACAACTAAGAGCACAATGCTGAGGACCTTAGAGACAAGTTTGCCTGGGGCAAACATCTCCTAACTGCTGTAATTACCGTGAAAGGTCATCAAGGACACCTCCCCGTGCACACTAGAAAAATTCATGTGAGCATTTCGTGTGGTTAGCGCAGCTTTTCTAGCAGAGTTCTGACATGGAGCCACACAAGATGACATCAGCAAGCAGGCATTCCCCTCGCAAAGAGCACGGCTGAGGACATGAAGCACCTTCCAACTCCTTGCTCTCCTGCTTTTATACACGGCCATTAACAAGTGCTGCAAAGCGACCAAAAAAACGGGGGTAAAAAGCAAAGGCTGCACCCGCATTGACAGCAGTGAGGACAAAAGAGCTCAGTCTGCAAATATAATTGGATTTAAGAGCCAAATTTCTCCCGGGACCTGGCTGCTGGGAGGTTCTCCTGTGTCCCATGATCCAGCAGGAGCTGGCTCGTGCCCACAGTGCCTATGGGGTGGCAGCCAGATCCCGGCACACGGCAGCTCGGCAGCCCCGGGACGCGCTCCACTCGCACACCGACGTCCACGCGCCGCTCTGCAGCTTCGGGGGGGCCTTAATGAAAGGCAGATGCAGAGGGAGGGTTGTAGGAATGTTTATCCTTAGGTGCTTCCCTCCTCGGGTCCCCACCAAGGAGGGAGAGCCAGAGGATGGGCTGCTGAGGAGAGGGGTCTCTCCACGGCTTCATCCCTCTCCTGGGACACCCCAGGGACACTCCGAGCAAGGAATCCTTCAAACCCTGCCCTCCTCCCTGCACAGCATCTGGGGCTGGCCACATCTGGCCACGGCACACGCAGGCCTGGCCACCTGGTTTCACCTGTCTCAGGCAGAATGATTATTTTGGGGCTGGACTGCTTCCTTCAGAGTCCCACATCTCATTTTCAGAGGCGGACAGGGGGAGAAAGCCTTTGACCCGTCACAGGCCTTTGGGAGGACTCGCTGTTGGCATCTGCCTCTCTTGGCAGGGTGAGTGTACAGTCATTTAGGCTGGAAGGGATCCTCACAGGCCCATCTGCTCCAAATCCCTGCTCCAAGAAGCAGGAAACAAACCCAGCACGTCCCCTGTGCTCGTGCAGCCAAAGGCACAGGTGGGGGACACGTGAGGAGCAGGGAAGGATGCAAGAGACCTCAGCACAGGAAAAATCCTGCTCAGAGCACTGGGCAGAACAAATCTCCTGGGTGAGAAGAGGCTGCTAAAACACAAGTAGTCCTGCCCGAACACCTCAGCTCTAACCTCTCGCTCCAGACACAAAGAGCCCTCCCCAAAATGCAGGTTTTAGCCCTCAAGTCCCATCCAAAGAAACACTCAAGCAAAGATCTGAGCTGTATCTGCAAAAACAAGTGTCCTCAGGGCTTTTTTTTCTCTAAACTTTACCTCCTTCCTCCCAGACCTGGTGGCATTGTTGTGCACCTCACGAAGCAGACCTGTCCCAGCAAGGGCCCACCTGCTTCATTTACCCCAAGTAGCCAACCTGGGAAGAGCTGGAACTGCTGCCTCAGAGGTGTCCCACCACGACACACTGGTGTCAAATAAAGCAAATGCTGCAAAGCCACTGTTTAACTGAGCAAATTCACCTGTTTCATACTTTGTGATGCAGGAAGCTGAAAAAGCCCTTCTCCAACTCAGACCAAACCTTTCCCTGTGCTCATTCCCAGTGACAACCTCGCAGCAGTTATGAGCTGTTCCTTCTCTGGCCTTTTTATTTCATTCCATCACACCAAAAGCAGAGCTGGGCCTGGAAATTAAATTGCACCCACCAGTTTCATTCATAAATTTGGCTGCACGACCACAAAGTGAGCTATTGTTGTTATTTCTCACAGTTTACCACCTCCAAGCCAAGGAGTATTGTTTTTATTGCTATTGTGAGAACAACAGCAGGGGAAAAAAATAATCCTACGCTTCCCTTCCCCTCCCAATCAAATATAATAGAGAAAAAAAAAAAACTGAACAGGGCGGATGTTGGATCCTCAAGGATTTTTATTTTGTTTTTGGAGCTATCTACAGGAGCTCAGCCTGGTGCTGCAGGTTTCTGAGTCTGAATTTTTATCAATGGGCTGCACTGGGTCCATTTGAAAAGCCGGCAGGTGTTCGAACAATGAAGCAGGGCTGCCTCTACATCTGGGCCACAAAAGTCATCGCCGTGTTTACAAGAAACAGGATAAGCAAGAAAACATCCTGCCACAGGCACCTAAAAAGCTGCAGCCCCTTGTTTTTGTTTTTTTTTTTTCTCACACTGGGCTGTTTATTTATAGCACGAGAAGTTGAACCGGGAGGAGGAAAAAAGAAGTGAGAGGTTTCTCACTCGTTTCCACGCAGGAGTGACGCACGTGCAACGCGGCAGGCGCTGCGCCGGTATTGTCCCTTCAGCTCTGGGTGGGATCTCATTAACCCCTCAGCTCTGGCTGCAGTTAATTAAAGACCAGGGCACTGCCTGCTGGGTTTGCTTCATCGATGCCACCGTGTCAGTTAAACCTGACTCATTCCGGGACACCCCGGAGGGAAACTGAGTCACCCACCACATGCTGGTAATAATGTCCCTAGAGCCTAAACTCACAGAGATTATGAGGGGGGATCAGGGAAATTCCTCATCCTCAGCACTTTAGGTTGGATCCTGAGGGCCAGCAGAGCAAGAGGCTCTTCCAGAGCTTAGAGAAGACATAGAGGAGCCCCTGTGAAGGAGCTTCTTCCTTTGCACAGTGCCCCAAACACACCTGCAGAAACCAAAGGTTGCCACCAAATTTCAGCTGCTGATGACTTGTGGCCCCCTACAGAATCACTGTATTTTGGGGGTTCTCTCTCATGACATTTTGCTCTGCTTGCTTTCAAGTTTTAAACAAAGCAGGACACATCCCATTTAGTAACAAGATTATATTTTTTAATCAAATTCATTCAAATTCATTGAAGATGCATCACAGTGAAACCTCCAAAATGTTTCTCACCATCCTTAAGAGCAACTCGGGAAGCTCCAAGGTATTTCTGCCTTCCAGACTAACACTTTGCGACTCAAGCCATCTTTATGCCCAGCAAAATGAAGTATTCCCTCACCTCGTGTCCTCCTTTCCCTGCTTTAATAGTTTCACTTCTGGAAGCCTTCAGAACACACCAGTTAGAGCCCCCCCCTCAAAAAGCTGGGGAAATGAGAGCTGAGTGAGCTGCTCAGCCTCTCATGGAGTTTGACTTCCTTGCTTTTGAGCTGAGTCAAAGAGGATTAACTCAACAGGTGTTTTACTGGAGAGTGGGAGGGAAAACAGAACAAAACACAATGAAACAACTGCCTACATGCACGAATAGCAGATGAATTCCTCCTCCTTTTCTGGGGAATGAACTGCTAAAGCAGATGGCAAACATCCCCTTCTCCTCCAGCCCTGAGTCACTCTCAGTTCTGGCTTTAAACACTTCAAGTCCCAGAGCTCAAATGCTTCCCTTCGGTCAGGTCTAGAAGGGGATCTTACTGATGCAGACTTGACCTCTGAAGGGTTGAGCTGCTTCCACTGCCCCTGACTCGTGGTCTTCTGCACCCTGGTCATGCTCAGAGACACCAGCTGGAGTGCAAAGGACTTTCCAGCAGCCTTGTGCATTGAGTAGGATGGCTGAAGCCTGGACTGCTGCGCTGTAAATTCATGGTAACACCTCACAGCTCTTTTTTCATCAGCAGAAAGACCATCAGACAGCACAGGAATAAACAGAGACCAGGATCTTCCTCCCCTTTGGGCCATGGAAGGCAAGTTATGAGTCGCTGGTCTGATTTCTCATCAACCCAGGGCTCTCCAGCTGGTCCCACCAAAGCTCCTGTTGGCCACAGCATGAGACGAGGGGGCTTGGGTCAGCTGAAATCCCACTGCAGCTGGAGGGAGCAGACAGCAGCTGAGGCTGTGTAGTGTTTGCATGAGAATTTCTTGAAGCTTTCAGTGATTAATGTGCACACAGAACCGGTATTAACAGCCAAACTTTGTCATTTTTCCATCAAAATCATGAGAAAAGCACATAAAACACTTCAGATTGCTGATGGTGAGCCTATAAAGTGAGGAAGTGGTCAGAGGATCTGTGTATCTTAGCAGAACTGAAAAGGATCTGTCTAGAAGTGCCATTCCACAGGCCATACCGAATATATCTTCACAAGAAATGCTACTTATTGCCAATATTTGGGTTGCAGGATGATATAGAAGCGAACTTTGCCCCTGTAAGTGACTAAAGCTTGACAGAGGGTTTGTGTGAATGTATTAAAAACTCCTGAGCTGAAGCCAAACGTTCAAGCCAACCAAAGTCTGCTTACAAATTACTTGGATAATTGCCAGAAGCCCGAGTCTGATCCCTTTTTCTGTTTTTCTCACCCAAAAAAACATCTGGTGTGTGTTGCCAGTCTGTATTGACTGCTCTCTTGGTGCTGTAGGCATCTCTAGGAACAGCATCCTATAGAATTAAATAGCTGAGCGCTGACGAACTGTTGTCAATGCAGAATAAAATCAATACGCTCCCTGTTGTGCCATAATGATACAGAGCTGGCACTATTTGAAGCAGCTTCTTTGGAAAGCTTTAATTTTATCAAACAACACTCTTTCAGGAGAGATGATTTGGGGTTTTGCTTTTTAACAAAGAGGGAAGTGGAGTGCGGCACACGGCACTTAATATCTGGCTGAGATTTAAAACGCATGCTCCTTATGAAGTGTGACATTTTATC
The DNA here is from genome assembly GCA_014706295.1 of Lycocorax pyrrhopterus obiensis. NCBI lineage: Eukaryota > Metazoa > Chordata > Aves > Passeriformes > Paradisaeidae > Lycocorax > Lycocorax pyrrhopterus. The sequence goes on from JACSVZ010000009.1 coordinate 194,378, forward strand.
CCTGAAGCCACAGGAACATTTCCCACATTTAAGTGATAGAGGGGAAATTCTTCAAATTAGATTTGAACTTTATACCTTCTAATTCTGCTGCAATCCTCCTCCTCCATGTACCACGCTCGGGCCTGATGAACACGCTGTTATATCAAAGCCTAACAGACCTGAGGGCTGACAAATCCCCTTCACTTAGCCTGGAAGTAAGCAGCAAACCTCCTGGAGATCCAGGAGTCAGTGTTAACTGGAAAAAACAGCCCAGCCACTGGTCACAAGGCTAAATGAAGCGGTCAATGCGCCCCTCCTGGGTGTCTCCGTGAGCTGGAAGCCAGCACTGAGGCCACATGGCTGACCCAGGTCCCCAAGGTTTGCAAAGAGCCACCCAGAGCTCCTTTACACACTTCTATCCAAGCCTGAAGGAAAACCAAACACCCATCTGCAAGGAAGTCATGGTCAGAGGGAGGGAGCACCTCTCCTACTAAGGTGCGCTGCAAGAGCTGGCGGTGTTCACCTGGAGAAGAGAAAGTTCCAGGGAGACTTCAGAGCCCTGAAGAGGCTCCAAGAGATCTAGAGAGGGACTTTGGACAAGGGCCTGGAGTGCCAGGATAAGGGGGAATGGTTTTAAACTGAAAGAGGACAGGGGATAGATGGGATATTGGGAAAGAATTAGGGTGGGGAGGCTCTGGCACAGGGTGCCCAGAGAAGCTGTGGCTGGCCCATCCCTGGAAGTGTCCAAGACCAGGCTGGATGAAGCTTGGAGCAATCTGGGATAGTGGTGGAATGGGATGATCTTTAAGCTCCCTTCCAACCCAAACCATTCTGGGATTCTGTGAAGCCCTGAGCAACAAATCCCCAGGCTTGCCCACCACAAGGTCCTGCTTCTCACTTTCCAGACTCAGAGGTTTGCTGTGCAACTCAGTGTCAACCAGGTCCCCATCTGGGGACAGCTGTCCTGCTGTAAGTGCTGTCACAGCCACGGGCCCTTGTGGGAGAGCTCCTCTGCTGAGCCCTTCAGGATGAGAGGGACCCACAAAGATCATCAGGCCCAGCTCCTGACCCTGCACAGGACACCTCAGCAATCCAACCCTGTGCCCCAGAGCCCCTTCAGAGGAAGCTGCAGACCCCGGTGAGGTCTGACCTCAGCCTCCTCAGGGCTGAACAAGCCAAGTGCCCTCAGCTGCTCCTTGTACAGCCCCTCCACCATCTTCTGTCCCTCCTTTGGATGCTCTCTAACAGCTTTAGATCTTTTTTATCTAAAACTGCCCCAGCACCTGAGGTTAGGCCAGCCCAGCCGAGAGCAGAGTGGGACAATCCCCTCCCTGGCCTGGCTGGCCATGCTGGGCCTGATGCCCCAGGACAGGGATGTCCCTCCTGGCTCTAGGGCACTGCTGACTCAGATCCAACTGGCCACGGACCAGGATCCCCACATCCCTGCTGCTCTCCAGCCTCTCATTCCCCACTGTGCCCGTGCATCCAAGGCTGCCCCATTCCAGGGGCAGAATCCAGCACTCGTCTTTGTTAAGCTTCACAGGGTTGGTGATTGCCCAGCCTCACAGAGCACGTCCCACCCTACATCCCAGGCTCTCACACCTGTCCCTGTCCCCACACAGCAAACACAATCCTTGACTCCCAAGAGGTGGCCCAAAGCCTCAGCTCACCATGGACGGAGGAAGCCCTGACCCACAGCCTCTCCCTCTGCATCTCTCTGGGCCAGCAACACTCACGAAAAACCCACCCCACCTTCCACCCTGTGCCTTGAGGGGCAGTCCAGACCTCTGGAAGTGCTTTGAAATACAAGTTGCAAAGGCAGAACGTTACTCCCATTACGTTGCTTGCTTTCCTTAAGCCCTGCTCAGTAACAGACAGGTGCACTAAGCTCCTTGCCAGGGACCCACATTGAGAGGAACAAGACCCTCCAGTTTTACATTTTACCCCCTTTGTACGCTCACCAGTCACCTCTTAAGCTCGTAATAAAAGCCTTTTTTGAAAAATGATGGCACCTAGTTTCCAAGGCAGCAGCACTTTTAAGCCCGTGTTTGCAAGAGCCTAAGGAATTAGAGATGCCAAAAGGCACAGGCCGTATAAAACCCGTCCCCTGTTCCTGCTGCACAGATCAAATAACACAGTTGGAGTTTTTAATGCAACACGAGCTGAACGAGGAAGTGGCCAGTGATGCTGTACAAAAAATGTACAATGAGTGGGATAACAACTACAAATCCCTTTAATCTCTGGTCTTACCTCGACATCTCAGACTGTGTGGTGCCTGCAGGGATTATCGGAGATGTGTGAGTCCCGAATGGAAAGAGGGAGATGCTTCATGGTGTTCACTGACCATCAGTGGTCTGCTGGACCTCAGCTGCAATTCAGCCTGCAGTGACCACAAAATCCCAGAATCATTTTGGTTGGAAAAGACCTCCAAGACCATCAAATCCAACCTGTGACCAGCACCCGCCTTGTCACCCAGCCCAGAGCACTGAGTGCCATGTCCATGAGCTCCTTGGACACCTCCAGGCATGGGGACTCCACCACCTCCCCAGGCAGCCCCTTCCAATGCCTGAGCACCCTTTCCATGAAGAAATTCCTGCTGATGCCCACCCTGAGCCTCCCCCGGCCCAGCCTGAGGCCGTTCCCTCTCCTCCTGTCCCTGTTCCCTGGGAGCAGAGCCCGACCCCTCCCCGGCTGCCCCCTCCTGTCAGGGAGTTGTGCAGAGCCACAAGGTCCCCCCTGAGCCTCCTTTTCTCCAGGCTGAGCTTTGAGGACAGCACAGCCCAGGCAGACCTGTGTCCCCTACACTTCAAATTACTGCAAAGCTCAAGGACTCAACTGGAAACCTACAGCAAACCAGAACCTCTCCCACTCCCTTTATAAATGTCTATTTTCTGAGGCTAAACCAATTACTTATTCTCAGTCGTACACAGCTCCCATTTCAGCTCAAAACCAGGCTCCTTTCCCATGGAAAAAAAAAAAATAAAAATCAACTCTACTCATTTCATAATTAATTTTACTGCACGAACTTTCCCAGCAACACAACTCATTTTTTTCCCCCAAGTTCTCTACAAACTGATGAAAACAAAAATCCCCTCAGCCTCCCTGCACGCTCTCACGTACATCACTTCTTTGTAGCTTAATTTCCCATTTTTAAAAGGAAGACATTTGCTTTCCTCCAACTTTTTTGGGAGGGGGGGAGGGTGGAGAAGGCATGTGGGGAAGTGAGCAATGAGCATTATTTCATCATTAATACAGCTTCCAGCACAATAAAGACAATCTTGTGCACTGTGACACCGAGGTGCTAACAGAGGGCAATCAATTCAGATTAAAAATTAACATCCACGTCATATCAAGCCATCTCGGTGCTCTCACTTCAACTTCTTCGGAAATCTTCCTACTTTTTTTATTGCAAACACATGCAATAGGTCAGTCAGTCCTTAAAACCACACATGCTGATGGAGACAGCACTGCTGGGACTCTGCAGGTAAAACTTTTGGCTGAAAAAACACAGTTTGGCATTAAAAGTGGCGTACAAATGCCAGCATTCATGGAAATAAAAAGGCAAGGTTCCTATCCGGGCAGCAAAGGCTGGAATATGTTATTAAAATAGAACAAAACACAAGGTACTTACTGCTTGTGAGACCCTCCTGACCTGCACATGGATGAGGATCGGGCACTGGAAGGAAGCAGACAAATTTCTCATGTTAAATTTCAGCGTGAAGAACCCCGTTGATATTAACACAGCAAATTACAAGCGGATTTTACAGCATTTTCCAACCTCAGCACGAAGAAAATGCAACAAGTTCTCCTAAAAAAACCCCACTGATCCAATACACTTAAAGAAATGATGTGCTGGGCATAGTCATCATATGGCTTCAAAAATAATATCCTTAGATGCTTTTATTATCGTCTTCAAGATTCATGTTTTCAAGCTTTTCCTCCAAAACCAGGGTGGGGGGCTAGGAACTTTATTTCAAAAACTTGGTAGCCAAGAGTCTCACCTAATTATGTGAGCTGGGGCTTCAAGGGGGGAAAAAAGAGGAGAAAACAATAAAAGGAATGCAGACACAGAGATGTGTGGCAAAAAATAAGATCACTGGCAAAACACTCACTGTCCCAAACTTCTTGATTTTTTCCTTCTCACTGGCTCTGTGGAGGAGTGCATTTTCCCCAAAAAAATCTGTGCTGTAATCCTGTCCTCTAAACTGGTTTTTAAGTGGTAAGGGAATGGAAGGCCACTAGAAAGTTGCCTCAATAGGTGCGTGGGGAAAGAAATAAGGAAAAGGGAAAAGAAAAAAAGAAAAAGGGGAAAGAAAAAGAGGAGGGATGGAGGGAAGGAAGGAAGGAAGGAAGGAAGGAAGGAAGGAAGGAAGGAAACGGGCACAAGCCCTTGGGGGGTGAAATAACAGGGAGGGAGGAAGGAAAATAAGGGGAAAAAAGGAAAATATGGGAAAAGGGAAGAAAAGGGAGGGAAGTAAAATATAGGAAAGGGGAGAAAAGGGGGGAAAAGGAAAATACAGGAAAAGGAAAAAAGGAAAATAAAGGGAGGGAAATAAGGGGGGGAGAGAAACTAACAGGGGGTTGTGAAAATAACAGGGGGGAAAATGAAACTAACGGGGCAAAGAGTGAAACTAAGAGGGGGTTGACACGACACTGACAATGACTGCAGACGCTTTTAAACTAAAAAAACACAAGAAAACATTTAGATCAGGTACACAGAAAAAATTCTTCCCTGTGAGGGTGCTGAGGCCCTGGCACAGGGTGCCCAGAGAAGCTGTGGCTGCCCCTGGATCCCTGGAAGTGTCCAAGGCCAGGTTGGACATTGGGGCTTGGAGCAGCCTGGGACAGTGGAAGGTGTCCCTGCCCATGGCAGTGGTGGAATGGGATGGGCTTTAAAGTCCCTTCCAACCCAAACCATCCCGTGATTCTGTGGGGGGAAAAAAAAAGGTGGAAAAAAGAGGGGGTCAGAGCCTGAAGCTCCCTTTTCTCCGAGGAGAAGCCGCGGGCAGGGCTCGGCCCCCCCGGGCCGTGTCCACGGTAACGCCGCGGCCGCCGCTCCTCAAACGGCCGCGGGCGGCTCGGGCCGGGCTCGCGGCTGTGCCGGTGCCGGTGCCGGCCCAGCGGGACTCGGGCTCGGTACCCCGGGGCTCCAGGGCCGTGTCGGTGTCGGTGCCGGCCCAGCGGGACTCGGGCTCGGTACCCCGGGGCTCCAGGGCCGTGTCGGTGCCGGCCCAGCGGGACTCGGGCTCGGTACCCCGGGGCTCCAGAGCCGTGTCGGTGCCGGCCCAGCGGGACTCGGGCTCGGTACCCCGGGGCTCCAGGGCCGTGTCGGTGCCGGTGCCGGCCCAGCGGGACTCGGGCTCGGTACCCCGGGGCTCCAGGGCCGTGTCGGTGCCGGTGCCGGCCCAGCGGGACTCCGGCTCGGTGCCCGTCGTCGTGGGCTCCGTCTCGGTGCCGACCCAGCCCTCAGCATGTCCCAGGCGTGAGTACCCCGGGGCGCGGGGGCTGAGGGGCGAAAATGCCCTCAGAGAGGGTAAAACACAGCCCCGGGGGGGAGGAGGCGGGTTCACCCCCACAAAGCGACCGCGTCATCTCAGGAAAACCAGGCAAATATTAATGTTATCCACTCAGGCCCTTTTTTGCAGAAGGTTCCTCTCTTACAGCCCACAGTTCGCACGTCATGTCTTGTTTCCCCCTAGTAATTTCAGCACAGCGCAAAGCTTTACAAGTCCGTCTGCAACAACCAGACAGCGATGACGGCACTGGATCAAAGTGCCTGCAAGGAGCTGTGCTCATTCCCCCAGAAACATCACTCCAAGCCCACATATTAAGCAAGTATTATGATTATCATTGTTGCTGTGCTACAGTGCTGGGAGCTGAACTACGAGCATCTTGCATGATGTTATCCACCAGTGTTGTGCTGCTTGCTGCTTCCAGCTCCGGCAGCACACCCCAGTTTGGGGAGGCTCTTTTTCCCAGTTCTGAGCTGGATATGGCTGGTTCAAGTTCAGTAAATAATAGTACATTAGAGAAAAAAAAAATTTAACACCTCCTGGGTATTTGCTACCTCCTTCTGCTCCTCTCCTTCACATGGACCATATCCAAACTGCTGCCCCAGCAGGTTGTGAGCAAAGCCTTTCCTGGCATCTTTGCCATGGTCTTCCTCCTCTGGCATCAGTGGTACCAACCTTAAAGCCCCGTTTCTTTTGCTCTTTCCAAACTCCCAGCTTTTTGCCAGGTAAAACCCCTTCAGATTCTAAAACATCCTTCCAAATTCAGAACCAGAGCAGCTCGCCTTGTCACCAACAGCTTGGGTTTCACAGAACTATTAAGGTTGGACAAGACCTGCAAGATTTCCAAGTCCAAGCTTCAACCAAACACCACCAAAACATATCACTAAGTGCCACATCTACTTCCAGGGATGGTGACTCCACTGTTTCCCTGGGCAGCCTGTTCCAATGCTTAAGTACTCTTTGAGTGAAGAAATTTTTCCTAATATCCAATCTAAACCTTTCCTGGCTTAACTTAAGGCCATTTCCTCATCCTAGCACCAGTTGCCTGGGAAAAGAGGCTGAGCCCCAGCTCACCACGACCTCCTTTCAGGCAGCTGCAGAGAGCAATCAGGTTTCCCCTGAGACTGTTTTCTCCAGCCTTCTTTTCTCCTCTCCTGCCTCCACACATTGGCAGCCCCAGCCATACACCACTGAAAACTCCACTGCTTTCCAGCCAGGCAGCTCCTTGGTTCAGGAGAGAAAGGTGGGGTGAGAGGAATAAAGAACAACATCCCCAAGGGCAGGGCAGAGACTGTCTGGGGTTGTGTCCAAGGATAGACCCAGCATAGACTCCTGCAGGCATAAGTTTTAGGAAAGCTTGGTTAGATCCCTGGTGGATCCAATGCAGGGCTTGTGTAAATCATGCCTAACACTCTCATGAAATCACTTAAGGGAAGATCACAGTGTAGGGGGGAGTTATCTGAATTGTGCTCTTTAAAAAAAAAAAAAGATAAAGGAAGGAAAAAAAAAAAACACACCACAAAAGTAGTGTTTGACCTGTTCCTCAGAGTTATCTTGGAATCTGTCATTCCTACCCAGTCTCTGAGTCATGGCTGCTGTTATTTGAGCCAGATTAACACCAAAGGAATTAAGCTGAGCAGAGCTGGAAATATACTTGTGCTTCAACTGCTTTGAGCTCAGTTTAATTTTAATAGAGATGGGACTTTTAGCATTTCCTATGGCATTGCCAGCACTGAACAGCAAACCCATATAAACACAATCATCTGTCCATACCACATGACAAAAACACACATCCAGTCCTGGTTCTGAGCAAGGTGCTGGTGAGGGACTCCAGTTTGGTGTTGAAGCTCCTTGGCTCAGGTTGCTGTAATGACACTGTAGCTGTGCACAGCACAGGATTTATGGCTGGGCTAATCCAGCCCTTGCTAAACACCAGTCAGAGTTGGATCTCAAATAAGGTACCGAGGCTACTCTTAATGTGGTTGGTTGCAGGGAGGTTATGCTGGCTGTGTACCATAAATCAGAGTTGTTTAGGTTGGAAAAGCCTTCTAAGATCATCAAGTCCAAGCCTTAACCCAGCACTGCCAAGGCCACCATTAACCTGTGTCCCCAAGTGTCACATCCAAATGGCTTTTAAATCCCTCCAGGGATAGGGACTCCACCACTGCCCTGGGCAGCTGTGCCAGGGCTGGACAGCCCTTCCCATGAAGAAATTTTTGCTAACATCCAGTCTATCCTATATCCTCCAAGTAGCTAAAGGGGGCTTACCGGAAAGCTGGGGAGGGACTTTTCACACAGGTATGAAGTGACAGGACAAGAAGGAATGGCTTTCAGCAGGAGGACAGGTTTAGATTGGATCTGGGGAAGAAATTCCTCCCTGTGAGGGTGGGGAGGCCCTGGCACAGGGTGCCCAGAGCAGCTGTGGCTGCCCCTGGATCCCTGGAAGTGTCCAAGGCCAGGCTGGACACTGGGGCTTAGAGCACCCTGGGATAGTGGAAGGTGTCCCTGCCCATGGCAGGGGTGGAATGAGATGAGCTGTCCGGTCCCTTCCAACCCAAACCATTCCATGATTCCATAAACCTTCCCTGGTGCAACTTGAGGCCATTCCCAGTGTATTTTAAATGCCACATGACAAAAATGTCTTATAACAACCTGCTGTCCCTGAAGGCAGTGAAGCAAAGAGCTAAGAATGAAAGAGGGTTATGAGAAAGAACTTTGGTTCTTCAGAAATAGAAATGCTACACAGCTTTCCTTGAGCTTGAAATAAACCTTGAGCTCTGAGGCACATTCACCATCCTCAAGGCCCCGTGATTCTAAGAGGTGTGGGCTAAAGCACAAAATGTTAATTCCACTGCCTCAGGAAGCTCTGTGTCAGGGCAGAGAGGATGCTCAGAAAGCAGCAATGTTCTCTCAGGGTCAGTAAGTCCAGCAGGCAGCCCAGGGAAAAGTCAGCATGTTCAGACATGCCTGGCATTTCCTAGGGACTGTCCCAGCACTCTGGAGGGAGCAGAGCCATTAAGAGTAGGGTGATTAAAAAGTGCTGGAGTATCTCACTTCCCAAAGCACTCAGCCCCAGCATTTGCATGCAGACGTACCTTCTGTTCCAGACACTGGAGATTCACAGAGATGCTGCTGCATTTATGTTTTCCTGCTGTGTTTCCTCCTCTTTTATGGATTTGTTTACCATCTCCTTGACCCGTGGGATCCTGACCAGTGATTTCTTACCTCGCCCCTGACAGCCCTAGTCCAGACACGTCCAAAGCCGAGTCTTGGCACTGCTACCACTCCTGCCAGGTTTTAATCAGCTACAAGACATTTGCCACTGCCACCAAGGAGCTTTAAACAATCAAAGCGCTTTAAAATTTAATCTCGTGTCACAAATAGAATTTATATTAATTCACTGCTTAAATATTGATCTAAGACAAGATCCTGAGCATCTCCCCTCCTGCTTCCGACAGCAACAACCAAAGCAGAGCTCTGTGTTTTATATCACATCCCCGAGGCTCAGCTGAAGAAAATTAAGGTTGCAAAACCCAAATGTGAAAAAATGTCGGTGCAACTTCTAATCCCCTCTGCTCTCCCCCACGTTAGGATGCAGTTTCTGATGTTGTGATCACATCCTATTTTCTTCCCACGGGGCCCCAGCCTCATTCAGCCATTGGGCCGTTGTTGAATATTTCTTTTTATCCCCTCATTCAGCGTCTGGCCCCAGGCCATATTCTTCAAATTCCATCTAAACGCCACAATTATTAGCTTCCTCCTGGGCATTCCTTGCATGTTCTCTCTCATACATCTCCCAAGCAGTCACAGATTCGTCTTTGCCCCTCTTTCCACCCCTGGTGAGCATTAGCACATCATCTTGCTTATGTTAAAGCAGGAAATCAGAGACAGGATCGAATTGATCACAGCTAAGACTCAAAGCTGCAACTCCCTCCTGTGCCTCCCTTCATCCTTAATGAGCAGGTAGGGAAAGATCTTGTGTATTACTCGTTCAGTGTCTCCTCTGGGAAAAAGCATTGTCAGTGGAAATATCCCAGCAGCACTTGTGCTAGAAAACAGGGAAAGAAAAGGCCCCAGTTTTCAAGAAACTGAGTAGATTGTGTCAGCTTTGAGCTTCAAGCCTCCTGCTCCTGGCAGGAGTAGAGCAGCACCCAGACACAGCCCTTTGTGCATGGAATTGGAGGCAGCTGGATGGGTAACTGCCCCTTCCTTTTCTAAGGAAGAGAGGAGGGGAAAAAAAATGGCACACATAGGGTGGTTAAAGCTGAAATAAACTTTGCTGCCACAAGCAGTAGAGTGTGAGAGTGTGTTACAGGCAAATACTGCTTGGAAGGAAGAATTCTGCTTGCAGAGGAGAGGACGCTGCTGTTCATATAGCACAGACTGGTTTGGGTTGGAAGGGTCCTTAAAGCTCATCCCATCCCACCCCCTGCCATGGCAGGGACACTTTCCACTGTCCCAGATTGCTCCAAGCCCCAATGTCCAACCTGGCCCTGGACACTTCCAGGGATCCAGGGGCAGCCACAGCTGCTCTGGGCACCCTGTGCCAGGGCGTCACCACTCTCATGGGGAACAATTCCTTCCCAATATCCCATCCATCCCTGCCCTCTGGCAGTGGGAAGCCATTCCCTGTGTCCTGGCCCTCCAAGTCCTCGTAAATAGTCTCTCCATCTTGCAGGCTCCCTTCAGGCACTGGAAGGCCGCAATGAGGTCACCCCAAAGCTTCTCTTCTCCAGGCTGAACATTCCCAGTTCTCTCAGCCTTCCCCCATGGAGCTGCCCCATCCCTATGATCATCTCTGTGCCTCCTCTGGACTCTCTCCAGCAGCTCCACATCCTTCCTGTGCTGGGCCCCAGGGCTGGATGCAGCTCTGCAGGTGGGGTCTCACCTGAGCAGGGCAGAGGGGCAGAATTCCCCCTCTCCTGCTGCCCACACTGTGGGATCAGCCCAGGGCACGATTCTCCTGCTGACCCCAGAGGGAAGAGCAGCCTCCAGCCCAGGCAGGAGCTGCAGCCTGAGGGACAGGAGGGCAGCCTTTGGAGCATCTGACAGCCCAAAATAGCACCTCCCACACCTTAACTGCTTTGCCATGTAGGAAAACATGGGGGGGGGGGGTTTGTCAGAAAACTGTAAGAAAGCAGTTCTTTTTCCTGCCAGCCTTGTGAGTTTGGCTGGAGCAGGTGCTTGAGACCTGCTGAGGTGTGTTGCTGCTGCTGCTGCTCCTTGAAGCTGCTTCCTCGCCTTCCCTGTGGTTTCCCATTACATTTCTGCCACACAGATCTTTTATCCCCCCTTCATTTCTGTCATAGTACCCAGGACTGAAATTGGAGATGACAGAAGCACAGAGCTGTTCACGTTAACAATGCCAGCAGGCTGTGTGTTTTCTTCTCTTGTCACAACCAAAGCCTACTGAGGTTTAGCCTTTATTTTCCCCCAAATGCTTCCAACTCTGTAAAACATCGTGGCTGGAGCAAGCATGCTTAAAAAGTCATCTGGCAGAGTCACATTCACCACCAGCTGAGAAGCTTGGCATAATTGTGAGACTAATCTTATTTTAGGAGCAAGGCAGGCTTAAACAGGCTCATGAGCCTGAACTGCTCCAGACTGCAGGCTAAAGGCTTTGAAATCAGGGATTAATTCCGACAACATTTCAGTCAATTTGGCTCATAGAATCAATGCTGAGTTGGAAGGGACCCACCAGGACCATTGATGCGACTCCTGGCCCTGCACAGGACACCCCAAGAACCCCACCCTGTGCCTGAGAGCATTGTCCAAACACTTCTTGGACTCAGGTTGTGTCATAAGGCCACACTGATCCCTGATTCTGCCTGCACCTCTCCGACCTGAAAAATGTTTGTCTGTAATAAGAGAAAAGAGGGGGCTACTCCTACAAGGTAATCACCATGCAATACCTGTGAGGAACCTGACCTGAATCAGCCAGCAGTCATCTTGAGCCTGGTGATTTTTAGAAAGAGGGAAGAGAAAAAAGAAAAGCAGCAGCAGCATTAAAAACCCTTTTTCCTCTCAGGGCCTCACTTTCCCCTCCCAACCTTTGTCTCTTGTTTCTTTATTTTCCAGAGGCTGCAGGGCAGGGTTTCCCTCCCCTGTGTTTGCCCAGGGCTTAGCACAATGCCTGACCTGTCAGGCCCCGAGTGTGGCGAGGGGACCCTGAGGAGTGGCCCCTGAGTGCACTTCCTTGTCACCAGCCCCACGTCTCGGTCCCCTCTGCTCCGTGACCGCTGCCCTTGTGTTCTGGGCCGTGGTGAAGAGGTGCCAGGCTCCTTGAGCCCTGCTCCACATCCCCTTGCTCTCACACAAACCCTGTGGCACTTTCTCCAGCCCCCAGCACGGCCCAGTCTCATTTCTGAGAAAGAAATACAAGGTGGGCTTGCAGTGGCAGCGGAGGTTCCTTCAGCGATGCTTTAACACACACGATTTAGCGCTCTTTTAATCACACAGCACTTTCCAAATGAGGTGAGGAAAGCTGGAGTCAGAGTGAAATGTTTTCCCTTCCACCTCCTTCCATCCATCAGGATAAACCAGTGAGACCCACGCAGCACTGCACTACTGCAACTTCAACATGGGAAAGCACGAGACATCTCTGAGGGCAGCCCAGAAAAACCAGGCACCAAAGAAGCCGGGGTTCAGCCCATGCACAAACCCAGAGACAAACTGTGCCGTGTCCTGGAATAACAGGGATAGTGTTCCCTTTGGCAGTGAGTAGAACACAGAGACGCTCTGGGGGGAAAAAGAAAAGCCACACAAAGGTAACCCCACTGATGCCAGATTCTTCTCCTGGCTCAACAGTGGCCTGAGGGACAGTTTGCATGCTCAGCACAAACCCTTCCAGGAAGGGCATGCTTAAGCCTTAAAACCAGTCCAACACCAGTAAGCAGGCTCACCTCAGCTGGACTCAAAACCAGCGAGCTTTTCCAAGTGTCAGGAAAGATGGGTCAAGCAAACATGCAGAGTTAGAGGGCCCTACAACACTAAAACAAGGCATGTACAATTGGGCAGGAATTTAAACATCTCTTTATAACTTGAGCAGGAAAAAAAAAACCCATATTGCTAAGCTTCACTCTAAATAAGGAGAGCAGGCTTTCTTTTGAGCAATAAAAGTGAGATTTGAACTGGCAGTCAGGCTATGGGCAAAAGAAACTTCTTAAGCCCATGTTTTAGACTCTGTTTCTACTTTGTGGGAATGAAGAGAAGGGACATCAGTGAGGACTTAAAGCTCTGACCTTCCCTCCAAGCTGTGAGCTGCCAGATGTCACTCTGGGGACTCTGGAGTTTAGTCACTTGATGTGTTTCTTCCTCACCCCCATTACAGCAGTGCTTATTTTCCCCATAACACCCCTATTTGGGAGTTGCTATGACAATTTGTAGCATTACTTACAGTGCTATATGCACAGAGAGATCAAGAGGCAGCTTTCTTTTCCAGGATTTACTAATCTTAAACCTTGACTAGGAAAGTTAGGCTCAGTCCCGCCGGTTACCGGCACTAACAGGTGAGTTAGAGGCTCTAATCCAACCTAAATCTGATGTAATATCCCTGGGCACAGACACAGCTCAGTACAGAACAGCAATGAGCCTACAAGATGGACCAGTAACAGTAAATAAAACCCCAGTGCATTCAAGGCTACATTGTCCTCCCCCTTCAGCGTGTGGAAGCAATTTTGAGGGAGTTCACAACTTAATGCAAAGGGACACTGAGCAAACAGGCAAAAATTCCAATAGGGACTCGGGGATCACTCGCTGTCTGATTCACAGGCAAGGAGAGGCAGTGCTCTCCTTTGCTTTTGAGGCATAACCTTGAAGTTTCTCCTCCTGAACACGTTTGTCTCTAAAGCTGAAGGGCTCCTCTGGTTCCCAGCAGCTCTGCCACGTCCCCCAAAAGAAGCTATAAACACCAAGCACATCTCCTCCTTCAGACTAGTCCACAAGGGCTCCCATTTGGGCACCAGTAAAACCTAAAATAAGTATTTTAATCCTGTTTTGGGGATGTATCCTCTAGTTTTTAATCAGGGTGAAGCGATGCAACACTCAGATTTCTGCTTGCCCTGTCCTGTTATCCAGTATCTGATGTCCCCATGCCACACCTAACAAACCTGGGGATCAGGTCCCCTCAAGGTGTCAGTCACCCTGAACACATCAGGTACATAGGACTATCAGCTAAAATTTTATCACTTTCACATCAACCTTTTCCTTCAACACTTCGTTTTCCAGCGGGCCTGTCCTTTCTTTTGCCCTCATTTACCCGAAACACCGCTGTTGCAAAAGCTACAATCATCCCATAATATCCGTAGTCTTAACATCTGACCCACAGCGACTGTGCTTGCAATCATCTCGGTGCTTATCTGATAAACTAATGCTTTATGGAAGCAATTATGTCCTATCTGCAGCGCCTCATGGTAACGTCCTCCGAAGGGCTGCAGCGCTCCAGCCCCCTCCTCCCTCCACGAGCCGCTCACAAAATAAAAAGAAACTGGATATTAGCTGGCTCAGCAGGAGGAACCACTTGACATTCCTCAGTCAGAGGAGGCAGAGAGGGAGATTATTGTAAATTGGAGCGGACGGTCGCTCCTCAGTGCGGCGCAATCCGGTGTCTCCAGCAGTAACCTGCACGGGAAAGGCTCCAGCCTGAGCATCCCCACGGCTCATAAATCAGCTGGATGGCCGTGGGGACACCCCACAGGGCTGGGCTTCTTCAGAGGTTGACAACCTCCCCACTATCTGTGGGAAATCACACAGAGTACGTACAGCACCGCGCCGTTTCCTCCTGCGCTGGAAAACCCGCGTGCCTCACATCCTTCCGTGTCCTGGCCCCAGCTAACGCTGCCCTTGGTTGTCCCCATCTCCTCCCCTCTGCCGGGTTTGTTCTGTTTATCTCCTGCACCTGGGTTAATTGCTGCAATTGACTGATACGGGTGGTGCAACGGGATGTAAATGCAGTAGGAAAAAAAAGGAAGGGGAAAGACCTGGGTGGGCTGCAGAAGCATTAGGAAAAGCAAGGCCAGCTGCATCCTGCAGCAAGCCAGGTCAGCTGAGGAGTGTAATACGCCCTTTAAAACGTTAACAGTGCAAATTCAATAGCAGGGCTTGGGTTGTTGGTGTTTTTGCTGGCTGCAGGGGGGAGTCCCACAGCCCTGTCACCACCCAGGACGTGCAGGACACCCCACACTCGGGGCACTCGTGGGCTGGAGTTTGTCCTGTCCCACCCCACTCGTCCCTCTTGCAGCACAAGCCTTGGGTCACTCTGTCCTCCAGGACTGGGAACGATAAGATCAGCTCACAGAGCTCCAACATTTGTTATCATGCACAAACAATGCTAACATCTGTCCAGCTTTCTGGTCAGGATAAATACACCAACACTCCCTCAACGTGAGGTCTGCTCTGAAAGCTCATCTAACACCAGGCAGGGCCTTTTGCTGTTCTCATCCCTCTTTGACAAGCTCTAGGAACAGTAACTTGGTGAAGCACATGGATGGGTCTAGATTGCACCATCGAGGCCAATGGCCTTTACTCCTAGGATTAAGGAACAAGTCAGCTGTCCCTGTTTCCATAGCCACTGTTTTCCCCTCAGCACGACAACATGAATGAACTGGTTTTCTCCCAACTCAGCCGAGTCTCAGTGCAGAAGGAATTTCTTAGCTCTGTTCCTAGAGAGGCATTTTCAAAGATTTTTAACACTTAACACTGCCAAGAGTCTCCATCTGGCAAAGGAGAACAAGACCTAAAAGTGTCTTCACTGCCACAGGTGTTATTAACACCTTCCCATGACAAACCTGCTGTTTGAGCCCTTCTCTGAATAAAAACCTCATTGCTCGTTTCTTGCTCCTTTAGGTTGATTTCCCAGGATATTCTGATCGGCTTTTCCCATGAAAAGCCACTGACAGCCAGTCCACGCTCGTACCAGAACTCCACCTATTCCTACCAAAACTATCAAGTGAGCAGGATTATCCTGGAAACGAGGATGGGCTGAGGTTCCATGTGTTCCATGCCACATAATCCCATAGCCACCAGACCAGATATTTAGCAATTGCGTGGAGTGCAACAGTTGCTACCATAGAAATAAATCAAATTATTTTCCTCACTTCACATTTGAAACAGAGCCCACAGCTTCACTCCAGCATTGGCACCAACACCACCCTTACCCTGCAGTTAACTCCAAGCAACCACTTCAGAAAGGCAGAACAGCACCACCAGCTTTAGAAACATGAATTGGTCCTCATCCCAAACATGCAGAGCCTCAAAAACTGGGGGAGTCCTTCCTCCAATGAAGGGCATTGGGCACCTTTTCTATTAAACCATCTTCTCAATTAGCACAACTGAATAAAACTCCTGGCACTGCTGGGGGTTGTAACTTCACACATTTGAAGAATGCTTCAAGTGTTTTAGAATGAAGCTGAAAAGCTTTTAAGCTTGTTTTAATAAAATAGCATTTGAAGATTCCTATTTTTAAAACAAACCCAGAAACTTCTGCTAATGGTTTTCAGAATACTTTGTAGTTAAAAATCTCCCCATAAATGTAACGGCTCCCACTTCCAGGCTTGCTTTGTGAGAAATCCACACCCACAGAGCCCTGGCGTCGCCGTGTGCTAACTCTTGCTTTCATGTCAGGTTGACACAGTCTCCTCTTTCCAACCAGCACGTACGTCAAGCTGTGGGCAGACACCCAGAGGGAGCTGGACATCATGCTCCAGAGAGAAAGAGAGGAGCTCCTCCAGCCAGAGGAGGACTGCGAGAAGGTGATGAAGATGTTGGCCACTGCCTACATCCAATACCTGGAAATTTTCCGTAACCTGGAGGAGGCCCACGACCACCTGATCCACCAGCAGAAGCGGGCGGCGGTTCGGCAAGTGCTGGATGGGGTCATTGGCCGCATCCTGGAGATCAAGAAAGAGATGGTGGCCCTGGAGAAGTCCGAGTGTCACCACATGGATGACATCCTGATGGATCTGCAGCGTGTCCCGGTAGGGTGGCCTCGATTATGAGTTAATCCATAGGAAAGATGGGTTTGATTTGCAGGTGTTTTATTTGTAGGCCTGATATGCCAAACAAACCCAGCCCTTAGGGAGAGTCTGGTGCCTCTCTGGGGTCTGGCTCAAGGATGTCACCAGGAAACTTCCAAATTTTCCACAGCCCATGGACATGATCTTCCATGCAGAGGGCAAGGAAAGGGTAACACGTAGTCTGAGAGTGATCACAAAAGATTTCAGGGCTTTGGGACATTTAGTAAGGGATCCTGGGGTATAAGTTGTTTTCTCCTGACATTTCCAGTTGAAAGCAGCAATACTGAAAGAAACAGATGGCTCCCCAGCTGGTGTCACACCGTAATTTTGGGGGTTTTGACAATGGAATGGCCTGTGCAGTGCCAGGAGTGCTGGCATCAGGTGGCACTCACCTTTCTCAGCAAGGGAAGGGAGTCTTTGCCCGGGAACTAGTGGGGTTCACTGGCAGGGCTTTCAACTAGATGTGATGGGGAGGGGAACGGAATCAGGCTTGTCCTTGGCAAGCTGTGGGATAGTATGGAAAAACGAGAGGGACAGGATACTTGTGAGGGCCCTGTGCAGGTGTCTCTGACTCAGCCACGCTGGAGCACACCTGCAGTCTTACAGAGATAAGCCAGGGGCTCTTGAGATAACAGAAACCAACAGGAAAACATCAGAGATATGGCCTTGTAGCAAAAGGGACAGGTCAGGGGGTGACCCTGCCTCTCTCCTCAGCCCTGAGAGGCACATCTGGAGTGCTGTGTCCAGCTCTGGGCTCCTCAGGACAAGAAGCTCCTGGATCAGGCCCAGTGGAGGCTGCAGAGGTGATGAAGGGACTGGAGCACCTCTGATGAGGAAAGGCTGAGGGAGCTGGGGCTCCTCAAGAGCAGACACAGCTGAGAGGAGACCTCTGTAATGTGTGTAAATATCCAAAGGGAGGGTGCCAGAGCATGGACCAGGCTCTGCTCCACGGGGCTCAGCAACGGGACACGAGGAACAGGCAGAAACTGATGGCCAAGAGTTCCACCTGGACGGGAGGCACAGATTCTTTCCCAAGCAGTGAACAGAGTGTCCAGAGGGGCTGTGGAGTCTCCCTCTCTGGGGATATTCCAGAGCCATCCAGACAATCCTGTGCCCTGTGCTCTGGGATGACCCTGCTGGAGCAGGGAGCTGGGACCAGATGCCCCTCTGTGGTCCCTTCCAACCTGACCCATTCCATGATTCCGTATTACAACATGAATTTGTATTCATAGAATCTCAGAATGGTTTGGGGTGGAAAAGACCTTAAAGCCCATCCAGTCCCACCCCCTGCTGTGGGCAAGGACACCTTCCACTATCCCAGGGTGCTCCAAGCCCTGGCCTTGGACACTTCCGGGGATCCAGGGGCAGCCACAGCTTCTCTGGGCACCCTGTGCCAGGGCCTCCCCACCCTCCCAGGGAGGAATTCCTTCCCAATATCCCATCTAAACCTACTCTCTGTCAGTAGTAACTCAGACAGCTTTGCTGTTAAGTGTCAGGAACGTGACTCTGCCCGATTTCAGTGTGGGGTGAGACAGAAAATGGGCCGCTGATAAGTGAAGTACAGCCCACTGCAGCCTGCCCTTCGTGGCACGGGGAAATCGGCACCGTGGATACGAAAATGAGGCCAAGCGTGGAAGCTGTGCTTTAAAAGCCGAAGGAAAAATGAGCTGGCAAAGGTGGTTACTTCTCTCGCAGACAGCTCCATCTATTGTCACATTCAGGCACTGCTGCTTTGCTAAAACCAGCTGAAATTCCTGCTTTTTTTCCAGGATCCCAGCTCCGTGATAAATTGCCTGATATCATTATAGCATTATTGTGAGATCTGCAAACTGCACATCTGCAAATTTAGGATAGGAATTGCCAGGAATTTTCACCAGCCCTTTACACCTTCAACATCAAGCACTATTTTATTTTAAACTATTTTAAACTGAGAGAGTATAAACACATCTCCGGGGAAAGTAATCCTTCAAATCATATTTTGAAATCCTTAGCACTGCCGTTTTCATGACTCAGCAGTAAATCCATCTGCAGCAAAAAGCTGGCAAGTCTGAGAAGTCATGCCTGACATCTCCTCAAAAACAAGCATAAATTCAAATTCCTGCACCACACCTTGATTTTAAGAAGGCATTACATACCTACCTACCACAAAAGAAATCAATCACTGAAGAGACTTCAGGTTTTTTCAAAGAAAACATTTTCCATACTACATAAGAATACAGATTTATGGGGTGTTCTTTCAAATAAAATATTTAAATATTCTTGGTAACGGAACAAAATTACTGGACAAATAACTCCTGTTTCTCAAAGAATCTGCCCAGAAAGGATATCATTCCTTTCCCTGTATTATCAGGGGCTAAAATC
Organism: Lycocorax pyrrhopterus obiensis; assembly: GCA_014706295.1. Lineage (NCBI taxonomy): Eukaryota > Metazoa > Chordata > Aves > Passeriformes > Paradisaeidae > Lycocorax > Lycocorax pyrrhopterus. Next base: position 213,243 of record JACSVZ010000009.1, read on the forward strand.
CTGCAGGACTGAAGGCAGAGGACACAACATTTTATATCTGATGTGATGCTACTGCCTATTTTGTACTATGTCACTGTGAGGTCAAGCTTTCCTGTTTCTCCAGTTCTGTACCTCGTGGTTCTGTACCTCCCAGCATCCAGCCACTCCATTTCCTGGGGTAATTGTGAAGTTATTTGCATCCATAAATCCCATGTGGAGCTGGGAGTGGCTAAAAAGCTGCAAATTTGACTTGAGGTTAAACATCCCAAGCCTGACTTTCTAATTCCAAAGAGAGATTAGGAAGAGAAGCAGCCTCCCCACCCCTTCCAGCCCTGGCACTGGGGCTTTGATCTCTTTTTTTCCAGTCAGTAAAAGTCAGAATCCAGAATCACTTGGAATTAAAGGCCAGGTGAGACATCAGAGATACTCCTACACTGACTCATTTTGCTCCCTGGCAGCCTAAAAATCCTCTCATCCTACAGGAGGGTGTCCAGACAAATCCCTTGATTTCTTATACCTCAAGATTTTCATCCACCCAGAGTGATTTGTACTCAAGAGTACAGCACAGAATCATTTCCATCAACTACCAAGGGTACTGGAAGGTGCAAACAGGGAGCTTAGCACGACAAACATTTAGAAACTTTATCAGACCAGACCTCTGCACCGATAAAATCATCAGGGGTAAACACAGCCCGACGTGGAAGCTTTCTGACGCTGCCACGGTAGGGATGTCCCTCAGCTGGGACATCCAGAATGGGGAATGAAATCTGTGAGCTGGCAGTTCACAGGGGCTGTTTTCCTTGGCCACAGCCCTGCAGATTCTTGCTCCAGGAACTGGAAGGTCACGAGCAGCACATTCACCATGTGCCTGAGGCAGGGCAGGAGCGGAGTTTGTTCCTTCCAGTGATGCCTTATCAGGCCTCCTAGACACAGAGACGAGACAGAGTAAAGGAACAAAAGTAGGGATTTATTTGAAGGGCCTTCAAGGTACATCCTGGGGAGCCAGAGGCTACTGCCAAGATGGACCCCAAGATGGACGACAGGTCATGAGTTCTTCACACTTCTGTAAGTTTGGTTCATTTGCATATCAGGGTCAATTCTCCAATTAAAACCCCAGTTAAACGATGTAATTCCCCGTAGCCACCCCCCCTTTCAGAGACTCCTTGGTTTACACCCCTTGGGCTCAGGATGGTCCAGGTGTCCTTGAAGAGCAGTCCAGAGAGGCTTTGTTGTGTCTAACAGGCATAAGAGAGCAGAAAGTAACAGGCTACGAGAAGCTTCAAAGTTGCACACTAATGCTTAGTACAGAGTTTAAAAAATATAAAAGTTAAAACCTAAGGCATCACCAGCCAGTGCTGTTCTCCTCCTCCCTGTCCACTCCAGAGCTGGCACTGAGGCTCAAGGATCAGAAGGTCTTCCTGAGCAGGTCAAAGCCCAGCAATTTCCACAGCAGACAGATCAGGGAGTAGTGAAAACAAATTTTAGGGAACATGGACCAGAAGACACATTCCCCACAGGCACACACTCAAACTGCCAGTAATTATTCTTGAAGAGTTACCTCCAGTCTTCAATACAAGGAACAGCTTGTGTCATCCCTCAGCATCTTAACTTCTCGGGAGGGGTTTTTTTTTTTGCTTTCCTCTCTGTCTTTTTTTGTTGTGGACTCAAATCCTATAGAGGAATAACAGGGAGAAATGTAAATCAGTTACATCTTTTTAATTACAGAAATGAGTAAAGACAGGGACTTCTAGTCATGCCTGATTTTAAGAAGTGTCTGAGATGCCACAGTCACAGGCAGACAGTTTGTCTACAGCTCAAAATACCTATTTAACACCCTAGAATTGTGCTTTGGTTCCTTATAATGGTTAAAAAATGGCAAGAGAACAGATCTGTTTTTCATGTTGATTAAAACAAGAAGTGGGATGATCACACAACCAAAGGTATTCAGCTCGGTGGAAATCATGTTTAAATTTCTGGCAACCCTGCCAAATATTTTAGCAATTTGATAATATAATTGAGCCATTATAAGAAGAAAGATTTCTGGGTTCACATGGTTCACAAACTGGGTTGATTTATTTGTTTTTGTTGAGTTAGGCCTAAAGTAATTGAAAAGTAACAGCAGCTGTTACAAAGGTCAAATTCCCCAATACTCAAAAAATTTCCAACAGCCTCTGTCCTTATTTTATCGCTTTGTAAAGGTGTTCAGTTAATCAGTAATGTGACTTAAATGCAGTCCTAAAAAGCACCTCATGCCTTTCCTCCTCTAGGAAGACATAGACATACCCATCCCGAAATATTTCATTAAAGAAAACCTGAGCATCCTGCAGGACAGGGAGAAATTCCTGGATGAGATTTTGCTGAATGCTGGTTTGCTGGACCAGGTAAATGTACCCCACGCCCACGTGTCATATCTGATTCGTTCAGTTTACAGCCCCATGTGTCTGAACACACGAGCCACTGAAGTGAGAAGCACTTTTACAGCAGTGAGGAAGTAAAAGTGTGTTTACAGATAAGGCACAAGCAGAAAGTAACCTTAGATTTCCCTGTCAAACAATATCCAGTCACATCTCGAGTGCGGGTAAGACTGAAATGATTCTGCTCTTCTTTCTGTGTGAGAGAGTGTCAGAAAGAGCAGCACTTTGGCCAAGTTAATGCTTTATTTGTCTAACTAACCCTCACCATGTAATTAGTCCTACTGAAACCAAGCTGTCCTGGCCCAGGATTCCTCACTGGAGCGGCCAGAACTCGGAGTTCAGGTCAGCAGCACTGTTGGCATTCACTTGTTTAAAACCTCTGAACAATGAGTGCAGTTTCTCTTATGCAGCTACAGAGCTGCAGCTGCTGGGAGGAGCAGAAAACTGAGTTTTGGCAGAGCAAAAGTCCTTACAGACAAGTACACAAGAGCTCCAGTGAAGGCTGCTCTGGATTTGATATACTTCTGACCTTTTGGGAGTGCCATGTTGCCTCCAAGCAGGCACTGCTGACCCCTGGAAGTAAACAACTGTGCCTACATGCCCGGGTAACTTGCATTCATAGATGTTGTAGCCATAAGAGACAGTCCTGAAGACCCACTCACAGTCACAGTCCTGCCCTGAATTCTCCAGCAGTGATTGTGCCTGTTGATCCCACAAAATAACAGAGGGAAAGTCCCCAGGGATGGAAACAGCCCCAGGCAGAGTGCAGAGACAGAGCACTGCCAGATGCTTTGCTGGGCAGCTGCAGGACAGCTCTGAGTGAGTTCTCTGCTCTTCTACTCGCCTGACCTTGCTCTGGGGAGATCCTGTTTCAGCAGAGTTTATCCTGGAGCCTTTTTGCTTCCCAGAGTTCTGCTCTTGCCCCTTTCCAGCATGGCATCCATGAGGTTGTCTAGTGAGCAGCCAGCTCAGCCAGAGCACCAGGCTGCCACAGGGAGCCAGAGGATTCAAAAAATAGCAATAAAATCACCTCACCCAGTGTAAATCCAATGTCCTGTGCTGCACTTGCAGCTCACTCACCACTGGGATAGCTGCAGGGGTGTCAGCACTTCTGCACCTTGTCCTCTCAGGAAATCCTGGCTGCTGTGTAACCAACTGGAATTCTCCAGTGTCCGTGGCAGTGCTGCTAGGAGCAGTCCAACATAAATCAAAACCAGTGGAGTTCATCTCAGGAATCTGCTCTGCACATCCTTTGTGTAATTCTGTTCAGGAAATCTATGTCATTCTGTCCTAGAAAGCCCTGCTGAAAGTAAGTGCCACACAATATAAATATAATAATTAAATATGAGCTGCCTCCAGCTGGGAGATGGACATCAAGAAAAGGACATTAATTCAGCTTTTCCAAGGGGAGCATGAGGGTTCTCAGGAGTGAGAAAGGGGAGTCCCTTTCTCCACTTGCACTGTTCTGATCCATTTTCCCCCTCTGACTCAGAACAGCCCCTCCTTCCATTTTCAGCAAAAGAACTGCGATCCCAGCAGCACTTCCAGAAACCCTCCCTTCAGAAAAGGAAAGGAAAACATTCCACAGCCTAAGAAATTCTCCTTTTAGTAGGACAAAGCCCCATGGTTATGTCTTTTTGCTCGAATGGATCAAGTTCAGCAGGACTCTATGAGCCACTCTGGCTTCCCAGCAAAGCAGGTTTTCCTCATCACACATCAACAGGAGCCTCTGCTGTTTGTTTCCTACGGTATTTTCATCTTAGGAACTTTCTACGAGTTCATTCATTGTTTCATTTTCTAACCAAGGCAGGCAGTTAACAAAACATAACTTTCCTTTCTTCATTCCTTTTTTTTTGGCTGTGCTGTTGAAGGAACCTGTCACGGCCATGACACTTGAAGAAGGCATTAAAGTGGTCCAGGTGGCAGAACGGGCTCGCCAAGGCCGTGCTCGAGCAGCATTCATGAAGAGAATTTACCTTGAAGAGAAAAGACAAAGTCAAAAAGAGGGCCAAGAGAAGGGTAAAAATCCAGATGATGCTGCCACTTGCATTCAAAAGGTGAGTTTCTGATGTAGCAACAACTCTGGCAAAGCCAAATGACAATGTTTTGGTCAGGAGAGCAGCTGCAGACAGAAAGACAGCTCAGAGGATGGGAAGCATTCTAAAATGATCCTTCTTGGTGTGTCCAGCAAGGTGAAATACATCATTTAAACCACTTAAAAAATGAGACAGGACCCTAGATGTGAGATCAATGGAACCAGTCCTGCACTGGCAATGCAGGATGACTTTATAACTTACATGTTGTTTTCCCATTCTGGTTTTTATGACCTCAGTTGCTCTTTCTGGCATCCCCTTGGAATTCAGTGCATCTCTGAATTCATGCCTTTTTCTGTGATCTCCAGGGGAAGAGTTCATTCCATATCTAGAAAGAAGGACAGAGGGAGGTCAGTGCTAAATTCCACAAGAATAATTCAGACAATTCAGCCTGATGAGAGCAGGAGCTCAGCCTAAATCTTGTCTAAACTTCATGAAGCACTGATAGCTTTTAGAAGCCACCCAGAGCAGTGTGAGGGGATAACAAACCTCAGAATTTGTTTAAAACCAAAAAAAAATTTTAAAAAGCAGATGGCAACCTGTTAAAAAGCAATCATTTCAATGGTATATTGTGCCTTTCCTTCCTCTATTTGTTTTTTCCTGTGTCTGCCCCAGAAAAGGAAGCTGTACCAGGGCCCATTTATCTCATCAGAGTTTTGTTTACAATCCAGGTTTGGCGTGGGTACCGCCAGCGCAAGGAAACAGAGAAACTCAGAGAGGAGGAAATGGTGTTTCTGGGCATGGTAAGTGGGGCTGTGCCTAGAGAACACAAAATACCATATTCTGTTCATTCTTCAGACTTTTATAATTCAGCCCAAGAGGAGAAATTAATTTCTACGATTCCTCCTATTTTAAAAGGAGTCTCCAAGGAATACAGGACTCAGCTGAAATGATAAATGGCACAGGATTAGCACAATTTGTCTTCTGCTGAATGGGTCTGTGCTGTCTATACACTCTCCAATGTGTGTGGCAGATGTGGAAACTGGCTGTGGAGAATTTGCCCTGGGTTCCAGGGAATTTGACCTAGGCATGATCAGCAAGGAAATTTTATTAATCAACTTTTCAGTCACAATTTGGAGACTGGGGAGCTGCCTTGTGTCTGGAGTAGAATTCATGAAGGTTGGAAAAGCCCTCTAAAGTCACCAGGTCCAACCATTAACCCAGCAGTGTCAAGCCCACCCCTAACCCATGTCCCCAGGTGCCACATCCACACATTTTTTGACAACTTCCAGGGATGGTGACTGCACCACTTCCCTGGGCAGTCTGTTTGAATGCTTGATAGCCCTTCCAGTGGGCTAAAATAAGTAATTTTCCCTAATAGTCAATTAAACTAAAGAAGCAAAATCCTCTTCTCCCACCCCTTTGCAAACCACTGCCTGTGCACATCAAGAGCAGGGAAGAGAAACCTAAGAACTGGCATAACAATCCATCAATATTTCCCTAAGTCCATCTAAAAACAATCAAAATCTTCCTCACATCATACTGCAGAGGCACAGGGAAGTGAACAGCTGCCCATGGTCAGTTAAATTGCACGGGGGTGAAAGAAAAAAATTAAAGCACCCTTTCCAGAAGGAATCTGTTCCTCCCACCCCCTTCCTCACAGCAAATACCCAAAAAATAGGATGAATTCTTTACTGTTGACACTTTTTTTGTCCCCCTCCAAGTCTTTGGAGGCACTAACAGGTGTCCAGCAGCACAGCCCTTGTACCAACCTCTAGCAAAGCAGCAGCACATCACAGAAACATTCAGCACTGCTCTGTGAAATAAACTTGTTACGTTTATTTCTGCTTCCATGTTCTACAGTTCTTAAGTGATTCATTTATAAACTAGTAATTTAATTTTGATTTAAAACATGCTTTCTGCTTTTCCCAGGCAGTTTGGGTGATTTTCTTGCCCAGCAATGGAATTGCCCTTAGCTACTTTATACGGTTCTGAAAACTGATTGTGCCTAGAGAATACATCTCACATTAGTTAAAAATAACATTAATACTTCACCTTTAGGAAGGAAAATGTACATTTACCTAAGCTTTGCCTTGTTAAATGCAGGTAACACCTTATGGATTACTGCCTTTATTATCTGCTGGTCTCTAACAGCTGAACAGAGCCTTGGGTGCCAGTTCTGCCTCTGTTTAAGGCAAAGTTCCCAGAGGTTTTAACTAGTGCAGACCTAAATACTTGGGATGTACTGGAAATGAGTTAGAAATGGCACCTTTTGCAGAACAAGGGATTGTTTCCTGTCAAATCCCATGACGTTTCTGTCAAGTCCTCAGGAAGGAAATCCAAATCTGGCGTCAGTTATTTGCAGGTTCACAGCCAAGCCCTCATTTCATGGTGGCCCAGCGTGGGAGGAACTGGGAACTAGGATGTGAACAGCCTGGTTTATGGGGAGCATAATGGAATCTATGTGATCAGAGGGATGAAGGGAATTAAAACCAAACACATCGAGTGCATTTAGTTCCTGACCTCCATTTAAAAGCAACAGAATTGATGTTTGCTCCTCTGCACTCTGACTCACTGCTCTTTATCAAGTTTATAATCAAAGTATGTGGGGAAAAAAATTGATAACTCTAAATAAAATTTTTAAAAATCTATTCATCTTTCCAGGGGTTTTATATTCCCTTTCCGTGCTGCATTCCCCTCCCTGGTCTCCAAAGGAAGCAGACACTGGTTCCCACTGATAGATAGGCAGGGAGCTCCAAAGGTCAAGTCCCTTTGATGTATGAACACGTCAGCCCTCTAAAAAATGACCACAGATCTTCATGTGTAAATATGTTGAATTTGCTTTTCTAATGCTGCACGACTTAGATAAATTAGAAGACCCAACCATCCATTACTCCAAGTCCATCCCAAAGGAGACTCGACTTTAGTTGCAATAAATATAATTTCTCTTATAATTAGGGCTTTTTTTAAAAAAAAAGTCTGTGTTACTTTCAGACAAAGACTGCTTTGCACAAAGAGCTGATCCATTCGAAGTTCTGTGTAAAAGATTTCTGGGAAAATTCAGTTGTGTTGGCCTAAAAAATAGGAAAATTGGTGTCAAACCCAAGAATTGTCCAGTGTTTTGCTTAATTCAGCATTATTTTCTTTACTCTCTACTTGCTTCACAAAAAATTTATGTCTCTTTTCTGGAATTCAATTCTATTTCATCTTTTGCTTGATGATGGAGAACAAGCCTATGTTCCAGAGATTTTTCTTGGCTCAAAACTAAAGCCTCATAATTATTATTATTATTATTATTATTATTATTATTAAAGCCTAACTGCAGAAACAGCATGATTCCCTCAGCACACGTTCTCCAGCGCCCCGATAAATCACACTTTGCAGTCCCAGTTTAATTTGTGAAGAGAAGCAAGCCTCCTAAGAGCACATATATCTTGATAACTGTATCCTGAGCTGCTTCCTGATCTTTCTTACATCCCTGCCACGGGGCTGTTTGCTGCCAGCTCTGGCACGACCACCAGAACCACTGCTCCAGGCCCAGGGCTGTGTTTAAACCACACTGACGTGGCAAGAAAACACACCGAGTTGCCTGAAAACACACACGTGATGTCTGAGCAAACCTGCATTTCCTCGCTCTGTTTCACCACCACAGCTCCATTTAACACACCAGGTTTTTAAACTGCTCTGTTCTTCTGGCATTTATGGATTCCCTGTCACTAAAAACCCCACTTGGAGGTTATGAATGTTGAGTTTTGCTGCAGAGCTCGGTGCAGCTGGGTGTGTGACCTGGCTTGTGGCAAGTGCTTTGTCTCAGGGTAGCGCAGAACAGCCCGAGCCCGGTCCTGGATCCACCCTCAGCGCTCTCCCTCACGGGCTCTCCTGCAGGAAGTTATACTCATAATCTCAGAGCACAGGCTACTGGAAAGAGGAAAGGCTGGGTTTAACACAAAACATCAGGGTAAACATCATGCCATCAGACTGATTTATGAGAGAGGAGGAGGAGGATGTAGGGGACTGCAGGAACAGTTGGCTTAAAGCATTTAGGTGGGAAGAACATGAAGCCCGAGGCCAAGGGCACCTGGCCTGTCACAGGGATAGTGTGGCCAGCAGGACCAGAGAGGTGATTTTTCCCCTGTGCTGGGCACTGGTGAGGCTGCACCAAGTGCTGTGTCCAGTTTGACCTTCTTCTTCTCAAAATATTCTGGAAGCCAGACCAAAAAATTCCAGTCAATGCTTTGCTAAGTGCTCTGTTGTGTCTGGAGAAGTTCAAGTTTGCCAAGTGCCTTATTTTGTCAGAACGTTCCAAAGTTGGCAAGGAAAAGTTGTTATTGAACCTCCTGAGGATTTTGTTGTTTCTGCACCACCCAGAGTGAATCAAACCACCTTCCCTAAACCTGCTGAGCAGGAATTAGAGGAGATCAGGAAAAAAGAATCCAGAAAGACAAGTCCCTCTCTCCACCTGCAGTGCTCTGATACATTTTCCCCAAGCCTCTTCTCCCTGGGCTGGGCTGACTCAGAACGGCCCCTCCTTCCATTTTCATCGAAGAACTGCAATCCCAGCAGCACATCCAGAAACTCATCCCTTCAGAAAAGTATTCCATAGCTTGAGAAATTCTCCTTTCAGTAGGACAAAGCCTCATGGTTCTTTATGTCTGTTTTCTCCAATGGACACAGTTCAGCAGGATGCATGAGCCCTATGGAGCCACTGTGGTTCCCACTGGAGCATCAGCTCTTCCTCCTCACACATCACCACACCTGATTCAGCTTCTCCTAAAGGTGCTTAGAAAAACACATCTCCCAGAATATCAGATTTCCAAGATGTTGCAAGACTAAGCCAAACCCCAGTTTAGGGTCTCAGGTACAGCTGTGGATTTACGCTTACGCAGCTCTATCCTGAAATTCCAGCCCTTCCCGAAGAGTTAGTGGTGCAATACCTGCTGTTCTATGATTCTCTTCACAGTGTTTCCACCATCCTTCCTTCCTCTATATCCAAGGCCAGCTTGGGTGGGGTTTGGAGCAACCTGGGATGGTGGAATGAGATGAGCTTTAAGGACATTTCCAACCCAAACCATTCCTTGGTTCCATGATCCTTTTACATGAAAGGATCTGTGTGGTGTTAAATAAAAAGCTGTTCTCTCCTTCTTACCTCTTTTAAACATAGCCTAATTTAGGCATGTTGTCTTGGTTAACGCTTTATTTATATCTGGGAAAACAGCCTGCCAAACATTCCTCCTTCTCTGAATTCCTGATAAATATAATTCATTTCACCCAGTCAGGAAAAAAAAAAAATCAGCATTTCCCAGAATAGCTTTCTGTGTAAACATTATAGACTATGGCTAAATAAATATTATACAGGGTTTAACAAACTACAAACTCCATCAAGTGAAATTTAAAATATTTCATCAGCTCTTGAAAAGTGGGCAGCTACAGAAGTGCTGCAGATAAGGCCAGGTTTTGCCAAGCTTAAGATTAATATGATTTCTGCTTGCCTGGATGTCAGCACAGAGTTCTCTGTTATTTCACATCTCAGCAGCGATAACTAATCCGTCCTGTTTTCAACAGAAATTTTAAGCCTGCTTATTTTTGAAACAGAAAGACTCTGGGAAGCAAGAAGTGTGCTAAATAATGTGGCTTTCATTGGCTGCAGTCATACTAACAATGAAATCACTGCCTTGCAGAGCCCAAAACACGCTTGCCATGTTTAGTGCAAGTTTAACAGCACGCCCAGGTATCGTATCAGAAATAAACATAACCAAAATTACACCAGCTCATCTGGCCCTGAATGTAAACCTTTTGTCCACTTCAGATTTTCTTTATGTTCCTAAAAGGTGTTACATGTAAATATATTTTTAAATATATATTTTATAAATCTCTAAACCAACCATTTTCAGTATTTTTTGAACAAGGCCTCCTGCTACAAATGCTTTGTTGGAATGCATATGACAATTACTTTAATTGGCAAAGCCATTGGAGTGAGTCAGAGAGTAGGGAAGCTTTAATGAATGCAATATATTTTGCTTACTTGTTCCTTTTTTTTTTTTGGTGCCTAATTTAGGAATTCAGCCATATAATTGATGTGGCTATCACCATTTAATGGTGGAACCTCTATTAATACAATTTTCATTTGGGGGGTTGGAACTGGATGGGCTTTAAGGTGCTTCCAACCCAAACCATTCCATGACTTCATGATTCACAAGATAAGAGACCTCTTTAAAATCTATTCTTCTCTCAGCCTGACAAATTATACTGAGGAAATAAAGCAAGGCTGCAGCTCAACTCTACAGCAAACTTTCCTATGTAGTCTGGATCATGGTTTAAAATTCAATAGAATCGTATCATTAAATCACAGAATGATTTGGGTTGGAAGAGACCTTAAAGACGATCTCATTCCACCCCTTGCCATGGACAGGGACACCTTCCACCTGGAGAATAATAGTTGTAAGTAAAGAACAGGACCCCAGTTGCTCTGACAGTAAATTCTTTTAGTCTACATGCCTGTGTAAGTAAGAGAAATAATTTCACTTCCACCACTGGTGAAAATAAGTGACTATTACAACTACTTACTTTAAAAATATTTGGAAATAAAGCTTCTCCCCCAGAGAAGCAAACTGCAAATGTACTGAAAAAAATGCTACACAACTGGTCCACCTTTTGAAATCCTACAATTACGGGCAATCCTGGCTGTGGCAGAACATTTCCTGGAGCCCCATAAAACCACGGAGCATGTGCTTCAGCTCTGCTGTTCCAGGCCTACGACAAGAAGCTGTCCTAAATTAAGTACCCAGTAATAAAAGCTGCAGTAAATCTACCTCTCAGGCATAATAGGGACGTTAGCCCTGCGACGTGGAGGGAAATGAAATGTATTTATTTCACTGCCACAGAAGCTCTTCCCTCGTCAGCGCAGCTGTAATGGAACAATTGAGGAGCAGTTAGTTCCACAGCAGGGCCTCCTCCTCCTCTCCTCCGTGAGGAAGAGCAGCCCCGAGGGTGCTTCATAATGAGCAACACAGGCTCTGCTGGGGAGCTGACTCAGCACCGAGGCAGGGCTTTCCAGCCAGGAAAGGGATCCGAGCAATCAAAGTCCCGAGCTGGGAAGGGAAAATGGACAGAGTTTTGTGGAATCGTGGAGTGTTTTGGGTTGAAATGGGCTTAAAGCCCATCCTATTCCACCCTGCCATGGGCAGGGACAGCTCCCACTATCCCAGGCTGCTCCAAGCCCCAATGTCCAACCTGGCCTTGGACACTGCCAGGGATCCAGGGGCAGCCACAGCTTCTCTGGGCACCCTGTGCCAGGGCCTGCCCACCCTCCCAGGGAACAATTCCTTCTGTGTAGCTAAACTAAATTTCCCTTCTTTCAGTTTGAAGCCATTCCCCCTTGTCCTGTCACTCCAGGCCCTCTCCAGCTTCCTTGTATTCCCTTCAGACACTGGAAGGGGCTCTGAGGTTTCCACACAACCTTCTCTTCTCCAGGCTGAACATCCCCAACTCCTTCACCCTGTCTCCAGTCCCCCTATCAACCCACGTGGTCCTTCATCCCACTGACTTACCTGGGAGGTGTAGGGAATGTCTTCTCCCTTCTACTGGCACATCTTCCCCTTCTCTAAAACCCAAATTCTTTTGGGGAACGAGTGAAGAGCAGAAGAATCTCATCAGCACGCTCGTGACTGATGAGTTGGAATAAAATTCTCTTTTAGACAAATGTCCATTTTGCCTTATTAATTTAAACAAGGATTTTAAAGACAAAGCCCATCAAACATTAGATAAGCCTTTTAAGTTAATGGACCATGTAGTCCTATTTTCCCACAAACTCAGGAATCTTCATATTATGTCCTATTTTTACAGCAACATCAATTATTAATATGTATACTTTTGCTGACAGAGGACCACACTAAAAATGTGAGTTTCGTTATCCAGTTCTGGGTCATTAACTGTGAAAAGCTTGTAAATATAATGGTTTATTCACATGGGAAGCCTTCATTAAGATGCATTATTCTACAACTGATGTGGCAGCGCTGCATTATCAAGTTCACTGTCTCCATCTAATATTTGTAATTTGTTTCTAAATGAGTTGCTGTTTGTAGGGCAAGTTAACAAATTTGAATTTCACATGGCCAGAGAAATTTCTTAAAGATGGGAAAATGCTTCTTCCCCCAAGGAAAAGCTATTTATTAGCATCTTCCTGGAGAATGCCTCCCTTTGATTCAGAAGCAGGAACATTAGAGGCGCCGAGAGAAGGGACGTTAGAAATAAATTGGCTTTTGTCTTCCTTACGTGCACATTAGAGGGCTATGGAAGCACACTCAGGGTAACTTCAGAGCTCCACAACAGCCATGTGGACACATGGAAAGCTCTGCCATGATACTGCAGGGCACAGGTCAAAGACTGGCCAGCAGGGAAGCATTCCTGCTGGAGCTGTTGGAATTCATCCTCTCTCCTGGCGCTCTCCTGCCACTTCACTTCCTATTCCCTCTTGCATCTTCAGATGGTCAAAGCTTTTTTAGACCTATTTTCCTCTGAGTTCTGCTCGTTGACAAGAGAGCAGAACCTCCAGCAGGGCTGTTGGAGAGATTCCATCTCCTTCTGAAGGCCCAAGAGCACCTGAAGATGAACACAAGGCCCCAGGCTGTGCAGTTGGCTCCTCATTCCTGAGACAGGGTCAGGAATGTATTAAACTCGGAAGCTGGTGAGGTTTAGGGTGACACATACTTCTGTGATTAGGTCAAGAACACTGTGGACAAAATAAAACAAGTTTAACGGAGTGGCTTTCTTCAGCTGCAAAGCAGGAAGGTATCACCTATGCTATTCATAGCTTATTTTCTTTTTTTCAAGTGTTTTAATAGTCTAGAACATTTTATATTGTCATTTACTCGACAAAAGACAGGCATTTTCTATGAAAATCCTTGACAAATGGTAGAGTGCTGACAGTTAAAAGAGTGGTACAATTCCGTCCTCTGGACATCTTCTTACATCTCCTTCAGCAGCTCCCACTGCTCCAGGGTCTATTTTTAGGTTATGTTGCTAAATTCCCTTCCACACTTAGTTTTGTCTAGTTCATCTTACTCCCTCCCTACTTTATCAATTGATTCATTTCCTTGAGCATCCACACACTTGGATCAGTTCTCACAGTCCAAGGAAGCTGTTTTTAAGACAGTCCCCATTTCACGTTTTAGCCCACACACCCCTAAGTTCTTCTGATGTCTCCTCATCCTTGTTTTTCTCAAGTCCACTCATTTTTTGTTGACGTAACTGCATTGATTTCAAAGTCACAGAATGGAAAGTCAAGCCAGCTGTACATTCACCTGAGCTGTTTCATTTAAAAATCAAATGATCGTGGCACGATGTCCTCACTGCCAGTCCATGCTTTTCTCCTCCTCTTCTCCCAGAGCAGGAGCCAGCCTCACGTTCCTGCCACGTGCTGGCCTCCTGCTCTTCCCTCATAAACAGGGCACGCTGGGTATGTTCCACATTAGCCAGCCCTGAGTCCTTCAGGCCTCATTTATCACAGCCAGCTGTGCTCTTCATTTCATGCTCCCCTCGCCCATCGCAGCTGGAGCGTGTTATTGCCAAACAAGAAACCAGGAGGACTGGGAGAAAAGAGGAAAACACAGCCTTAGCAACTTGCCCTGTTCTCTTTCATGCCTTTCTTCAGGGAAATATTGAAGGTGAATGGCTGGAGTCTTGTTCTAGAACTAATTCTCATTTTTCTTGTAGTAAAACAGACTCTGGGAAAGAAAATTTAAAAAAAAAAAAAAGGGTAAATACAACAGAGCTTCTTCCCATAAGCTGTTCTGCAGGTTTATGTCTGTACTTCAGCCTTAGTGGTGAGTACAGCTCATAAACTCCTATCAGCAGATGTATTGATAACTGAATGGTGCTCAGACAGGGAGCTGCACAAATACTTACTCAGGGCTCGGCTGGGTTTTGCCAGCCAGAACATATCCCATGGCCTTGTTGCTATCAGCATCTGAGCCAGCTGGGTCAGAGCTACCTGCACTGTGTCCACAGCAGCTCCATGACTCTGGGCTCAAGTGTAGATATGGGCTGTAGCAATTCACTTTTTGAGATAAGAATTTCCTACTGCTCATCTTACACTGGCACCTTCTTGCCAGTTCAAACAGCTCTTACCTCGTCTGGCTTTGGGACTGGTGAAAGGGAGGCAGTGAGAGAAGCTGGTCGTCCAAGGCTCCCTCAAGATGCAGTGGAGAGCAGCTCAGAGGAGCTGGAAAGGTTCTGGGATGGCAGGGAGGAGCTCTGCTGCCTGTGCTGCTGCTCCCCATGCTGCTCTGGTCCCATTGTCCAGCACTTCCCTTGCTGTGGCACTGGCCCTCAGCTGCTCCTGGGCTGGCTGATTCTCCTTGTTACAGTGGGAAATGAGTAACTTGAGAAGGGGGGAGGAGAGGAAAAGACAAAAGAGATTATTTTCCACTTTTTAGGGAGCTGAACTGGTTCACTGCAGGGTCAGGTGATTGCCAGAGGCTGAGCAGGAGAAGGGAGGGATCATGGATCCAGCAGTTCGGGTGGAGCAGGAGCTGACCCTTCCCAGCCCCAATAAACTGCTCACCTGGTGACATTCCACCTTTAAATGTTCAGCCTGTCTCTCTCCATCAGCCCCAGATCAGCCTCCCTAAAGCTGCAGGTATCCTCATGCCCATCTGATGGGAATTTCTCAGGAAAGCAGCCCCCTGAGGATTGCTGTAGGGAGACAAAGAGAGGAGTTGTTTCTGGATCTCAGTCTGGAAAACAGGCCTTGTGGGGGCTCCTCTGCTTCCCAAACCAGCCCCTGAGAGAGCAGCATCACACCTGGCTCTGTCCTGGGCTTCATTTAACATCAGCAAGGCAGACAATGGTGAAATACAAACAAACACTGCTTATAGTAGCTGTGTTGTACTTATAAATAGGTGCTGGTGAGGGGGAGGATTGGAAACACTTGACTTCCCTGCAAACTGGGAATTGAGCAAAGGTAACATCTCAGGGTAAGAGGCAGCACTTGGGGTCACACATTCAGGAAGGGAACATGTGCAGGCACCTTTCAAAAACCACACTGCTGCTCTTATTTCCTCCTGAATATTTTCTCCCTGGTGGCCTTGACCGACTGCTGTAGCACAGTGCGAGTCACACATGCCAGATGCAGGGGAGGCAGTGAATTGCTTTCCTGAACGGGGCCTCTCTGCTTGCTTTGGACACTGTGGGATCCCTCTGGGTGCTCGCTGAAACCAAATTTGCTTGGCACTTGTTAGTGATTTTTGGAACCTGGTGGAAGCACGGAAAAACAGGGAATAACAGGTCTTAAATATGAGCTGGCCAAAGCTTTGACAGAGCTTTTTGTCTTTGCCTCTGGAATTGGGACTTGGAGCACAGCAGAAAATACATCACCAGAGCAAGAAGAATGCGTTACTGAATTAGTCTGAGATGGGCCAATTAAGGACAATTTCTGTATGCTCTGAAGTTGAAAGGCCAGAGCAAAATTATATTGTGGGACCCCTCTTAAATTATAATTATAAATTATAATGTATATAAGTATTATATAATATTTTTCCCATGCCAACCAACAGCTTCTGTTCACATATACTGCCACCTATATGTCAGTCACTAACTTTGAAAAGTAATAAAATCATACTACAAAACCAGATTGTCATGTTTTCTCCTCTTTTCCCTTCTGAGATTTGCCATATGCCATCAGACAATATGATTAATAATTCCCAAGTATGTGAAAAAACCAATTTGTTCTAGGATTAAAAAAAACCCCAAACCTGAAACCACAAATCTAGTTCACAAGTTAATTTTTAAAATTAGATTTTTCTCTGCACTTACAAGGTAGCAGTAGCTCATAAAACACTGGGAACATCTTAACTTTATCAATGATTGCAATCTGAAAAATGCAAAGTTTCAGCCCACCCACACAGATGGGTTTTTTCATGCTTCTGTATTTGAATACCAGAAAGACTTTCATTTTTCTCCCTCAAACTACACGTGCAAAATCAATCACCGAGCAGAAATTATTCTAAGACTTGAGACTGGCTGAGAAGCCCTTCTTGCCAAGGTTATCAAATCATGGGAAACTTGGGAAGCTGTGATTTTTATTATAGTGTTGGGGGGGGGTTGTTTATTCCTTTGTTGTTGTTGTTGTTCCTCAAGGGAAGTTGATTTCCTACAGGAGTCTGACCAGCTGCAACAAAATACCAGGAAACCACTGAGCAAGCAGTGCATATAAAAATTTCAGTGCACAAATTAAAAACAATACTGGCTAATTAAAAAGCACCGATGGGAAGTCCAGACATTTGAAAATTCAATTAAAAATTTCTCTGGCACCCTTCTGACATGGATAAAGCTGGCATTTGCAGAACAGCAGCTTTCTCACCTGTCTCATTGAGATCCTGGGATCCCACGCTGCAAAGGTTGTTTTTGTACATTGCAATGTTGTTAATTAATGCTGAAATACCAACAATAGACCATTGTGTGCATCCAGGCACTTTTTATGAGCACAGGGTTGTTTTTTTTTCCTGGCTTCCTGCAAGTAAATTAAGGCTTAAGCTCAGATTCACTGTCACCCTGGCATTCCAGTAAATATTAAATTTCTTTTCATTCATAACTTTTATTTTCTCCTCTTGTTTTCAGAGCCTGCCTCCTGACTTGGAGGCAATGAGCAGTTTCCAGGCAGGTGCTGGGAAGGCAAATCTCCTGCAAGGTGAAGTCCAGGAGAGAGAGGAGCCATCCTTCAGGCAAGAGCTGAGACAAACAGAGGGGTCCCACATCAAGGAAACCCTCCAGGACCAGATCAGCCAGTGCTTCATCGAGTGCCGGTGAGCAGAGAGAAACACTTATCCCTTAAAAAGTCCATTTGCCCCAAAGAGCCTGATTTTGAGTTCCTACAAACTACAAAATCCATCTTTAAGGCAGTGATGCCAGTCCCAGAGGAGGAGTTAGTTCTGCACCAGCTGCAAAGCCAAAATCCTGAGCTGGAGGATTCCTGACTGGGGAGCCCAGAGCAGGCATCGCTGCTGGCAGGGGTCAGGGCTGCTCCTTCAGTCACTGGCTGTGGATCAGGTCCACAAACACTGGAGTGGGACACCTTCACTTTGCACATTACCTTGGGCTCAGTCTTTGGAATTACAGGCAGCACACTCCACACTTCAGGAACGGTGACTTTTCTCCCTGTCTGAACACATCAGGTTTAAGAGAGGGGGAACTCACTCTTGCATGAGATGGAAGCTCCATTATTTGCCATAGCAAATCACATCACGTCACTGGGACTGCCATGCAGGTGCCTGCTGCTGGCATTATCCAGCAGCCCACATGAATCTGAAGCACTTTTGTACTTGAGGCCTGACCTTGGAGCCACTCCTCCAAATGTAGCTTTCCTCGAGCAGTGCTGCTGATCTCAGGGAAACTTCACGTCTCAGTAGAGTTAAGCACGTACTTAGACAGTTTTAAACCCTGTTCTGACACCTCTGCTTCTCTCAGGAAGTTTACTTCAGCCAAAGAAGTTTTGAGACTGGCAATTCTGACACTGGAAACCCTTGTCCTAAGGAATACAGGCTGGTTTGATCATTTTCTGGGATTTACCCCATCCAGTGGATTAAGTAAATTGGGAAGCAGCACCCAAAACTTCCAGGATTTAGCAGCAAGGTTTCATTTGCTCTGCATAAAGCTGCTCTGCAAACTGGTTTTGTGTCTTGAGCTGCTCCGTGATGTTACAGGGCTCATATTTATCTTGTGGACCAGTGTCATGTCCATTAATCATCCAGTGTTTGCTCAGGGTACTGGACTTGCCTCCAGCGTGCAGTTTCCAGTTGGAAACACAAATGCATTCTGATGAAATCCTGCTCTGTTTGGTCCTTGACTCCTTCAATCAGGTCTGGGCAGCTGTGCTACCGTGAAGTGTTTGTTAAAAAAGGAAGAATGATCAAAACCAGCACTCTCACAGGTCTGCCACAGCCTGTTTCTCTTCTTTCTTGCACTTTTGCCTCTTACAGACTCTCAAGACTCCAGCGTATTTTTACTCTCCGTTAGAAAGAGCTGCTGGTTTTACAAACCTCAGTTATTGCAAAGCACTTTCCCATTCCCTAAATCAACCCTCTCCCAGGGCCTGCTCTGCACACTCCTTGAGCTGCCATTTCCTGCCGTTCCC
This sequence comes from Lycocorax pyrrhopterus obiensis, assembly GCA_014706295.1. Lineage (NCBI taxonomy): Eukaryota > Metazoa > Chordata > Aves > Passeriformes > Paradisaeidae > Lycocorax > Lycocorax pyrrhopterus. The sequence continues at coordinate 231,797 of JACSVZ010000009.1, forward strand.
CACAGATCCCAGCACGTTCTGAGGTACAGAAAGATCTTATTCCCTTTGCTTAATATTCCTCACCTAATAGTCATTCTCTACCACAGGTCAATCGTGTCCAATTAACTTGGCTCTGGAGCTGGGGGAGAACTCCCTGAAATACTGCAGGAACCAATGGCAATGTTCCTGTAGCAGATTAGCAGGGAACAGGCAATCTCCCAGAGAACCAGGCTGAGCCATAAACCTCTTCAAAGACATTATGAGACACTATTAAAAGTTAAATCTGTTCCACAGAGACACTCAAGAGCGGAGCCAGCCAGCAGCCTAAGCCATCCAAAGGATCATTTGAGGAAGCTTGAAGCCATGGTTCAGTGGAGGGAGGTGGAGAGGGATGGCTGAGAGGGCAGTTCATCAAAACTCCTGCTGCCTACTGCAGGAGAGCCCTCAGTCTCGTGGACCTGTCTAAGGTGGAATGTAAAATGCTGAGCTTTCTTTCTGTAGCCCTTATAAGCAAAATGGGACTTCCTTGCTACATTTATATCTCAGCTTTAGGTGGGACTCAATGCTAGAGGCACACCATGAGTAGCCCAGCATATGAATACCTGATTAAACAAGCTGTAAAGTTTCCTCAGCTCCCCTTTTCTGGTCTGCCTAAGTAGGTTCAGTAGTCTTGAATCTCATCTGGATTTGAAAATTAACAGAGATTAAAGCAGATGTGGCAGATAAGCACCACGTTAACTGATCTTGGACAGCTTTATGGATAATCCTGAGCAAGGGATTATATTAGATGGGACTAAGATACACCCACAGACAGGGTGCTTAAAGATAAGCCTCGAGTCAGGCTTGTTCTGCTGCATTTGAGACAGGGTGAGAAAACAGCTCCTTTCCAACCTTGTACAATAACCCACCCATCTGAAACAACAGCATATTTTTTAAATTAACCATTTTCTATCAAAATGCTTTGATTAGGCTTCAAACTGCTTTTTGGCTAAAGATGTGCAGTTCTGTGGTCTGCCTGAGAGCAGGGTCACCACTGGTGGCAGAGGAGCAGTGACACACTTGTTGCAGTCAGTGTTTGATCTGAGAAGCCCAGAATGGTTTGGGTTGGAAGGAACCTCAAAGCTCATCTCATTCCACCCCCTGCCATGGGCAGGGACACCTTCCACTGTGCCAGGTTGCTCCAAGCCCCATCACACTCCCTGTTACTCTTTTCTCTCAGATTCACTGTCTGTCATGAGCCCTGAAAATCAGTAGTGCACGGTTCAGCCAAGACCAGCCAGCTCTCATTGAAAAAAGCTCTTGTGGTGATTTAGCAGCGTGGCAGATGAAACTGTGCCCCCACTGAAGGCAGTGGGAGAGCTGCCATGGGCTTCAGCACGGGCTGGACACCGCCCAGCACTGGAGTTCACGTGAATCTGGCTGAGTGAGGCGGTGATTTACGGAGCTGAGAGGAATCAGAGCGAGCTGCCTGCAGTCCTGCTCTTCACAGCAGGCTCTGTCTAAGGGACCAGAATCGCTTTCGCCACAGACGCATTCGCTGGCATCCAAAACAGGTTTAAAAACAACCAAAAAATAAAATCAGCAGATTTCTCCACAAGGGGAGTGTGTGTGTCCTGCAGAGCCAGGCTTTCCTGCCAGAGACGCTGCAGAGCTGGGAGCTGGGTCCTGCTCAACAGAGGGCCGGGCCTGAAGTGTCAAGGTTTGCATTAATTATTACCTGCCAGGATATATTTTGGCTTTCCCCTAAGCCAGTCTGCGAGATCAACAGCTAAGCAGCTTATAAATTATTCTTCAACCAGGCTTTTTGACAGAGTTTACCATTTTCCATAGTCTAATTAATAAACAGATAAAGGGGAACAAAGATTCTTTTGAATAAATTTTGCTGGGTGGAGTAGAAAATAAACCCAAACTTCCATATTTTATCCTTCACTCTGAAAAGACCGAGGTAGAAAATACAATTAGCAGGTATTGTCTTTCAGCACAGTTACTCTTAGATTACAAAAGCAATGAGCACATATTAAATTTCTCAGCTTGTAAGAACTGCTGTAAACATTTATCGCTTTCATTGCACAAGGGAACAGCTTCAGTCATTTCAAGACCCAAACCAGCTTCTTATGAAGAGAGGTTATAAAAAAACACAAGAAAGCAAAACCCAAAGGAATAGACTGAATGAAATTGTTCCAGTTTCTTATATCCATCCTACTGCAGAGCAGATAAAATAATTTGGATATAACACTGCATTTTCCAGCCTTACCATCCATCCTTCTGTTTACCTGGGTTGACTTCTGTGGAGCTGCTCTTTTTTGGCTTGCAAATTATTCACATAAAGCCTTCCAGATTTCCACGTGGCCTTGTCCAGCCACTCTAGAAAAGAAAGAGAATTGGTTTTGAAAGCTTTTTGAGGAAGCATCAGGCAGTTTTATCTACAGACCTGCCTTTCTTTTTTCTTTTTCCAGAGCAGGAGTACAAATGATCCAAAATCAGCAGCTGCTATGGTTATATACATCTGAGTCTGGATGGTAATCACTTGACTGCCACACATTCCATCCATTCAATTAATAACAGAGTTTCATATTAAGATATTTATTCATATTAAGATATAGCAGAGCTGGGGGTTTAGCTTCAATTTCCTGTACGGTTCCAAACCAAACCCATTTTTTCTGTAATTTCACATGTAGGGTTTTGCACTGAATATGCAAAGCCAGTCATCATCTTCTCAACTCTTTACCCACTGTGCATAAACCAGTTCCCAAATTACGAGTCTTCTTAGAGTCATCCCCAAACTGAATTTCAAAAAGGGGTGGGCAGAAAAGGGGAGAAGGATCCCTTTATTATCCAGAGAAATACAGCAGTATCTTTGTCTAAGACAAGCCTTTCCTGACAGAAATCAATACAAAGGATGAGAAATCAAGATGAGGTTTTTATTACCAGAGATGGCCTCCAGAATCACAGGGGAGAGCCTCATGCACGGGCTCTGCTGTGATGTGCCTCATGCCCTCGAGCTGTAACAAATTACTCCATGAATTTCTTGGAGGATTTATCCGCCGCCGCTCAGAGCTCTGGGGAGCATTTCATCAGTGCCATCGCTGACCTCCTAACAGGGGATCTAAGTAATAGCAACTTTTATGGAGGCTATGTGCTATTCCCACAGATTTGGGGATTGGTTTTTGGGAGGGAGGAGGCGGCGAGGGGTAAATGTGCTTTCATAATAGGTTTACACTTTACTGATTAGCTTTGAACGATCTTCTTGCTCTGCCTGCTGACTCGAGTGCTGTCAGAAAAGGAATTGGCCAAGCTTCATGGTGAGTGAATGAGACTCCTCCCGAAGCAGGGGGGTTCCTGTGCTTTATTTATTCATTTTGAACATTCCTGACAGCCAGCCCAGGCTTTGATGCAGAGGGAAAAAGAAAGAAATAGGAAGTGATGGTGTTATATTTCCCTTTTTTCCCCAGCCTGTTTTGTGGAGCTGAGTTTACTGCCAGAACTCCTGCTTCCCGGGCTCCCTGGGCAGCAGTGGGTGGGGAAGGGGGAGGCAGCAGGGAGATGAATGGAGAGAGAGGTTTTTGCACTGGAACTCCACAGAACAGGGGAAGTGTTCATTCGTGTCAGGCACTGCCCGTATCGCATTTCACACTCCGTCCGCTCTGCTTTTTATGGAGTCAGTGGCAAAGCTGCCAGGCCATCCATCAGCACTGAAGCCTGGCCAACAGGACAGAGAGGGATGACACCTCAGCAGTGCCAACAGCAGCACCCCCTCCGCTCTGGATCCAAGGAATCGCGGCTCCGAATCCATCCACGTCGCTTTCCAGTCCCACCTGGCTCACCTCGACCTGCCAGCAGTGCTCTCCAAGGAGCCCAGGAGCATGGAGTGCCGCCTCCACGCAATATGGCAGCCACTCATGGAACAGCTGATGGGAAAATTGCTTAAAAACCACGTTTGGTGCCATGAGCCACTCCAGCAGACAGTTGTCCAAGAGCAAGCTCCAGCCTGAAGATCCTTGGAACACAACCAAAGACATCACCAGCCCCTTGAGCACAGGCCTCTCTCCATACCCTGTTAGTCTGGAAAAACCATTCCCTTCTTCTCTGCTGCTCCTGCAGGGGCATTCCTGCTGTAAGAACCCACCCAAAAAACACCTCTTTGGTATCTGGCACCCAACATGCAGCACAGAGAGGAGCTGCTGCCCACAAGAGCCATCTGTAGATGGATGAAGAACCATTCTCTTTTCACCTACTGAAAATTGTCATTACTTGTGTTCCCTGTCACCATTACAGGATTGTCACAGGCTCACAAACCACTCAGAGGCAGAAGTTACCAGCCAGGAGCAGCTGTGAGCTCGTGGTAAAAATCAGGATATGGGGATAAATGAGTGGTTGCCTGCTAATTCCACCAGATGAGGATGAGCTAGACTAAATTTGAAAGAGATCTGTGTCTCTGCACCATATTTTCTCCTGTCCTCACCTGGAGTTGAATATATCTTCTCCTGCTCTCTTGTACTTTGTGCAGTTTACACAAACCAAATTCTTCTGGGAGCAGCACAAAACAAGGAGATTCTTTCTCCTTCTGAGTCCCTCTGCAGGGCTGTGTCTCTTACCCAAATCTTCTGGTGTTCCTCGAGAGAGTAAAGACAAGCTCTGAATTATGGAACTGAAGCTCTGAAAGAGGATGGCACAACCGTGGGTGTCCTCTGCCCAAACACTTGGTCTTCCTGCAAAAGTAAAGAAACATTAGAAGAGAGAATTAGAAGAGGCAATGTCTGGGGGTTTTTGTAGCAGTAGTTTCACCTCTGTTTTCTGACAGAGCCAGCAATTCCAGGTTTTGCCAAGGCAGTAATCTCTGTATCCCAACCATCAGTGCTGGTGCAGAGTGCTCTCTGAGTGCCTTTCTCCCCTGCCAAAAGGCCCTTCTGCAGGGACAGCTTCCATTTAACATCCTTCTCCCTGATCACGGCTCAGCCAGCTCCCAGATGCCAGGAGTTTCAAAATCCAGCAGGAAAAACCTGTGCAGGACCCAGCATAAATATCCTGGCAGGCAGAGCGTGCTGAGCTCCTCGCTGCAAGCAGCCATGGCAGCGACTTAAAACTACATCTGTGGGAACTGAAATCCTGCCTTTGGGCTGAGACAACCTCGAAGACTGATTAATTAACATAATTAGGAGCTGTAAACATTAATGGGTAATGTTCAAGCCTTTCCTAACACGTTCTTAAAAGCTTCCACTGAGTAGTTATCTGTTGACTAATTTTGGCAGGCATCTTTAGGGCTGGAGGGAGCAAGGGAATGGAATGCAAATGCACCACTGGCTCACGGGAGGAGCGAACCAAAGCAAATAACCCACCGGGTTCCTTTAATAGAGGAAAAATAAGTTATCAGAAACAAGAGGATTGTTTGTTTATGACGGGGGAGAGCAGAGCCAACAGCTCTGCAACCTGTTTTCCCATCGACTGGAATCAACTACCTAACCTGAAAGCCATTTAAAACAAAACAACAACAAAAAAACTCCTCCAGGCCTTTCTCACTTATAGGAGCGCCACACTGGTCTTTTAAAAAGTGTGAACCCCTCTAATTCCAAAGGAGGGACAGCTGTTACGGAGTCCATCTGCAGTTAATCTACTTTACTGGGTGTCCATGGATTTACAGGAGGCAGGGGACACCTGTGGAAGCTTCTGTGCAGCAGCAGAAGTTGCCTCCTTCGGTGCAAGCTCGGAATTTATGAGTGTGCTGACATTAATGGAGGCGGCTCCATGGCTTTGGGGGGCACCAGCCGGAAGCCCCTGGATTCATCCACTTCCCATACACAGATAAATCTTGGTGGCAGGGATCTGAAGCAGCCAGACCACTTGAACCCTGGTGTCACACCTCCGGAGAGGCATTGATAAGACCGCTGGTTCTGCTTTCTAAATCGCCACAAACTCTGAGATAACGTCGTCTTTGTGGTTTGACACTTCAATTTATGATTGCCACCTCCGTGCAGTGATTGAAAGCACATGCAAAGGGCTCTTTGCAATCCTGGATTTTGCTCATTCAACTACCAAAATTTCTAAGGAATGAAGATTCTTAAAACATCACAGGTGCAAATCAAGTTCCCCAAGGGGTTTTCAACATCACAAGTCATCCTCATCGACTTTTATGTAATCACCAAGTGCACCAATGCTGCACATAAGCACATCTTCAGCTTTCCAAACACTGTGATTCCCTTCCAGGTAGACATTCACGTATCTCAAATCACAAAGTCCTTAGGGATCTTCCCTGGCTGATCTCTCCTTCCCCCGAGATGTTTTGCTTACACCGAAAAGAGGGTCAGATCCTGACGTTATTTAATCGCCCTCATTCCAAGCAGACTCCCATTGACTTCCAAGGGGATTCACAGAATAAGACACTGTTGCTACTGAGCGTTTTTCAAGGGTGTTACAGCCAGGCAGAATCACATTCTTGTTCTCCAAGCAGTTCACCAGTGCAACATCAAGGAAAAGGATTTCAGTGCCGTGGCACTTCGGGCTTTCTGCCTGTGATGGGGTTTTTTTCCTCAGCATCTTCTGCAGGAATACTCAGAGCATCAAGCATTTCTGAGCTCATCTTCACCTCTCCATCAGGCAGGATTTGCACTGCACACCTCTTGCCATGCTTGCACATAAATTAAGCAGAAGCAACATTAAAAGCTCATTCAGATCTCAACAGCCACACATCAGCAAAGTCGCAACAAGCACGGTTCTCCTACAGACCAGGCTCTCCTCCTCCACTTTTCTCCTCAACCTGCTTGCTCCCAAATCACTTTGCCCAAAAAGGCTTAACCTTTTCCCCACCCCATTCCTGCCCCAGTTTCTGTCTCTGTAGTTTTCACCTGCAAAGCTCTAAATACTCTGGTGACTGTAGACCAAAGGCAAGATCGTCCTCAGGCTGTGGATTTTTACAGGGATAGCAGAGACATTTCTGTTCCAAAAGGCACGAGGACCAAAGAGAAAGATAAAACTCCTTGTTCTAAATCCTGTGAGCAAAAAGATGGGTGCAATTAGACATTTCCATTTATTTAGCGTAATTATTATGTCTTTAACTGCATTGATCCATTCTTACAGACCTGCCCATCCTGATCACTGCTCTGGAGGATGACTCCAGGCTTCCCAATTTTTGATTTGTAGCACTATAGAAGTAGAACTGACCATTACAACAAACTGAGGTTAGATTCCATTTTCTACCTTCCTCAAATGGCTGCAAGTGACCCACAGATACCCACAGTCCACTGACCTTGAGGCTAAGCCTCCTGCTTAGAACTAAAGCTCCTAAAAATATTCACTCCTTTATACATCTAAAAGTCTGGAATCAGCTAAAGTAAATAGCATCAGTCTGAGCTGGCCCATTTGCACACAAGAAAAAGAAAATCTGGCAACTAATGAGTTCATTTTCCTAAAGCACTTCATACCCATCTTAGGAATTAAAAGTCTGGAAATGCAAAGTGTTCCCGACCTAATGCAGCAACCCCCGCCCTCCCCCCCACTGAGATACCCAAGGACGCTTCCCAAACATTAGGTTTATTTGTTGTCATAGATACTCACACAGACACAAACATCAGTGGCACCCAGGGACTCCCACCAGCCAGCAGCTTGTTATAATACAGCTCCACATGTTGGAAAGGCAGGATTGGGCGCTTTTTTCCTGGAAGATCCACCCGTTCAGTGGGTGTGTTAAGTTGCTGTCCTCCTCTGTTCCTTTCTCAAGCAGAGTCCTGACACAGCAGGCTGGATTTCTGAAGGAAGAACAGAGCAGTGGGGTGTTTTAAACTGCTAACTGGGGCCTCATGTTCACCTTGGAGCTGGTTTCTCTTTCAGGAATCCAGCTAGATACCTGCTAGGCTTGGCCCAGGGGAGCCTGCTCTGCCATCTGATCTGTCCTAGGTTTAACCGGCAGAGCGTGGTCCTAATCAAGGAGAAAGAAAGAAGGGGATGAATCCCAAGGGGAAGCAGAAGAGACCCAGCCCAGCTATTATTTCACTCCACTGTGACAGGGAGAGGTGTCTTCTCCAGCAAGTTAATACAGAGCAGGAGGAAGAACCAATTTTCCCCACTTCCCCATTTCCAACAAGCAAAGATCTGCTGGGATACAGGAACAAGAAACAGGCGAAGAAAAAAGAGCCAAGAGTCCCAGTGGTGCCTGGCAGAAGCACTGAAGAGCCAGTGGCTGGCAGAGGAGAGGTGTTTAATGGATATTCTGGGAAGAGAAAGACCAAGGAAAAGCTTAGAACTAAGAGGAATAAAAACGAGCACGAAGCACAGAGCAGTGGCTCCCAAGCTCCAGCCCTTGCTCCACAGATGGATCTCTTTGGAGAAGCAAGCAGAGGAGGTGGAAAAGGCATTTTCAGCCTTGGCTCTGTAGAATGCAAAGAAGAAAGGAGGCAAGTGGGGTAAAAAAGAACCGTGGCATGCACTGACACAAGCAGAGCAAAGGGATAGCAGAAACAGTCATGAGGAGCTGGAGAGGCAGAATCAGAAGAGGACGGATGAAAGAGGCATAAAACTGGGGGAAAAAAACCCCTATGAGTTACCATTTTGATAAATAGGCACAGTTAGGACCAAAGACTGACAGAAAATATGAAGTGTTTCCAAGGCAAAGACAAAAGAGCAGCTCCCACATGTCTGTGGCAGCAAGTTCAGGTGAATATATAAAAAAGACTCGATTGCCAAGAGGCCAGATTTGACTATGGAAAAGATGAAGGACTCAGGTTGTGGCTGGGAATGTGGCAGCCTGTTATTCTTTCTCCCAAGAGAAGAGGGATATGTTTAATTCCACAATCCAGCTGTTTCCCTATTTCCACTGGCAGTGGGTTTTCCCGACCCTGGGGAGCACAGCAGCGGAATGTCTGATGGAATATAAGGCTGACTCAGGGCACTGTGGCTCCAGTGTGCCAACAGCATTATTTAACAGGCTGCTGACAAGTTCCTCAAGTGCTGAATTCCAAGTGGATTCCACACCCAGGAGGCTCGCATCATCTAGCAGAGAAAATTCCAGGCTTACACTGCAAATGGAACGGGAAGAGCTGAGGGGGAAGAAGGACACAGGCGACAGGAGCATTTTATCCCAGAAACCTCAACATCTCCATGGTGGAATAGCTGGAACAGGCTCTAGGTGACAGCAGAACACTGACTGCAATCCCAGGGCTGGGAAATATGGCAAGGGCACATGAGACAAAGCTTTCCTTTTTTTAATTGGATTTAATTATTTCCTTCGAGAGCACTAGGCTGCTCCCTTGTTAGGTGGGCAGTGGGGGATTGCACCTAAGGAAGCAAAATTCCCATTAAAGCTGCTCTATCCAAATCCTGTACATCCTACAGTCAGACTGACTCTCAGCTCGTGGCTGAAAAGGTTGGGAGATGGTATTTCTGTGGGCAGAGCAAGAACCTGCCTGAAACCTGAGTCGCATCCATTCCTGCCACAGCCAATGTGTTTCAGTTTTAGTGGGAATTTCAGCACGGGGGAGATCAGCCAGATTCCATCAAGCAGGTTGTTTTTATTATCCAGGTCAGAGTCCAGGGCTTTTAAGTCATGCTGCATTTCAGTCCTGTGCACAGACAACAGAAATTCTAATTATTTATAGTAATTTACTCTAAAAACACCCAGCTATTACGGTTTGTGTGCTGGGTTAGGCAGACTTAGGATCATCCTAGGCTGAATAACAGATAAATATATAAGGGAGTTCAGTGGGTCTTCTTGGGCCCTCCTTGTACAAAATAACTATATCAACAATAATTATAACTGTATCAGTAAGATTCTGTACCAAATACAAACTTGTTTTAATTTCCCCACCCCTGGAAGTGTTCAAGGCCAGGTTGAACAGGGCTTGGGGCAGCCTGGGATAGTGGAAGGTCTCCCTGCCCAGGGCATGGAATGAGATGAACTTTAAGATCCCTTCAACCCAAACCATCCCATGATTCCACGACTTAAGCAAAGGGTGTAGAACCATAAAAGAGCTGGTTCAGTATTTACTGAGACATTTATGGAATAGCAGGAAACTGCCTGGCCCTGAAATCTGTTCAAATACTCCCCTCTCTCTTCCCAGAGCCCCTTCCTGACTCAGTAATCCTTTGGTGGCTTGGAAAGGAAGTTTACTCTCTTGCTTTGTCACACAGGGAAAACAGCTCTTCCCAGATTATTTTCTGGGAAGCATCTCCAATCCAGCAACCACTTCTGAAGACGCAGGTTTAAAGCATGGCTGTAAATTAAAGGCTGCAGTCTGTGTAGCTGCAGGAGTCCTCCAAGTATTCCAAGTCAAAACACAATTGCTGCAAGGGAGCCAATTCCAGAGCCGGAGTTGTGCCGTGTGCTTACGGGTGCTTCCCATCACGGCCTCAGCTCTCAGAGCTGGTAACTCCATGCCCAAAGTATCCTTCTACCTTCGTGCTCTCCAGGGAAATCACGCCTAACACGTGGGTTTGTTCCTGTAATTGCAAGGGTGGCAGTTTGGGAAGCCTGGGAATGATCCGGAGCAAAGGCGGGAGCGGCTGACTGCGGCCTCTCCCACGCGTGTGCCGCATTCCCTTCCTGCCCAAGCCTCACCTTCCCATTCTTTGCCCGAGGGAGCTCTGCTATCCTGCAACAAGGCCATTCCAGACAACTGATCCTCTGGAGAGGCCTGTGAAGCAACACAGCCACATCTCCAGGTCCCTGGAAAACAACACAAAAGAGCCCTAAGATGGAGCAAAGCTGCCCTGCAGGGCTCATCTCCAAACTGCACTTCCCACCCCACCTTGCCTGTTCCACCACTTTGGGGAAATAACCTGTGTTTGGGCTCTCTGCTTCTTCCAAGAGCGGGTTCCAGCTCCAAATTCCCACAGAATATCCCTTATACCCCTGGCTCTCCAGCCCCTCTGCCAGCAATTCTCTGCAGCACCGACCCCATCTACCAAAGAAATGATTAAAAAGCACATTATGAAGCCATCGTTTAAATTAGCAATCATAAAAAAGCTGCACTTTGTGCTTATTTTTGATTAAATCTGAGTGTATCCCGCTGAGTAACATGCAGAAGGATTCAGTCATTTGGAGAGGCAATGCCAGAGTCCTGCAAAAAGTACTCAACTCTGTCAGTCTGCACAATTCCAGCCAATTTCGGGAGACTACAGGTCATGCACCAGAGCCACGCCAAACAGGTACAGGACTAGAACACTCCAATTTTTCTCTCCCAAAACTAAAAAGGTGAGGGTTAAGGAACTTGGCATCTCCAGGCATTACAGTGTGTTTCCTGGACTGCAGAGGTGACTGGGGTTTTGAGCTAAAATTCCTGATAAATGGCTGCTGCTAATACCATGCCTGGCTTAGAGCTGAGCTCATCTGGAATGTTTATCCGTGTCCTTTCCTATGCTTCTTAAATGCCAAAGTAGAGGTTCTGAATTATTTTTCTTTCTAGTGAGCTCTTTGGTTATTAGCATTGGCCAGGAGTGCAAACATCTCCGATTTTATACATGGATTCTGCGACATTCTCACTTTTTCCCTGCTTTTACACTCTGTGTACACCTGATGGGGATTTATTCCAATGAGGCTGCACAAGCCAACTGGGATGAACATGGAAAAATCAAGCACTGTGACTGCTTTCATCTGCATGGAATTGCCTCAGATTTATCATTAAATAGCTCATTTATGCTTTCACATAAACCACAGAGGGAGTTTAGAGATCCACAGACCTCTTGAAGTGGACAAGGCCCTGGGGGTCCTGGTGGACAAGAAGCTGTCCCTGAGTCATGAGTGTTCCCTGGGGGACAAGAAGGCCAATGGGATCCTGGGGTGCATCAGGAAGAGCAGTCCCAGCGGGTCAGGGGGTGATCCTGCCTCTCTCCTCAGCCCTGAGAGGCACATCTGGAGTGCTGTCTCCAGCTCTGGGCTCCTCAGGACAAGAAGCTCCTGGATCAGGCCCAGTGGAGGCTGCAGAGGTGATGAAGGGACTGGAGCACCTCTGATGAGGAAAGGCTGAGGGAGCTGGGGCTCCTCAAGAGCAGACACAGCTGAGAGGAGACCTCTGTAATGTGTGTAAATATCCAAAGGGAGGGTGCCAGAGCATGGACCAGGCTCTGCTCCACGGGGCTCAGCAACGGGACACGAGGAACAGGCAGAAACTGATGGCCAAGAGTTCCACCTGGACGGGAGGCACAGATTCTTTCCCAAGCAGTGAACAGAGTGTCCAGAGGGGCTGTGGAGTCTCCCTCTCTGGGGATATTCCAGAGCCATCCAGACAATCCTGTGCCCTGTGCTCTGGGATGACCCTGCTGGAGCAGGGAGCTGGGACCAGATGCCCTCACTGTGGTCCCTTCCAACCTGACCCATTCTGGGATTCTGAGCAGTGAAAGGGAAAGCAGTGTCTGGTTACATTCCTAAAAACTTCACAGTGTGCCATTTTCAGCTCCTCCTTCCCCACTGGCGTTTTCCTCCTGCATCACAGGTGCTTTTCAAGGCAGTTCAGTCTTAGCTGCAAATAGTGATTCCAGTTTTAAATGGATTATCAAGCCACTCTCCCACGCAGTGATGCAATGCCTGATGAAGCTGGTCACACTGTGGCCTTTAGAAACTCCTCAAGTTAAATCATGGGCAGGCAGCAGGTCAGGGGCACAGCGATCCATGAGTGGGACAGCCAGGACACAGTGGCTGAAGAGCATTTTAACTCAGGGAGGTGAAAAATGAGTTATGCCAGGCTGGGCTGTATTTCTGCACTGATAGCACAGCTGAAAGGCAGAGACAGAGCTACTGAAACGTGTCTGATGCCACCTTTGATGCCACCTCGGATCCATCTGTGTTCATCACACCGAAGAAATTACATCACTGAAAATCCCAATGAAAATCTCATCGTTTACCCACAATCAGGGCTGTCTAATCACCATATTGCACTTTTATGCTCTACTGTCTGTTCTAGTATTGCAAAAAAGGGTGGGTCAAAGCACAGAGCTCCTCTGCTCATTCCAGGCTCCCATTCCCAGTTTTCCAGGCAGATATAAAGGCTGTCCATGCTGCACAGCGCACGCAGGGAGGCTGACGTGCCCCAAGAGCGCTGAATTTATTGTCCATGCCCACAACTCTCCATCCAGCACGTGAGCAAGGGGGAGAGCACAGACCTTCCAGGGAGTTTTTAATCAGGCAGTACCCTTGAAATACCTCAGCCACCTTTCACAGGCAGGTGAGGCAGAAATGCAGCAGATGTAAAACCATTTCGGAACGAGGAGGAGGGCAAAGTCCTGCGAGAGCCCACACAGAGCTGGGGATGCTTTTCTAGGTGGGTGACCTGTCCAGGACACCATTTCTGAACCCTCTCCAGAGCATTATCTTCAGTTTTAAGTGATGGGCCATGGTGAAGGAGTGTAAAGCAGCCAGGTTAGAGCCTTCCTCCCCTCCTGTAGAGATGCATTCTGGTCCACCTTGACTTCTAAGAAGCGAAAACAATTGCTCGAATTTCTCATAAACAAATCCCATAAAACAAAATGCTCTCTTATTCTCCATTTCACTCCAAATCCCAAAGAAACCTGTGATGTTGGAGGGCAAGTTATTTCTTTTGGCTGGCCTTGCCAGAAGAAATGGCATGCTTTATTTTCCTCTTTACAGGATTCATATTGTGTTAATAAAGTACTGTTGATTCCCTCTGGCTGACTCTGCAGGAAAACTATTCTCACAAAGCTTCTAGTCTGGGTTAAAGTAATCTTGCTTAAAACTGCCCATAAGTGTTTCAGTCTCTTAAGTTTAATGCTGAGCACTGGAAATTCTGCCAAATTTGAGGCAGGACTGGGCGTTCTACGCTGGCAGGAGAAGCTGACCAAAGGTAAGGAATTCAGTAAGCGCAGGGGGAATTTGACCCTGCGTTTCTTTGAGCCAGCTTCTGTATTTTTGACCTTGCTCTGAAGAGAATGGAAAGATAGGAGAAAATGAAACCAGATGAGAGTTTAATGGGAGCTGAGCGCTCGTTATTCCATCAGCCAAGGCCCCCAGAGCCCTGGAGCAGTCCCTGGGGGCAGTTCTGCCTCCTCACTCCGCTCTCCTCTCCTCAATGCTGGCTCCACAGGAGCGCATTCCTCCAAAGGCTGGAGACAGGCAACAGGAAGCTGACACTGTGTGGGAATCCAAAGTGCAGGGAATATTTCTCTGCCTGTTTTGAAGGGTTCTACCCCCCTGGACAACCCTGTCTTTGACCTTCATCCATGGAGGAAGTTGCCGACCCTCTGGGAAGAAATAGAATCTACACTGGTGTGAATTAGGTGATAGAACATTATGTAAGATCGTCACAGGGTGAAAATTTAGAGGTGTTGGGTTTGTTAATATAGCAAATAGATAAAAAGCAAAAACTTCAAAATGGAGGATTGTCGTTGTTCTCCAGACCTTCTTCTTCTTCTTCTTCTTCTTCTTCTTCTTCTACTACTCCGTGTTCTGCGGTGAAAGTGGATTGAGAGGATTGGGTGAAAAATTCCGCAGTTCCTCCTACGTGACAGAAAGATTTATTGAACATTGGTAGAAAAGTAAAAATATCTTTCGTTTTGGGTTTTCATTGGGTGATTTACCTTTAAAAGGCTGTGTAATCTTGATAATTCGCCTTTTCTCTTGCATTCTCTGCTCTGGGTCATGTCAGTGGCTCGGCTTCTCTGATAAGACTTAATAAACAACTATCTGAAAGCAAGAAGCATGGAAAAGTCCCGTTCGTCTACTGGATCCAGGCAAGGACTCTGGAAAATCTCCCCCATCCGGGGAGGCATAGTTAAGGCACGGAAAAGTGTCAACACTGGAAACAAGCCTGGGGACAGCCTGACTGGGAAAGAGGGAGAGCAGCCCTCCATCCTTGGAGACAGTCCCTCGAGGAATACAGCTCTGGTAAACACGGCACGATCAACAACTCCAAACGAGAAGGAAGCGCACTCAAGGAACTTCAGACCTAGCAAACCAAGCACAGGGGCAGTGCTGGATGGCAGTTTTCCCTCCGGGGTGGGGATGGGACATCCAGGTGTCCTTAGATCCCTCAGGAGATGCCTTCGGTGTTACCTCACACCAGGTTTACCAGCAGCTCTGCCCAAGGCTGTTCTGTGCTGCAGGAGTCAAGCCAAAAACCCTAAATAACCTTCCAGGGATCTGCTTTCCAGTCCCTTCAATCTTCTTCCCATTTCCATGCTGTGGTGGGTATATTTAATGTCCTCTAGGTTTGTCTGAGCCTTCAGCACAGCTTAGTTGGTATCAGCTCTTGCAAGCCAGTCCAGTTGTATCAGTCAGGATGTGATTTCTCCCAATCCTCAGTTAATTCAAATTTGAGCTCTGAGAAAACTTTGGGCAGCATTTTTTGAGTGTGTGGAGGGAGGGACGTGCAAAATCAGAGCACCAGAACGTTTCACTGAGTGTCAATATTACAAAATATTTCTTCTGATTGTGGCAGGTTTTCTTTTAACTTAAGCTAATATTGGAAGAATAAGTCTTTTTGGTTTTCCTTGGCATTATTCATGCCCAAGCTGCCTTTGATTTCCATTCAAAAACCTAGGAGTAATTTGCAGTGCTACCATCCATGTCTCCAATTACCTCAAGGAGAAAAACCTCTTGCCATTTTAAACCAGGAACGATTTGTCAGAACTTTGAAGGGAAGAAAAATTTTAAAAATCCTTTTCCCTCATGGTTTTTACAGCAGGAATCGGGATAACCAGGAGAGAAAGCTCATAGCCCAGCCTACCTGAAGGGGAACAGAGATTCCCATTTTTCCATTCCACTAATTACCTATTGCTATCCCTGAAAGACCAGGAGGATCCTTGGAAAGGTAACAACTTTATGACAAAGCAGAACAGACTCCTTCGCTGTAAGAACTCAAGCAGCTTATGAACAACTGCACTGGGTCAGCCAAAGGTCTACCTTTCCTGGCCAGTAACACCACATGGAATAAAACTATCAGGGAGAATTACCACATTCCTCATTTAGCTCTGTCCCCTCCAACAACTGTTCCCAGCTATTACTTGGCTTTGAAGTTCCCTTCTTCCGTTTCAGATCTAAGGCAGGCATTGAGGACCCCAAAGACCATTCTAATTATGATAGTTACTCTAATAAAGGATATCACCTTTCCCCACAAACCCTGCGTCCTCGTTCCTCCATGGGAATGCTTTTTCTTGCACATTGTTGGCCTCACAACACTTGGATCTTCGATTTTCAAAGCCGAATATTTATCCAGAACAATAAAGTTTCTGATCCTCCAATTACCCTCCACTGAAACGCTTCCATGCATAACAACCACACGTACAAGCAAACACTGGGAGGATCAGGACCTGAGATAAAACATCAGCTGTAATGTGTCTGTGTCCAAACTCATTAAAGATGATAAGAAGCCCGTGGAAATCAATCTTGCTTTATAAGTAACGCTGTATTTGCCCAGGTTATTTTTCCTGGAAGTGGTTTCCAAAGAGCTAAAGAAAGCACACACACAAAAGGAAAAAAAAAAAAAAAACCAACGCAGCAAAGACACCTAAAATAAACCAGCACTGCTATTTAAGCAGCCTGAGAGAATCCATATCAGGTGGGGTTACAGAAATAGGCAAGAACTGCAAAACTGATGAGGGTTTTATTTCTTTAAAGAGCTCCCCCCTCTTTGTTTGTGTCCCTTTTCTGCACAGAACGCCCCTCTGTCCCTCCACTCAGCGCGTACACCATCATTCATGCCTCCTCTTCTGCACACAGCCCACATCCTTTCTTCCCCTGAGAAGAGTTAAACACTCTCGTTCCTCCAAAGAACAATTTATTTTTCCTGACAAGGCCTTTTATGCAATTAGCTGGAGAAGCCATAGCCAAAAAGAAAGAATAACACATGTAAAACCAGGCCAGAGAACAGAGTAGGTAGGAACTTGTTGAGTCTATTACCAGACAAAATGTTTAAATCAATGGTGTGTTCTCATAAATCAAAAGACAGATTTAGCCCTAACTATTACCATCCCTGAGCAATGTGGAATTGAGAGAAAACACTTAAAAAAAATTTTGAAGCTCCTGAAACGAGGCAGGGAGGAAGCAGCAGATGAGACAAGCACAATGTAGGGTCATCTCCCAGGCAGAGAATTTATTTTACAGGTGAGAATGGAGGTGCCACAGCATCCAGAGCCTGCCAATCACACCGACTTGGCCCAGTCTGGTGGTGATTTGGAGACATGAGAGAACCATTTGAACCTAGTTAAAACTTGGACATTTATGTGGGGTTTTGTGCTGTAACAAATATTGAGCCCAGAAGAGCCAGAACTCTTTGCTAGAGTTTTGTCAGAGACAAAAGGATTTGCACTGCAGACCATAAAAGATCATTCTTTTTCAATTACACTTGACAGGACTGAGTTATTGTAAGAGGAATAGGTTTGGAGCAGTAACAGTGAACCAGAGAACATAATGTAATTTGAGAAACCGCACAAAAACCTCATCACATCCTTTTCTTTTTCAGCTGGGAGTGCAAGATCACATCTTTTCACCCCTCCATCCTTGTTCATCCCTTTACTCTTCCACTTGAGCTGCTTTGATTCAGATTTAGGGCCCCCATTCATCCCAGTTAGATGGCTTTTCTGTAAAGCTGTTTCCCAAGCCCATGCTCTGCTTCCGTTGACAGGATTTCACTGCTTTCCAGAAAAGTAATGGATTTCTCACACACCAGTTTCTAAAGGTCCCTTCTTCAACAGCATCCTCCTCCTTCTTCAACAGCACAGAAACTTCAGGAGTGCTGCTGAAGCAGTGGCTCTGACCCAAAGAAGGATCTTTTTGCCTGCTGTGAACTCTGGCAGTCTCCAGTTTTATTTGCAGGAGTGCAAGTTCCCAAAGCCAGGCTGCTGTTCAGTGCCTGGGAACACACCCCAGGGAGCAGGTCACCCACAGGAGCCACCCTCAGCTCCCTGCCTGCAGGCTTCGGGCTCCTGAGGCTGTAAGGGCCTCCCCAAGATGCTGCTAGGGTTTGTCTCCCAAGGAGGAGGTTTCTTCTCAGCCCTGTCCTTCCTTCTCACCTTATTTACTTCTGTTCAGTCCCACCACACGATTATAAACTTCATTTGTTCCTTTAGGCAACTGGTTTTTCTAGAACTGCATCCTCCCTAAGAAATCTGGGACAGTTTGCTTCTGCTTTTGCTTGCAGTGCTTAACGCATTGTCAGCACTCCCACTGAAGCAATCCCGCTGAAAAGAAGAGTTGCTTCTTCCAGTTCTGGCATTTACACGTTTTTATGAGACGCTGGAAAAGTACAACTGGGTATTTTTTTTCCCCCTCTGCAAACACTGAGACAGTAATAAGTAACAGATTCACAGAGTTCTGACTCGGATCTAGGTGTCTCTGACATGTACCATGTCTTTCAGATCTGTTACACACTCTAATGCTCCTGTTATCAAGAGCTTAAGCTTTTTATGTTCTCCTCTCCCCAGCAAGAGTGGGAGCAGGGAGGATTCCCACCACACAGGCTCCCCTCCACACTCCCCACAAAACAAAGCAGCCTGCTGGGAGGGCTCCAGTCGGGAGCAACTTCTTGCATCATCTGGGTTCATTTTCTTACCCTATTATCGCCTCTAATCATGGATATTTCAGTGTTTATAGGAAGTTTCAAAAGGGGAAGGCGGTTAAAAATTATTTGAACGAATATTATTGTGAGGCAAGCCCCACAATGTTTGGGACCTCCTCCTAATCCAAGAGGTGTTCATGGGGAATGTGTGGTGGGACCCTCTTGAGCCACAGATGATGTGTAGCTTATCTGATGGCACAAAGATACAGGAATTTAAAATTATAGAGTGGTTTGGGGTTAGAAGGGACTTTGAAAATCATTTAGTCCCACTCCACACCTTCCACTATCCCAGGTTGCTCCAAGCCCCATCCAACCTGACCTGGGACACCTCCAGGGATGGGGCAGCCACAGCTTCTCTGGCTGCTCATTTTATCCTGGTGTTTCCAACTGCAAACCAAAGAATTTAGGTCCAGTTGAATCCAAATTTGCACCCTAAGGCAAAGGCATGAGACAACCCATTGTGATGGCTCTGAGTAGAACGCTGCCAGAAAGTGAAGGGGGAATGAAAATTGAGATTCATTACGTTTAAAGTGGACTTTTGACCAGGAAGATGAATGGCTGCATTTTTCTGGGCAGATTTACAGGCCAAATGAATCCCTGGTTTAACCTCTGAACTCGGAGGGTTTCATAAAGGGAGGAATTTGCCTATCGGGGTCACGCATGGGAATTCCCAGGCACTACAAGATTGAAGTTGTGGCCATTTCAACCTAGAAGAGAAAGAAGAAAACCCACAAGAGGGTGAGTAGGGAAATAAGATTTAAGAGCTCTGCTTCCAGGCCATCAGACAGCAGTGGATACACACAAGAAAAAAGCAGATGCCCTGGAAGAATTAGAACATCAAAATATTTGGTACTGCCTGCTCTCAGGTCACTGATGACCATGGAAAATCACATCCTGCATTGCCCTCAACCAAAAACCCCACTGATCCCTGACTGGTTAATAAATGCCTGACCCTCTTTCCACGAAAAGATGGGCATGGTCTTCTCCTCACCTCATTTTTTCACACAAGCACCTGCTGAAGCTGCTACCAAAAAAAAAAGGTGAGGAGCCACGAATCACACAGAAAATACAGATTAAAAACCAGAATCCCCTTCCCAAAATTCAGGATATGGTAGAATTTCTACAGCACTCAGATGTGCTCATCATACACACCCAAAGGTAAATGTCACAGAATGGTCTGGGTTGGAGGGAACCTTAAAAATAATCTAATTCCAACCCCCCGCCACCTCCAAGAGCTGTGAATGATTTAAAAGTGGAAAAGGGAGTACAAATACAAATGTTACATCAATAAATATTGAAAGCTGGCCCTGATATCATTTTCAGTGGGCTCCCAGCTGATTTTTCACCCACAGTGCATTTGCCTTTCCTTCCTCCCAGCTGGCACTGAAGTAGCAACAGCCTCAGTAACAGATTTTGGGAAGGTTTTTACTGCAAACCAGACTTGTAGCAGCGTTTAAGGCTGCATTTAACATGGAATTGAGCTATTTTCTGGCTGTTTGTAAAAAACGGAACACGAGCTAACATTTAATAAACCATGCAGGGTTTTGAGGCTAAATTCCCATTCTTACTGGATTTTTTTAAAGCACACTAACAATGACAGCCCTCTGTTGATGCAGGCTGGTTTTTGGGAATGCAGCGACCAAGGATTTGCATCTGTTTGCATACAGAACTTGGAATTGTTGAACAAGTCAGAGCTCCCAAGCACAGATGAATGTTTGCTGATTCTGCCCTAATTGGTGCTGCATTAATAGCAGCAAGAGATCCCAAGCCTACACGTGGTGCTACAGAAACAGAACAGATGCTCTGTTCCAAGGATCTCAGCTTAACACTGAGCCTGCAGCTTAACAGCAGCCTAGGAAAGTCCCTTAAGGTACCAGTTGTTTTAAAAAAAAAAAAAATGAAAGCAATTTTTAGGAATCGTGTTGACCTTTCTGAGCTCTTTTCTTCTCCAGGGAAATTTAATTTCATTTAGAGGAAACATTACCGTGCTGTTTGAAAGTAGCACGAGGGTTTTTCTGCACTGTCAGAATTTTCTTTGGAGCAGAAAAACCTTCCTGATGTTACCAAACAAACAGAAAATCTTAACAGATATATTCCAACAAGCAGCAAAAGGGAAGTAAGTTAAAGGGTCTTATCAGTGTGAATGGCTTTTGGGGCTGAAGTTATTATCTGTATTGTTTAATCTCTTTCTGAAAGGCCTGGAAGCTCCCTGTGTTATCCATGAACCCTTCCCACAAAGTCACTCATTGCCCCTTCACAGCTTCCATCACCATCCAGTTGTGCAAGTCCATTGGAAATTTAGGAGTGGTAATCCTCCCATGGAAATACAATCTGGAACTCAAGAGAATAAAATCTGATTTAAGCAAAATAGCTCTTCCCCCCCCAAAAAAAAAAAAAGCTGGATGCTGAAAGCAGAGAGCTGGGCTATGAACATAAAATAATGGAATCCCAGGATGGTTTGGGGTGGGAGGGACCTTGAAGCTCATCCAGTGCCACCCCTGCCATGGGCAGGGACACCTTCCACTATCCCAGGCTGCTCCAAGCCCCGTCCAGCCTGGCCTTGGACACTCCCAGGTACAAACACTTTAATCTCCATCTCTCAGCCAGGAAGTAATGAGCAGTCCTAAGGATCTGCAGTTTTGGATGGACCATGGGATAACAGACATGGATTGATGACTGTTTTAATCAATTTACAGGACAAAAAGCCACTGCCATAAGAAGCTTCCCCACTATCTAAAATCTTTGTCAGCCAGGTGAAAAATGATGGATTTTGATTCCCTTTCCACTTTTGTTTCTCCCACAGGCATATCACGGGCAGGTTTCCTGACTATCCCCCTGAGAACACAGGCGGTTCCAAGGCAATTTTTATTGAAAAACATCCAGAGCAGGTACTGTCCCTCTTTCCATGAAAAAAATTTCATGAGGTTGGAGAAGGAACTGCCACAAAACATGTCTGTCTATTTAAGCAGCAACTTTTCCTAACTGTGGCTCTAGTTCTCCAAGAACCTTAGGGTTCAAAGCTTTTTGTTACAAGTGAAAGGATGGGGGGTTTTTTTCCAGGGTGTTTCCAATCAGGTACCAAAATCTGTTCCCTTTCCAGCTGTGCAGCCACTTAATCATGACTGAAGGTGCTCAGGTGATGGACAAGAAGTAGAGAACAACAGCAGAGAAGAGTTTCTTATGCAAGCAGGCCTCAGCCCTGATTTACTGCCAAGGCTCATTAAGCAAATTTAACATCCCCGTGAAGGAAGTATCTCAGTTTATCTTGCGTATTGTAGTGAACTCGGTTGTTTTTCCCGGTTAATCCCTCTCCTGATCCCTCTGGCTAATGGAAGTGGCTGATAATCTCTTCCTCTGATCATCTGGGTGTCATGCAGAGAAAGTGATTAAGCCCAGCTGAAGGCAGTGGTCAGCACTTGGAGCCATTTCCAGCCATCCCGATGAGCCAAGCAGGATAAGGAGTCTGTTGGGGGAAAACAGGAAGCAGGATTTGGCCCCTGAGTGAACCAGAGTGCTGGGCTAGGAAAACTAAGAGGTTAAAACTTGAATTCTGTGCTCCTGAAAGCTCCAAGACTGTTTCGTGATTTTTCTGCAACTGGTGCTCTAACACAGGTGTGGTAAAAGAGGATTTTTATAGAATCTCAGAATGGTTTGGGTTGGAAGGGACCTAAAAATCATCTCATTGCAACCACCCTGACACCTTCCACTAGCCCAGGTTGCTCAGAGCCCCATCCAGCTTGGCCTTGAACGCTTCCAGGGATGGGAAATTTTGGATTCAGCCCTCCCTGGGATCATAGGGAGGAGAGCCTGGGGCACCCAGCAGTCTCTGGGTGATTTGGGGGGGGTGTGAAGACATGCACAGCACAGAGCACAGCCCTAACCACCAGCTACTGTGCAGGGAAACTGCTGCAAACAGCTCCCTGTGCCTCACTAAAACTGAGTTTGGGGCATGCTCCTGGTTTTAGCCAAGTTCAGGGGCTGCTGAGCTCTGCAGCCAGGGAAGGAGATCCTCGGTTCAGTTTTCAGCCCCTAAAGCAGAAACACGTGCCAGAGTCAAGAAGGCTTCGTTGGCTGCTGGGAGCAGCCAGGAGCCACCCAGCAAGTGGGGTTTAGTGCTGGAGAGGGGTTTGGGGAGTGTGATGCTCATCAGACCTGCTACCATCAAGGATAAACACAGCTCGGGAAGAAAACACTACAAGGGATTGTTCTGAGCAACGCTGGATATGGAAGTGGATTGTGGAGAGATGGATTTAACCTTCCTGTCCTGCTCCCAGCTTTCAATTCCCACCTTCAGCTGTTTCGTTGCCTCGCCTGAGCATCTGCCTTTTCTTTGCATGAAAAAAATGGAAGCCAAAAGTCTGGAGAGGTTATTTCAGTCCCTGTTTTCCCTGCACCCTGGGAAAAAAACCCTTCCTCTATTTCCCTAACAAATTTTCACTGGCAATTATCTGATTTTCACCAGTTTTGGAGCCTGTTTTCTCTCCCTTTTTAGCCAGCAGAATGTGTGTCACAGCCTTAAGAGATCACCACCGTGCAGTTGGCCAGGGAAAGCTCAGTGCAATCATGATTTTACCTGAATGTCAGACAAGTAAAACATTTTTTTTTTAAACACTGGGTCAGCTGCATATTAAAAATCCCTGGGTTTGTTCCACATTGGGCAACACAGGAAGAGAAATCCTGGCCCCACTGAAGCTGATGGGAGTTTTGTCCTTGACTCCAGGGGGGACAGGAGTTCACCTCTCGTCTGTTTTAGCTCCTGTGCAGGGGTTGGTTACTCCCAAGTCAAACCCCATGAAAAATCCAGACCAAACTGTATTTAAAAAGTGAGCATTTTATAAGACTTGGGTAAAGACACTTTGGGGAAAATAAAATACAAATTAATCACTTCACGAACCATTGCTGCATTATTATACATTCTATATTTCTTGATCCTTGGACAACCCTGACCTTATTTGACTTTGGAATGTAGCTGGCCTTCTGCACAAACTGCTTTTCCATGACATTTTCCAAATATCTTTCCAAAAGATGTGCCAAAGACATCCCAAAGCTGAGTACTTGGTGCTTCAGTCAGAAAAATAAATGCTGTCCCTTGTCTGAAAAGCAGCTTTTCTCTACTTTACTTACTCTTCTAGAGAAATTCAGCATTCCAGGACATCAGTGTAATCTCCCTGCATCTGTTCCTGATTTCTATCCCTAATGGTTTTTTATGTTTTGCTCCACAGATAATCATCAGATGTGACAATTTTTAGCTTTGCCCTTATCCTGCTGCCAACAAAATTACGATCTTTTCCTGTAGTTCATTAAGTCTCATCACCATGAAAACAAGCCAAGAGAGTTGCCATTTAGCAGGCACTTCTCCCTTCTCCCCCTCATTTCCAATATTAAATAACATTCCAAAAAAAAAAAAAAAAAAAAAGGTGTCAGAGAAGGACTCAAAGCCTTTTAATACTCTGATTATTTCAAGTTAACCATGCAGGAGGAGGGAAACTGTACTTGGCCTCTGTTAAATTGCACAACGCTTAAAATACTCACCTCCAGACAGCAATCCACCTTCCCTAAAAACCACACCAAAAACCCTCCATAAAGAAGAGACATTTCCTAGATTCCAACAGAACTTCTTTCCATAGAGTTAATATTCCAAGAGAGAAACTTTTCCCTCCAGGAACACTGGGCTGTGCCCCCGGAAAGTGTTTGTGTTCAAACTGGTGTTAGAGCCAGGCTCTGATGTTGCTCTTGATGCCTTAAGTTTTAACTTTTACATTTTTCAAATCCTGCACTGCCTGGTGTGTAACTCTGAAGTTTTGTGTGGCCTGTCAGCTGCTGTTCTCTCATGCTGGTCAGACACAACAAACCTCTCCAGGTTTGCTCTTCAAGGACACCAGGCCCCAAAATGTGTAAACTAAAGCCTTTAAAGAGGACGGGCAAACTTGGGGTAATTACCTCATTAACTGAGGTTATAATTGGAGAATTAACCCTGATATGCAAATGGCCCAAGCTTATAAAAGTGTGAAGAACTTGTGACCCAGGGTCCCTCTTGGCAGTAGCCTCTGGCTCCCCAGGATGTACCTTTAAAGGCCTTTCAAATAAATACCTGCCTTTATTCCCTTATTCTTGTCTAGTCTCTGTTTTTAGGTGGCCTCTTGAGGCATCACTCTCACTGCCACAGCTGGAGATGCAGCATTCCCAAACTCACTCTCTATCCCTGCTTTGCTTTTATGCCCACAACTCTAAAAGTCAAGAAGTTCAAGTAAAGTCTTCTTTCAAGGAATAAGGGAAGGGTTTCTTCCTGAAGAAGAATATTTACCTCGAGTATCACCTTACCTGAGCCAACACCAAACTTCCTGGGGCTGAGGACAGCAGAACAAGTGAGTCCTGCTGGCAGCTGGAAGTTTTCTTCTACTTGGCTCATATAAAGCAGCATCAGACATTTTCATTCTGCTGCACTCTGGTTTAGTGCCCAGCTCTTTCCTCTCCCAAAAAATGAGATTTGCACTGCAAGATTGTAGAAACGTAGTTGAACTGATATAGAAAAGTCAATTCAACTTTTATGGGGTATCAGTTTAACGGAAAATGTCTTTTCAGCCTCTGAAGAAAATGTTACTGGAGAAGAATCATCACTGGCACAACTTTCCTAGGAGTCCTAGGAAAGACTGGGAAAAAATACAAAGAGGCTAAAACGCATCTGCTCCCACTGAATGACAGTGTCTTCCTCAGTATTAAGAGTTTGCTAACTGCTTTCTGCATCATTTCAAAAATAGGCAACCTAGCAAAGAAAAGGGAAGTCCAAAACAGTTTAGGAAGACATATGCTTCTCTTTTCACTATGAAGGAAAAAAAACCCCATACTCAAATGTGGGTGAATTGCCTATGAACCTCACACTAACCTTTGCTTGCCGTTGCCTTTCTTTCCCCCTCTTTTGTCACATTGTTCAGGCATCTCCTTGCAGCTGGAGGGGGAGTGGTTCTGCAGGAAAGAGCAGAAGCCACTCGAGGTTGGACACACGTGCAGCTTCCCCCAGCTCTGCAATCACAGAGCTGCTTGGAGCAGAGGTGGGAGCAGAGCTGGGGAAGCTGCAGCAAGGCCAGGCAGAAGGATGAGGACACTTCAGAGCCACCACGGCAGGTTCATGAGAACACAAACTCTGTCTAACCCCTTCCAGTATCATTCATCTGTGCAAAAACACGACAGCAGATCCTTCCACTTTGGATGCACTCAGGATCCTGCCCGTAGAACGCAGAGGCACTGCTGCAAATGGAACCCCTTTGTCAATCACGTTTGTGTTCACAGGTACCCTGCTGGATAAAGCCACCCCTGAGATGCTGGGAATGGCTCTGGTTCCCCTCTGCAGGCAGGGCAGGGCAGAGGTGGAGGTGATAAGGTTGCATTTCTGGCTGGGCAGGAACACTACAGTAAAGGATACACTCGGAGTAGCTCTGTTGGTTTTGGATCTACCAGGCCCTGCTGGGACACTAAAAACCCGTTTTGAACTCCAGTCAATCTGTTCATCTATCCCAGGGAATGAAAAAGATGTGACAGAGCACTGCTTGGGGCTTGAATTACCACATTTAATTAAATGTAAGACACTGAAATGTGTGGGGAGAGCCACTGATGGAACTGCCCTGGCTGCAAAGCACAGCCCTTGTCATTGTCCCCTTGCAGCACCCAGTCCATTCAAAGGTATAACGTGAGAAAACAAATGTTTTCACTGTTACAGGAAACACAGCTAACAGCTGGAAGTGTTCCCTTTGCTACTCGTTAGTGGTACTGCCAATATTAGTGGCCCATTAATAAACTTCAATGGATTTTCTGATTCAGACTCACTAGTAAATGATCTTAGAATTCCTCTCAGAGACAAGGAAGATGCCTAGAAACAAGAGAATGGTAGGAGCAGCAAATTTTCACCCTCTGCCTTTTTCAGATAATAAAGTACAAATGGCCAGGAACTAAAGATATGGGAATTGATGGGGCTGTACCCAGTTTTATCAGCTGCTGCTTGCTTGCAGGGATAAAGATGCTGAGCTATCCATGGGTATCTGTCAGAGTTTGTCACAATATCTCCATCCAACCTCCCTCACCCACTAGAACAATTCGGTCTTTAGCCACATATTGAAATTAGACACACCTCGGGCAGTCTCTCCAAATCCATCCCTGTAAAAATCAATCTGCATTCCAAACACCAGGACAAATTCAGAATCTGGCTCTGAGTGAGTCCAGAGGGAACTTTGAGTCGTGTGTCATGAGAATATTCTGCTTCTGGGTGGCTTCAGAACTGGTCTTGCTCCATAAAAGCCCTCGTGGTTTGGGACAGAGGAATCAGCCCTTTCCTAATGATATATTGGGATAGTCAGCACCTGTGCTGGAGTTTGCAGGTGCCCTCAGCACAAAAAGGCTTCTTTTAATGGTCTGGAATTCAGAGAGTGCAGCCTTGTTGGATATTGTGTGTCCCCAGTCACCTTCCCCCCTGTGTCTTTCAGGTGGCTGAAGAACTGGCTGCCAAAAGGGAGGCAGAGAAACAAGAAAAGGAGAAGAATGGAAAAGAAGGAAAGGAAAGGCCAGCAGTAAAAAAGCCACCAAAAGTTGGAAAGCAAGTAAGGCAACAAAAGCAGGTTGGGAAGCCAGAGACAAAGCTCAGGTGTGGGCAGAGGCTGTTCAGTGACATTAAACTGGTCACCAAAGCTCCAGGCTTGGGCTCAGGAGACAAAGAACTGGCTGAGGTCGGTCTCTCTCAGCCTTTCCATGACCTCGATGATTCTGGGGAAGTTTTTACCTCTCCTATTTTAGGAATGGCCATGACTGAGCTCAGTGGGAAGAGCTGATGGAGGTGCAGACTGCCAGGGACATAAATGAGGGCAAAATACACTTTAGGGCTTTGAGATCATTGCCAGGACAGTCAGACAGGTAACCAAGAGGTAACCAAGCAGTCCCACTTTCAGTTTGGGTACAGAGAACTTAATTACTGCCACCCATTGCAGAATTAGGAATTCCTTAGTCTCACCCAGATACCCACCTCAGAGCTTGTGTGGATTTCAAATTGATTTTTTAAACCACATTAACCAGCATTTCATACACCTGTAAATAAGCCATGCATTTTCAGCCCACGTTCTCAGGATAGCAACTATTTTTGTTTCAAATGTCAGTAGCCACCATTTAATGTACAATAAACCCCCTGAAATCTTGGAGACAAAGGGCTGCCTTCACAGAAGACACGCTTCCAAATTATTTCAGGAGCAACTTCACAGAGCAGAACACCTGTGAACCAGAGCAGTGACCACAGGGCATCTTCAAAAGCAAGCCCTGCAACAAAAATTGCAGGGTTTTGCTGAAGCAGCAGCTTTTGTTTCTCACTTTCTCTGCAGAATAAACAAAAGTTGAAACAATATGTATTTTTTTAATAAGGGTCATTAATCTCTCACTAAATATGTGGAGGAGAAGGGGGAGTTTTCTAGGGCAAAGCTTACTCTTCACTGCAAGTTTTACACAAATTAATTTGAAGGCCTAACCCTAGAACAAATATATATCAAAAAAAGAGATGCTTTTCTTGGACAACATCCATTAATCTGGCCAAAGCTCTCAGAATATCTAGCCAGGAACCTAAATTACATGAATTTAGGAAGCATCAGTCAATTTAATTGGAAGGTAGATACCTAAAGGTTAACTTGTAAATGAGCACCTTGAAAATGCTATTTGGGGGTTTGGAGTGGGGTTTTTTTCCCCCTTTGTAAATGAAAAGACACAGCAGGCTGAAGGAGCAAATACATAAATATTTTTCAAGCTCTTTAAGCCTGATTGCCTAAATTTGCTTACTAGGAAGGGCTGCGGCTGCTCCTGTGCAAACAGGAGATGTTTTTAAGCTCTGGGCACACTTGCCTTCAGTCAGTGACTTGTCACTGTGACCAGTTTGTTGGGTGACACTGTCACAGGACTGGTGAAGCTCCTGAAACTGGGGGGCACCTCCCTCATCTGCTTAAAAACCTGACTTTCACAGGGTAAAATTTGATTCCTTCTTGGGTTTGCACATTTCTGAAGATAAGAACCAACAACAGCAAAAATGTGTCTCGATCCCCTCGCAGCCTCTGCAAGGCTGTTTTGAAATGGGGTGAAATAACAGCAGAGAGCTCTGGGGTTTTGTAACTTCATGTCATTCCCATCTCCTCAGCCATCACACAAGTCCTGTCAAGTAAAATTCGGAGCCATTATATCAGGTTCTCTATGGTTCATTGAGAAAGAACAAAGGGAACATTCTCTCCAAGGTTATAGCACTGACAGGGGAAAAAAAAAAAGAGTATCTTAGACCAGTTGAGAAGTATTTGGAAAAGTTCTAACAGCAGGACTCTTATTAAAATAAGTATAGGCTATAAGTCATAGGGATGCAGGCAGAAAAAAGCTCTGCTCCCAACTTCAGCCCTTAAAGAAAACAAAAGTTTGATCCCAGAAGGAAATCTAAGTATTTCTGAAAAGCCTGATAGCAATCTTTACAAAGAGTATTTGATATCAAAGCAACTTCCCTTTCTTTTCTCTGCAAGGTGCTGATTTGATTTCCCATTAGGGCACCTAAGGGAAAAAAACAACCATGGCTTCACCCCCACATAATCCCTCTTTCCAAAAGCAGAACCAGCCTGGGCTGCCTCGCCCAGCAACCTGCTGGAGCTTGTCTCACTGAGCGTGAGCATGGCTGTGCATCCCCGAATTTCACCCAGAAAGGTCTGACAGGGAGGCACTTTCTCATCCTCAGTGAAACCTGTCAGGAAAACGTCCCCAGGAAATGTGCACAGTGGAGTCAATTCAGTTTTCCCTGCTGTCGAATGGGAGTCACTTGGTGTGGAGCTGGCTTTGGAAAGCCTCAGAAATAGATTGAGACCCTGATTTGCACGTTTCTGCTTAAATTCAAACATATATTGCTGGTTCAAGGTGCCTTAACACATTTAAGATAGAACAAGCATGGACTCAATCAACTGAAAATCGAAAAATACATGAACTGGCTTCAAAGGAAAAGTTCTTTTTATTACATTAACTCTTAGGCTGTTAATTGAGCCAAGAGGGAAAAGAGAACAGCATCCTGCAACTGTCCTTTAGACACAAGAGAGTGGGTTTGATTAAAAACAATTAAATTGACACAACAGTATTATTTTTGTCAGTGTATAAAATCACTGAAGCAAATAACTAAAATGATTCACTGGCTTATTTATAACAATACAATGTTGGTGTGTCCTGTTCTATTACGAGGCTAAAAATGAATAACCCATTTTTAGGCTGGTTTGGGGGGAATTTGTTTGTTGGGTTTTTTAATAGTTGACACGTTTCCTTCTCAGAACATCGTGGTTTAATCATTTTCTATAAAATACCATGGAAAAATGGTAAAAGAAGGATTCTGCCTGCTGCAAATGATCCAAGGATGAACCTCAAATTTCACCCTGTAAAACTGGGAATACATTTGAGTAACTGGGGATTCGAGCTCAAATCCTCAAACTTTTCTTTATACTTTACCAAAACAGTTCTTGATGTTCAGTCAAGAAACTCCTGAGTCTCTTTCAAATGCATCTATAGGGTAGAAGTGATAAACGTATTCAGATTTTGCCTGTCCTTCTGGGCCCAAACTGTAATTACTGTAATAATACTTCAATTAGAAACAGATATTTGATAACTCACATAATGGGGCTGCAGCTGTACCTGCAGGTAGCAGATATGCCCCTAATTACAGGGCTTATTTAGGGGGGTGTTTAGTTTTAATTATCCCAGGAGCTGCGTTTTGTATCTCGCTGATACCAAGTGGTTTGCAGGTTATTCAGCAAAATCCTGATCCACCTTGTGCTGTCTCGTGTAAATCCACATTCACCTCCTCCCCAAACAGTGATCTCATCTCCCTTTATCAACTATTACCTTACTCACATTCGGAGATTTATGACTGAGACGAGATGAAGAAACTTTGCTGATTTTCTGGGAAGTTTTCCCCTCAGAAATACCAGAAATTTCAAATAAATTAAACTGTTTCGGGAACATGGCAACAGCAGCAAAAGTAACTGAAAAAATGGCAGTGAAATGGAATGGAAAAATCACTGGAAAATCACTGAGGAAGTGATTCCATTTAAATATTGCAACTCTACCTAAATTACATCTAATTTAGGTACATCTGTACCTAAACTACATCTTCAAGCAAGCTGAGGTTTAATTCTTGTTTAATTTTATGACTTCAGTTGATAAAATGCCACCCCTTCTCTCATGGAGCAACCTGGGCTAGTGGAAGGTGGCCCTGCCCATGGCAGGAGGTGGAATTAGATCTTTCAGGCCTTTTCCATAATTCTGTGAAACAATGCTGCCAACAATTGCTCTTTTCACTTTCCTCCCCAATCTAGATAGTGGATGACAGCTGGAAAATGGGTCCGAGCAATTTCCTTTCGATACTGGAGGAAGGAAGCTCTCAGTACAAAGGTCAGTAGAAAAAGATAACAATTCCAGCTGGAATGTTCTCCCAGATCAGCTTCATCTGAATGTCATTCCTATAAGGTCAAGTGGGCAGCTGCCCAAACTGTGGAACATTATAAAAATGAGGATGTTAGATTAAAAAATGGTATTTAGGAAGGGAGCCTCTCCGATTCCTAGGAATCTGTCAAAACCATTGAGCTAATCGTGCAGGAAGGGACATTTCTGTGGGTGAAAGTGAACAAACTCAAGGTAAAGTGCTTCAACACATCTAAAAAAGGCATTTTGGGATTTTCTGAGGGCAACAGAAAAGACATCAGAATAGCCAATAATTCAAAAGCACGATACTGTACATCGAGTCTCAGCATTAACGATGCCATACTCCTGTCACTCTACCTGTCCTGTCTCCTCCAGGAGTGAGAACTCATGGAAAGAATCCATGGATTCCTTCACAGCATCCACAGCCACTCAAATTATTTTTGATTATATGTTTGAATGTACTTGCTCAATGCCAAGTGCGTGAAACTGAAACATAACCCAGACTTTCAGCAAGGGGCCTGGCTGGTTTTTCGCCTGGAGAAAGCACCCAAAAGCAGGGATTTCTTAATAAAAATCATGAAGGGGCATTTTGTTCTTTTCCAGATCTCCTCTATCCTCTCCTCTGCTCTCGATACTTCTGTTTATCTCTTCAACACTTGTCTTCAGTGCTCAGCCTGATTCACAAGTGACTTAGCAATCCCCTGGAAGCTGGCTTGGAAGTCATGCACTTGTCTGAAGTGGAAATGGGGTTATTTTTGCTGGGTCTCTGCAGATTCTGTTCTGATACAATGTGGAAAAAATATCTTTTCTGCTCTCCACTCTGCAGAGTGAGTGCCTAGCTGAAATTCCTCGTATGAAAAGTCTCCATTATTCCCTCCTGCTGACAAATCACTGGCGTCAAGTTTTCTTGCCTGATTTGAGCTGGCTGGAGAGAAAGAAGTGAACAACTTGCTAAATGTGCATCAGTAGTTTGGCCTGACCTCTGACTTGTAACAATTAGGATTTTCTTACACGTTATAAATCATAGAGCAGCTTTCTGGCTAAAAAAGGAGCTTTTCATCCCATCTACTCTCAAATACCATGTCAGAACCCCGCTGAAGGCAGCAGGAGCTTTAGATAAGGATCAAATCCATCCATACTTCTTTCCTTAGCTGGCCAAGGATGAAATGGCACCTGGAACTCAAAACCAGCCACGGCAAGAGTGGGGTTCCCACCCAGCAAGTCCCCAGAGGTGGGAAGGAGCAGCGTGGAAGCAGCAGAAGGGAGGCAGGAGGGGTTTGCCTTGGAGGAACCACGCTTGGCTGTAACCTCAGCACAGCAGTGGGATCCAGAGTGAGGAATAAAAACACCACAGGGGCCAATAGGTTACTTTGATAGCCACGGAGACCCCCAAATTTCACAACTACCCCGTGTAATAAGGCAGGGGGTCTATGAGGGGATGGGGGATTTGTCAGCCAAGCTGTACCTGAACACCAGCACCGCCATTCCCTGCCCTGAGCCCTGCAAATACAGAGCTTTTGGGGGTTATTCACGCAGTGGGATTGCCTCTGTGATTCCCATTTCGCACTTGAACACCCACTCATCTCCAGCCCATCCTGCCGGAGCTGGCAGCTACTCCCCAGCCCTAAAGGCACATGAAAAGGAGTCCTTTTCTGCACAGAGCACAACCAGAAACCCTCGGAGTGGAAAAGCTCTCTTGCAGGCCTCAAAGAATACCTGCAGCTCTGTCCTAGGCACAGCAAGAGCCTAGAGCTGTGCAGTTAAACTGCAGGTGGGTTTTTTTTTTTTTCCCAGTGAACCAGGTCTGTTTGACACCACCCTTACTTTTAATAAACAGCTGTTAATTCCTCCTTGCAGCAAAATCCCCTGCCTCATTCACAAGCACTTTGGGCTTTTTATTGCAGGGCACTCACACAAAACTACCTAGGGGTTGTCCAAAATTATTTTTAGTCTAACCATGGATTCTTTGGCCATCAGAATCGAATCCACAACAACATCTGACCAGAACAGTGCAAGCAGTCTCTTGTGTTTTTAATTTTAGGCTGCTTTCATCTCAGTAGCAGAATTATGCAGGAAGAAATAGGTTTGAGTTTGGTCTTTCTACACTGAGAACTTTTTTCCTATTCTTAGGTAGAAATAGGTCCCTTGCTATCAGCATTTGCACAGAAGTTCAGATTTATTAGTGCAGAAATCCTGAAAAGATGATTGAAATAACAGAGCTTGATTAAGAAATGTTTGTATCAGGAGGAATTCAAAGCCCCTTATAATTAATTGTGTCCAAAGTTTACCTAAATGATAGCTGCCCAAACAACAAACATCTTTGTTTTGTCATCCTCCCCAGCACTTAATTCTAAGAAAGTGATCCCATCCCCTGAAACTGGTGCTTTATTCCTGGCTTACTTAAATACTTTTTAAAAATATAGATCCGTTTTGACAAAAATCTCAACATTTCAGTCAAAAACTTCTCCCTCTGTGTTTTTAACTCCTCTACCAAGCTAGAGCTGCTGCCTAAACGTCACTGGAATTCATGAAGCCTTTTCTCCTCCCAGAACTGTACCTGGCAGTTTTTCTAGCTGCTAAACTATGCTTGCCAAGCTCCAAGACGCTTCTTTTAAATGATGTGGTTGGAAACAGCCACTTTGTGGAACAGCCAGAGTTTCTGTGGGGCAGATGTAAGGCTGAGCATCACCTCCCCCTTCCTGGGGTGTGTTTTTGCAGGGTGAGGCAGCAACGTGCTGTTTCCCCCATGCTGCAGAGGACCAGTTGATATTTATGACCTGCTCAGTGTCACAGAGGATATTTGTGTCCAAACACTCCTTTAAGGCGTGGTGATATTCTGTGTTTTTAACCAACCTTCAAAAGATTCAAATCCTTGTGCCAGGAGGTTCAAAGTGGCCATTTCAAGAGGAGCTTCATGCTTCAAATAAATATATTGCAATTATGAGCCACAAGCTGTTCTCTGAAATTCAGGGATATTGGAGCTCTCTGTGGGCTGCAGAGCTGGGATGCTGATTTAGGAGTGGTCTGGGCTAGCTGTGCATATAAAATAATCCCAAAATAAGCACACACTATTTTAGAAAAGGTGACATAAATTTCACTGCATACACACAGGCACAGAAATAGCTCCTGGAGCTGGCTGACCCTGCCTGTAACAAAATACCAGGCTCCCCTGACCAGCCAGTGAAAACATAACATCCTTAGCCTCCTGACCCGCCTTTAAAATTAACTTTGAAACATTTTGTTGATCTATAAAAGAATAACAGAGCATCTAACACCTATGAGTTATTGATCTCTCCACTAAAATGAGGCACCTCTAACCCAGTGGTTAATATAACACTCAGATAACTCACTGCCAGGTAATATCAGAGTCTGGGGGGACTCTCCCTGGTTTGCCTGCAGTGGGTATTAACCACTAATCAATCTACAAAATGACAACAAACAATTATGACCAAAACAGGATAGAAAAATCTATGGATCCCTCTATGAAAAATAAATATCTAAAGCCTTGTACTCCTGTGAAAACAGAGCACTTGCAACCTGTTGACCCAGTCAGGAAAGTGTTTAAAAATTCACATAACTCCTATGCAAGGTCCCCTTTCCCCAAGGCTGGAATTCCAGGCTGGAGGAGCTACCTCATAACCCGGGCAAATCAGCTTCTCCTCCTGAAATATTACGTGACATCTGTCATGCCCTCTGATGACCCACAAGTAATTTAAAGAAATTAAATGTCTGGACTTTGGAGTTTCTTCCATTATCAAAATATCCCCTGTCCTCCTCCATCCCCACCATTTGCAGTGGTGAAATTACGACCACTCACCTGCAAGAACTATTCCCTCTTGTGTAAAACTACAAATCCTCTGCATGGAATTGGGAAATCTGAACATTTGTTGGGGATGGAAAGAGCAGCCAGTCTTGGATGTTAAAACCTTTCTGAATTCGTACGGTGCCTTCAGCAGGCAAGGGGTACAGGGGAGAATTTCTGGTACAAATCAGATTCATAGAGGAGCCGTCTTAAAGTGGAAAACTGTCACTTCACATCATCTGGAAATTGAATTAGCACATCCAGCTGGAGATTAGCTGTCATTTAGGAAGATACTATCGGGGCTTGAAATGCGAGATATGAATTGTCTTCCTTCAAATTAGCTCGAGAAGTGTAGGGAAAAAGGAGGTGTTTCCATTAAAATGAGGCACTTTGCTAATAGCACAGAGCTCAGATATGCACCGAGCTCGTCAGACTTCATTTAGTTTTCTTTCTAAAGAGCAAATTGCAGTTTGCCTCAACAAAAGTAACGAGCTGCACCTCAGGATCATTAGGTACTTGATCATAAATAGCTTTTTTTTCACCACCAGTTTCACAAATTTGCTGTGGCTGGGCATTAGGTCTTTTTATTACTTCTCCTTTGCACAGCACTTTGAAACGGAGGGGCTGGATCAGGTGGGTCTTGTCTCTTTTGGGCTTAACTGCCTTCCAGTTTCTGCATCCAGCTTAAAATTCCCCAGAGTGAAGGCTCTGTGTGGCCTCGTGGGTCAGCTGCAGGTTATTGCTCTGTCACACCCGCCGTCCCCTCCCTCTCTCCCACTTCCACGTGCTCAGTGCTGGTTTTACTCCTATTCCAGTGCCCCTATTCCCGTATTTCGGCCTCCTGGCAATGACTGCAAAGGCCAACTGACCAGGGTGCAGCAGCTTTAAGTGAGCCATGGGGAGAGCAGGGAACTTTGTGGTGTGAATTAACCCCCTTCCTCTGGTCCCCAAGCCTGTGTGGTGCCAGCCAAGTGACCCTCGTGGAGAGCACATCCCTCAGGGCAGGAGCCATCCCTGTGCCTTCTGCATGGAAAGGATTTAAGCACTGTGCTGTTGAATAGAATAAAATGATGCCAACGTCGGGCAGGGGACAGGGCTCTCGGGGACAGAGAACACTCCAGGCTTTCAGCGTTACAGCCTCCCAATGACAACCTCGCTGTCCCATTATCCTCCTGAATTCCCATTATCCTCCTGAATTCCCATTATCCTCCTGAATTCTGATAGCGTTTTGCAACCCAAAGCAAAAGAAGAAATCCCTCAACCTCAGGATTTACAGATCCTAACACAACGGGGCTCTGAACGTGGTAAGGGTCCCCAGAGCCCGCTACTTTCATACAGCTCATAATTTAATAAAACCTGCCTACAACTACCCTTTCTTTTGCCTCCAGAAGCAGCTGGAGAAACCAATGGCTTCTGTAACTTTTTCCCCTTTTTTCTTTCTTTTGGCTAACAGTCTTTTGGGAGAACAGAGATAACAGATCGGATTTTCTCCAGGATCACGACCCGGAGCTGATCAAAGAAGGGGAACGGGAAGAAGTGGAGGACGAGATCAGAGTGCAGGTGTGCTTACAATAGCAAGGGGACACTAATCATGTGCATTACCTGTGTATATTTTTCTCCAGCTGTAAGAACTGGCCCTGGCACAGACCTTCCCTCCTTCCAGAGTCCCTACTACCTGTTCTTTGCTTTCACACTCGTTCAGCTGAACAATTGCCTGGGGTGAAGTGGCAGAAGAGGAAACTGAGGAAGATTCAGCTGTGTTTGTCTTGAGCAGGTCGATGAAGTGATGCAGGAGAAACTGCTGAAACTCAAACAGGCCATGGATGGAGAGACAGGTGCCAGACAGGGTAAAGCTGGCAAAGGTGAAAAGGTAAGAGCAGCAAGGTGGGAGAAGGGAGGGGCAGTCTCAATTCCCTGCCCAGGTACAGTGGTGGTCAGTGCAAACCTCAGGTACAAATATCAACCCTAAACGTTTCCTGAATCTCAAGTCAGAAACGTCTGAAAATCTCTTCACCTGTGGCTATTTTCGGGGCCTTCTCCCTTAACTCCCTTTAGCTTTTTATAAATATTGCTTAGGACAAGCTGAGCTATTCCAGAGATAAATCACTACAAGGTATTTCAGATTTTCACCCTCTTGAAATCCCTGGATGCAGTCAAACAGCAAAATGGAAGCAATCCCTCTCTTTAAGGTGACCAGTTCAGATTAACAGTTTTCCAAGGAAAACAGGGATCTGGAGGCCAGTAAGTTTTCCAGCTGCTGGCTGTTTTCCTCCTAAATAAAGGCTGGTTATTATGTTTCAAGACTGTACACCCAAAAAAAAAATTCCCTTGGACTGTTTTGATGTAACCTTTCATTTGTCTGTAACACCACATAGATCACACACAGCCAGGTACTCATTATGTTACTACATCCTATTGAAGGCTTTGGGAATTTGCAATTAAGCCAAGTTTATTTAGGCATAAAGAATGGGTTAAACCCCCCCAAAACACAGCACATGTCATGTTCACATCTCGTTTTACAGCATTATCGTATGAAGAATTCCACAGCTTGTGGTTCTCTAAATTCCTTGCCCAAGCATTTAAATTAGAGATCATGTCAGTGCAAAATCATTCAAAGCTTCCACCCCACCACTCAATCAGCAGATCCACTTAAAAACCTCAGGGCAAATAGCCAACCCTAATCTCATACTGTATTTCATTTCTATAATACCCTTTTAGCAAGCAAATACTTGCTGTTGCTCTACTTCTACTCAAATTATCTTTAAAAATGCTCTTTCACCCGACAAACGTGCAGGGACACTCTAATAGAAAAGACTGGGGCAGCTCTGAAAGCTGATCCCAAATGGATTCCTAAATCTGTTTCAAAAATAGGGAGGGCTTAAGATATACAGACAAAATATTGCAACAGTCTTCCCCAAGTTTTCATGGGCAGACACATTCAGATCAGCTGGACAGTGCCCTGCTGCAAAATGTCCCACTGGAATTACAAAGCTTCATGTTAGGGGCTGGGTTGGGGTTTTTTCCCTTCAATGTAGGGTTGGAATAGCTTAGGGTGGAGGGAAATTATTTAACTTTTATTTTCCCAAGTTGTGCCAGTAGCCTGAGAGAACGAGGCAGGGAAAGAAGTACTAATTAGATAAAATAAATTCCTTAAAGATTTCATCTCCAAACACCCCTCCCAAGCCAAAACAGTTCTATTTGAGGAGTGGGGAATGGAAGGAAAGATGCAGTGTTAGCCAAAACACATCTTCCCTGTGCAAAGCCATTTAAAATGTCCATTCAGCATTGGCAAAGGCTTTTTCCAATCAGCATCTGCATAAATATCTCAGTCATAAACCAAACCAGTGCATACCTGTGCACACAGACTGCAGATCTGCTTTAGGATAACCTGCTCTAGATAATAAGAATAATGTGAGCTGGAAAGTTTTGGAAATAGCTCATTAATTTCTTATTCAGCAAAAAAAAATCTCTAGTTTTTCAAGCCTAGGCCCCATATGTCTCCCCCTCAGCTATGCAGCACGAAATAACAGGTGGTTGGTTGAGGTTCACGTTGTAGCTAGGAGCATGTCTGGAGTACAATGTGAAACATCCCCCTGCCTAAAAAAAAAAAAAAGAAGGGGATATTCTGCATTCTCAAGAGAATTCAGCATTCTTCAGAGAAATCCCACCTTCTTCTGCACTCTGGCAGTGGGCACTGAAAGGGTAATTTCTTTAAGAGAACTTTTACAGGTGGAATTTTGTGTCTAGGGACCGTCATCCCCAATTCCTGATGCCACGTTTGGCCATTCCCTCTGTTTCAAGGAGGGATTTCTTCTGCTCTCTTTGTCAGGGAATAGTCCCTAGCAGAGGTGGGTGTTCTGTGCCTTTCCAAGCCTTAAGATGAGTAGTTCACAACTCAGAAAATTTCTGTCAAATCCACATTAAAACCAAAAAAATCTGCCTGACACACAGGACCCAATCTGAGTTTGAAAGTCCCTTTTGTGGGGAATACAGCGAGGACATTTTGAAATTGGACTCTAATGGGAAATTTCTCCCTTCCAGTCAGTGTTCCAGACATCTCAGCTCTTAGATTAAAAAAAACTCAATATATAACAGCTCCAGGCATACCCAGAGCCACTCCTTTACTTCCATAAGTACTTTATCACTGATTCCCAAACCTTCAAATACCACTTACTGCTAAAAGCTGACACTTAACCCTACCAAGAGCTGCTCTTAG
The DNA here is from genome assembly GCA_014706295.1 of Lycocorax pyrrhopterus obiensis. Classification (NCBI taxonomy): domain Eukaryota; kingdom Metazoa; phylum Chordata; class Aves; order Passeriformes; family Paradisaeidae; genus Lycocorax; species Lycocorax pyrrhopterus. The sequence continues at coordinate 270,741 of JACSVZ010000009.1, forward strand.
AGCTCCTGAAGATAAGAATCCCATTTGCCAGCTTTGTGGAAGAATGAACCTGGGTGAAAAAATTGTTCTTCTCATGCCAAGTGGGTCTCCAGAGCAGCAGACTGGTCTGGAAATACCAAAACTAATTAGATTGCACCCAATACTCAATAAACCACACTGCTGTTACTGGAGTCACAGATCCTGTGCCTCTTTCCAAGCTGGAAGCTTCCCACACCCACAGACTGTCCCACCTTTCTGGCCCAGCACTGACAGGGGATAGAGCAGAGTGTCCTGTTTAAGAAACACACTTTGCTGGACTCCTGGAATCTCTGATTCCTCCAGATAGCTCCTGGTCCAGTGACTGCCACAGGAGAGGGGATGAGGACACGACAGAAACAGAGGAATGTGGATCAGCTCTGCTGTAAATCGCATTTCCCTTCGTTTTGCACAGTGGCAGCTCATTCCCTGCCCAGCCAGGGATCCCTGGGAAAGGACAGGCTGGAAGGGAGATGGCTTCTGAGTGAGGAACATGGTGGTCACTGACCTGGAAGTTACATTTAACTTATCATTTAGCTTATCAGAGTGCTTTCTGTGAAGCCCATTGTGCTGCTTTTCCTGCTCTGCTCCCCCAAGGATTTCTTTCTGATCCCCACTGCAGGTAAAGCAACGCTTTGGGAATGAACACACCCACACATACACAAAGGCATGGCCAGAAGTCAGGGAAAAAAAAAAAAAGACACAGAAAACCCGGGAAAGGGGGACATGAGAACCTAGGGGTGTAAAACTTGCTTCTGGAACAGGCCTCAACAGAGCTTTGGAGATGCCTTTTTGGGGAAGCTGGGCAGAAGCAAAGAACACCACAAATGGCTCTGACAAAACTACTGAAAAGCACAAAGCCATAAGAGAACGAGGCCAGAAGAAAGGCTGGGTTTGAGGGCTGTGATTCCCAAGCCCTGCTGGATTTCCTGTACCTGCTGCAGATTAGCACCCAGAGCTCTGAGCCAGCCGTGGGAGCTGTAACCTCTTAGGATGCCGTGCCTAAATCCAACAGGGATTGCAAATCAGAGCCCCTCATTCAGTGAGAGCTTATTCATCACTGGGAACATCTTTGTCTAAGGACTTTTTCAGCACAAGTGTCAGAAGCTGCTTGTTTTATCTCAGCACTGCCTGAAAAAACTTCTCAGCCCATGCCCAAATCTGCCCTCGCTCAGCCTCCCATCTTCAGCATCTCACGTGACCCAAGGAATCCACTAAAAACCTGCATCAGCTGCTGCTGGTTTCCCTCAAACCACAGGAGCACTTTCCTCTTGTTGCTTTTCCACAGGGGAGCCAACAAGAAACACGGAGAGGGACTTGTTACAACAGCATGCAGGGACAAGGGGGAATGGCTTCCAGCTGAGAGTAGGTTTAGATGGGATTTGGGAAGGGATTGTTCCCTGTGAGGGTGAGGAGGGCCTGGAGAGGATTTCCCAGAAAAGCTGTGGCTGCCCCATCCCTGGGAGTGTTCCAGGCCAGGTTGGACAGGGCTTGGAGCAGCCTGGGCTAGTGGAAGGTGTCCCTGCACATGGCAGAGGATAGAACTGGATAATCTTCCACACTGGCCATTCCATGATTCCATGGCCCTTGGTGGCTGTAGCTGCAGCCAGGACTTGTGAGATCACAGCCAAAGGGTGACACAGATCTTTCAGTTTCAACAATTTCCCTCAGTGAGACACTTGGATACCCGCTCCATCCTGGTGCCATTCCAGCAGCAGACAGTGCTCTGGAATTTGGTCTGAAGTCAGGTTCTTGGTCTGCTCCAACCTCTGAGCTACCCAAAACATCTTGTTGAGCCCACACAGCAAGAGAAGCCACCCCACTGGGCACAGGAGACAGCCCTATGTCCCTGCCAGCTGATGCAGCTCACTCCGTGGGAGTTATCAAAGCACAAAATCACCAAAGGATGGCTCCACAGAAGCTCGACTGAGATCTCAGAGAGGAGCAAGGAGATTTCCATTATAAATGCCAAGCATGTTCACATTCATTAAACATTATCATTTGCTAAATAAAAGCCGTTCCCAGTAAGACATTTTGGAGGCAAGCCATTGTCTACAATTCCTATTTGCCCTTATCGCATCTCAGCCTGTGCCAAATTCGCCACAAATGCTGTTGTTAATTAGGAAAACACATTTTTCCTCCGCACAGTTCATTTTTGTTTTGCTCTGGAGTTACTTTATTGGTGAAGCTGCCTTGAGGACAACACCAGTTGGCCAATAAATTCAACATATGCTTAGTGTCTTTACATAGGTTGAAACGAGCTTTTCTTCCCAGTCAGACCCCAATATATGTAATTTCTGGCTTGTTGGAAGAGAGGTTAAAAAGACAAAACAGGAGGAACAGCAAAAATAAACCAGTGACAGCCTCAATATTTCCTCAGTTGTTAAACAGCACGGCAGATGCTTTCTTCTTCCCATTCCTTTTGTTCAAAACAAAATCCCACTGGCACATTCTGATGAATATTTGCTGCCAAACTTATTTACATAAAGAAACCCGAAGTGTAGCTCTGCAAATACAGAGTTGTTTGCACGATCCTAACCCAAAACTTAAGAACATCCCCTTTTTCCCCACTTAGCTGATCCATACAGTGCTGAGTTTAGGCTGCATTTTCATCTGGATTATCTTGGTGGCATCACAAACAGCAACAGGTGATCGAGCCACAGGTTATTTATGTTGTGTCTGTCCTTGAAAACCTAAAATGGATGTATTCCTGAAGGCTGCCGATCTGTTCTGTGAAAAAGCCCAGCATTTTCCAGATAATTGGATAGGATTTTTTAACTCAACAACGCAGTCTCCAGAGCTCTGCAGAAGTATTCACTATTATAAAAAAAGCAAAGTAAATGACTGTATTCCCAGGAAAGCGAGCATAAACTTTTGGAAAGAATAAGCTGTCTTGTTCAACTAAGCATTTAAGCATGTGCTTAAATTTAAGCTGTTGGAGAAATCCCCTGGTGCACCAAGGTTTCTGAGTAAACAGTTCCACTGAAGCAATCCTGAAGTGCTTTGCAGGACTGGAGCTCACACACCAGTGGTGGGCACTAACGTGGATTAATGATGCCCTCTCCACACTACTAATTATACCTGACCATATTAATGGCTCCTGAGCTGTAATTAATGGAGGGGCTTGATGAGCCCGAGTCACATCTTCCTTATTTAGGTTTGCCATGAGGTTTTTTGCAATATGTAAAGAAACAAGGCGCATGAGCCGAAATCTTTCCGTGGCGAAAGTGTGGTAAAAATATGAAAAGAGCAGGTTGTGTTCTTCTGACCTCTTCCAGCTTCTTCCCTGATGCATTAGGAAGGAGAAGGATGTCCAGTGGTTAGGAGAGTAGCCAGTCCCAGGAGCTTTTCCCCTCAGGGAAGCTGCTTATAGATTTTACTTCTCTCTCTATATATATATTAAAAAAAGAAGCATAAACAGTCTCTGGAGCAGCTCGTTGGACCCCACACCCTTTTCCTTCCTGCTTCCTTCTTGGGCAAGGGCCATATCCCCCCCCTCACCCACAGAATTGTGCTCCAGAAAAATCAGAGAACGAGAATCACACAATTGGAAAAGGTCTCAGATCATCGTGTCCAACCCTTAACCTGCACTGCCAAGGCCACCACTGAACCGTGTCCCCAAGTGCCACAACCACACAGCTTTTAAATCCCTCCAGGGCTGGGGATTCACCACTGCCCAGGGCAGCCTGTGCCAGTAAAAAGTAATTGTCTAATACCCAACCAAAAGGAAGGAGAGGAGCTTTTTCCCTTGGAGCAAAATGGCCCTGGGATGCTTGGGACTGCTGTCTAAGGATCTGATTTTTCCCTTTGGGCTACATTCAAACACTGAAACATTGGCTGTTCCGGTCCTCACTTTGCTTCAGTACATTCCATAATATTTATCTGTGCTAAAGTCACTAATTCCTGCTGGTTTTGTGGTCCTCAGGGAAGCAAGACACCCGGGAAGAGAAGGATACCCGAGCTGGAGCGAGATCGGACTCCTGACAGGTAAAGAGAGAACCTCCCCGCATTAGATCTCCAACATCAACCTCGGTTTCCCTCATCTTCACCAACAGACACAAATTAAAATCCCCATTCTGCTACCACACACCACCAGGAGCAGCCCCCTCACCTCCGGGCAGGGTAACTGCAGTTTGCAGAGCTAAGCACACGCAGCATTTCAGCAGGATATTGGCCCCGTACGCCTCTCTCCCCCTTCCCTGCAGGTGCAGAAGCACCTGGCTGGTTTGTTTACTGCCAGATTTCCCATCCCAGCTGGAGCCTGATAAGAGAGGCTGCAGACAGGCCCCTGCACTCTATAAATCCCCATCCGTGGCTGAGCTGTAGTGTACATGTCATAAATCAGTCTGATGGATCAGTAAGAGTCCTGGCAGACCTGGATCCTTGCTCTTTGAAGCACCCTTATTTCATTTGGGGGATCTGAGAGGATTTCTTCTCCTGAGCTGCCATTTTCAGTGGGAGTGATGTGTTCCCTGATAATCTGGCCATTTTTCACCTGTGCACACAACACAGACACCTACACAGAGACGTCACCACAGGCACCAGCTGATCCAGGAGCAGGGCTGGAGAACAGCACAACAACAAACATCATCAGTGGGATTCACCCCAAAAACCCTTTTATGCAAGAACAGCAAGACCTGGACTCGATCATTTGGGTGCTGGCACCACACAATCGGCCAAAGATCTCTTTACCTGCTTTAAAATATAAAAAAAACCCTCCCCCTCCAAGCAAATATTTAAAATCCATGTCTCATGGATTATAACAGAGCAGGACCTCTCCTGAAGAACAGTGCCAAAGTCTAATAAGGATGCACATATTCCCTGCTTTTAAAACTACTCTTGCACATACCTGCTCCTTTATATATAAACTTTACATGCAGCCAGCTGAAAACACGAGCTTTTTAGTAGCTGACTTTTTATCTGGCACTTTGGCTCCACGCTTTGCTCCTCCCCGCTGAGCATTTCAGGAATAACCCAGAGAAGGGATGAATAACTCAGATTCATCTCCATTTTGGCCCAGTGGAGGGGGCACAGGAGGCTTCAGCCAACAAAGACTGGTCACATCACCCTCCCTTGGAGGAGACTCGGGACATGCATCATTGAACTGGCACAGTAAAAATAATAAACCAGGAAAAGCAGAAGTCTTGCTCCCAGCAGAGCTGCCAGGTTAGTCCCATTCCACCTTCTGCCTGTTTTATGATGCATTCCCAACATAAAACCACTGAGGATGAAAGCAGGAGTCAGAGCAGCAAAATCAACCTTGTTGAAGGTGCATTAAATTTTGGATTTGCTTATTGCTACTCCTACATTAATTGTGCCACTAAGACTGCATAAACATAAAACTCCTCAGCTGAAATGGAAAAAAGGCTGCAGACCTCAAATTATACCTGCAGGTTTATTAGCCAGCTGAGAGGCACTATGAAAGATATTTATTGTAGCCAGACCAGGACATCCCAATTAAGATAGGTGAGAAAGAATAATTGAGGGGGGAAAGAATGTGAAAAGTGTACAAAACCCTGAGAGATTGAAAAATATTAAAATCAATATTGTTTACGCTGTCAGTACACCAAGGATTTCCAAGAGGTTTATTCAGTTTATGTCATCCTTGAAGCAGTGTCAATCTGTAGAAGCAAGTGCCAAAAGTGTCACTGAAATGAACACTTGGAACTCCAAAAGAGAGCGTGGAGAACATCCACATCATTGGAAAAGCACACACAAATTTAAGTGTTTTAACTCCTTCATTATTGGGAGCTACTTCTTCCAGCCACGAATGGAGACCAGGAGAAACTTCCCCTGCGGAAGTTTTGCCCGTTTCACGGAATCCCAGGATGGTTTGGGTTGGAAGTGACCCTAAAGCCCATCCAGTGCCACCCCCTGCCACAGGCAGAGACACCTTCCACTGTCCCAGGTTGCTCCAAGCCCCATCCAGCCTGGCCTTGGGCACTTCCAGGGATGGGACAACACTTCCACGGAATGTTTTTGCCCCAATCGCCCTTTGGCCAGCATGACCACGACACTGCAGGTGGTGGATCTGAGCGAGGCATTCCCAGCGTGTTCCCGGGGAGACGAGGCTGTCTATTGCCAACACAATAAATTCCAAGAAGAATTAATGAATTAGTACTAATTGGAGAGCTAAGTGACTAGGTATAGTAGTGTTAGGATTGCCATTATTGTGTAATTTAAAAATAATTTCCCGGTAATTGATATTAATGAACGAGTCCATTACACAAGTCATAACTGATCTGGCATCACCTGGAAATGGGTAAATGGAGTCAGCAGGAGAGGGGGACACAGCGTGGGAGGGAGTGAAAGAGATTCCTCACCACAACACAGAAAACTCTGCTTATTGATTTCACACTGATGGCACTAATCGCCGCCACCTCCGAGCCACAAAGTGCATTTATAAAGCTGGGCAAACATAAATAACTCTCAGGCTGGCTCAGTTCTGAGAGGACTGAGCTTTTCCTGACAATTTCTGAGTGATGTCTCTTGCCTGCAGGACCGTTGATTCCCTGTACCAGGAACTTGCAGAAGCAGGACTGCTCATCAAAGTCAAGAACGTGAATCTCTCTGACTACATTGGTAAAGTGCCCCTTTTACAGCTAATGTGGTGTTTGGTCTAACAAAACCTCCAGCCATTCCACCTTCACTGACCCCTATTTCCAGTCAACACTGAGTTCAAGAGTCGCTGCACTTTCAGGAATTTGAATATCTAAAGCCAGGTATGCAAATCAAGTCTGTTTCTGCAGGGTGCTCAGGGCCTTTCACTTCTGCTACTGAACCCAGGACCTGTTTGCAGAGCTGGTGTTTAACTCCAGGCACCAATGCCTGGAAGCCCTGAATGGTTCTGGGTGTCACAAGCACTCTGAGGTGGAACCAGAACATCCTTTAAGGAGCCCTTGCCAGGCAGTGGCAAGACAGTGCAAGTCTAACAGAGCAGGGGTCATAATCCACGCAGAATATTTCCCAGAGAACAGCAAGAATTGTGCCTGCAGCTTTTGCTCATTGAGCAGAGAAGGCTCAAGCCCCTCCCCTGCACCTCCCTGACTGCCCATGAACTCTGAGCAGTGCTTTGAGGCATATCTGGCCCTTCATTTGGGTAAGATGTGTCTCTGCCTAGTTCTGCATTTCACACTCCTCTTGTCTGGTTTCTGTTACCTGCAACTGCAGCCAGACCTGCTTATCTATGCTCTACACAGAAAAAAGGGTAAAAAACCCCAAACCCCACATTTTCAGACTGCAGAGGGGTCTGACACCTCTCCACAAATATTTGCTGGCACACAGTGAAATCAGAGCAGCTTAACAGCAAAAAAAACCCCAAGACTCAGTAGTTTCAAAGACCATGGTTTGAATTTGCAGCCATCCAGAAGCAGCAGTGCCACAGGCTGATAGCACAAAAGAAAAGCCAGATTCTCTTCTACCACCTCCAAATGCCACGTTTATATAAACTCTTAGAAGCACCAGCTCAGCCTCCAGAGCCTCTGCCCCTTCCTCTGAAGAACTGTTAATTCTCTGAATTAACAAGTGTCCCATCCATTTCACGCTCATTAAAGACCATGAAGTAAAGGAAGATTTCCATTCTTCCTTTGTTCTTCCAACCCATCAAGGTCACTTTTGTCCAACAAACATTCCCCCACCACAAATGCTTTTAAAACAGCACATCTCCAACAATTTTTTTTAAATCCAGAAAAGCCTCTCTTGAAGGGTCCAAAGCCTGCAGAGAAAGAAGTCCTCATGTGCTCAGCCTTCCAGGGCTGAAGCCTAAGGAAGGTCACTCCCAGTTCCTGGGGAAAGGACAAAGAGTGGAACTGTGCTACACAGCCAGTAAAGGCACTGAAATGTCCCCCCTCTATGACAAACTGACATCACTGAACTAATTTTCTTGGTGACCTTATCTAAATTAGTCAGAGAATATCCACTGTGATTTATGTGCGGTTGCAATTAAACCCTTTGATGCCTTCTAATTAAATCTGTGAAGATTAATTCCTATCCCGTTCTTTTGATTTCTCCTTAAATAAAAGATAAAACCTGAAATGAATTTTATTCTTCAGAGGGGAGGGGGCAGTTGCACCAGGGCTTGTCTGCCTTTTTGCCCCCAAATTACAGCTCCACTTTCTTAACCGCTGCTAATTTACCTCTGCTCCAGAGGCCTCTTGCCCTCTGCCTTTTCATCTCCAGTAAAACGTAATATATTATTATTTTTCAATAATAATCACCATGATGACTTGTAATTTATGCTAAAAATAATCCCTGACTACATCACAACTGGTTTTCCTGCTTGTGGCCCATCCTCCTGGCTCTTTGTTCTCCAGCATGTCTTGGATATGGACTTTGACAGGGCAAGCAATGTGATTATAGCTCTGTAACCAGAGCCAAGGCAAGATTAAATCGTTTCAGTTCACATCAGGGATTTTTTCGTTTTCTTGGGTTGTTTTGTGGAGGTTTTTTTGAACAAGACGGGGGGGGGGAAAAGAGGTGAACTGCAAAGCAGAGAGCCCCACCAAATGAGGTGACACGCTTACACGTCTAACACAGCGAGGAGCTGAGATGGGACCCAGCCAGGGAAAAGCTTGTTAAAATAGCTTTTCCCCCTATTTGAAATCCTTCTGAGAGCACATGGTTCACTGGGATTCTAGCCCTGCAAAATCCCAAATCCAGGAATCCTTTGCCAGCAGCGTGATTTATGGCGCTGCTAATGATTCTTCTCCACAAAGTTTCTTTAAAAGGTTACTCGAAACCGACTGCTCTCTGCTGAACAACTTCCACAGCCTGTTCAGCTTAAATTTTCCTTTGCAGTTCACCTTTCTCAGGGCCACGTTCCACCAGAATATTGCCCAGCTTGAATCCCTCAGCCTGGGTTTGCTGGGTTATGTGTTATATCCCTGTTCTGTGGCAGCTCCTCATTCCCTGAGCCGTGCTCTTTACAACAGCAGTGCCACATTTACTGAGCTCCTGCTTCCTCCTCACAGGCTACTACGACTGTCTGAGGAACATCCCTCGTCAGGCAGGTGCCCAGCCCATGCCCTCCATCCCAGAAGTCAGACAGCTCGTGACACTCTACGGAATACTGCCCTTGGGTAAGAGCACACCGGCAATTCCCAGAGGGCAAAACACACCAGGGGCTTTGCTTCCTGTCAGAAACACAAATTTTCCTGGCTTTGACAGGGCTTGGTTAGTGGTAATCCAAAGCATTTTGCAGTGGGATTGCCTTGGGAGTGAAGGCTGGATCATTTTATGGTGCCACGGGCAGGTCTCGCCTCGCCAGCCCATCTCTGCTTGCATGGCAACAGCTTGTGAATGGCAGCACAGCAAGGGGAACCACTGGGCGAACCTAACAGCTAAAACAAGCTCCAGTGATCAGAATTAATCAAGTTAAGGGAAAGGCTAAGGTTGCAATTTACCTTTTACAAGCCGGCTGATGTTCCTCAGCTCGGCACAATGCAATTGTTTAAGGAATTAGTCTGGATACATTTTGCACGTCGCAGAGAACACTTGGAAATGCCCTTGCAGTTTTAATGCCAGGCCTAGCCAATATCTAGCAAGGCTTTGCTGGGTCAGGTTGTTTGCTTCTAATGGAAAATCTATCCCATATTTTACTTGGGAATGGCATGATGCCAAACTCCAGTGATTGCAAGAAGTGCCTGTCTCAGGGGCCTTCACTCAAAACCTCGTTTGCATCCCTTTCCACTCCTGATTGGATTTTTCAGCCTCGATACTTCACTTGCATCCTTTTTCATTCCTGATGGGATCCCGGGGAGATTTTAACTAGGCATGTCCTCCCCCAGGCTGTGTCAGTGTCTGCTCATCCCCTTTAAAGGGCAAAATCACCAACATCTGCCTGCCTCCCATCCTGGAAAACAGAGCGAAGCTGACACAGAACTTCTGCTTTTCCCTCCTTCCAAAGGCCAGTGCTCAGGTTATTCTCTCTTCAACCTGTGATGCCTTAGGTTTTAACTTTCATATTTTTCAAATCCTGTACTGCCTAATGTGTAACTCTGAAGTTTCTTGTAGCCTGTTCACTTCTGCTCTCTCATACTAGGCAGACATAACAAAGCCTCTCCAGGCCTGCTCTCCAAGGACACTCAGACAGTCCTAGGCCCAAAAGTATAAACCAAAAGCTTCTAAAGGGGGAGCAAGCTTGGGGAAATGACATCATTAACTGAAACTTTAATTGGAGAATTAACCCTGATGTGCAAATAAACCAAACTTATAAAAGTGTGAAGAACTCATGACCTGTCGTCCATCTTGGGGTCCATCTTGGCAGTAGCCTCTGGCTCCCCAGGATGTACCTTTAAAGGCCTTTCAAATAAATACCTGCCTTTATTCCCTTATTCTTGTCTAGTCTCTGTTTTTAGGTGGCCTCTCAAGGCATCACCTGGATGGGGCTCTTCCCACCTGGAACACCCCCAGCTGGTTTGGGGTGAGCCCTCAGGGGCTGACTGAAGGTCTGACTGCAATCAGCTGAGAGAGCTCAGCAGTTGTCCCTGTCTGCACAATGTATTTCACATATCCCAAAACTCCTCCAAAGCTGTGTTTTAACACCATCTAATCTAGGGAAATCAAGCCCTGAGACACCCTTTAATCAAGAGAACCCATAAATTTTCTGCCATTTATACAATTGGCAAAAATTCTAGGGAGAGGAGACCCTGGACTGCTTAAACAAACAAAAGGTATTTGCAAGAGCAGTTTGAAAAATGCCTTTGAGTAACAAAAGACATTACATGAACCAAAAAAAAAAAAGGCACAGGAACGGTTTCACCTTTGGGGTGATACGTTATGGATGACATTTCACTTAATTGGTCTCCAAACTAGTTCATCATGAGATAATTGTGTATCATAGAAGTGGAAGTTTTTCTCAAAATAGCCACCTGATGGCAAGGAAAGCCCCAGCTTAGATGACATTAAGAAAATTACAAGCAGCTGAAAGGAGGAAGAATAGTAGAAGCTATACTTCATCCTTAACACAGAGGAGTCTGCTGCTCCCCTCCCAATAAATCTTTGTGGAATAGTAATGGATTGGTATGGAATGACCAAATATTAATAAAGCCTGGGTGGCTGACAACTTCCTACACCATGCTGGAATAATGGCATTTGTCTCTGTGCTCGGTTCACTGTCATTTATTTGGGATGTTAAACCACCAGGACACAGATAACCACCCTGATTGGATTTGTTTTAAATACCAGCAGTCCCCATTAACCCAGAGGGCTTCCCCAGGCTAAGGCAAAGGCTCCCTCTGCAGCCCATCACCTCTGGGGCCAGTTTCCCCCTCACAATCTGATGGACAGCAGTGTGAGAGACCTCCAGATGTAGTGGATGCTCACACAGATTTTCAGATACGTGTAAGCACCACCACTATCGACACAGGACATCTTCAGGCATCCAGGCAAAGTGAGCCTGGACTCCCAGTGGGCAGGGATAAAGCATCTGACATTTCCTGCTACTTCCACCTCTGGAGGTTCACCTGTCCCCAGTTCGTGTGGTGACAGCTGCAGGGAAGACAAGTTCCATCCTCATCAGCCACCTAAATCTGTCTGTGCTCGTGTTTTCCCAATGCTAGGCTTTCCCAGGTGATGGATCATATTTGTCACAGCCCAGGATGAATTTACCTGGAGCAGCCATGGAGACAGAGCTGGAAATGCTGAGCAGTGATTGCTGCAGGCACAGCAAGGGAAGCACAGCAACCCTGGCACTCGCGTTTGCTCTGGTCTCCAAAGCATTCCTTTAGCTCACATCAGTTTGAAACTGAAGTTTTCCCATCAGAAGGTACAAATAAGGGTGGATGAGCCTCGCTCCAAACAGGGATGTTAAATCTGCAGGGCTCACAGCTCTGGTTATACAGAATTGAACTCAAGAGCACTCGTGCCACAGCAAGGAAAGAATTAATTCACGTTATCAATTATTTATGGTGAATAAAAAAGGAGGAATCATTCCATTACCTTTATGGCAGATTTAAATGAAAGCAATAATTGTGCCTTATGACTTTTTACAGGTTCCCAAACCGTCCATGAGAACGCTCCTTTGGTGAAATCCCTGTTGCTGGCGGGACCCGCCGGTGTTGGAAAGAAAATGTTGGTCCATGCCATCTGCACAGAAACAGGAGCCAACCTCTTCAACCTCACTCCTTCCAACATTGTTGGGAAATATCCAGGCAGGGATGGCCTGCTGATGATGTTTCACATGATTCTCAAGGTATGGTGTGTCTTGGGGAATTCTCTTACAAAGGCGCTCCGGTTCTTTTGTGGGACAAACAGGGAATTGTAGTTTCTCCGTAACCAGGGACATCCACACCTTGGGCAAAGCTGCTCAACCCAATTTGAAATTCCTTCCCTGCCTTCACGTGTTCAAAACACCAGGAGAAATTTCTTCATGGAAAGGGCTGTCAGCCTGTGGAAGGGGCTGCCCAGGGAGTGGTGGAGTCCCCATTATCCCTGGAGGTCTTCAGGAACAACTGGACATGGCACTCAGTGCTCTGCTCTGGTTGAAAGGTGGTGATAAGCCAAAGGTTGGACTTGATCTTAGAGGTCTTTTCCAACCAAAATGATTCTGTGACTCCGTGAAACCACTTGTTGACAGCCAGTGTGTGCAGCTCTGCAGAGGATTTAATGCCCCTGGAGAAATCACTGGGAGCAGCCATATTTTTCACATTAGGATTTATGGGAGCTTTGTGTTACCTTGAATATGAAAAGCAGCACAGATAAAGAAAATTCTGTTCTCTGTTTATGTGCATATCAGCCAGGAATGCTTGCCATGCAGCATTTAATCAAATGCTAGGCTGGGGGTGGTCAGAAATTTCCTCTCTGGGACTGCTGCTGGACAAGAGCTCTCTCCCCTATATTGCTCTCTGTTTACCTATCAGCAAGCTCTTCAAAAGGAGGAATCCTGGTTCAGGATTACAGGAACAGAAATGTATGAGAAGTCTGGAAATGAAAGCAGGCATATGAACTGTGAAGGACATAGCCCAAACCCTCCTCAAAAAAAAGAAAAAAAAAGATTAAAAAGACACTATCCTGGCAGGATTTCTTCCACATTCTAAGTCCTCAGCGTTTCTGCTCTGGATGGGAGCTGGTAAACATTTCCAGACCAAAAAAAAAGTAGGAAAAAGCCAAACAGTAATAGTTTTCCAGTGCCAGTGGTCTACTAGAACTGGCTTTGCTGGGGATTTATCAGCTGTATTTTATGGAATCCAATCCTACAGCAGGTTTTGGGACAGGTGCCTCCACTCCCAGAAAAGCCACATTTCACAGTCTAGAGCAAAGCAACCCCTGAGGACCCCGGTGCCAAGGGAAGGGTGACAGCGCTGTGATCACACACACCTTTGGTGCTGTGGCACTGACACTGGGCCTGGCACTGCCTGACACAATTTAGAGCCATTATCCTGAGCTAGCAGTCCCTCTCCTCTGCACGTTTCACCCTTCTCCACTTCATTTCTCTGCCCTCATCAGTGGCAGAGCTCAGGCCTGGCTGCAGGCACAGCACACGCCATCCTTGCCCTCACAGAGTCCCTGCTAGAGCACAAGGACACTGAGCACAGGAGAAATGAGGGAAGACTTTTTAACTCTTGGACAAGGTTCCAGCTGAAGATAGCAAAGGGTTTTTTGTATACTCAAAAATAATATGTACAATAAGAGGAACATGCATTAAATGTGTATTTATCCACACTGATAAGTAAGTATACACACACTGTGTATATGTGTGCCTATAGGTACATACAAACCCTTACATTTTCCCACATGGCTTAAAAACAAATGGAAACACTCTCCAGCCCCTTCCTCAATATCATGGGGAGCAGTCCAAGGTTACTTCTCTACTTAAGCTCTTGCAAAAGACAGTGACATTTCAGTGAACCGCTGAGTTACAGGGATGGAGTTGCTCACAATCCCATGGAATCAGGGCTGTCCAGGCACTTGCTTATCAAAAGGTGACTTGTTCCAACTGCAACAGCAGCACTGCTTCAAACTCTGCTGCTTTAACAGCAGAGCACAGAGTTTCTCTTTCCTGGATGTTCAGTCCTTCTCTGGGAGGGTGGGGAGGGCCTGGCACAGGGTGCTCAGAGAAGCTGTGGCTGCCTCATCCCTGGCAGTGGCCAAGGCCAGGTCGGATGGGGCTTGGAGCACCCTGGGATAGTGGAAGGTGTCCCTGCCCATGGCAGGGGTGGGACTGGATGGGCTTTAAGGTCCCTTCCCAGCCAAACCAGTCTATGACCCTATGACACAACCCTGGCCTGTCCTAGCATCATTCAAACCCACTGTGTTCAGTTTTCATTCCCACTTCCTTTCCCAGAGGTTGTTTCACCTCTCCCACCACCTCCTGTCCCCATGGCTGAGTCACCAATACATCCCCATCTGCTGAGGATTTCAGCTCAGACCCTGTAGGTTCTCAGAGCCAGGCTGGAAACAATCCTGCACCCACACAGGCTCTCACCTGTGCAGTTACAATCCACCTCTCTTATTCCTGACAATCCCAAATGTGCCTCATTGCCCCTCCCTCTGGTCCTCAGTCCAGCACTAACTCAGCCAAATACTGGCCTGTATCAGCAAGAATATAGCAAACACTTTAAAATAATTAATCATTCCCTGTTATTGGGCATTTATGAGACCACAACTGGACCCTGTGTCCAGTATTGGGCTGCCCTGTTAAACACAGGCCTTGACAAGCAGGTCCAGAGGAGAGCCACAGAGATACGGGGCCTGGAGAATGCGAGACACATCTGGACAGATCCAGCTGTTTCAGGATAAAACAAAGCTGGAGTGAGAGGGGAGTTTAACTGCTGTGTTCAGGGGCTTCACAGGATAATAGAGAGAACAGACTTCTCCCAGAGGTGCACAGCGATGGGACAAACAGAAATGGGCACAAGTAGCAGCAAGGAAAACAGTTTCTGTATTAAGGAAAAAGTTCTACAAGGAATCAAAGGACAAGGAATCGCCTATATCCTGATTTGCAGGATTTCACTGTTACCCAAGCTGAAGAAAGCACAGGGGCAACACACATTCAAAATGAATTCCTTGACAAGAGAAAGCTGAACAGTGGGAAAAGTCTGGTTATTTGGAGCATTGTAAGACTACACTGGACAGTGGCACATGTGGCAGACAAACCACAGAAGTCCCGTGGAAGGTGGTGTCTTGCAGCTGACATTTTGTATTTAATATTCCCAGCTCTCAGTCTTCTCTGACCCACCACAGTGCCCCTCGTTAGAGGGCCCTGTGCGCAGAGATCACTGCAAATTCCCCCCCTCTCCACAATCAGACACTTCTGGGCAGGTTTTTTTTGGAAACAGCAACTGTTGTCAAGCGAGCTTTGTCCTCCAGCTTCCCAGAAGTGCCTTTGTGGAGAGTTAGTCAAGCAAAATACAGACCTTCCACTCGGAGCTGTGAGTGAATGACAGGAAACATGACAGTTCTTTCCCTCTTATCTTAGGATCCACACAACCACTGTTAAACACCAGGATTTAGTAAATAACGATTAATGGTGCTCTGTGATAAAGGTGAAGTCACCTCACACTTTTGATTACCTATCCTATGTGCAAACAAAAGAGTTTCTGTAATGAAAGGAAACTCTGGAGAGCATAAAATGACCATTAGGAAACTTTCCTTCCATGACTGAGTGTTGGCTGCTGGCAGTTGTTTCGTGGGAGACGCCCTAAACAAGTGAATAGGATCGGGGGAAAAAATGAAACTTTAATTTGTTTCAGATGCAAAAGCCAAATTCTTGCAGGAGACACAGCAGCCCTGATCCCAGAGAGGCTGGAGTGTTACTCCAGGCAGGCATTTTAATGTCACACGGAGGAAATGACTTCTCATACCAGAGCAGGAAAACACCAACATTTCAATCTGCCTATTCAGAGGAGATGTAAGGGAGATTGATATTGAATAGGAAAACTATTGAAAGAGGCTGCAAACACCAAGCCTGAGCACTTGTGTTCTCCATAAAGCCACGGCAAATCCTGCCAGGTCAGCTCTGCTTCGGAGCAAAAGGGGAGGGTCTGTCTCCAATAGAGAAGCACTTCCCAGAAATCCCCCTCCCAAAACAAAACTCACCCTTCAAGCGTGAACCAGAACACGCTGGAATATTTCAATTAAGCCCCATTTCCCAGCCTGGGCTGCCAGCTTGTGCCAAGCACTCGTTTGGCTCTCCTGTGTCCCCATAAAACACCACAGAGGCGCAACAGCTCAGGGAAAAGATGCAAGGAAGGGCAGCAAAGGATGTGTGGAAACAAAATCAGATCCAGAAAAGGATCGAGGAGAGAGGGGAGAATGCACAACTCAGTGACACAAAAATGCAGGTAGCTCACGAGGTTTAATTGCAGGGCAATAAAAATGACAAGCACGAGGCAGCCAGGGGGTTAATCACTACCAGAGGGACACAGGGGCTTCATCCCCTCTGCCAGGACCACAGCAGCACACAGAGAGCACATTGTGCCCAAAGCTACACGTGGGGAAACCTGATTAGTGCAACACTGACCAGGCTAAAAGGTTGGGAGGGGTGGCCAGGAGGAAATGCCAGCAGGGAAGCTGTGTGTGTGCTGTGCAGGGGCTTCACAGGGCAGCGAGCTCCAGAAATATTTCAACACCATCGGTGCTGGGGGACTCTTATCAGGCTCTTTGGGTCTGCTCTTTAGCAAGTCAGAGCTGACTATACAAGCGTTACACCAAAAAAAAGGGACGGGATGGAGCTGATTTAAGATTAAATGACACAACCCCAGCATTTAGAAGCAACAGAATTTTGAATTCTGCCGTTAATTAATTTTTTTCCCACTGCTTCAATGTTCATTTGTTCATGACCGCTGCTGTATTGTCCCTTTTGGCAGGCTGAAGAGACAGGTACAGCTTGTCATGGTACACTGACAGAATTCTCTGTGTGTTTAGCATTTCCATGCCACACCAGACTCTTCCACTACAGCTACAATTTGGGAACAGTGCAGTGAGTCTTCCTTCCAGCATCCAAAACAATTCTTTTCTCAGTGCAGCTCAGCCTGCAGGAATCCTTAGAACCTTGAAGTGTTAAATATCACCAGTGCTCAAATCTGCAGTTATTTCTGTGAGAAAGCAGCTTTAATTTGTGTTACCCTAATGTTAAAAATTAAATTTATCCTGTTGCAAGTCATTTGCTGCCTCACAAACCAGAATACAGTGGCATCATCACTGTAGCCCTGGAATGATTTACCTGGTGATGCTCCCACTGATAAGGTCTAATCACAGGTTTCAGTGCAGCATTTCTGGGTGTATAAACCACAGAGCACTGAGCAGTTTTCAGCAATAACCTGAGCTTCCAGAAAATCTTGGGCCTTTTAATAAAAAATTCCAGGAAATCCTTCGAGTTTGGAGGAGCCTTGTGCACATGCACTGGGCAAGAATCAAATTTCTGCATTTTCAAGTGTAACAATTTAAATGTTAAACTCTGGCTCTCGGGTTTGAAAAGCTGAACCCAAGGCTCTCCAAAGTGCTGTTTGATCTTTGATGACTGCTGACAACAGGATGAGAGAGGGTTTGTTTTTTTTTTTTTCCCCATAATGATTTTCCTGAAGAGCAAATCTCAGTGTGGTATTAGAAGGGTTAAGGGGCCATCTGCTGGCAGCTCCAACAAATTGTGGGATTGCAGCAAAGCTAATAAAATTTCAATTACAAATTAATTATGTACAGTGCATTTAATTATCCATGGATTCAAACTGTCCGTGGATAATTCAAATGGAGCCCTTGCACGGGGGGATATACAGTCTGCTACGGATCTGCCAACCATTTAAATCAGATGCCAATGGAGCCTGGGTGTCTGAGCTGCATTTACAAGAAGAAACAGCCAGGCCCAAACACAGTGTGTTGAATTGGGTTGTATTCATGTCTATTAACACCTGAAAAATCATGGAATCATGGAATGGTTTGGGTTGGGAGGGACATTAAAGTTCATCCAGTTTCCCCCTTGCCATGGGCAGGGACATCTTCCACTATCCCAGGTTGGTCCAAACACCATCCAACCTGGCCTTGGACACTGCCAGGGATGGAACACCCACAGCTCTTCTGGGCAACAAATACATGCAGGCCATTTTCTACATTTAGCTCTTTGCCCCAAAACAGAAAACACAGGGAATTCTCTTGAAGAGCCAAAATTGAGGTTATTCATGATATTTCCACTTAGTGGGGAAATAAAGGGGGCAAAGAAGATGAAAGGTGTGACGACAGTGAGTGTTCTTCTGGAAGAGTTAAAATGAAGGTCTAATCTGATTTCGGACTTCAGGCTGCATTTGAGGGGGGCTGCTCACACCAGAAAACATCTCCAAGCCAAACAAGGAATATCTGCACCTCCCAGCCTGTGGGGACCCCACCAAAGGGACAACAAGGACACAGGCAGAGTCCAACCTTTGCCAACAGCTTTTGTAGCCCCTGTAACTTTCCCCCCACCCTTATTTCCCTCTCACATCCCACTGCAGCATCAGGCACTGAACAGGTTTTTTAGGGATGTGCAAATGCAAATCCGTAGGACTGGCCTGCATTTCTCACAGGTGTCCCAGCCCTTGTCCAGCAGGATATCCAGCAGAAATTCCCATAGTGTCAGGCTGCTGCACAGCTCAAGGAAAGCCACAAGCCACCCTCTCAAATGTCTCTTGTGCTCTGCAGGTGCAGAGGGATGAGTGGAGGTTTCAGAATGTGCCAAATGTACCCCTGGAAATGGATAAACAGGGGATAGATGGGACAGCACCCGGCCTTGAAAGGCAGAGATTATTGCTGTTCAGTTGTAATCTGCCACTGCATTCCAGCTTGTGCTCCACACACTCCTGGAATAAGTGTAACCCCTCAAGCTGTACATGCAGGAAAAGATTCCCATAACTGCCGAGCCCACACAGCAATTCCTGCAAGATTTTTGTATTATCTTTTCTGATATGTTGTTTTTATTTTATCTCCACTATTAACACTAAATATTTGAGTTCCTGCCTCCCAACAAAGAAAAAGCTCAGGAAGGACATGGACCTGTTGGAGTGAGTTCCAGAGGAGGCCACCAAGCTGATTGGAGGGATGGAGCACCTCTCCTACAAGGAAAGGCTGAGACAATTGGGATTGTTCAGCCTAGAAAAGAGAAGGGTGACCTTAGAGCCCCTTCCAGTGCCTGAAAGAGCTACAAGAAAGATGGAGAGAGACTCTTTACAAGGGCCTGGAGGGACAGGGCACAGGGAATGGCTTCCCACTGCCAGAGGGCAGGGATGGATGGGATATTGGGAAGGAATTTGTCTCTATGAGGGTGGTGGGGCCCTGGCACAGGGTGCCCAGAGGAGCTGTGGCTGCCCCTGGATCCCTGGCAGTGTCCAAGGCCAGGCTGGATGGGGCTTGGAGCAACCTGAGATGGTGGAAGGTGTCCACTATAGTGGAAGGTGTCTGCCCATGGCAGAGAGTGGAATGGGATGAGCTTTCAGGTCCCTTCCAGCCCAAACCATTCCAGGATTCTACAATCCAACTGTTCTGGACCTGGAGGTATCACCTGACATATTCTAGGACTGACCAGCTGCCACCAATAAAAGTGTCACACGCTCAAGGTGGCATCGCTCCCACTTCACCCCACCACCAGCACAGCAAACAAACTGAACAGCCCTCATTTCCTCTCCCCTTCCCCATCCCCATCCTTCCTCTACAGACACGCTCCCCCTTTGAAACACAGCCACAAAAAATCAGCTGCGGTGCTGCGAGCAATGATGCTCACAACTTAATTCTTCCTGCCTGGCTGTCAATCAGACGGGAGCTTGTGATGTACACAGCCCACGGATTTTGTAAGCTGCCTTCCTGGGAGCAGCAGTTTCAACTAGGGGGAATTAAAGAAAAAAAAAAAAAAGGCAGGATAGAGGATGCTGTGCCTCTCTCTCTCTCTCTCGTTACCGCTGACTCCTCGAGCCATCACTTTTGTTGCTGAGCAAACTCTGAGAGCCACTGGAAAGTGATTAAAATTTGGCAGCAGAATGTCTAAACCTCTGGAATGGCTCAACCTCTGGCGTTTCTATAGCAATGGGGAAGAGTGCAGGATGTGGAAAAAGCCTGTAGCATTGCTGCCATCCTGCTGTGAACCAGAGGTATCGTGCCTCCGACTTTGGAGCAGGAAAACCCATTTTTGGACACACACACCCCCCCCTCTTCAAATTTAATTCTTGGGCTCACTCTCAACTCAATGCTGGGGTTTCAACCACAAGACTGACAAATTGTTTTGCTTAAAGATTAGTGCCCTCCCCTCTCATGCAACAGCCATGTCCTGCCTGTCTCCCCATCCAGAAAACCAGGGTGGGATCCCAGCCTAAAGCTGCCCTTGGACTGTAATTTTCCACTGAACACCAAATCCAGGCTTCATTTTGCAGGAGTGCAACTGAATTTGTGCTGAGGAATTAAAGCCAAGCAGACAAAATGATCCAGTCTGGGGTGGGCTCTTTATGCTCAATTCCTAACTGGAAAGAGTTGGATTTGCCAAGGCTGCTGAGCAGTGCTATCCATGAGTGCTGAACATTCCTGGGGATAAAAAATAAGCCAGGCTAATTGAGCTGCTGAAATCTGGATTCAAAAGCACAGTGCCAGGCTCCCAGGTAGGAAACTGCAGCTGTTTTAATCAACTCCTGGCCTTTTCTCCCCTGTTTTCTCATAGGTGGGCAAGGAATTGCAGCCTTCAGTCGTGTGGATTGGAGGCACAGAGAGATTATATGCCAAAGGGACACCGAAGGGAGAGGAAGAGGTGAGTTCTTCTTTATTTCAGTGCAGGTAATTCCTCCTGTTGCGCGACATCCCACACAAAGGAACAAGTGTATTCCTCAGCTGAGCACATACCACTATGACCAGACCTGCCAAAGCTTGCTTGATAATAGCTCGTCTCACTAACATTCACTTTTTTTTAGCTTTTAAGAGAGTCTTGTGACTTCTTAAGAGCCCCCAAGAGGTCACATTTCTCTCTTCCACCTATCCTTGCTTTATTTAAAAATAGTCCAGTCACTGCTCATCAGCGCGCTGGAAAGTAAAAGGGAATAATGGAGAATTTCAAAATACGAGGCAAGAAGCTCCAAGTTGAGATGAGCTTAAATTGTTCAGCTCTATTAATTTGTGAAATTGGATGGAGCCAAAGTGAACAATAAAGTAACGAGGATAAATTTCCACTGCAAAAACAAAGAGCCTGTGTTAAATAGTTACAATTACAGATTATTTTCTTTGGTTTCCCAGGAGTCCTAATGCCACGGCTTCCATTCCTCCCTCTCCTGTGGAGCTTCCCCGTTGGAAAGAAAATTAAAACACTGCCCAACAATCACAGCAACAAAACCACAGCAGAGGGCAATTCACCTCAGATCCTGTTGCCTGCAACATATTTTGCTTTTAGAGCTTTATGTGAAAAATTAAACCTTTTTTCTTAGGTTGTCTGTGGGGTGGCCACAAGCCTGCATTTTGGAAAGGCAACCCAGCCTTGGATGGGGCTGTTCCTTCTGCAAGGGCTGCGTGAGGTGATGGGCGTGCAGTGATCGATGCCCTCAGTGGTCCCCACAACGAGAGGGAACCTTTCTCTTGGGCTCAAACCTTGGCAGGAAGTGCAGATGGGGATTAAAATTAAGATTAGGGACCAAAGATGGCCTGGATTACTCACAATCCTGGTCTGTTTAGCCATCAGTGGGGATGGATTTCTTGTCCTGCCCACTTCAGAATCCAGGGTATCACCTCTGCCCCTTTTACCCTTCCCAAAACCTGCAGGCATTTAACAGAAGGTCTCTTCCCTGGGTGGGAGTCTGTTGGCTCCACGTTTGGAATCCCACACATCCCAAATTGTTCACAGGATATCCAACATTTGGAGGAGAGAGCATCAAACTGGAGGGACAGACAGAGGTCAATGGCAGTCTGGGGAACCTTCCTTAGGAGTGCTGGAATTTTGGAGAGTCATGGAGCGGTTTGGGTGGAAAGGGACCTTAAAAGTCACCTTGTTCCAACCCCATGGCCAGGGACAGCTTCCACTAGACCAGGCTGCTCCAAGATGAGCTAAGCTCAGCCTTCAGAAGCCAAAGCGAGGATCGGTCAACTGTGCTCACCCCAGGGTGACATTCCTGCCACCAGGACCGAGGGATAGTTCATCCAGGAACAAAACTATGAGCTGGCTGTGCCCCAAGGGAGCCCTCAGCCCTGGGGCTAAGACAGGCTCAACTCATTATCTTGAATAAGTAATTGGCACACCTGGAAAAATGCATAGCATGACTATGAGAAGGAATGATCCACCAGATGTATAAAGACAAGCTTATTTAGGAAAATAAACGTGCTATTCTTCCCCAAAGCTTGTGGGACTGCTTACTGATTAACAGTAGTGACACCACAGCAATCTGATTAGGCTTCTCCAGCCAATATTCATTTGAGCATTATCAAATATCACCCTCCAATAACAGGTTTTGCTCAATACTCATCTGTTCTGTAAGCAGGAGTTAAATATGTGTTACAAAGTCAAGCAGTAAATTATTGCAAAGACGTGAACCCTGAGCTCCCAAAACCTTTGTTCTCAGAGCCTCAGCAAGTTAGAAATCACAGCAAAAACCAGGAAGTGTATTTTTCACACTTAGAAAATCATAACCTCCAAGAGCTGGGAGGATTCCAAACTAGGTTACAATCTTCTACCTGCTGAGGTTCATCAGGTTTGCAGGTCCCTGCAATATTTCTCCTTGAGCTGGAAATAAGGATTTCCTTCTTTAAATCAGTTGTTTCCTTCCACCTTTGAATAACTTGAGCAGAAAACTCAATAGTGAAAGGCACTGGCACAAACCCACAAAACCAGAAGCAGAAATCAAGTGTTTAACCTGATTTTGAGGAGGCAGAATCTTCCTACTTGTGCTGATACCTCCTCTGCTCATTCCAAATACAACCAGGCCACTAAAAACCCCCCAAAATCCTGTTGCAGGCAGCAGGTACAGCTCCAGCTCATTAACTCGGAGCTGTCAGCATCGTTAACAACTCTTTCCTCCTCGCCTTTCCACGTGCTGCAGATGAACGCCAAGCGCCTGGCCAGGATCCTGCCCCCGTTCCTGAGGGCTCTGAAACCCAAGGACAGGGTGCTGCTCGTGGGGACCACCGCCAGGCCCTTCAGTGCCAACCCGGGACCTTTCTGCAAAGCCTTCCAGAAAATCATTCTCATTCCTAAGCCTGACTACCTTACAAGATGCGGCAAGTATTTCACATTATCCTCGTGGTTATTCCTACTGTTTAAAATCTGTGTTTGTTGTCTAGTTACCCTCAGAACTGACCTTCAACTCAAGTCATGCCCCTGGTGCACCTCAAGTCCTGAAAATTTAGGTTAAATCAATACAGGCTATCCCAGAGATCAAATAATAAAAGTGGAATTTGGGAGAAGAGTTTAAAATACTCTTCAGCAGCGATTCACATTTTTCCATGAGTTGAGTGTGCACCAAGCTCAGCCTGAGCTGATTTTCCCCCCTGTATGAAGCACAAGATCCTATTTCAGCACACATTTTCTATTTTAAGCTTTTTTTGTTTTTTTTTTAAACACAGTGATTCTGAATTTCTGGTTCCAGCTTGCAATTCTGAATTTCCAGTCTCCATACTCTAAACAACACAACTTCTGGACCTCTCCAAAACCAAACCATGCCTGGAGGACTAAATGTTCTCACTGCCAAATCCCACATTTTGCACTTACAGATCACGAGAGAAATTGTAGGGGCAGCCAAGATTTTGCACGTCTGGTCTATCAAATGTTTACAGTGATAGACAGCTCCCAAATTCTGAAAAAGAAACCATGGAATATTCCATGTATTGAGACTCAAAGCTTTTAAGGAAATCAGTGGCTTTTTTTTCTAGCCATGTAAATTGGTCTAATAAGACAAACTTCCAACGTTTTGAGATTTTAAGCAGCCTGAAGTCTGCAATTAACAGCAATTAAAGAAAACACATTTGGCTCAGGGACTTTGCCACACAGGCTCTCTTTGCTCTGTCCACGCTGTCACCTTGTTACAAAACTCTTACAAACGCACTGTGCAGTCCAGTTCCATCGTGCACCCCTCAGAGGCAGCCAAGGCACCGAGGTGATGCACATTTGGGCAAGCCCAAAACAGATTTTGGCTGCCTAGCACGTCGTAAATCTCTCCCACGTTCCATAACTTTCCTGGTGTGGATGGGAAATGGTCACCAAGCAAGGGAACATGTGTTTCATGTTAGGTTACAGCTCTGATAAATTGCTGAGAGATAAGAGGACATGAGTAAAACCTAGAGAAGGGAGGTGATAGCAGCTGAATTTAGCTGGGCTCACTTCTGGGGGTTGAACTGTCACATTCTGGGAGTCTCACCACTAACTTGGAGTCCAAAAAAAAAAGGGCCAGCTCAAAGGATTTCAACTGCACACTTAAGAACGCCCCAAAAAGTTAACTCATGGCATTTTAAAGCAGATTAAACTTGTAGCTTTAATTCTTTGATGTTGCCACCATTTGAGGCAGTGCCTGGCTTGTTCTTCAGCTCCAACCTTCCCTGAAGTTCTATGGAAATAGGATCTTCACTTCCCAATCCTGTCAGTTTTCAGTGCCTGACACCCCATTTGAGAAGGAAACAAACTTGTTTTGACAGAAAAATAATGACATAACAAATTCTTGCAAGCCACAGTGCACAGCTACCTGTCTGCTGCAGCCCTCCTTCTGGTTACAGACCAGAGTATTCCAATCTGTGCTCAGTGGGAACAGTAAATATACAATGGAAATCATTAAACTGGAAGATTCACAATCCCATACTGACTTCTTGCCATTAATCACCCAGCAAGGCAGTGCCTTGTGTTACACACCTGCACCAGGAGCTGCAGCACACAATATATTACAGCGCTTGCTCTTGTGTGCATCAATTCCTCTTTTATGAACTGGTGATTCAGCCAATATTTATTGAGCACAAGTGCGATTCAAGTGGGAGACCACAATTTGCCTGAGTGAAAAACGCGGTGCAGAGCTGTCAATAGTTATGGGCTCGAGTCCGCGGTATCGATGCTGCAACCCAAGGAAGAACAAGGCAGCTTTTCCAGCAGCATCAACCTCTCCCCAATATCTTCATGCTAAATCTGAGCATTCAAGCACACCAGACTCAAATATGTCTCATTCGAGAAACTTTTTAACCTCTTATCCATAGTTCTTCTATTTTTTCCAAATATTTCTATATAATGTTTTAAAGCCAAGCCTGAGGAGACGGCATCGAAGTTTTCCTCAATTTCTCTGAAACAGATCCTTACTTAAAATAAACCAAAAGATTGGTATTATTCCTATTTTTTTTGAAAGCAAAATCTCAGCCACTTCACAACCCCAAAGAAAACAATCACATCACAGAGATTCACAGCTAAAAGATACAACCAGATTTACTTTTCAAGTAACAAGCAAAACCCCAATCACAGAAAATTTGCACCTTGCAACACGTGCCTGCACAGCTGGAAGCCTTTGGCACGTGGAGTCCCCAGAGCAGCCCTGAGTTCAGCAGGATTAAGCTGTGGTGAGGGTCACAGAAATAAAAACAGGCTGTTGGTAAAGGTACTGAACTCTGCACGCCCAAATGGGAACGCTGGACATGTTCTGTGTGTACACACAGAGTTTCTTTCCATTTTCACACACATGTCCACCCCACTTAATGTGCCCTTAATGACTTGCTGAGAAGTACTGACTGGTAGCCAAAAATGATCAGTAAGAGTTTAAAAACACATGTGCCTAAAGGCCCCTATGCTGCAAATCTGTAGGTGAAAGAAAACCAGCAAAAAAAAATTGAATCTCAGCTTTCCTGATCAATAGTCCTTATTTTCTTGTTCCAACTTCAAAATTAATAATAATAAGATATCTCTCCTGCTTTCCTTGAATTCCTGTCTCTGCCATGCCCTGATGCTCAGCACTCTGGAAGCACTCCATCCTGCAGAGCGGCGGGGCCCTCACCAAGCTGGTGAGCCCGAACTGCCTGGCGCACGTGTCGGATGGCTTCACCCAGGGACACATCGTGGACGCGGTGCAGACTGTCCTGAGCGAGCTGAGGCTGCTGCAGATGCCCAGGAAGCCACTGAGGACCGCTGAGTTTGTCACTTCTCTGGCCAGACACGACCCCGTGTACAAAGAGGAGGAAGAAGCATTCCAGGTGACTTCCAGAGCTCTGTTGCCTTTTATCATTCCCTGCCACACTTGATGTAGGGACCTGCTCTTTGTGCTGCTGGGTTGGCACCTCACTATCTGAATAATGATTTAGGGCTCAACAGCACCAAAAGCCATCTTCTCCCATCTGGGGACGTGCCAAGCCAGTCATTATTTTGGCAACACAGCTGGCAGAGTGCTTTGGTGAACCTGCTGCTGGCACCCAGCTCACATGGGCAGAGCGGCCTCCACGTGCACAGAAAAAACACACAGGGGCCATTAACTCCATGCATTTGTTCTTTTCCTTCCAGAGGTGTTTAGCAAGCCTGGATATGTCACCTTGAGAAGGCAAAAAACCTGGGCATTCAACATCCACATAGGGATCAAGATCTAAGCCCTTCTCTTAAATCATTTCAAACAAGAATTTCCTTCAAAGTTTTCATTTCAGGCTTTCAAATTAATGAGTTTCTGCCTCAAGCTCCATCCCTCTTCTCTCCCTGCCCTCAGGGTCATAAAATCCTGAGGGGAAAAATTGAGAGCATTTGAGGTGTATTTTTTTCACTGGCACAGGGTGCCCAGAGAAGCTGTGGCCGCCCCTGGATCCCTGGAAGTGTCCAAGGCCAGGCTGGATGGGGTTTGGAGCAGCCTGGGACAGTGGAAGGTGTCCCTGCCCATGGCAGGGGGTGGAATGGGATGAGCTTTAAGGTCCCTCCCAACCCAAACCAGACTGTGGTTCTGTGATTCTACATATGCCTCAAATATCCATGGATCACCTTCAAGCCTAATAAATGCTACAAAATCCTTGGCCACTGGGCAGAGAGCCCTGCTGTGCCCCAAGGAGCTGCAGGGGCTCCAAATGATACAAGACCTCTGTACTGCTCCAGGAGACCCCAAAAGAGCATTCTCCATCCCATACCCCCCCATAACTTCTACTGCTTATGAACCCTCCCCTTCTCCCGGCTGAAAGGTTTCCTTGTCGTCCTGCTCCTTGAATCCCCCAGCACCTCCCATCACAGACACGATGCAGACTCTCGCAGCTTTCTCCGAGGCTTCTTCCACTGCTGACCTAATGATAGTGAATTATTTCTCCCAGCCCTGCTGAGTACTTCCCAATTTCCATTTAGAGCCATTTGGCTCGCTCAACGCAGGCAGCATTTGTGATATTTGGCAAATTACTCTTTTCTTCCCCCCCTTCATGCTTCCTCACTAAACCAGTATCTCTCCTCAGGGAAAGGCTAATGGCTCAGTGTTACAGCAAAGGGAAAAAAAATACTCCATCATTCCCAGCTCCAAGTAGTAATCCATTTGTACCCTGCAACACGAGAGCAAGTATTTAGTGCGAGTTTAACTTGAAAATATTATCCCAGTCACTATAAACGTGCCTGTTTCGTACAGCACCGAGTGCCTGGGCAGCATTTCATCTGGAACACAGCTCAAATGATCCTGTCCTCAGCATCCCACGGCAATCACCTCTCCTTGCATTAATTACAGCCCTTAAGAAAGTATTTCCTTTTATCTGTTGGAACTTTGTTTCCCTTAAATGTCATGGAGCCTTGCTGCAGCACCTGTAATACAACACAGGGGAAGAGCATTGTCAAAATGGCCTCGTGCATTAATTAATTCCAGTAATCCCCATCTCTCCTCACACAGAAGCCCCTCTTCCCAAGCTTCTAATCATTGCCATTTCTGGACCTTCCCCCTTGCTTTGCTTTGTCCCTTGTGCAAGTGGGGCAGCTAAAACACTGCATTCAAAGTGAAGATTAGCCCTGTGATGAATCTCTGATTTTTTTCTTCCCTGAAAGCATGAATCTCCCAGTCTGACATTTATATTCTGCCAGTGTTCCAAAATGAATATAAATAATGCAAAGTTTGTGACAATGTGATTTCTCCGTTCCGTTCACTCAAATTTCTGGCCCAATTACACATCCACATTTTTTGAAATTATAAATTAGTGCACCAGGGTGGTTGATACAAATCCTTACACAGAACGGATTTCTAGAGAGGCAAAGCCAGCTGACCACACCAGTTCTGCCTGATAGTGACTGGACCAAAATCATGGAATGGTTTGGCTTGGAAGGGACCTTAAATCTCATCCTGTTCCACCCCATTCCATGGGCAGGGACACCTTGCACTAGCCCAGGTTGCTCCAAGCCCCATCCAGCCTGGCCTTGGAAATTTCCAGGGATGGGGCAGCCTCAGAAATACATAGGAAAACCCATTCCAAAGCCTGTGGGCATCATTCCTCCAAAACCCAAACATTTTAACTCTGATCAGTCACTGCTGCCAGTAACTCCCATCCCCAGTTCAGATGCTGGTGATAAAGGGACTTTTATTTTAGCCATGGCTGAGGAGCTGACTTCACTCATCTCATGGAACAGTTACACCAGTTAAAGAGGCAAAAAGTTACAGTTGTGCACTGAAATGCCTGCACAAAGAATTGGGAAGAGAACAAGACAACATATCCCAAGTCTCTTGGCTTCTCCTGCCAAATGCCTCGGAGTCCTCTGCCAGTGACCCAGAGCTGGAAGGGAGATGCTCCCCCCACCAAACAGCTCTTTCCACCCCACCAAGCTCCCAGAAAGCTCTGGGCAAGGTTTTCCTACTCTCTCCACGTCCCATGTAATGTCTGGAGGGTGTTACACCCAGGACACAAAACTGGAGGGGAAATAAAATCTCTGTGGCCTTGTGGAGTCTCACCCAGGGCCAGACACATCACTGGGTTCTCGTGGCAATTCCTGCTGGAGCCCAAACTCACCATCACCACCTCACCCCTCTCATCCCACTCATGGGAAGGGCCACAAACAGCAACACCCCCTGACCCAGCTCTGCTGTTCTCCCAAAAACAGGAATAGTCTGGCCTGTGGGACTAAGGCAGCAAAATTCAGCTGCACTGAGAGCCCAGGGGTTCCTCCCCACCACCACCCATGTCCTGCCTAGATGTGGGCACGCAGGAGGCTGGAGGATGTTTATGTCAGTGGGGACAGGGTTTTTGGAGGAGAGGTGCTCAGCTAATTGGGATAATTAGAGCAGAATTGCAGTGTCCAGCAGCCAGCTGGACATTTGACCCCTGTCAGCCACCTGCTGACAGGATTTATCTGCAGGGTGCCCCTCATCATCAGCCCTTCCTGGACCCCCGAAGGAGCTCTTGAAAAGCTGAACCCAAACAGGACCGTCTGGGGCCAGGAGAGGAACATGTGGAGTTTTTCTTCCCTATACCCTTCCCATCCCTCTTCTCCCAACTTCTCTTCCTGTAACACACACTGGGCAACTGGACAAGGCAAATTCCTAGGGGATGCCTGACCAGGCTCAAGCTGGAGGCAGCATTTGGGATGGATCAGATGGAAAAGGCAGCCTTTGCAGGATGCCACGTTGGGAGGGAGGCTGAAGACGACATGGGCAGAGGAGGCAGAGATGTGGCATTAAATAGCAGCCGGTGGTCAAGAAGGGAGGCATTTTATCAATCATGGTCAATGCCTGGTGGCATTTTGATCTCTGGTTTAGGCAGGACTTTGTTGAGAAAGGTTCTTGTACATACAGAGAAGGAGTAATTCCTACCCAGTGCTGACTTTAAAGCCTCCCCTTCTCCTTCACTTCCCATTATTTTCACACAGCCTAGAGCTGCCTCCCTGACACCACAGCCCAGGAGCCGGGCGAGTCTGCAGAGCAACTCCACCAAAATCATTTACAAGTCACAGGCCTGTGAACAGGCATCTGAAAGCAATAAACAGGTTCTTAATGTTCGGGGTTTGTTTTGCTTCCTAAGCTCCCTCATTGAAATCAAAACTGTCTGGATCGATTTGCGGAGGCACGAGAAGGGGATGATTTGTCTGTTGCCAAGTCTGGAGCAGAGGGAGCTCTGACAAGAGCTGTATTCTCTGGAAATGGGGTTGATCACGGAATTTAACATTTCCATAACTATAGCAACACAAATGGCCCAGCTAAGTACTGCTGTTAATGAGACTCAGCTCGATCAATTGCTGCACTTCTTGGTGTAATAACGTTCTCGAGAGATCTGAGGGTTTCATTTTGGCTTCTCCACCAGCCAGCTTGGGTTTTAAGAGGTTTGGGTTTTTTAAGGAATGCTCCATTACAGCAGTAAAATGTTTAAGTGGTCTGTCTTGCCTTTTTAAATTTTTTTTTTAATTTTATTAAAACATACAAATGCTTTTTGATTCTCCAGGCCTGGTATGCCAAGACCCCGCTGGGGAAAGCGTGGAGCGCAGCACTGGCAGCAAAGGAAGCAGAAAAAGGAAAGAAAGGAAAAGGGAAAAAGTAACTTCCTCAAGGATTTTTCACCTGGCCACACCAGTCACGGCTCTACTTCACTGCGAAGGCATGGCAGATTAATGTTCCTCAAGTTATAGGTATTCCAGGGAAGAGAACTCCTCTCTGGATGGATTTTTAAAAGTTAAAAAAAAAAAAACCCCATCAGATGAGATGTAACATGTAGCTCTCAGAGGATAAAGAGTTAATGACCACTGACTTGCTCAAGCATTATTTATTCTTGGAGATTTTAGGGGGCAGAAGGGTTCATTACTCAGGCCTGTAACATGCCATCAACTTTCAGGCCATACTCATTTATTTCGGCAAGTAACTCTCCTTAAAAATTGATGTCACTTTAATGCCTTTCATTACTTTAATATCCTATATGCTTTATAAAACTAACTGCTTTATATATCTGTGGGTCTAAAGCGTTACAGTCCTCAATAAAACGATTACAGCTATAAAGACTGCTTTTTAATTGGGATGGATTAAGAGGCACTTCGTGCAATCCACCACAAGCTGAATATTTACCCAGCTGCACGAGGAACAGCACCTGCACCTTCTGAGGCCTTAGCATGGACAAATTCATATATGTGGGTGTCAGCAGAGAAAAGCAAAGCAGCCAGAGGCTAATTTGGGCAGATGAACACCAAAATCTGGTTTTAATCTGTTCTGCCACAGAAAATAATGACTAATTAGGGTGTTTGCACAAATAGCAATGCATTTGTTGCTTAATGCACCTTGTTTGCTCGCAAATCAGCAATTTTGAGGGCAAAGGATTTATAAGGAGTGCTTAGAACACCTTAAAGCTTTGGAACACCCTACAGGACACTGATGGAGCCAGCACCACCCTCATATGTCAGGCACAGGATCCCATTCACCACGGTTTTCTATAATTAAGAGCCACAAACACCTGCTTTTCCCTCTGATCACAGAATTCCTGTGTGGACTTGACAACAGGTAACTAGAAATACCTGGAAACACAAGGCCCACCATCCCCAGGGAGCTGAGGGACCCCTCTGTGCCTGTATCGACAGGCTGGGAGGTGCACACTGGGCAGCACTGCTGTAGGAAGGGGATGGTATTGAGCCTCTCCTGCTCCTAAGAGGAAACCAAATGGAAAAAGAGACTCCTGAGAAGAGGAATGCCTGAGAAAAAAGGCCTGGGAGGATTCCTGGACATCACTAACTGCACAGAAAATTATTCAAGCAGCCGTATCATTGTGCACAGTGGAGGGAACTGGATGGATCTGGTTAATAATCTGAATTTTCTCCCTCTGGACTATTGCAGGACATAGGACAGAGCCACCCCAATTTGGGATTTTTGTGGTACTCTCTGGCTGTATTTTGCAATCTGATACAAGGCTCCCCATGGTTTCACCCTTCCAACCTCGAGGCTGCACCTCCAGCCCTGCCAAGGAGAGCCAAGCAGCAAGAGAGGAAATTGTTGTTACATCTCCCCTGTGCGACCCCTCAGGACATTTCTGACGGACACTAGTCCTTCCCCCAGCTCTCCCAGCAGTAATCCAGCTGCTGGAATCTCCACATGACCCACACAAGAGACCCCATGAGCTGCCAGCCCCTGGCTTCAATCCATTGCAACAGTGCAGCTACAAACGTTGGCTTTCCTTCCCTTATTCTTTGGAGCAGGCTGCTGGCTCCCCAAATTTGGCAGCACACCCCAGTTCTATCAAACAAGATGCTTTTAACTTCATCCCTGGGCAGAAAAGCCAGGCTCTCCACAGAGGTGACAGGGTTTGTGTTTAAAACCCCTCATCTCTGCTCTCATCCGCAGGGAAACTAATTTGGATAATTCTGCCCTCAATCTTGCCGACAGTGGAATCCTCCTCTCCACAACAGGTTTGACAGCCCAGCGTGATGTGATGAAAGGACCACATTTCGGGAGGATGTAAGCAAGCCCATTAACTCATATTTCAGCAGCTTCAGTGCAATCTCAATAGCAAAGTAAAAGCAGCTGACTGGCAACATCCATCTCCAGGCACAAGGCCGACCCCGTGCAGGGAGGATGCAGAACCTTTCACCAGGGGCAGAACCTGCAGGTTTTGCCCACTATTCACCAGTTCACGAGGAAAAAAACACTGGGGAATTTATCCCTTAGGTGCAGCTTGCACTGGTGGCTGCCTGCATTTCCTTCTTTCTGTTGGGATTTAGAAGCCACAGCTGGTTTAACTACAAAGAGCTCCGTGGGTGCAGGAGGTGACAAGGTGGTGGCGAAGTGTCCAAGGCCACGTTGGAACAACCTGGGATAGTGGAAGGTGTCTCTGCCCATGGCAGGGCTGGAATGGGATGGCCTTTAAGGTCCTTCCAACCCAAACCATCCCATAGAGCAGAAAAGCTCTGCCCTGTGTGGCTGCCAAGCCCTTGCTCTCCTCAGGAGAGGCCTCTCATGGGATGGGGAGGGAAGAACGAGGAGCAATTTTAATGCTGTTTGTAATTATTATTACAGAGAGTGCAGCTACTTGAAAAACGAATGAAGCAGCTGCATCAAGCAGAGCCAACACACAGAGTAATTTCAGTGGCTGAATTACTCAATGAAGTGGCCCTGGCTGGATTTCCAACACCCTTCCCACTGGGAGGCTCTCAGAGGAACACCTCTAGAGATGCTCCCCCAACATCTCCACCCAGAGATCTTTCATGGAAAGAGATAAAAAGGTTGTGGCTTTGCTAAGCCCAGCACAACTGCGCTCTGCTCTCCAGCCACAGCGTTCCCACAACCTGATGGAGGAGGAAAATCCTGCCTCCTCCACCCAGCCAAAGGTGAGCTCTGAGGGACAGCAAAGAGGGAGGCCAGGCTGCTTTGCCTCCTGGTGTGGAGGTGGGGGCAATCCAGCAGCAGCAAAGCTGAGAGAAGAAGCTGTCATGCTCATTTATATATGTAAGTGATCTAGAGAATTATCAGCTAAATTATTTAAATGTCCCATTACTATTAAATTACTGGGCATTCATTGTAAGAACAGTCATAATACAGTAACTAATTTGGTATTAATGTGAACGTCAGCGTTTCATTGCAGTTATTTTGTACTTCATCATCAGATAATTTACCAATAAATTAATTGGCTTAATTGCTTCCTGCAAACCCAGGAGAACTACATATGACATGACTTTTACAAAAGTCTTCATGTTCACTCCCCCGTCCTCCACTTTTAGCCACACCAAGCAGGAACCCCTCTTTGGAACACCTGGAAGAGGGAGCACAAGAAAGCCCTGGCATTTCCCTCCCTGTGGATTTTAATGTGCTTTAAATATGACCCTTGAAGCCAAGCATAGAGCAGGACAGGACACAGGGAATGGCTTCCAGAGGGCAGGGTTAGATGGGATATTGGGAAGGAATTGTTCCCTGTGAGGGTGGGCAGGCCCTGGCACAGGGTGCCCAGAGAAGCTGTGGCTGCCCCTGGATCCCTGGAAGTGTCCAAGGTCAGGCTGGATGGGGTTTGGAGCACCCTGGGATAGAGGAAGGTGTCCCTGCCCATGGCAGGGGGTTGGAAATAGATGAGCAGGAGCTGTTCTGCCTCCTCACCTGCACCAGTCCAGAGATGGGATTCCTGGGATTGCCCCTGCCTGCCTGAAAGCCAGAAAACTCTCTGGCAACCACAGTGAGAACTCCCACCCTCTTTTCCCCAAGAGCTTAGGAAAAGTTTACTGCTGTTTCCTTCTCCAGGAGATGGGGGAAAAAAACTCCATCGAGAGCACAGCGGGGAAGGACAGCCCTTTCCTCCATTTTCTTGCTTTAAATGTTTTTAAATAAGCGAACAGGGCTCTTCTGCAGAGTGCTGGGAACAGACCGCAGCAGGCTCAGCGCTCCTGCAGCACCAGGGAGGGATCAAAGCGACAGCAAAACGCTAAATCTTTATTGATGCTGATTCTCCCTGCCCCTGGGCAGTCCGCAGCGTGCCAGGCTGGCACAGGGACCAGCTCCAGGTGGGAACAACCCAAGGGAATACATCACACCCTCACCGAGGCGACTCCCGAGCACACAGCACCCGGGGCAGCCCCTCATTGAAGTTGCCATCAGAATTAAAAAACAAGCCGAGGTTTCTCAGCAAAACCCCCCCAAATCCGGTAACACAAAGTGAAGCTGACTGTTCTATTAACTCCCATCCTGCATCAGCAATTTTCTAAAGTGTGGAAACATTATAATTGACTTTTCTGCTAGTAGCAAAATGTCATTTTTCCTTAATACTCCCCAAGTCAGTAAAGCATTTCAAAAGCCTCCGATGCCACCACCACAACAGGACTCACAAATTAGCACATTTTTAGCTTTTCATTAAACACAATACCAAAAAAAAAAAAAAAAAAAAAAAAAAGAAAAGGAAAAGTCTTCTCGTATTAGGGTTTCTCTCCTCATTATTGAAAGTACTGCGACTTTGGAACTTCTCGCAGCAAATTATAATGCACTCAGCCTGGGGCCATTGTAAATCAGGGCTTCAAAAAAGGTGTCATGTAGTCGGGCCCTCTTCAAGCACTGAAAATATCGGAGTCTATTTGAAAACGCCTTCTGTAGTCTCTCACTAGCCTTGCAAATCAGCGCAGCACTGGGTAGAGCTGCCTTTTATTTTTTTTTTTTTTTTGCCTCGTGGCATCAAGCCATTTCTATTCCGACCAGAAAAAGAGGATTATTTCGTGCTGGGATTTCAAATAAAAAAAAAATAAAAAAAATACCCTACACCTAAGATAACAAGCTGCATAAAATCCCCAAATCGTTTGGGGCTCCTGTTAGGGTTTGGGCAGTGCCCGTGGGGATGTTCCCCACAAGGACAGGGACTCTCTCCGTCCCTCCTGGGATGCCCCCAGCCAGTGATGGCTTTCAAGGACCACCACTAAACCTTGGTACAACCAAAGGCATGGTGCCCACATGGCTCTGGATTAATTCCCAAGCTCCACGACAAAAAGACACTGTGGAAGTGGAGCCGGTTTTTTTGCTGAGCAAACCAACACCAGCCCCAGCCGCTTTTCGGCTGCCACTGCCTCCCTCAAAAACACGGAATAAGCCTCAGCTGTTACAGCTCCTGCCTGGAATCCCTTTTTTTTGGTATGGAGCAGGGAGAGGGTCACATCCCACCCCAAACCCGGTGCCACTCTGGGGCAGGGCACTGCCAGGCTCTGCTCCCACCTGCCCAGCAGCCTTAAAGCCAAAGGGTGGAAGTGCCAACTCCACACCCTTCCCAGCTTTCCTAGTCCTCTGGAAAATTACTT
Source organism: Lycocorax pyrrhopterus obiensis (assembly GCA_014706295.1). NCBI lineage: Eukaryota > Metazoa > Chordata > Aves > Passeriformes > Paradisaeidae > Lycocorax > Lycocorax pyrrhopterus. Next base: position 306,301 of record JACSVZ010000009.1, read on the forward strand.
ATCCCATCCCTAATCTCCTCTGCACGTCTCCGAACAAAACCACGCAGCTTCCTACAGGTAGGGTTCTCATCTCCTGACAAGTTTTGATGCTTCAAGTTGCTCAACTTAGCAAGAGAATCATCATTAACCACGCCACGCTGAAGCAAAGGGGGAGAGGAGCCCAAAACAAGGCTGTTCCCTTCCCAGGAGAGCAGCTCCAAACCAGCATTTCCTAACGCCCTTTTCCAGCTTCCTTGCTTTAGGATTTACCCTGCTTCGGTTTTCCCAACCGGGAAAAGGCAGCCAGGATTAATGCAAACACGGGAAGGGGTGAAGGGACCCACGGCACAGGCAAGGGCACAAAACAAGCAACAGCAAACAAGGAATCGGACCAAGGAGAGCCTGGAGAAGAGAGCCAGGTCCCAACAACATGGAAAAACAAACTCAAGGAACTCACCTTCTTATCCCTGAAAGGCCACAGCTTCCGCAGGGGTATAGTTGGTGTGTGGTTAGCAAGAAGGAAAAGGATTTCCAGGGCTGCTTCGGCCATCAGAAGCCGCCCCAATCCTTCAGCCGGCCACCAAAAAGCGAGGAATTCTGGGTCCAAGGCTTTTATCCGCCCAGTGGATCACGTGGAAATGGGAAACCCAAACTCCTCGGCCGCTGATGTGGCAAGGATGGGCATTCCCACCTCAGACATTGTTTGTCCCGGCCCCTGCGATCGTGTTGTAGCAAGGAGAAGCCACCAAATGGAGGGGGATTTCGGCTGAGTAAAAATAAATCAAGATCGAACTCCGGGAATCAAAAAAAAAAAAAATATTATATGTATAGAGGGGAAAGAGAATGGGGTGAAATGAGGGGGGGAAATGCCAAGAAAGACTGTTTGGAGAGCGAGGAAAATCATCAGCCTGGACAGGGCGTGGTGGGCTCTAAACCCCAGCGAAGGCTTGAGGAGAAATGAAAGCCTGGGTGCACCTCTGTCCTCTCTTAAGGAATAATTGGGGCAGTGAATAGGCTGGGAGATCAGCAGGAGATGGGAATCACGCAAACGAGCCATTAGCACCGCTCAGCACGAAGTTTGGGAAGTTACACCCATAATTACTCTAATTACTCACAGGGCTCCATCCCAAATGCCACCACTCAGCTCCCAAAAAGCCTCTCAAGGAGGGAGGGGGTGCCGGGCAGGGTACAAACGCTAAAATCCACCAGGCCCGCCTGAAATTTGGGGGTTTGGTGTAGTCTCCAATCCCGATGGAAGCCTGTGCTGGTGGCCCCCACACCGCCCCCGAGGGGAGCAGCCCCTCCTCTCCCATCAGGGTGGGTTGGAGGGTCACTGGTGTGGTCACACATGGTCCCAAAACCTGCCCAGTCCTCACAGGGTCTTTTCTGACCCACCCAGAACCCTAAAACAGGGTCCTGCCCTGAGCCACCATTCCATTTTATATTTACAAACCCATCCCTGCTCCCTCAAATCTCCCGCTCTCCTGGGATGTCCCTGCCCTGCTGGTGACACCGCATTTCACCTGTCAGCAATGTCAGGGACACCCCAAAGTCCTGGACCCCCCTCACTCCTCCACATCCAGAGCGGGGTTCAGCTCGGGGAGGGCAGGGGGTGGCAGTGGGGACAATGTGCTGCCGTGACGGATGATCCCAGAACCGGCTGCTCTTCCCACCCCACAACAACCTGTAATTTGCAGCCCCTACCCCACAGGTGATGGGAAGAGGGGGCAGGAATGGGGGCAGAGCCGAGCAGGCAAACCAGGTGGTTCCCTCCTGAAAGTGCAGCTGCTGCGAGGAGAGGTGGGAGCCGTAATGAACCGGGCCAAGGCCCCGCTAATTAACGCTGACAAGCCAAGTTCTGATGTGTCCAGTGGAAAGGGATAAATCAATCCCCCAGAAAGGGGTGTGGGCAACAAGGGATAGTTGGGTTTGTTCTTCTGCATCCCAGAGGGCAGGCAATTATCTCCATAACTTTCTGGTTAGGGTGTGCTCGGGAAACACATCCTCCAATCCATAAATAACTTCCACAACTACCTGGCACTTTCAGGTGTCGAAAACTAATTGTGCTCAGGAGCAAAGCAGCTCGGGATGACAGGAAACCAAGTCCGGGGCTTGTTGGAGCTCGTGGTGCCATCCAGCTCCTCTGTTTCCACCTCCCATAGTGATGAGAGTGGTGGAATTCCAGCTAGGGAATGGGGTGAATCTGCTTCAGGTTCCAAGAGTGGGGGGGAAAGGACTGGGATCTGAGTCCTGGCGTGCCCAGTGCTGGGTCCTCACCCTATAATCCTTTATAAAAGCCTCTTTAGGTGGCAGTCTGTGAGTGGTGATGGTGACACGTGGCACATCACACCCTTGGTGCCTCCCATCCCAGGAGGGAATCCTGCACTACGGACCCTACAAGGAGCCTCTAATCCTGACACTGTGTGGGAGACATGTGATGGAGGGTCAGTCCCAGCTGGTTTTCCAGCCTGGCACACGGGGTGACATTCCATGAGCCCATAACTCAGGGGTTAAATAACTGGGAGGGCTCCACTTCACCTTTAAAAGAGGATGTGCCCCAGGACTGAATTCCCAGGGGATAATTAACAGAGCTGTAGCTCTTCAGCAGGGAGGTGGGGAGGAGGGAAGCCTTGGATTTTTACTTAAGCTAAGACCTGCTTTTTTTTTTATTATTCCTATAATTGATGGGGAAAAGGGGGAAAAAAGGAAAATAGTGCAGTTATAACTGGAAGGAGTTTAGGGGGGTTTTTAATTGAATTATTTACATCTGACAAAGATGGGCCACTATAAACTAACTGCAGCACAGGACCTTTCCATATTATATAGAGCTGTTAAAGGGAAATGCTTAACTATGATCTAATTTCCAATAAAAACTGGACAAAATCAATGCAGCCTCAGGACGAGTTTATATTTCACCAGGCAGCAGCTTTTAAAGAAGAGCTGAGCAGCAGCAGCATCTGCGAGAGTATTTTTGGGGGGGTTCAAGGCATGACCCCCTCCCCAGGCACAGGCACAGGGATGTGGGTGTTGGCAGGGGCTCATCCCACAGTCCGACCCAGCCACATAACTGGGCAGTGCTGTCACACGGAGAGCTGCAAATATAAACGTGGGGACGTGCCGGGGGCAGGGTGGCTCTTTGCAAGGTGGCACCTGGCTCCCAGAGAGGGAATTATCGCACCTCACACCTCGCTCTGCCCGGACAGGGATGGTGATCCAGGGGGGACGAGTGACCATCACCCAGGAGAGCCGCCCTTGCATCGCTCCAAGGTAGGTTGGGGCAGCGGTGGCTCGTCCTGTGGCGTGGTGGCACTGCCATCCTGCCTGCTCGCCCCTCCGTCCCACCGCCTCGGGGTGCTGGGGGGACACTGCCACCACAGGGACCCCATTTGAGTTATGTGAGGGGGCCAGGAGGGGGTGCAAGGTTTAAATCAGCCACGTTGGAGGAGGCAGTGCCTCAGGGTGCCGGCCCTCGGGCTCCTGCACCGCGCTGGAAATTTCCCTGGAAAAATGATAATGGTAATAACGCCATTCCCTGCTGCCAGAGGGCAGCTGTAAATCAGGGTGGTGATGCCAGGAGCTCTGCACACCTGCACATCTGGATGTTTTGAGGCAATCTTGTGGGGTTTCTGGAGCCAGCAGGGCAAGGGCTGAGATCCCCCCGGAATGAGGACTGAATTATGTGGCAGCTGAACTTGGGGGACGAGCTCTCTCCAAACCCTTTTGCTGCTGTGCGTTGTGCTCCTGCCTGTGCCAGGAATGAGTTTTCCCAGTAATGGGAGGCTGGAGCAGGCAATTTAAGTCATTATTAATAGATACACTTGATCTGAGGAAGGGAAATGCTTAATGTTGTGTTCAATGAGGTGTGCTCTGCAAACAGTCGGGCGCGGGGAGAAGGTGAAGATGCTCCCCCCGCATCAGAGATCGATGAGTGCACAGCTACAAGTGCTCACCCTCACCCCTTTTTGGGGCCCTGGTCTGTGCAGGGGCATCCCTGCTGGAGTAAGGACACAGCAGGATGATCCCAGGCTGATTTTTTGCAGGATCAGACCCTCAGATCCTCAGGGATCACAAAGTTCTGATGACAGGTGATGTGCCCGAGGCCTTGCAGCACAGCAGTGGCAGAGGAGAGGCTTGTGGGGTTTCCTCCACCACCCAAACTCGCTGCCTGAAGGCAACAAGTGCTTTACAATCATTTGAAACACCCTCATTTTCCTTCTAGACCCCACCAGGAGGTTCTCCCCCCAGCTCCTGGCCATCCCTAGGATGTTCCACAGTTGTCCTGGCTCCTCTCTGCAGTAAATCCCACCCGCCTGTGCAGCCACATTCCCCTTAAATCCACAGCAACATCGCTTCATCCCGACATCACTCTCCACTCCTGGGTGGGAACAGCACTTGACTGGGCTGGCAGGAGCTCAGACCCTGGGTTTTTGTGTGCCAAGGGGACCTTTTCTCTCTACCCTCGCTGTCCCAGGCTGTTTTTAACTCCCCTCCCTCAGCCATGAGTTAATCCTGGCCCAAGACTCGAGTGTTTATATGCAAATAGATGCTGATTGAGAGGGGTCACGGGGTATTTCAACACCCTCTCAAGGGCAATTTAGTGCCAGGCACACACGTACAGCCCCCCCCCCCAAAACGAAATTAGCCCAGGTCTGACCCAGAAGGTCTGGACTCGCTGCTAAATTTACCCAGGGAGGTAATCCCTGCCTGGGGAAGGTGATCCCTTTGGCGTGAGCAAGGACACGTGAAGGCAGGATTCCTCCGCGTCACCACAAAAATATTACAGGGTTGCTAATGAGAGGAGAGGAAAAGCAAGGCAGGGCTCTGGAAACACGACCCAGGACAAGTTCCTGAGGTAAATGATCCCAGTCTATGCCGCTCCCTGGATCTCCAGACCTTCTCCTGTGCTGGCTGAAGGACCCCAGGGGATAACGAGGGTGATTTTCATACCAGAGCAGCACTTGGAGGAGGTGGTTCAGTTCGTACCAGAGGGGGGAATGGGCACAGAAGGGCTGGGTGGAGCAGAACTGCAACAAGTGGTAAAAGCAGAGAGAAAAATGAGGGGGTTTGGAGGCTCCAAACCAACCGAGAGGTTGTGGACAGCCAGGTGGGAATGCCAGCCTCGAGATAAAGGGGAAAAGAGGAGAAAACAGGGAAGACCACCTAGGATGGCCTCAAATTAGCTCCCAATGCTGCTTCCCATGAATAGGGACCTTAAAAGGGGGGTCCTTCACCAAGAACCCCCTGGCTCAGCAAACCCCATCCTGCATGGACACACCGTGGAGGTTTTGGGGCTCCATGCCCTTCCCATGGTCTCCAGGGCTGGAGATGGATGTCACCACAGCCAGGCTGAGGACACACACAGAGGAACCTCAGGTGGCTCTGGCAGCATGGGGGAGTTGGCCCAGGGATGCTCAGGATCCCCAGCAAGGTCCCAAACCTTTTTCCCAGCCTCAGGTGGACTCCACACAGAGGGAACCATGCAGCATTCCAGCTCTGGTTTAACATCCCAAAATCTCCTCTGACCAGGTTTATTCCCCAAAGAGGTGGGTGGGAAATCTGGGAAGGGGAGGGTTTGTCACCCAGAGCCTTCAAGTCACGAGATGCCAGGCTCTATTCTTGTCCCCACCACGGATTTCTCCGGTGACCTTGAGGGAAGGAGCCTCGGGGCAGTGGGAACAGGGAAAGCTGTGCTGGCATCCGATGGCAGCAGAGTCTGGGTGCTTTCTCTCTCCTATACAAGGCACTGTCAGGGAGAGCAGCTTCCCCTGCCAAAGCCCCGTGAGGATTTGTACCTCGCTGGCCTTTGCATCCCTGCAGGGACATCCCAACATTCCAGGCTGGGCCAGCAACACGTAGCCCAGATTTTTCCAGAGAGCAGCCACAAGACCAGAATCTCATATGAGCACCTCAATGAAAAAAAGAGAACATAGAGGGAAGAAAAACCTCCCAGAGCTCAGAGGACACAAATAAGGTTATTGGGGATGGACAGACAGCAGTTGACTAAATTTCTTTATTTTATTTTTTCAACTTTCCTAAACACTAGGCACCGTTTTCCTCCCAGCCTAAACACCCCTGTCCCAGGTTGGAGCCTGCAAATAATCCAGCAGTTTAATCCAAGAGGTGCTGCTGCAGCACGGCCTGGTGCCCGCCTGACCCTCACTGTACCCCGTGTCCATCGTGATCCATCCCCTCTGGAGTTATAAATACGCCACAACAGAGCCTGGACTGGATTATAATCAGACAATGAGCCAAGAGGATGGAAACAATGAACTCTAAAAGCTTGGCTGTTCCCCCAGCCAGGACCTGCACACCGGGAAGCACTGGAATGAGCGAGTTACCGGGAGCTGGGACAGGAAAGCTGAGGATTTCCTCCAAATTGGATCCGGAGCATCCCTCAGCAGCTGGTGCTCCCATCGCCAGGTTTTACACTGCCCTGGTCACGGGAGACCTGAGGAGCCTCCAGGTGCTGACTGAGCGGTACCACCAAGATGTCAACGTGGTCTTTGAGATCAGTAAAAACGAGCTGCAGTGGCAGGTGAAAAGCCAAGCCTCTTATGGACTCTCAGGTACTTTTCCTCTAAAGGCCAGGCCAGGAAAACAAAATAAGTGGGTGTTTACTAACCCTCAACAGGAGAGGTGCAGTGCATTTAGGTGCCTTAAGTGTTCCCAAGGTGGATGGTGTCTGGTTAGCCCACAGTTCTGGCCATAAGTATTCATCACTTTTCATGTTTTCTGCTCTTCTGCACGTACTAACCCAGTGGAAGTGTAAAATCCGTGCATCCACATGATTTTTTGCAGGTCGGGATTAGACACCCTGTAGCTTGGGAATGCTTGCAGGAGGGCTCACAGCCCAAATTCCTCACGGTCCTGTCTGGGAGGGATAAGATGCTCCCAGGAGAGCGGTACCTGGTGCCTCCTCCTGAGGTGATGCTCCCCATGGTCCCAGGTGCCCATGGAGCACCACGCTCAGGAGATGGTCCAGGAGGTCCTGGAGCTGCTGGGAAGTGCAATTCCTCACTCTGGCTGATCCCAAATGCAGCACATCCCATGCCCAGCCCTCCATCCCCCTCCCAACACGCTCCCACCTGGCTTGGGTGCCTTGATTCCCAGCAAAGGCAGCCTTTCCCTCCCTGGGGAATTCGTGAGCTGCCTTTTAGCTCCTGCCAGCCTCTTGCACACAGGACTGTGTGCCCTGGTGGCAGGCAGGGCATTGGCCTGCCCACCTCATCCCACATGAAATCCTGCTCCTGGATGAGCACACACCGAGGGAGTTTTGTTTCCCCTCTTGCCAACCGCAGTCAGAGCCACTGAGTGCCACCAGCCCCTTTGGAACACCTAAAGCTGCCGGAGAAAAACAGGAAAAGCGGTGTCTGGAGCTGGTTCGGCCACGAGGCCGGCGGGCAGGGGATGGGGATCCAGGGGCTCATCCCGTTCCCGTGTCCCGCAGGGCTGTGGGCGCTGGAGGAGAGGCGGGAGCTGAGCACCCCGCTGCGCCTCGCCGCCCGCCACGGCCACCCCGACTGCCTGCGCCACCTCCTGCGCCACGGGGCCGACCCCAACGTGGCCCCGGGGGGACAGGGACCCCTGCACGAGGCCTGCCGGGCCGGGCACAGCGACTGCGTGGAGCTGCTGCTGGAGTACAGGGCCGAGCCCAACCTGCGGAGCGACGAGGGCACGGCCCCGCTGCACCTCTGCACCACCCCGGACTCCCTGGGGTAAGGACAGGGGCCCCACCAGCATCCCACTGCTGGGGCCGTCCCTGGAAGTGCTCAAGGCCAGGTTGGATGGGCTTTGGAGCGACCTGGGATAGTGGGAGGTGTCCCTGCCCATTGCAGGGGGTGGAATGGGATGGGCTTTGAGGTTGCTTCCAACCCAAAGCGGTGTGGGATTCTGTGATAACCTCGCTGTGCATCCTCTGTGCACAGAGCCCGGGAGTTTTGCCTGTGGGAAGCGGAAAAAGATGCCGTGATCCATGGCACATTCCCACATGCTCCCACATCTCCCAGCTGCCACAGCAGAGACAAAAAAAAAGCACATTTTGGTGCCAGGCACGCTGCACAGCCTAAATCTTCTTCCCATGGACAGGAACAACCCAGCCCCAGCTTTTCCTTCCTCCTCTTTCCTGACTATTTCTCCTAAAATCAGTGTGTCCTGCATCCCAGATCCAGCACGCTTCCCCCAGGAGATGCTCAGGGTGGGTCTACGGGATGTGGAGCAATCCTCCCACCCCCTCACCCCACACAAGCCTCGTACGGATCCACCTTGGTTCGTAGTCAGGGCTGAGGCTCATCCGTGTGCATCCACATCTCTCCCTGGATCAGCATCACACACATGAGCATAAAAATTGCCTGGAAAAATACGGAAAAATACGGGAAAATATGTATCTGTAGGACTTCAGGTGCCTGGATCATCAGACACACAGAATCAGGATATTTTCCTTTTTTTTATGAAGAGCTCAGCCACTTGATATCCTGATGAAACTGCTTAGGGCCACAGTGAATTCCATCACCTGCCAGCTTCCATGAAAAGCCAGCCTGGCTTCCATCCTCTGCCCTCCAGGCAGGCAAGATTAACTGGAAGTGGGTGGTGAAAGCAAGGCTCCAACATATCATGGACACAGGGAGAGTGTTCTGGAGAAGGGAAGCAGCCAGGGAGGGAAAGACTTGATCCCAGCTTAGAAATAAGAGTCTCTGCAAGATGTCCAAAAATCAAGTATTAATCGAATTCTGGTTCAGCCAAAAATCTAGGGATGAATCCAACACATCCTTGGTGCCATGAGGGCTGGAAGGAGCAGGATGGGAAAGGGAGGACGCTACAAGCAGCCCTACCATTGACAAGGAGCTGGCTTTAATTCCTTCACCTGAGCTCTCTTTTGACCTTAAAGCTTCAGCCTGCAGCCCCGTCCTAAAATCCCTGTGATTCCTTGATTCCCTGAAGAGATGGGGTGACCAAACCAACCCATGGCGTGCAGAGGATCTCCTGCACCACAGAGGTCCAGGTGCCCTGGTTTTGCTTCCAAGCTTGGAAAAAAATATGATTTTATATATATATGTGTATATATAAAAACAGAGCTGTTCTCACTGATTTGCATGTCCCATTGCCTTGGAAGGCGGAGGGGGATGGCAGCACAGCCACCAAGGGGATCAGACAGCCCCAACGTGGGAACAGCTGAGTTGTAAAGCCCTGGAATATTGGGGCTTTATAATGGAAATGCTGAGAGCCCCTTAACTACGGCGCCCGGCGCTACGGGGGCTTCTACAATAACTAAGCCAACTCCCTTGAAAGATCAAAAATTAATAGACATTTCAGACAGGGTTTGAGGTTTCGACCACTGCTTTTTCAATGGCAAAGACTTTGCTAAAGTTAGAGACTGAGGAGGTCAAGCTTTGGGTAACACAAACATTTCCTCTTTGATTAGGGGGAGACTACTTTACCTCGCCTCCTTTTTTTTTATTTTATTATTTTTTTCGTTGAGTAGTAGATTTTAGGTCATCCTTAATTTTTTACTGACAACAAAGAGCAGGTCATTGACCTACATAGAGAGCTATTTTATTTTTCTCCCTCTCGATAACAATGGCCAGAACACCTATGTGCCAGGTTCTTCTGTATTCCCATATACTCGGCAATTCACCATGGGGGCAGGACTTAAAACCTTTGAGCCTCTCAGTGACTGGGATAAAAAAAAATTATCTGGGCTTCCTTCCAGCCATTTGAGCTTCAGAATCCATGAGATTTCAACAAAAAGGATATCAGAGCTTTAATCTAGGGGCTTTTTGAAGAGATGGAAAAAAAAAAGTTCCAGTAAAGTTCAGTCTTACCTTCTTCACTTTAGGAGCTGTTCATGCCAACGTCGGCCTATTTAGTAGAGTTCCTCTCCTTGACCTCTTTTTTACAGCTGAGATAATTAACATGGTGGGGTAAGATGAGTCTCTAAATTCACTGCACTCTCTCCCTGGCGCTCTCCCTTTTCCCTCTTAAAGCCGGGATGATTAAAGGAGCCTGCCTTTATTGGCACCCCGAAAAAAAATAAAATAAAAATAATTGAGGGGGAGAGGAAGAGTCTCGGCGGCGGCGGCGGGGAGGGGAGAGCGGGTGTGGGGCGGCGGGAAGGCGCCTGGCAGGGATGCAGGACACGGCTCCCGCCTCCCAGCGCGGTGCCCACGGAGGAAGGGATGCTGAACGTCTGTAGAGCCCTCCTGCAGTTCTCCCTGAACGTCCCAGGCGACCAGGGAGAGCTTGCCCGGAGAGGGATTTCCGTTCTCCGGCCTTGCGTGTAGGGAAGAGGGCTCCGTGAAGCCAAGGGAAGGGGCGAGGAGATGTCACCGCCACTTCCACGCAACTCGGCTGAGCAATTCCCTTCTCCAAGCCTTCCCTCCACCCTGGGAGCTGGAAGCACCACCTGCTCCGAGCCCCCAGAGTTGAGGCATGGGGGATAAAAGGTGGGATGAGTCAATGCAGGAGCTCAGGCAGCATCCAAGGGGCTCCATGCAAGGAGCACTGGGATGGGGAGCGAGCACCAGAGCTGCCAGGAACAGGGTGGGAGGAATTGGCAGGAAACAGGAGCTGGGCAGGAAGGCAGGTGCCTAAAAAGGCACTGGGGTCAAGACAAGGCTCCCAAATGCCAGGGAGATGAGTATTCACCCAGTGGACCCGGCCCCAGGCACCCTCCAGCTGTTCCAGCATCATCCTGGACACTCTGCCCTCGTGACTGTGGGAAATAAGCAGCACTGCAAGGGAAAAAAAAGCCCAGGGAATTGAAAAGCCAGCATTTAGCATCATCTAGTGCTAAACCTCATCCTCTGCTCTGTGTAGCCTTGCTAAATACAACACTCAGAGCGTTTGGAGCCATCGGTTTGGGAAGCTGGGGAAGAGCAGCTCCTTGAGGGGTCCTGAGCGAGAAATCAAGAGCCCAAAAGCAGCCCCAGGGCACAGCCCAAGGCCTGGCCCTGCTCTCTGAGTTGTGACAAAATGAGGGCTTTTACTGATAAACCTCGCTCCGACTCCAGGGACGGGAGGAAAAAAACAAACAGGAGGTTTTTCCTTCAGGAAGCTGGGGCCTGAGTGGGTTTTCGGGACGGGAATTTTCCTCCAGCCTCCGCTGCCCCAATCTCCTGCTCCTCCTGCTGGTTGTTCATCGCATCCCATTGCTAACTAAATCCCACTTTCCCAGCCTGGGGATTTTTCATCCCAGTCAGTGGGAGCCATCCTGTCATCCAGGAGGGCAACGAGCACATCCCGCCCTGACTCTCTGATGGGTGGGGAAATAATAATAAAAAAATCAATCCCAAATAATTTTCTCCCATTTCGTTGGATCCAGGAGCCCAGGGCAGGACAGAGGTGGAGCACTGACACCACTCACCCCAAATTTCCTTTACCCTAAGAAGTGACTTGCCCAAGCAAGGAGACATCACCCATCACCTGCAAATGAGTTGGGAATGGCTTGGAAGCGAGTTTAAATTAGTCAAAATTAGGTACCGGGCTGGATGGAAAATAAACTTGTTTGTTTTGCCACCGAATTGCTGCTGAGCTAAACAGAAAACTGAACCTGGTGTGCTCTTTCAGTATTCCCAGAAAATTGGAGAGGAGCCCTTAAAAAAGCAGCAAGCCAGCACTGGGCCTTGTTTAATGGGATTTTAGTCTAATCTGATGGCAACAAGCAGGGTGGGAATGAAAATGCAGGAAGCCAGAAACGCTGGTGAGGTGTTGGAGCGCGTGAATTCGTGAAGAGAGATTTTTGAGGTTAACAAGAGCATCTACCCAGAACCTGCTGGTGCCCAGATATCCAAACAGGAGGCAAATGCTCCTCCCAGGCTCCCACCTTTCCCATTCACTGGAAGAGATCACCCCTTATTCATAGCTCCTTGCCAACATTCCCTCTTTGCCAAGGGAGGAGCACCCAGGGGGAAAATTCAATATAAACTAGCTTGGGTTTCCTCCAACAAGTGAGCCTTTGAACCTGATAACCAAAAGGAATAACCCTCCAGTGATGCAGCCCCTGGGAAGGATGGCGTTTCCACAGGAGAATATTTGGGATACCTAGCAGGAGATTGAGAGGAGCTGAGCTCCCAGTATGGAATTCTCTGTGAGGGGAAAAAAACCCCATGGCACAGAAAGGATGCAGGGCTGGATGATCCATTCTTTACCTGGAGATTAAGGGCAGAGGAATATTCCCTCTGTGCTGCCTGTGCAGGTGGAAACCTTCAGCCTGGGCACTCTCCCCCAAACCAGGGCAATGTTTGTGCCCAAGGTCTCTGGGCACGGCTGCCTCCTTGCCTGGGAACGCTTTAAGCATGATCTGTCCCCCTCAAAAAAAGGATGAAAAACAGAACAAAAGGGGATTTTTCTGAGAGGCTGGGCTGCTGCATTTTTGCAGCCAAGTCAGCAATTTTTTTTTCTCATTTTTCCCTACAGAACCATCCCTTGGTTTGCCCTGAATATGTTATTTTAGGGTGCCAGAGCTGCCTGTGACATCAGGATTAAGCTACTCCACAGAGGTCCCAGGAGATTCTTTATAATCTTTATAATCTTCATAATAATTACAAATTCCCTGCTGACAAGGATGGACAAGACCAATGAAAGAGACTGAGTGTCTGAGTGATCTCCTCCAACAGCAGCCAGCAAGCCCCAAAAAAAGCCTCAGGGAGACAAAACATTCCTTGAGAAAGGGATTCGGCATCCTACAGCAAAAAAAGGAAATTGGAAAAGAAGGATCTGAGGGTTTTGGGAATGGCACAACCCCACCTAAACCCACTCACACGCAACCACACCCCAAGCAGAGCATCCGTGGTGGATGCCTCTGGTGAGGGCTGGCACCTCTGGGAGCATTACACCCTCCCAGGCTGCAGGAAAAGATCCTGCAGGACTTTTTTTTCCTGGCAAACTCAGGCTTGATATCCATGGGAAAAGCAGCCCAGGGAGGTATTTGTAGATTCTGCAGTGAAAATCTTCCCACCTCCCATCAAATCCTGGGGGAGGTGATGAGGCAGGTCCACGAAGAGTCAAGTATATTATTACTATTATTACTATTATTATTGTTATTATTATTATTATCTCATTATTTTATTATTGTTATTTCCCCCACATATGTTAGCATTCCCCTGGACCAGGAAAAACAAGCAATACCCTGGTGCTGTCCTTCCTCCTTGGGGCTCCTCTTCTTCCCCATTCCTGCTGCTGGAAGGAACAGGCTGGGACTTCTCTCCCCCTCTCTGTCAGCCCAGACTCTCCCGCAGGGCTCCGGTGACACCTGGGCTGAAAGAAAAGCGCGTTAGAGGAAGATTGAAGAGGCAGGGAGGGTTAAAGGTTGGTGCTCCTCACTTAGACTCCATGATCCTCGTGGGTCCCTCCCAGCTTGGGATATTCCGTGATTCTAGGAAAACACAATCCTTTAGCGTCCTCTGGACCAGGAGCACAACACAGGTGTTTGGGTCCCTCAAAGGGAGAAGGAAAATCTGTTTTTATGTCCAAGCAAGTGGGCCTAGGATGGTCAAGGTGTTCAACAATGGTCAAGGATGGTCAGGGACAGTCAAGGTTGTCCAGATGGTTGAGGACACTCAAGGTGGTCAAGGGATGGTCAAGGATGATTGAGGACAGTCAAGGATGGTCAGGGTGGTGAAGGATGGTTGAGATGGTCAAGGACAGTCAAAGATGACCATCCATGAATGACACTGGTCAAGGGCAGGAGGGAGTCATTGCCCAAACCACCATTGCCCTGACAGTGGAGGGCGCCAGGGCACAGTGCCACCCTGCCCAGCCTCTACTGCTCCCTCCCAAAACCCTTGAGTGCCACAACCCCAGCTCCAGCATGACTTCCATCCTCCCCCCACACCACCTCCCACCCCATCACCCCTCATGGCTCCAGCCCACACCACCCCTCAAACCCCATCCCGGAGGTTCATCCCACCTTCCTGCAGGTGTGCCAGGCTCCTGCTGAGACACGGGGCCGCCGTGAATCTGCCGAGCGAGGCCGGAGGGGACACAGCCCTGCATGTGGCCGCCAGGCACGGCCTCTGCGACCACGCTCACCTCTACCTGCGGCGCCGGGCGCGCGTCGATGCCCGCAACGCGCGGGAGGAGACGGCCCTGGGCGTCCTCTGCGGGCAGGCCCCGGGCGTGGGCGAGGGTTCCCTGCGGCTTTTCCAGCTGCTGGCTGCCCACGGCGCCGACGTGGACGCCCGGGATGAGAGCTGGAGGAGCCCCTTGCACCGGGCGTGCGGGGCGGCCAACGCCGAGCTGGTGCGGCTCCTGCTGCGGCGCGGGGCCGACGCCAACGCCATCGACTACGATGGCGCGTCCCCGCTGGGCTGGGCCCTGCGGGGCGCTGCCTCCCACAGGGATCTGCGTCCCCACCTCACCGTCCAGCTGCTGCTCAACCACGGCTCCCAAAAGATATGGCCCCCTGCCTTCGTCAAGGTACCGGCCCCAAAATGGCGCCCGGAGATCCCCTCACACTGGGGGCCTTGCGGTTGGGAGCGTTGGGAAATGTAAAGGTGGCGGGGCGGGAGAATTTGGGAGAGGGGGCTGTGGCGTTGGGGAGTGATGGAAATGAAAGCCCAGCAGAAGGGCAGGATGGAGCCAGCGCGGCTCAGAGGGATTTTCCCTGCCTTGGGAATGTCAGAGAGAGACTTGGCACAGGAGCTGCCGGTGCAGCCGCCTCACGGCTCTGCGTTCCATTGATTTTACCTCAAACCATAAAGAAAATATTATCCTGCCTTGTCGGGCACAAGCCAAAAATGGAAATAAGAAGCGAGGGCTGCATCCCGAGGAAGAAGCGCCTCAGCAGGGCGGGTCTTCCCTCTGCTCCACAGATGGAGCGAGAGTAGGAGAAACCCCACAGCTGCCTGGTCCCGGCCCGGGGCTATCCCGGCCTGGAGCGTGCTGGGGTGGGACAAACCTTGGCTGCAGCAGGTGGATGTTGTCCCCCTCTGGCCCTGCCTGTCTCTGTCTGAGGCCTCACACTGTCCCTGGGCAGGTGCTGGAATCCTGCGCGGCCGTGCCGGAGGTCATCGAAGTCCTCTTCAATTCCTACTCGCAAATCCCGGTCTCCCAGGAGTGGGCCAAGGCCGTGCCGGAGGAGGTGTTCCAGGTGAGACAGGAGTGGCTGAGACCCAGGGAGGGGGATTTCCCCACAGAACAGGGATTTATTTTCCCCACAGAACTGGGATTTATTTTCCCCACAGAACACGGATTTATTTTCCCCACAGAACAGGGAATTTTTTTCCCCACAGAACACAGGTTTAGTTTCCCCACAGAACACGGATTTATTTTCCCCACAGAACACAGATTTATTTTCCCCACAGAACAGGGGGTTTATTTTCCCCACAGAGTGGGGGTTTTTTTCCCCCACCCAGACTTCATTTGGATGGAGAAAAAGCAAAAGGAATATTCCCTAGAGCACCACCACGCACCTGATCCCTCCAGGTTTGCATCCGTTCGGCTCCACCATGCTCAGGCTCCACATCCCTGCCCCAACCTGCCATAAAATCCACTCTCAGCCTCTGGAAGTGACCCTGGAGCCAGAGCACTTCCCAGCAGGAGCCCACATCACTCATTTTGGCTTGGAAAAGCTCCTCCTCAGATGTGCAACAGGTACAGCCAGCCTGCTCTGGGATGGTTTGGGATGGCTCCTGGCCCCACAGGGTGAGGGATGGCTGCTGGAATGCAAACAAAGCCTTCAGCTTGTTCTGGGGAATGAAAGAAAGGATTTTTTTTTTTCCCAAATTAAGGAAAGGCCGAGGCTGCACAGCCCAATCCTGCTTTGTTTCCCTGTCTCAGGAACGGGGTCTCTTCTACACCAGCTTTCTGTGGGATGCTGCTGCACCCTCCCCAAGGCCGGTTTTCCCCAGGAGAATTCCAGAATTCCTCAGTCACACATGGGCTCCTTCCCTCCTTCCCTTAGATCTTCGTCCCAAAACACCCCCAGCTTCTTTGGGAATTGGGAAAAGACCAAGCCCAGGTGGGTGATGCCGGTGTTGCCCCTGTCTTTGCAGCAGCACCAGCCTTTCTACGAGTCCCTTTTCGGGCTGGCGGGCATGGCCCGGTGCCTGCAGCACTTGTGCCGCTCCGCCATCCGGACAAATTTGGGGAGCAAATGCCATTCCTTCATCCCTCTGCTGCCCGTGCCCAAGGCTCTCCGTGACTTCCTGCTGCTGGAGCCCGAAGGAGTCGTGCTCTGAAGGAGCGGATCCGGGTCCAAACCCAGCCCTTCCACGGAGCACAGGAGCATCCATTTCTGCCGGGGGAGCCAAGGAGCACCGCTTCCCATGATAGATGGCTGTTTTCCAGGGATTTGCCACAGAACTAAAATGTGCTTTCGGCTGGGAATCTGTGTAGATTTTCCTTTTTTTTGTTGGTTTTTTTGGTCTTCTAATTGTGCTTTAAATAGATTGCAAAGAGTAATGAAACGATTGGTGGCTGGCAGGAGCCGGCTGCAGGTGGGAATAATGCTCGTTATAGGGGATCCCTGCAAAGCAGCGGGGTGAGAAGGGAAGGACAGGGCAGGTCAAACCAGCCCAGGTGACCCAAAACAGCCCAGGTGACCCAAAACAGCCCAGGGAACTCAAATCAGCCCAGGTGACCCAAACCAGCCCAGGTGACCCAAACCAGCCCACCTGGGCATCGAATCCCCTGGGATAAATCTCACCTGGGAGTGGCACAAGAAGAGGTGCTGTGTAGAAGCTTTTAACAGGATGCAAAGTCCAGTGGCATTAATATAGACCCTAAAACAAATTTTAAAATCTACTTTTTTTTTTAATTTAGGAGCTGCCAAGAATGTTGTGGTTATTCCACATAGGAGGGTGATATTCCAGCTCCCTGCAGTCCATGGGATGCACCAGCATCTCCCATATTCCTTGTACCTTACCACACTTCCCAGGCTGCCACATGAAGGGGCTGGAAAACCCAAAATGGTGGAGTTTGGGCTTTCATTTCCCACAGTGACCTGGCCAAAGGTAGCAGGAGGAGCGAGGATTTGTTTTTCTCAGCTTCCCCAGATTAATCCCTGCTCAAACCAAAGGATGTGCACACGTGTATCCTTTGGGAGAACGGCTGTCTTCATGCCACAGCGCTCCCGAAAATTCTTCCAGTGCTGAATTACACTCAGTTTTGGTTGTTTTCTTTTGAAAAAAAACCCACAAAATTGTATATGTTATTTTTATATATATATATATATATATATATATATATATATAAAAACTCGTTTTTCATGTTTGGCTGGATTTTGCTTGGAAAGCAGGCAGCATCCCTGGCTCGCAGAGCCTGTGGAGCATGGAAATGGGGAGGAAAAGGAATTCTTCCCCTCTCCCAGCTTCCACCTGCTGCTTCCACAACTTCCCTCGCCCCACATGGATGAGAAAGAGCATCACCAAACCTTCCCAATGTTCACAACCTTTTGTGCCTCTCCAGGAAAAGCCCCATCCCAAATGTCTGTGACCCCTTGAGACCTGGCCCTTCGTGCCTTCCGTGGCCGTTGGACTCCACGGTTTGTTTTGGTGGGAATTGAAGGGGATTTAGGGAAAACCCATCCTGGCTGAGCCTTCCCGTTCGTTTGAACCAACCCAGCCTAAATTTTGGCGCTCCTTTCATCTTTTGTGTGGCCTGGGGAGCGGGGAGGATGTCACGTTTTACCCCTGTATCCACGGAGAGCGAGTCCCACCGGGTGCCCGCATCCTCATCCCAAAATCCCAAATCCCAAACCCCAAAGGCTGGAGGTGGGGAACGCACATCAAAGGGGGCAGAACAGCGCTGTGGGTCGGTGCTGGGGGGGTGGCAGAGGGGACGAGGGGTGTCCGTGGGAGGGGGACACGCGTGGGGTGGGGGTGGGGGTGGGGGGGGTGCGCGGCGCCCCGCGGCCGGCAGGGGGCGCGCTGCGCTCGGCCGTCGGGGGCAGCCGGGACCCCACTCGGGACCCCCAAAAACAGCCGGAAAACGAGATTTAAAGGGGGAAAAAAATGTTCCAAAAAATCCCACTCCGAGCCGTTTGGCGTGGGGAGGGGGGAGGTTCTCCGCTCGCTTTGCACCGTGCTGCCGGCGGCGGGGGGAGAGCGGCAGCGGGATGATGCTCCGGGCGGGATGGTGATGATGATGATGATGATGATGATGCTCCGTGTGGGATGATGCTGATGGTGCTCCGGGCGGGATGATGATGATGATGATGATGATGCTTCGAGTGGGATGATGCTCCGGGCTGGGGTTGATAAGTTTGGCGGGCGGTTATAGATGCATTTGGCTATATATATTTAAATATATATATGTATCTATATATATATACACACCCCAAATATAGATTTTTTTTTTTCCTTCCTGGAGGCGCCTTGTTTTGATGCAGATGTTCTGGAGAAAGGCTCGTTTTTATTATTATTTTTTTGGTTGTTATTATTATTATTTTCCAGCAGCTAAAGACGGGAGGTCACATTAACTTCTAATACGGAGACACATAAAAATGCGATTATGCCTGCTAAACAGAACACAGTAGGCTGCTAGTTAAGACAATGAGATTTCCAGGAAGCGATGCATAAATTCTTCAAAAAATGACACATTTTTCACGTTTCATTCCAATTAAATTACTGAGGCAGCTAACACAGCGCTGAGCCCGTCATACATTTGGGGGAAATGAAGACTCTGTGTTTTTTCTCTTTTTTTTTTTTCCTCTTTTTTTTTTTTTTTTTTTGAAGTAAATCTGGATGTGCGTGTTTTATGAAAGACGTTTAATATTAAGCTGCTATTAAGGAAAAAAATGTCAGAGACCTTCTCTCTCCTCGAGGATTTTTTTTGTGTGTGTGCGTGTGTGTGTGGTTGGGCTGCTCCTGCTCGTTTTCCCACCCTGCGGTATTAAACCACCGATGGTCCAGCTGCAAAACAATTTCCAAATAATGGGAATTCCCCGCCCTGCTGCACACACCTCTCTGATTGCAAGGAGCTGCGGACAATTAAGGAGTGATGCGCACCCTTCCCACAGCAAAAATAAAAAGGTTTTGCCGTCCCGTCTGGTGTTTTTTCCTTACCCGGGGACGCTCTGGAGCAGGATCGAGCCCCCCCCGGGATGGAAGGGGGGGGTGGCGATCCCAGTGGGAAGCCGGGTTTGCCTCTCACGATCTGAACGGGGGCTCGTCAGGGCGATAATCAAACCCCGAAGTGGCCCCGGTAATGAAAGAGCGTTTGATTTTTATTATTTATTTATTTATTTTAAATTTTTTTCCCTTTTTTTTTTTTTTTTTGAGGCGCAGCCTGCGCTGGGTGATCCGCAAAGCGATACGAATCAGAAATGAGATTTTTTTTTTTTTTCCTCCCGAAGTCCTAATGAACCTGATTGCAGGAACATTTATAATCCCCCATGGCTTTAAATGAAATCAGATATAATCAGGAGCTATGGGGAAAGGGAGTGTTTACAGGCAGAGATTGGGAAGTGCTGCTGTATTAGTAAAGATGCTGCTCCTTCTATTGATGTCTGAAATGATGGATAATGTGAGAATGGCAAATATACTATTTGTCTAATGGCTCTGCAATTAAATTCCCCTGTAAATGACCCATGCCTCATTTCATCCTAATCTATGGAATTTTGATTGAATTCGTCAGCTCTAATTGAAAAATACTGCACTTTAATGTCTGCAGTGCAGTTTCAGGACCGCGCTGGTTTTAATGAGACGGTGCCCCTCTGACCTGGGAATATTTTAGACTTTTAGTCGAGATTTTTTTTTTTAATTTTTTTTTTCTAAACCGGCGGATTTCTCCGCTCGGTTCCACGAAAAACCGGGAATGAGAGAGTGCGTGGGGTTTGCGTTGGATTAAGGTCTCCTGTAAGGCTCTTCAAGTACTCGGACTCCGGTGGTTTAAATGTGTGTCCATTTAAAATCATTTTTTAAATAGCCCATTTCCCCTTCTCCGAACGAATTTAGGGATAAGAGCTGGGATTCTGGAAGTCAAATTTCTTCTTTCTTTTTTTTTTTCTTTTTTAACCTGCACCGTGTTATTTTTACCCTTTTAGCCTCTTTTTTTCCTTTACCCGAAAACCCCGAGCGCCTTCAAGTTTGTTTAAAAAAAAGGGGGGAAGAGAGGAGGAAATGGGGAAAGGGGAGGGAAAAGGGGGAAGAAGGGAGGGGGGACGGGGGAAAAAAACCAGAAAAAAATAAGAAGCATGAGGTGGAAGTTGGGAGGACCCCCCCGGGAGGGCAGCCTGAGCCGCGGGAGGGGGCTGGAAGGAGTTCAGACGGGAACACGAGAAGGAGTTAATGGGATTAAGCGGCGAACGAGGGGTTTGGGGGCTGTTTTTTGGTTTGCTCCGCTTTTTTTTTTTTTTCCTCCCCTCTAAAGGGAGGGGGAAGGAGGGAGGGAGTTCCCCGCTGGCACGCGTGGGGCGGGGGGCGCATCCCTCCGTGCACAGCCAGCGGGCAAATCCTGCCCTCGCAGTTCCCAAAATGCTGGAATAAACCCAGAGGCACGCACGGAGCTGCTTCCCCGTTCCCCGCGGGTTGGAGGAGTGGGAGCCGCGGCTGCATCCCTGATTTTGGCTCGCACCTGATGCCTGCATCGTTAAGAAGTCACTGATTTTGGGGGGGTAGTTCTGCTCAGGGCCTCTTCTCTTGCTCACCTGCCTTTCCTAGAGAAAAAAAAATATGACTTTAAAAGCACAGTAGGGTGAGGTGATTTTGGTGACGTTTCCCACGCAATTAAAATTTCGCCGGCGAATGCAAGAATTAGCTCGAGAGAGCCTCTGCGAGCCCGAGTTTTGCTTTGGCTAAAGCCACTGGATTTATCAGCTGCTGGAAAACAGAGCTCTGTGGAAAACCCTCTCTGTGGTGCCCGCCGGGAGGGTGGGCACCGATCCCGTGTGCCCCGTGGAAATCCAGCCCGGAGGTGCCCAAAGGGCTGGGAACAGCCGGCAGCTCCCAGGCCCGGCTGGAGGGATGCTCTGCCCTGGGGATTCCCACCTGGAAGGGCTCGAGCACATCCCAGCCTTCCTTCCCGGCTCCCTTCTTTCACTCTGTCGCTCCAAAAAGCTGCGTCCTCTCCCTGCCTGGATTTGGGACATTGTTGAGCCCACACTCCGCACCCTGGAGGGATTCACGCCCACCCCACAAAACCTGCCCGCTTTAAAGGTGCCCCCACATCCCTGCTGCTCCTCCCCTGGCAAGATTTTTGGGGACAAAATCTGCCGGAAAGCCACCTGCTCCTCACCAATCCCCGCTCCGGGTGACACGGGAGCAGCATTTTGGTGCCACATTCCAAGCTGGGGCCGCGTGGGAGCAGGTCTGTACCCGCACCACGGCCCAGCCAGGGGGGAAAGGTGCTCCCCTAACCAAGCCTGACCCTCTGGAGCACCGATTTCCACGACATCTTTGGGTTTAGTCCCCCTGGGAACGGCTCCTGCGGTGTCCCAGCGGCTGTGGGGGTCCCTCCGTGGGGCTCCCCTCACGCCTGCTCCACTTCCCAGGCACGATCACGCTCCGCTTGCTGCTGCCACAATCAGGGATCGCCTGATTTTTTTTTTTTCTTTTTTTTTTTTTTTTGTCTCCGGGAGAAAAATCAGCTAATTATGTGCCGAACAAAAAGCCCATTCTTGCCCGAAATAATACTCCCGTCCTGCAAAGGCACTTGTTTGTGGGCAAATTTTGAAGGGGGCTGACAATAAAAACAGCTGCAGGAGCTGGGTGTTGGTACACATTTCCATGCCCCGCCGGATTACCGTGCCTAATTATCTCTGCCCTTCCCGCAATCCAGCGGGGTTTTCCTGAAAAAGAGAGGGATTTTTTTTCCCCTCTCTTCGCTCACTTTGCTGTTTAAACGAAAGCTTTGCTCTCCTCCGCCAGGGTTCCCAGCCCTCTCCCGCTTGGTTTGGGAAGGACGCTGGAGGGTTTTGGGGTTTTGCTCGGCTCCGTCCGCGCTGCGTGGAAGGAGAGGGAGGCAGGAAAGGGCTGCAATCGCCTGGTGAAGCACGGGAAAGGGGAAAAAATGGGAGAGGAACAGCGGCCACGAAGCATCCACGGGGAAAATCCCACCCTCTCCGGCGCTGGGAAAAATCCCGAGCGCCGCACTGCTGCACATATGGTGTCCTCCGCAAGACGGAGCCAGGACATATGGAAATGAGCTGGATAAGTAAACTTTTCCCAGTCCCTTGAAGTCGGAGATGGGCCCCAAAAGTGTTTGTGCACACACATCACACAACCCACCCCCCCCCTCCCCATCCCCAGCGGCAGCTGCTTCCATGGCCGTCCCCACCCTGTCCCATACCTCCGGGAAAAGCTGTTCCTCCGGCAGAAACCGGGGAAGAGGGAAACCCCCAAATCAGTGCTGTGGGTGACCCCAAAAGCTGCATCCAGGCAGGGATGAGGAGCCAGATGCGGGACTGGGCAGCAAAAACTGCGCCGAGGCCCATAAGTAATAAAGCCCCTAATTGTTTCTGTCGAGAAAAGAACGTTTTCAGATGGTGGCTGAGGGATAAACTGACCCAGATATCCGGGCACGGGGCGGGGGCCAGCTCCCAGCCCTCCGTTTGGGGAAGACAGCAAGATTTGGGGCCGGGAGTTAGCAGGGAAAGGGTATTTGGGGGGGTTTTGGGGGAAGAAGTGGCACTGCAAATGCCACTCGCTGAGGGCTGGGAGCCAAATCCCACAGGGCTCATTTTGGGGCGGCAAAAGCTTTGAGAGGGAGCTCCTTTGGGATGTGTTTTAGGGGGTCTGGAGGGTGCCTGGCCAAGAGGGGTAGGGTTTGGGGGACAGAGCATGGTTGTCCCCACCCCTGGCACCCAGCAGCCCACCTGCCACGGGGGTGGCACCTTCCTGCCGGGATGTGCAGGCCCCCGGCCCGGCATCTGCCATCCTCCCCTGGAAAACACGGGCATCAATTAGCGGCAGGTCATTAAGAGCTTCCCAAGCCGACAGGCCAGGCAGGAGCGGGATCTCCCGCTGATCCTTAGGTTTTGAGGGACCCTCCCCCCAGCCAAAAGCCACTTTGAGCCAGGGTTTGTCGGCAGAAGCCCCCCCAAAGCCAAGCCCAGGGGCACAGCCAGCACCATTGTCCCGGGAAGACTTCAACTTCCCGAAGGCAGGAGGGATCCCACCCCCAGTCAATTCCCCTCCTTTCTCTTTCCCTCCCCCCCTCTTTTTTTTTTTTTTTTGCATTTAATTTTATTTTCCAAACCACTTGATCTTTGCTTGGGAACCTCCATTAATTGCCTGGGTTTGCCTCTTCGCCTGGTCCCTTTATCATTATTTATGGCCTTTGAAATTGTGTAAAGTTCCCTTGACGTTCAATTTACAAGTTTGGGGACTTTTTTTTTTTCTCTTTTTCCCCCTTTTTTTTTTTTTTGTTCCAGCTTTTGTCCTCGCCAAAGACATCGTGTTGGAAAAGGCTTTGAGCCGGCCAACATGAGAAGCTCGCCGGAGAAAAGGGAGCAGCCCTCCATCGCTTTTAATTCCGCCGTGTTGCTGAATGGCTCTTTTACATAATTGCAGAAGCAATTTCAAAGCCAAGCCAGGGGCTGACTTTACCCAGAACCACATGGAGCCTATTTGGGGGCTTTTCAGGAAAAAAAAAAAAGAAAAAGAAAAAAAAAAGAAGGGAAAAAAAAGAAAAAAAAAGGAGGGAAAAAAAAGGGAAAAAAAAAGAAGGGGGAAAAAAAAGAGGGGGGAGAGAGAGAATTTTAAAAAAATTAAAAAAAAAAAAAGAAAGGGTTAGGGGAAAAGAAACCAAGGCAGGGGTGTTTCAGCGGTTTGGAGGCAGCGCATCGGTGTGCTGGCGGGGATGTCACCGCCCCGGGGCCCGCGGAGGTGCCCGCGGAGGTGCCCGCGGGGCCATCACGCGTGGGCCGCCCCGTCCGGGGCGCCGTGAATGGGGCGGGGGCGCGGGGCGGGGCGCGGGGCGGGGCCTCGGCGCCAAACCCCGCCCTCTCTCCCTCCCAGCCAATGGGCGGCCGCGGCGGCGGCCACGTGGGGCGGGCCGGGTTCCCAGGCGGCCAAAATGTGAATGGGCGCGGGGGAGCGCGGGCGGGCAGAGCGGCGGCGGCGGCTCCGCGGGGGCGCAGGGCGCGGGCGGGGCGGCCCCGATGTGCGGGCGGCCGCCGAGCTGTCGGGCCGCGGCCCCGCTCCGCCCCGGCTCTGCCCCGCGCGTGGGCGCTGCGCCGCGCTGAGGGCAGCGAGGACGCCGCCGCCGCCGAGCAGCAGCAGCAGCAGCAGGAGGAGGAGGAGGAGGAGGAGGAGGAGGAGGAGGAAGGTGGTCGCTCGCTCGCTCGCTCCCGCCGCCGCTCCGGCATGAGCGCGGCTTTCCAGCCCTCGCTGATGATGATGCAGCGCCCGCTGGGAAGCAGCACGGCCTTCAGCATCGACTCGCTGATCGGCAGCCCCCCGCCGCCCGCCCCCGGGCACTTCGTGTACACCGGCTACCCCATGTTCATGCCGTACCGGCCCGTGGTGCTGCCGCCGCCGCCGCCGCCGCCGCCGGCGCTGCCGCAGGGCGCGCTGCAGCCCGCGCTGCCCCCCGCGCACCCGCACCACCACCAGCTGCCCAGCCTGCCCTCCGGCTTCTGCTCCAGCCTGGCCCAGGGCATGGCTCTCACCTCCACGCTCATGGCCACGCTGCCCGGCACCTTCCCCGCCTCCCCGCAGCACCAGGAGGCCGCCAGGAAGTTCGCGCCCCCGGGGAACTTCGAGAAAGCCGAGGGGATACCCGCGGACGGCGGCGGCGACGATGGCAAAGCCTTCCTGGGCAAGGACGGAGCCCTCCTGCCTTTCCCCGCCGCCGACGCCGTCCAGGCTTCCCTCGGTGAGTGAGCGCCGGGGGGGGGACCGGGGGCCGCTGCCCGCTCCGCGCATCGCCCCGGCTGCGCGGGATTGGGGAACCGGGGGACGGGGGGGACCCCCGGGAGGAGACGGGGCTGGCCCCGGGGGGCCGCCGGGCCGAGGAGAAGGGAGGGGTGAGCTCCCGCCGCCGCTCGGAAAGCTATCGATAAAATCAATCCGACCGAAAGATGCGCCGGCAAAAAAAAAAAAAATGGGGGAAAAAAAAAAAAAAAGAATCCCGAAGCCATCAATTTTGGGGTGATGGAGCTGCAGGGCGGGGGGCGCCGCGGCCGCGGCACGGAGGGTGCGGGATGCTAACGAGAGGCCTCTGCTTCGTTCCCAGCCGGGGCTCTCCGGGGCCAGGGCAAGGAGGACCCCAAAGCAGAAGAGGACGCGAAAGGCAAGGAGGAAAGTTTCTCCATGGACAGCGATCTAGATTATAGCTCGGACGACAACATCCCCGGCCAGGCGGCTCACAAGGAAGAGGACTCTGGCAACGCGCTCGAGGAAAACCCCCAAAACCCCCCCAATTCCACCAACACCACTTCCACGGGCAAAAACCGGCGGAGGCGAACAGCCTTCACCAGCGAGCAGCTGCTGGAGCTGGAGAAGGAGTTTCACTGCAAAAAGTACCTGTCCCTGACGGAGAGGTCCCAGATCGCCCACGCCCTCAAACTCAGCGAGGTGCAGGTGAAAATCTGGTTCCAGAACAGACGGGCGAAATGGAAACGGGTCAAGGCGGGCAACGCCAACTCCAAGACAGGGGAACCTTCCCGAAACCCTAAGATCGTGGTCCCCATCCCGGTGCACGTCAGCAGGTTTGCGATCAGGAGTCAGCACCAGCAGCTGGAGCAAGCCCGACCCTGATCCCTCCCTTCTACGCTCATAGCCACAAGTTTTTGAGGGAAAAGTTTCCAACCCGGGGTTTGAAAGCAACCCGCCTGAATAAAAACAAAACCGAGAGAAGCAAAAAAAACCCCCAAAAAACCAGAAACAAAACCAAACCGACAACAACAACAAAGCCCCACCAGAAAAAAAAAACTAAAACAAACAACACGAAAAAAACCAAACCCCTCGCGAGCGCGTGGCAAATCGAACTTTAAAGCGAAACTTTCCACTCACCGAGAGCCTGCGAGGGGAAGAGGCTTGGGAACGGTTTGGGTTCGGAGCAGGGATATCACACGCTGGAAGAGACACACACACACACAGACACAGAGATATTTATTGCGCGGCTGCCCAGCTTTGGACACCCTTGTGCTGCCTTGGCTGCGATGGGCACGGCGGATGCGGAGCGGTGCCGGCGCTGGATCCCCCTCACCGGAGCATCCCCAGCGAAAGCCGCGGCGCCTTTAGCCATCTTTGGGGTTTTCTTTCTTATTCGGGGGCGAAAGGTAAAACAAAAAAACAAAACAAAAACAGAAAGACGAGAGAACAAACGAACAAACAAACAAAAAAAAAAACGAAAGAAAACTCAGAGTTTCATTTCATGTCTTTTTTTATTGTTTGGTTTTATTGCCGATGGCTGAGTGGCAGGCACTGGGGGATGAGTTTTTAAATCTTTTTTTTTTTTTTTGCCTGGCTTTCTGTCGATTTGGTTTGCCTATTCTTACCAAGCCATGTTTAAAGGAGAGAAAGAGAGGGAGGGAGGGGGGAAAGGCAAAAAAAGAAAAAAAAAAAAAAGCAGCACGATCCTCACTATTGTGTTTAATTTATTTCAATGTAGCTTATTTCCTTATAAGTTATGAAATTTAAAAGCAAACTAAGTCTTGTGAATAAAAACCGACAAAGAAACAAAAAAGACTTAAAAAAAAAAGACTAAAAAAAAAGCCCTGCAGCCCCCAGCTGTTCTGTCCAGGATTTGGCGTGGAGCTGATTTTCTTTTCCCCTCCTGCGCTGCCGGAGCGGAGCGATGCTGCTCTCGCCTGTAATTTTTTTTTTTCTATTTTTTTTTGCGAAGCCACATTTATTGCCGGGGAGGGGAGGGGGGGAGCCGGGTGGAAAACTTTCTCTTTTTTTTTCTTTTTCCTTTTTTTTTTTTTGTTAAGGATGAGAAAGCTGTAAAAAAGCTGTTTGTGTAACCCAACGGGGATGGCCGCGGGGGTGGGGGGGTAGGAGCACCCCCGCATCCTCCCCGGGCACCCACCGGGTCCCCTGTTCAGGGGTCCAGCCGCTGCCTCCCAGCTCCGTGTTTGACTGGAGGGGCCCCCCTTTCCCACCCCCCAGCCCCGTGTTTGGGGGTCCGGTCGCTCCCCCAGCCCCGTTTTTGGGGGCTGCGGCCGCTCCCCCCCGCCCCGCGCCCGTTTTCTTTGCGCCGGGGTCGGATCGGGGGGGGGTGGGAGGGGTCGGGGCCGAAGGGTCCCGCGTCCCCCCCTTCCCTTCCCGCATCCTTTTCATCCCTTTTTTTTTTTTTTCCTCCTCTCCCCTTTATCCGCATCCCGGCTCCATCCGTGCCGGTGCCACCGTGACATTGGCGGCGGCGATTTGGAAATTAAAAATGACAATTTCCCGAGGAAAACGGAGCGCGGGGGGAGGGGGGGTGGTTATTAAAATTAAACCGAGGGGATCGTTCGGTCCCGGGCCAAGCTCCCGGGCTTGGCCGGGTCACATCGCTTGCTGCCCTCGCGCTTCGTCGTTTATTTATTATAATTATAATAATTCATATTGTTGGTATTATTTTGCTGCGGTCGGAGGGGGTTGGCGGCGGCTCCGGGGGTGCAGCGGGTTGGGGGGCTCCCCGTCCCCACCAGCCGCTCCCCAAAAAAAGCACAACCCCGGTCAGCATCGCCGCCGGCCCCACGGGCAGCCGCGGACACGCGGGGATCCGCGGGAAAACACGCGCAATTCCAGCTTTTCCCGCAGCCGCCGCCACTGCCCGCTCCTTTAAAAAACCGGATTATTCATCATCAGCATAATAACAATAATAATAATAATTTTCGGTTCCGTTCGTGCGCCGGGGGACGCCGGGAGCCGCGGGACACGCGTGGGACAAACGCCCCCGTGCCACCCCCGCGCCTCGGCTGTCCCGGCGCTCGCTGCTCCTCTTCGGAGCGCTTCTGGGGGAAAAAAGCCCAAAAAGATCTCCGGAACTGCTCGAATTTATTTCGGGTGGCTTCTGGTGCGCGGGGGATGCTGCCCGGCCGGCACAGCGCCCTGCAGCCGGCTCGGCCGAGCGGCAGCGCGGCTGTGCCCCCCCCCCCCCCCCCCGCACACAAACGGGGTGCAGCCCCCCGCTGGCTGTGCCCCCTCCCGGGGAGGGTGAGTGCTGTATTTTAGGGAGGAGCAGCTGCTCCTCAGCCCCGTCCCCCCCCGGGGCATCCCTCCCTCTCCAAGCCGCAGGCAGTGGGAAGTTATTTACTCGGCGGGTTGGGGTCCCCCGTTGCCCCCCCTTTATCCCAGGAGTGGGGAGCGGGGCTGGAGGGGGAAGCCCCGGGCCGGGGGCCGGAGGAGAAGGAGATAAACAAGCGAGGGGGTTGATAGCTGTCATCATCACCATCATCATGGCTTTCATTTGGCTGCCTAATGAGTCAGATCACAGGCAGAGAGAAAAATTGTCAATCGCCCAGACTCTAATGAATTTTTTTGCAAATTGTAATCAAGCCAGGCCGTCTCAGCTCGCTGATTAATGAGACCCAGGAGGCCCGGCCAGCACCTCAGCTTTTTATTCCATCCCGTCCTCCCTGCACTAAATTAACAGCAACTTGTCTGAGCTTCAAATTAACTCCCAATGATTAATTCTGATGGGGGGGTCTGAAGAATAGCTCGTCCTAATAGGCACTGGCCTCTGATGCTGTTTGAAATTAATACACTTCCCCTTTGGCTGCCGGCTTTAATCCAAGGTTGGGTTTTGACATCACTATATTTGTTGTTACAATAAATTCCTCTTACATCTGCAGATCAAATAATTGCGGTGCTCGGGGAGCGCGGCAGCTCCGCACACCCGAAGTCGGAGGGGAAGCAGAGCCGCCCGCTCCTCTGCTCCTCACCTCCAGCCAGCCTCAGCAAAAACCCCGCTTTAGATTTATCTACAAATTTATATTTCGAAGGCGCTGCCGCTCGGCAGCACCAGGATGCGGCGGCCGGAGGAGGGGACCCCCGAGCAGCGGGGCCGAGATGGCGCTGCCTCGCTCCTAAATAAGACATCACCGCTTTTAAATCCCCCCGCTCCGTCACCCTCTCGCCGCAGTGACCCGGCAAACTCACCGCATGCCAGGGCTGCCGCAGAGACCCGGCAAACTCAGCGCAGCTCGGGGGAGGGGGCGGCCCTGGGAACGCGGCGCTTCCTCGGAGAGGGCAGCGCTGCCTCCCGCCCTGGTTCTGTTTGTATTGACTTAATTGGTTTAATTATTTCAGCTGGGACCGGCCGGGCTGGGGCTTTGTGCCTCTTTACCTGCCCCTGCTGCCCCCGGGGACGCGGCTGCCCCGGCGACAAGGACCCTTTGTGCCCGGCTGGGGGTGCTGGACCCCCCCCCCGCCCGTGGGGTCATCCCCGGCGAGCATCGCCCGAAGCGGGGCTGACCCCAATACCTGGAGAGAGGGGCAAGGGGGTCTGCACTCCCTTGGGGACACCCTCCCAAAGGACTGAGCATCCTCCCCGTTCCCCCACGGGTGGAAGTTGCCCCTTGGAACTCGCTGTCCCACGGGATTGTATCGCGCTTCCATGGGGCCGTGTCCGTCTCCATCGGCCCTGAAGAGAGAGCGATGGGGCCGGGAAGCGGCCGCCGATGCAAATCCCCGCCGTCACCGTCATAAAGCACCCGGCACCCTGACACACAAAAGCAACACCATATGCACCAAGACAACCTGTATGAATTATAAATTGCATCGTAAAAATTGATTGCCTATCCCAACCCTTCGGAAAGGCGGGCGGTGCGGAGGGGGCAGGAACCCCCCCACGGCCGGCACCGGGAGGGGACGCTGTGCCCGGCCACCACCCCGTGTCCCCCGAGGGTGCCGGCTCCCTTCCGTCCCCTCCCGCCGCCGCGGGATGCTCGCCCGCCCCTTGCTTGCTCTTTTCTCCCTCCCGCTACGCCTGGCCCATAGAGAGCCTTAATCTATTTATTTCAAGCCACTTCATCCTCTCTGCCGCTTTTGTCCCGGCCCCAGCCTCTGGCTTTGTGGCAGGACCGCAGAGGTTTTAAAAGCCCCTTCCCCTATAGTTTGAGGTCTCCTTGGCTGCCTGAATGACAATGGCTGAAACAGGATTACACTGACCTGATCCTATTAAACTCGCCAATCGATCTGTGCCGCCCTCCCTCCGGCTCCGCAAACTTATTCGCCCAACTTTCCCCGGGGCTCAGCCTGGGAAGAGGGAGAAGCCAAAGGCCTCCTTCCCGAGCAGGCCCGATGGAGGAAGGAAGGAAGGATGGAGGGATGGATGGAGGCTACTTTTGGTTTGTTGGTTTGTTGCCTTTTTCTTTTTTTTTTTCTTTTTTTTTTAAATAAATGCAGCCACGTGGATTTTAAACCTCTGCTTCATCTCCCAGCATCTCCAAATTAAAAGGCGGCATTTCCTCGGTGCCCTGACTGCCAGCTCTGGCAGGAGATGGAGTCGAATCCATAAAATCAGACTGAAAGGGGGTATTTCAGCTAAAAGCAAAACGATCCTATGGAATACCCCCAGAATTCTGTAGAATTTGCACACGTTTTTGCTACGAGCGGAAAGGCAGCCCTGCCGGCTGCGGGGCACCTCGGGCCGCGTTCCGCCTTTTACAGACAACCCAACGTGGGGAAAAACCCTGGGAATCAACACCCTCCACCCACCCCTCTGTGCCACAGGGAGAGAGCTCCGAGCCTGCGGGGTGCGCCCGGAGCCGGGGCAGCGCCCTGAGCATCTCCCCGAGCCCCCTCTGCGCCCGGAGCGCCCCCGGCACGGCCAGCAGCGAGTCCCTCGTCCCTTTTCTCTGCGGCAGGAGCGGAGGAAGAGGAGCGCGGCCGCAGCTCCAGGTTTTCCTGCTCAGCGGGCGCCGGGAGCGGCGGCGATGCTGGCCCGGGGACGCGGATGCTCCGCGCCGCCTCCTGCGCGCCGGCATCTGCGGCGGGGAGCGGGCGCGTGGAATTAATCCCCGTCCGTCCTCCCCCGGGAAAATAATTACGAGGCAGGGGGAATCGTCTGAAAATGGCAGTAAAATATGGGGTGTTTACGCTGACCTGCCAGGATGACTGAATGAGCGGCGAGGGGCCGGAATGAGTGGCAAAGGGCCCATCGCCGACTCCGGGGGAGCCCTTTTAATGCTCGGATCCTATTAATTAAAGGAGCAAAAGACAAACCGGGGACTCCCGTTTATAATTTTCCAGGAGAGTGTTACCAGCAGCGAGGAGCTGACTGTGTGGTGCCAAGTGCCTGGAGCTCCCATTCTTCTCCAAAAGGTGCCAATACCCCCAAGAACGGCCTCCCCAAGAGGGGCATTAGCAGTGATTTAATTTTTTTTTTTAAGTTAACTTGTCTTGATACTGCCCGAGGTGATAAAAACTGCGAATGCCTGGGTATAAACAGAAATCTTTGCTGTTTTCCTCCCTGTTGTGATCCTCTTCAATATGTCTATTTTTGCTGCAGAAGCATCCAAACTCGGAGAGATTGTGGGAAAAGGTGGTTTTGGCCCCAAAACCCTTTTGAGAAGTATCTGCCTCCCTTGCTGGCATTCCCAGAACAGCCAAAAGAAGCCATGGGCATGGTTATACAAAAGAAGGAATTGCTTTTTTTTTGCTGGCAGCTTTGACTCGAAGCAGCCCAGTCGGCTTCTTTGGGCACCAGCAACATCTCTTGACCTCAAATCCTCCTGCACACATCCCTGAGGCATCCTCGGGGCGTGCCCCATCACCCCAAATGTGGCAGCTGGGGGTAATACACCTTATCAAATACACAATTCCCAGATAAACACCACCAGGTCACCCTCCTGCCTAAATTCCATGCTCTGCACCAGGCTTGGAAGGCACCTCAGAGTTTTTAAGGAGCAATGACTGCTTGGTTTCCCTCCACTGCTTGAAGAAAAAAAATGTTTTTTTTTTTTGTCTCAGTGCTTTTCACCCAAAACACCAAAAGGATTTGGGCTGAAATTCTCTCTCCCCACCCCATACACCAAGGCAGCCCCTCAGATTGCAGCAACACACCCCAAATCATTTCATCTCTGCCCAGCGCCAATGGCAAGGACCAGGGCAGAGAGCTCCCCAGCCCAGCCAGTGCCAGCAGCTCCCTGTCCCTGTTCCCTCTTTGCACGGAGGGGATGGATGGCAGCAGAGACCTTCTGCAAACCTGCAGCTGTGCCATGGAGCCCCCTGAACAAAAATTTATATTTACAAATAATCTCTCCATTGCTCAGGAGCCACTTGGGCTTTCCTGAGCCTCGTCACGGCCGTGGGCTCAGAGGATCTGTCAGAAACATTGTCCCCCTGAATCAGGCTCGTGGTCATTTTTAAGACACACATCTGTATTTTTCTCTTAACCAGATGCTGGGCTCCGAAGCCCACGGCTGCTATTTCTGCCCCCTCCCCAATTATTTTCATATTTCCCCGTTTCCAGAGCGGCAATAAGTCCCCGCGAAAGGAGGGTAATGGCAAGGCTCTCTCCGAGAGAAATTGTTAATTTGGGATTTATAAAGGACTTTCCTTAATGAATAATAGTTGAGATCGATCTGTCTTCCTGCCTCGTTCTGCAAAGTAACATTTGTAAAGTAAGGTGATCCCAATTACTCCCTCTAATAACCCTCTCCAGAAGAGATTTCAGAGCCGCAGCCATGAATCCTCTGCTCCCCTGGTGCCAGGAGCATCCCCTGCTTCCAGGGCTTTCCGGATCCATCCAGCTCAGAACCCCCCGCCTCCCTGCCTGCTGTGGATCAGCTCCATCACCAGGATGCCCAGCAGGATCATGGAATCACAGGAGGGTTTGTGTTGGGAGGGACCTCGGAGCTCATCTCGTTCCACCTCCTATGCCATGGGCAGGGACACCTTCCACTATCCCAGGTTGCTCCAGGCCCTGTCCAGCCTTGCCTTGGACACTTCCAGGGATGGAGCATTAAGAGCTTGGCATCCCAGTGGATAGAGAAGGATGGGGAAATGCCACACTGGCGTTGCCACCCCTTGTCACCAGCGTGCCAGGTCCAGAGGGGGTCCCAGCGCCGGGTGCTCCGACCCCCACCCACCTCCTGGCTTGTCAGAGAGAGGGGGATTGGGAAATCACTCAATTATTGCCCAAAAGCACCTTCAAAGGAGAAAACACCGGCACTGAAGGGCCCTTGAATCAACAGGAGAGTGGCAGCTCAGGAATCGATCCGGCGGCTTGAGCCAGGCAGGCTCTCAGGAGGAGCAAGGCCTTTTTTCCTTACTTTATTTTTTTTTGCTTAAAATATGGATCCATTACAGATCGGAGTCAACTAATGAGGTGTGGGGGGTCTCTCCATCTTCTCCAGGACTTCAGTTGGAGACTGGATGCCTTCAGGGAATTGATGCTTTAGCCAAAAGTAGGTTTTTTTTCCATCCAAGTGCCTTCTCCAGCTGTTTTCCTCCCTTTTCATCCTGCCTCCCTTCCCTTTGCTTCCTCTCCACAGCAGGGAACGAAGGTGTGGAAATCCCATTCCCTTCCCTCCTTTCTTTGTTGTCATCCCACATCTCTGCCCCACATGTTGGTGGGACATCCGGAGGGCCAGGAGCCAAGGATGGGGATTTTTTCCCGTGCTTTAAATCCTGATTCCCTGGCTCCCCAACACCTGGGAGAGAGATCCTCTCTGCCACACCACCTTTGCTGCCCTTTCTCCTTTGCCTCCACTCAAACAACATCCTGCATCAGCTCAGAGATGTCCCAGCATCCAGGGGACACTAATGCCACCTTCCCAGTAATTCTAGGGGGAAAGAAAAATCCAGAAAAATTCACCTTAATTTTTTTCTTTTTTTTTTTTAAAAAGCAAAATGAATTTCGCTTTCAAATCCCTTCCGCGCTGCTGGAGGGAACTAAGAAGCACAAGTTGTAAGAGCCTTGCTCTGGGTCACCTTCAGAAGAGGTGACCCACGCACAACACTGCCTTTGGATGCCTCGTCCCTGCTCCGAGGACTATTTTGGGTGTTTGAGCTCTGCTCCGCTGCCCGAGTGCAAAGAACTCGCTAGTTTTCTCTCCCTTCCTGCAAACATCATCCCCCTGGTGAGCCAGAGCTGCTCTGAGCCGGCCACAGCGCTCAGACCTTCCCTCAGCTCGCAGGGAGGGGATGCAGCATCCCGGCTCTGGATGCCGGCTCCGGAGAGGATGAAATCCCGAATTATTTGTTCACCTGGCACAAAGCTCGGCGCTGCCGGTATTAACCGGCCGGGCCGATTAGTGGCAGCCATCAGCCAATAAATAAATTGGAACCATCTCCAGACCTGATTAGCTTGCTAATTAAGCTCAGTTACGGGGAAATCTGCAGTCAATCAGCCCGGCCATTACCAGTTGGATCTGCAGAGCGGGAGCTGGGAATGCTGCACCTCTGCTGGGAAGGAGGAGGAGGAGGAGGAGGAGGAGGAGGAGGGAGCGAGCCGGGGGTGGGGAGGAAGGTGGTGCCGAGCCCGCTTTCCTCAGCAGCGGTCGGAGAGGTTCATCCAGCCGGGGGGTGCCCCACAGCCCCCGCTCCTGCCGGGGGGGATTGTCCCGCTCTGTGTCCCTCACCCGGCAGCACAATCCCTTCCCAGCCCACCAGCTCCCCCAAAAACTGCAGGATTCAAAGCCTGTTCCAAAGACAGCGCGTTCGGAAGGGTAAAAACCAGGCCCGGGAGGGTGCAGC
Source organism: Lycocorax pyrrhopterus obiensis (assembly GCA_014706295.1). Lineage (NCBI taxonomy): Eukaryota > Metazoa > Chordata > Aves > Passeriformes > Paradisaeidae > Lycocorax > Lycocorax pyrrhopterus. Next base: position 340,794 of record JACSVZ010000009.1, read on the forward strand.
TCATTTTTTGGCTGGGACAGGCTTCTCGCCCCTTCTCCTGTGGCAATTTACAGCTCCGACCCCTCCCGGTGGCTCCCGGCTCTGCCCAGGCAGCGCCTGGGGACCCTCACCAGGATGCTGAGGGACATCTCCATCCCAGCACAGGGATTTCAAGGGTCATCCAGCATCCTCGGTCTGGCCCCAAGCAGAGCTGGGATGTCCAAGCCAGGGTCCATCCGGTGCTGGCAGCGTTGCAGAATGAGGTGTTTTGGCATTTGGGAACCCCCCTGCTCCCTCCTGCTGCCAGCGGGCACCGGGCTGGATGCTTTTCTCTCCATCTCATCCTTCCTCTGGCTCTGGCAGCTTGAGGCCGCTTCAGATCCCAGCCTGTGCTTCATTAGGCCGAAATTCCTGGCCTCTGATTCCCGCTAATCCTCCCAAATGGCGCCGATCGTTTGCTCCTGCACCAAAATGACAATTCCTTTACCGCAAAAAGCGATCAGGAGATTCTCTTCCACCGAGCGACGAGCAGCCCTCGGTGTCAGCAATTCCTGAAAGGCTGGAGCAAACTCCAGGGGTTTTTGTGTATTCCCTGGAAGCCCCGGGTCAATCCCTGAGCCCCAGGAAAGCTCCGCATCCCTCCTGGCCCGTGGCACAGCATCACCTCTCCTCTCCCACCGCTTCAGCGCTCCTCATCCTCCCTTTGGCGAGTCCAGGGAGTCTCCGCGGCTTCCAAACCAACAGGTCTGGGAGTCGGGGAGCGGAGAGGGCAGAACGCAAATAAAGAAGTGCTAATTGCTGGCGCTGGGCGTCAAATGGTGGCTGCGAGCGCATTTATTGGGCAATTAAGGGCTTTACTGGGCATTAGGAGAGATCAATGAGTGCCTGGTGGGATTCCCAGCCTGCCCGCGATGGTGGTTTTCCCACTGTGCTTCCAGTGGTTTCACCAGGAATAGCCACGTTTCCCTCCCGGTCACTGCCGCAGGCTCTGCTCTCCCTTTGTGGTTGGGTTCGATGACCTGAAAGGACTTTCCCAGCCGGAATGGTTCTCCCAAGGAATTCTCCCCGGGAATTGCGGGGCTTCTCCAGGGAAAAATCACAATTCCTGCGAGAGATCCATCCCAGAAACGGGGGGGGAAGGGAACAGGGATGAGCTCAAAGGCTGGGCTCCGTGTGGAATTTCGGCTGGGTTTTTCCCAGCCAGGGTAACAGCAGTGGGAGGTGTCCCTGCCCGTGGCAGGAGGTGGGAACAAGAGGAGCTTCCAGGTCCCTTCCAACCCAAACCATTCCGTGGCCTCCATGTGGGATGCTTTGGGTGCTCAGAGCTTTCCAGGGATTCAGGGGATCAGCCAAACTGATGGAAGAGAAATCCACTGAGGGTCACTAAACTCACTGAAAGCAGCTGGTGACTCGGCAGTCCCTGAGTTTTCAAGTTGCAGGCTGGGGAAATCCATGGCAAAAACCCCGTAAAATCAGATTTCAGACACCTCCAGCTCTGGCTTCTGGCCACAGGTGGGGAAATAAAGACCTGTCTCTTTGAGGTTACTCTTACCTGATCTCCACGAAGCACAAAATGTTTTCTTTTGTTTAAAAAACCAGTTGGATCCGGGTCCCTTCTGGAAAACAAAGCTGTTTATTGGGAAGAGTCAGCCCCATCCCACCAGCTCTGAGCTTCCTGTCCTCGTCCCATCGCTCCCTTCACACCACTCTGGATTTGTGTTGAAAGAACAAATAAAGACCAGCAGAACTGCCCAGGGAACGTCCTAAAAGCAGGGGGTACCTATGGAGTGAGAATCTTCTGGGCTCTGGAGAAGCTCCCTCGAGCTGGTGCTCCCAGCATCCCTCAGAGCGAATCCTTTGGAGGCAGGGCTGGAAATGCACAGCAAGGCCTTGTGGCAGAGCTGCAGCTTGGGCTTCTTAGGAATTACTTTTCCTCTTAAAAAAAAAAAGGAAAAAAAACAAGAAAAAAAAAGGGGGGATGTTTCCCCCACTCCCATTACGGGAATCAAGAGTTTTCCTCCCAAACCCCTTCCTGACCCCCGTTGCTTTGCTGTAGGATTGTTTCTTTTTTCCCAAGGCATCAGTGGATGCCACCAGCTGGGAGCGTCTCAGGGGTACACAGGGGTGGGCTCGGGGTAAGGTGAGGAACGTGGGCATGAAAGGCATCCTTCAATGTGCTCCACCATCCCTGAGCACCAGGATCTTCCAGGAGAAGCCAGATCTTAGGAGGGTTGTTAGAGAGAGAGAGCAGCCAGCCGTGCCCATCACAGAATCAAAACCCACATCCCTTCAGGAGAGCAAAGGAGGGGAGGGACGGATGGTTCCTAAAAAAAGGAGCACTACTACAGCTTTACACCCGGGGGGAATCCAAAGCAAGTTCTCCCACGCTGGAAGTTCATGTTTCAAACCCAGAAGGGGAGAACACAAAGCCCCCACCTCTTGCCTTGGTGCTGGTGGGGTTGGACGGGGTGGGAAAACCTTTCAGGAACAAAGGGGTGCAGCTGCTGCGTGACAAACCAGCCACGTGAGCCCCCAAAAAGGGGGGAAAAAAGAAATTCCACAAGCAGCCCTGTGGTTTTTCATCCCCCACGGTGCTGCTGGAGCCTCCCTGGAGCACTTGGAAACGAAGAGCAGGGAAAGGAACAGGAAAGCTCCCCCAGACCCCCGTGTGACAGGACAGGTGGGAGACTGGATGGGCAGCAACCCGAGGAATGGACAGGTTCAGGCCAAGGCACAGCAGGCCTAGAAGATAAATCCCAAACCCCCAAATCCCACACTGTGGCAGCCCCAGTCAGACCACGAGGATACAGCTTCACCTTTCCATCCCTGGCCAGGTTTTCTCTGGAGCAAGATCTGCACTGACGCCCTGTGGGACATCTCGTCCCTCCTGGGTGGCTTTGCCTGTGCTGCTCTTTGGGGCCATCAGTGTCACGTGCGAGGCCAGGAAAAGAGACAACCCCAGTGTGCTGCTTCTCCCTCTTTTCGAAGGAAATCCCCCACTTTTCCCACCTTTCCTCATCTCTGAGCACCCCTAATTTCTCTGTGGTGTGCGAGGTGGGACAAGCACGGACGGCCAAACCACGGCACTGCTGTCTCTCTCCACGGTGCCCTTATAGATCCCAAACCTCTCATTTCATTCCTCACACCAGGGCACGTTATTGAAATCATCTTTAAACCATCATTTTCTCCCCCTTCAATGCACACCTAGGGAATTTTAGCTGCTCTTCTCCACAGACCCACGCAGATCTCCCAACATTACGTAACTTCTTCCTGCAGGGACCCTTCCAGTGAGTTCCCAGTCTGCCCTGGTGAAAACCCATCACCTCCTGCTTCCCTCTCCATCCCACCTCTCCACCACCTCCTGCTTGTCTTCTCCTTGAGCCTGCTCAGATTCCTGATTTCTCCTTGGAGCCTTTGAAACTGTAAATACATGTCAATCACCTTTGAAACTGTAAATAAATGTCAGTCAGCTGCCCCTTGTTCAGGGCTTTGAAACGGCTCCTTCAGAGAAGCCTCTTGGAGAACCACGATTTTCCCTCCAAAGAAGTGATTAGGCCATACCACATCCTGACCTTAAAGATGTTTTATTATTCTTCCTTTAAGTGATCATTCCAACCAATTTAGCAGATACAGATGTAACCGTTAGCGGCCTAATTCCTTGGATCACCTCCAGAGAGTCTTAAAGCCAAGGTGCAACATTTACTGCTCCCTTCCTCGGGGAGAGTAACTGTTTTTAATGAAAGCTCCCATATTTTTGGCTGGAAGACCTGTCACTCACTCCACAGGCGCTTCCAGAACTCTTGGGTACACACCCATTACGGCCCGGCTGACTTATTGCTTTTTAATTTATCAATTTGCACCATTTGCTGGCTCTTCCGAGGTCCCAGGCCTGGGATAACCCTTCATCTTTACGGCTGGCCAGGAGTGACAGGATCAGAGCAGCCACAGGAGGAGGAAGCAGGTGGGGCTCAATAAAACCACGAAGACTCAAGCAAAGAATGAGCTGCGCCCAACAGGTTTTGTTGTCTTTATTAGAAAGAGACCTATCCAATATAGCAGCCTCTCTCTGCAGTACTTTACAGCTTTTTTTTGTTCTTTTTTTGTTTTAATTTTTAATTTTTATTTTTTCATTATTCAGAATACTGTACAGCTGACACAAAAAATCTCGACGTGGAGGGAGAGAGAGAGAGAGGAAAGGGGAACATAATACAAACTGGCATACTTAATCAAACCCAAATCATAGGAACCAACAAGCAAAGTGAAATGTTCGTCAATCGGTTTAATTACAGTACAAACAATATAAATAAAGCATCATTGTAAAACAAACTTGCTGAATGAGGTAATATAAAAACAACAACAAAAGACCTTTTTTTTTGCTTTTTCGTTTTTTAGAATTTCCACACTGTCTCGTCATCATTTATACATTATTATTTACAAAAACAGAAAACAAAACAAAAAACCCAAACCCCAACAACCCAGAACTTGCTGTAAAGCCTGCCATGTGCTGGGCATCTCTGCAGGTATCCCTACTCACCTGGGCTCCCTTCCTCCCCATCCCAGCTGGAAAGACAAACACCACAAAGACCTGAAAGACCAAACGCAGCCTTTGCAGGCGGTCACGGGTTATCCAGGAACCGAGGGGAAAACGACAGCGCCCGCGTCGCTTCCCGATGGCGCTTCCCAAAGGAAAGGTGCTGCCTGGATTGAACCTCCAGCCACAAGCTGGCAGGAAGCAGGGGCCAAGCTCTGCCCTCGGAGAGGTTGGGACACAGCCTAACTCTGCCACCTCGGAGCTGCTCGGGTGGGAAAGCGCTTGGGATGAGCTCAAATCCTGCTGAAGCCGAGGGGTTTTGAGGCAGCAGGAGCTGCAGATCCAAGCTCCTGGATGTTCCAAGCCAAGTCAAAGCACCTCAGAACAAGTCCCTGGTGTTTTAGGAGATGCTCCTCTCCCAAATTCCCCTCAGCTGGTGCACCCACGTGCAGTCTACAAGTGAAAGGTGCTCTTGACAGTGACACAGTAAAGGGAGCCGGACCAAACACGTGCGGTTCCCTGGAAACTTGGGACTTCCAGGGAGCTGTGTGCTTCCAGGGGATGGGCACACCTTCTTCTCCTCAGTAGATTCAATGGAGAATCCAGCTGAGTCCCTGGTTACCTCAGGAAAAAACGCCTGGAGGGGTTTTCGACAGCGTTTCAAAGGAATGGAAGGAGCGGGAAATGGAAGATCCTCCCATCCTTTCTGCACGCCCAGACATTCCCTCACCACAGCTCCTTCCTGCCCTGCCAGACCTGCCCTCTCCCTGTGGGTTGTCCCTGGCAGGACAAGGAACCAAAGCCAGGGCAGGAACGGTGTGAACAATGCTGGGTCACGTGTTCCCAGCCTGCAGCACCCGAGCCCGCTCCAGCTGAGGTTTGGGGCTCCCCCCACAGCAAAATTTTGGAGCCAGTCACGGCCAAGAACACGTGGAGGGAGGGATGAGGAGCTGCTCTTGGGGCAGAACCCACCTGGAGACAGCTCTTAGGAACACCTCATTTAGGAACATCTCCCCGTTATCCTCAGCAGCCCCAAAAGGCAGCGGGACCCGAAGCGTCGCCGAATCCCCTACAGCTCGCCGGTCCCATGCTCAGATTCAGCCAGAAAGACGAGTTTCAAGCAAATTTGTATCGAAAAGGGCCTCTGAAATGCAAGACTCTGTCCTTTCCACCTTCACAATCTCCTTCCCTGGCGCTTCCCACCCCCAGGGCTGGCGAGCTGGGATTTCTCCTCTCCAGCAAGGGAGGGATTTCTCCTCCCCAGTCCTGGAGGCCAAGTTCAAGGTTTTCTCAAGCGGAATGTTGCTGTCTGAAGGAGCTGGATTTTCGGAAAACCTCTGAGGCTGCAGCAAGCCTGGACCTCATCTCCCTGCATCTCTCCATCCCTCAAGCCAGTGCCCCCCATCCTGCCATCCTGCCTCCTTGGAAGTGCCTGGGCTGACTCCAGCTGGGAATCTCGCCTGTTTGGAAGCACCCAACCAAACCCTGGCTCCAGCTCCTGGCGGTGATTAAGGGGATTCCCACAACCAGTGAGAGCAGGGTGAGGAGCAGGCACCAGCACACACAAAGTGCAGAGTGACCTCCAGGTGACACCTGAGGGCTCAGGACACCCTGACCGCCCTTCATCCACCGGTTCAACTCAGCTCAGCCCCTACATTCGGGATGCAGATGCCAAATGACCCCACATTCAGCACCAAAACCCTTCTTTGGTCCTGCAGGAGTTGGGGGTTTGCCCCCAGCCCAGAGGAGACGCGGCCGAGCTGCCTCTGCGAGGGGTTCTCCTCCTCGCACCCTGCAATTCCTGAGGACCAGGGAAGTGTTTTCGGCTACTTCAGCTCTTGGGAACGACAAAAAACCCACATGGGTCAGTTCTGGAAAGCGGGGAGTGCACACAAAGGAGCTGGGGGTGCATTCACTGCCAGCAAGCAACGTGGCCACCGTCCCCAAGGCATGCCGTGAGACCTCCGAAGCGTCCCCACCCCCCGCCCCCTCACATTTTGTACAGAACACACAGCTGAAGATGAGTAGCTCTGAAGCACTGCAAAACAGCCAGTCCTTAGCACTGGAAGCTAAAAAAACCCCCACATCCAGCAAATCCATGGCTGAGGGAAAGCTGAGGCTCTGCATCCAACAGAACCGAGCGCCGCCACCTGAATGTGCCGCAGGGGTGTGGGATGCAGGCAGGCATGGGGAGATGAAGAGGTTAAAACTGCTGAAATGCACAAAGACATCTTTATTTTATCCATCCACAAGCGAAATTCTGCCCCCTGAACATTCCGGGAATGGTGGTAAACGATGGGGAGTTCATTCACTCCCATCTTGCTGTCAACCTGAAGCGAAACATGGGGCCAGAAACATGCCTGGTGATTTGGGGCTGAAGATGGCCCAAAAAAAAAAAACCCCAAACTGACCTTTTACTTTTCAGAAATCATGCAATCCCCCTCTCAAAACGTGAACTATTCACAGCTCCTGAAGATCCTGGCCAAAACCCCTCGAACCTCCCTTTAAAGCGTGGGACAGATTCAGTCAAATCAAGGTAAACTGCCCCAATATTCACTTGAAAAACTGGCCCATGCTAAACAACAAAGCAAAACCTACAAATATCCTAAACCAACAAATTCACCCATCTACAGCTTTGGATGGTTTGCTCTACGACCTCTATTTTTTTTTTTTTTTTCAAACAGGAGATTATCTTCCAATAAAACCATTCCAGCCAACCTTCTTTCTTCGGGCAGCTTAGAACTCAAAACTCATCCCAGAACCTCTTCACCTGGGGTAGTTCAGTGCTTTTTTTCTACCTTGGAAAGAACCTTGCTCCGGAGCGTTTTTATCTTTTCCCTGCTACGCAGCGAACACGAGAACATCCAAAACCGCGCTTTCCACGCCGTAAACGCCACCCACAAATCACCAAGAACAGAAGGCGTGGAACTGAGGATCCAGGCCCCACAGGCAGAGATCCCACCCTAAGGATCAGTGTAGCAGCCTCTGGAGGGGGAAGGAAGATGCCTGGCGATGGGACGAGGATGGGGAAGTTGTCTCCTCTCCGGCCAAGCTGCCCCAGGTTTGGTCCCCGACGCTCTCCTCCTTTCCCCCGAGCCCCCCCGCCGGCAACACCCACTGAACCGAACACGAAACGACCATTTCATCAACAATAAACCCCAAAAACCATCCCTGTTAAGGTGCAAAGGCGGCTCCCCGAGACGTTTGGGAAGGGGGACCCCCTCGGGGACCCCCCTTGTGAAATCTGTGCTTGTCTCCACTACCACTACTTTATTCTAGAAACTACAAATTACTTCATTTCTCCCGATCTCCATACAAATATAAAAGCTGAAGCTATTCCAACCCCATATAATCTAATTATTCTACATTACAGTGCCGGGGAGATCACTTCCAAGCCCGGATCTGCGTTCCCACCTCGACTCCTCTCCCTACGTGACTCGGCCTCCTCTGGCCCAGGGAAATCTCCAAGTGCAGCTAAAGCTTCTTTTATTTTTTTTTTTGCACTAACACACATAATTCAAGGGAAGGGGGACAAGACAGCCAATGAAAACAATATCAATGTTTACATGGTTATCTTACACTGCTTCCAAATCCTCTCCACCTTCCAGGAGCTCGGCCGGCTTTCTGAGCAGCACCAACGTTCTCCAAGCTTTATTTTTTTTTTTTTCCTCTGCTCCTTTTTTACCACCAAAATCAGAAATCTGGTAATGGGAGCCCTCGGCCAAATCTCTTCATTGGCAGGACCCTGACTCTTCCCAAGCTTGGGTCTTTCTTCTTCGTGAAGAGCAAGGAGAAGTGAAGCTTCCCCGGCAACATCCAGGTTCAGGTGTGGCACATCTGACTGAATTCCACAGCAATTAGCCAAAGACAGGAGGAAACATGGAAATAGCGACGGCTGACTCGCTTCTGGTGTTTTAGTCACAGATAAAGTGCAGAGGAAGGGGGATTTCAAGGTATCTGGGATGAGGGGAAGGATTAAGTGCGGGGTGCAAGGACAACCATTGCCACAGATTCCATTTCCCAGAGAAAACAGCTTTGGCTGCCGGGTTGCTGCTGGGATTTCTTGTGGACTGGGTCACAGTTAGGGTTTGTTTTGCTCCCAGCACGACCAAAGGGTGTGAACGGCCTGGCAAGAGGGGTCCAAAAAAGCACTGAGAGGGGCTAAACGTGAAACAAGGAGCAGGAAAGGGGTGGGAGAACGGAGCGAAAGCAACGGGAACGACGATTCCTGCGGGATCTCCAAGTGCCAGGAGACACTGCCGGATTCCACACCTGGATGGCCCCAAGAGCAGCCTCTGCAAAGTGCAAACACATCCCCTGAAGAGCACGTGGAGCTCTCAAAGCCAAGCCCCACCAGGATCCAGCCAAGGAGAGCTTCCTCCATCCCTGCCTTGGTGGGAAGGGTTTCCCCCCCCTCTCCTCCACCCTGCAAGGAGGGGATGGATCCTGCAATTCCTGTAATACGCCGGAATTTCCTCTCCTAAAAATACTCTGTGCTTTCCCAAGGGTTGCCCTCAGAAGATTTTTAGGAAAGCACCACATAATTTGTCCACCTGAAATCTGCCTGGCTGCCCTTGTTCCTCAAACATCACCCTCAGCCTTGTGAGAGGAAGGTGGCCCAAAGAGAGCCTTAAATGATGCACAGAAAATAATCTCAATTAGGGGAAAAAAACCCCCCAGCTCTGAAACGGAAACGTGCGCTGAGAACTCTGTGGGTTTGAAACACTGGACTTGGGTTTTGGGATACAAACGCCCTGGATGCTCCTGGTGGGGGGGGGGGAACAGCAAGCAGCTCTAGCACCTCTGGGATTGCCATTCCCGAATCCCTGCTGTGTCAAAGCTCGTGAGCACCGGCACACAGCGGGTTCCGCAGCATCCCCTGCAGCTGCACGTCAGCTGGGCCAGCCCGTCCTTGAGGGAGCACCTAGAAGTACCAAAGATCAGGGAGCTGCGTGGGAATGGTGGAGAAATGGCAGTTAAAACACACGCCTTTTCTGAATTTAAAAAAAAATAAATTAAAAATATTTAGGAGTATCCCAGTAGGAAGGGAACCAGCTGTGCCTGGTGCAGTCACAGCCCAGGGTGGTTGGAGAAAGATTCCCTCCCCGCCAAGTACTCAAAGGTCTAGATAACAACAAAGTACAAAAGGACACCACCACCAAAGAGGAAAAGCTGGTCAGTATTCCTGTGCTTCCACCTTGAGGCTCGTTTTTCTGCCACAATTCTACCTCAAATCCCTAATTTTTCCTTTTTTTTTTTGTGGTTTTCCTTAGGATAACCACATCACATTTTTCCCTTCGCATTTTGTCCGCGTTGAGTTTATTTAGCAACTGCTCCTCCCGTTCGTGTGCTGAACGAAACCTAGAGCCCCAAGGAAGAGCAAAGGCTTGGGAAATACCCAGCAGCAGGTAGATTTGCAAATTACTGTGCTGTGTGCACCTTGCTGCCTTCACGTAATTGCTCCTTTGCCATCGAATTCAGCTGAGTTTTCAACTTTCTCCGTGATCCCCCCAACCTCCACACTGCCATACGCCACTTCAACAACAACAACAAAAGGTAAAAATCACTTTCCTGCCTGCCAAAACCTCGCTTCCCCACGCCAGAATCCTGCTAGTGGGGAGCAGGAGCTGGGATGTGCCCGGTAAGACGAAAATAACCCAATCAAGTATTCAAACCTGGAATTCAAATGAACTGTCCAGGCTACTTGCACAAGCCATTTTTCTCGCCGAAAGCAGCCGGGCTGGGAGCAGTGCCCTGCCCGCCGCAGTGAAGGCTATCAATTCTGAACTTAATCAAATCTGATCTTCCCCCAGCCAGAATGGGGCTTTTTGTCTTGGCTTGTGAAAGCTTCCTGACTTCTGGAGTAAAATGTATTTACAGCGCTGAGGAACGGCCTCTTTTCTCCTTCCCAAAAGGCCTCACGCACTTTTTTCCCTTCCCTGCGCCCTGATCTCCTTCTGATATGTTGTTCCTCACAGGCTTTGGAAAGAAGAGTTCACTGCTGGGAATATTACCAATGTACAATGATCTGTAACTCACAGATCCTAACTAGTTGCACATTATTCAGTTCACATCCATTACAGTTTATAAATTAACAGAGATGTCATTTGCTGTACAAAAAAAAAAAAATCAATGTATATTTACGGTCTTTTTTTTATTCAAATAGATTTTAAATACATAGAATCTAGAGACACAATACAAAAATCTGTATAAGTTAGGCAATGCATCACAGGAGTGACCAAAAACTCAACACAATTTACCTTGGCAAAATGACAGAACCTATTTCTGCTGGCTGAAAACAACATTAAAAAAAAAAAAATTAGCCTTTAATGCGTTTATTAATTTCACCAAACGTACTCGAAATGTTGTTTTCCGTAGCGGTATTCATTATTCCTTTTTGTGTTTCAGGCTTACTCTTATTTATTTTTTCCATTTTGTTTTTACACCAAGGAGACTGCAGTCAAATAACACTCAGCAACTCATTTCCTCTCTTTGGACTGAAAAATTAAACAGATACTAAATTATGACAGTGAATTTAGAAAGGAGGGCTCCAAGGGCTCGAAAGAACATGTCTGAGATAATATGATGCTTCTAAGAATATTGCAATCACATCCAAGCAATCACCGAAGCGTGCCATGTAACTACCTCCTCAGCTAATATGCTTTTTTCTCCGTGATGACTAATCATGTTCTATTAAACAGCAGTAATGCTGGAAGAACTCAACTATACAAGTGTAATGAAGCCAGTATTCTCCCCGGACAGATTAGCTACAACTGATTTGACACATACCATCATAGGAGCTTCAAACCTGACAAACTCTGTGCTTGCTTCTGATTTATGCCGTCAAGCTCTTCAGGAGAAGAGAATGGAAATCCAGGCGTCGCCGCGTTCGGTAGAGGTGAAATGTTCTGATGTGCTTCACTGTCACTCAGGGAAAGTCACCGGCTCTCCTTCCTCCTCCTGCGGCTCGCCTCTCCCCGCGCCCGTCCCTCCGCGCTCCAGGGGTGCCGCGTGTCCCCTCCGCGTGTCCCCTCCGCGTGTCCCCTCCGTGTCCGGCGCGGCCCCCGCGCCCTCCCGGCCCGGCGGCGGGCACTGAAACAACGGCCTGCTCAGCAGCCCCCCGCGCTCCTCCTCGTCCCCTCGCGCTCTCCGGATTCCGGGTGGGACTCGGGGATGTACCGAAGGAAAAGGGAGAAGGAGAGTTACCAGACTCACAGAGCAGAGCTGTGATGGGGATGGAGGAATGTGAGGCTGCGGATGTGACTCGGGTCAGCGACTACGCGAGCGAGCTCCCCTCAGATGATGGTGGGCATCCTCCCGCCGCTGTTGTTGCGGTTGTTGTTCTTCCTGGACAGGTTGGGGGTGGCCATGAGGGCGAAGCGCTCGTCGGGGCAGCCGTACTGCAGCAGGACGTCGATGCATTCCTGGCTGGAAGCCTGGCGGGCGTAGGCCAGCGCCGTGTTGCCGTGGGCGTCGCGTGCCATCACGTCCACGCCGTACTGCGGGGGAAGAAGAAGGGCGCTGTTGGAGGCCGGGGTGTTAAAATAGAGGGAGCGGGGTCGGGGTGGAGAGGGTTGGATTTAAGGGAGGGTGGGGACAGGGAGAAGAAGGACGAGAGGGCAGGAGACCAGCCTGACAACACGAGCACGGCAGCGCTGAGCCACGTGCGGCAAAAATGTTTCTCAAGGGAGGCAGTCTCACGTGTGGGACAAAATCTGCCCCAGTGGCATTCCAAGCTAAGGGAACGTCTCCTTCCTCATTTCCTACGCTCTCCTTCACTTTCCATCAAGCAGAGAGGCAGAAACACGCTTTTCTACCATGAGGAACACCCAGCCTCAGGACATGGTCCTCGTGAAGCTCTCCAGGAGCGGGTCGGGGATGTCCTGCTGAGGGACACAGCCCAGCCCCCCCAGCCAAGCCCTGCCCTGGCGCCGGGTTCTTACCCAGATGAGGAGCTGCACCAGCACCACGTTCCCTTTCCGGCAGGCCAGGTGCAGGGCGGTGCGCCCGTCCCCGTCCCCGCAGGTCTCGTTCACCTCCTCCCGCGTGCCGTGGGCCAGGAGCAGGATCACCGTCCGCAAGTCCTCCTCGGCTGTGGCCCTCAGGAGATGCTGGCCCAGGGAGAGCTCCAGGCACTGCAGCGGGGCGAGGAAGAGCTTCTGCTCGTACTTCGCGCGTATCCAGAGCTCTTTTTCTTCCCTAGGGAAGCCAGAGGGGACAGGTCACTCTCACCTGGCGTTGCAGCCAACAAGGAGCTTATTTCCCCTTCCAAATCTGTGTCCTCACAGGAACAGTTCACCCAAGCCTTAGGAGCAGTTCACCCAAACCTTGTATTTTTAGCAGTATTTGTGTTGTCCACCTTACTGCTCCTGAGCCAAGGCTTGAGATCCTCCTTGGTGGACGCTGTGCCCACAGGGTTGTGGGATCACAACAACCAGGAGGTCTTAAAAAACCCCGGGCCAGCAAGAGGTCACCGCGAGAGCCCTCGCTGTCACAAAGACCAAAGACACAACAGGCAGCCAGCTTCCACTTTAAGGCTGGGAAATGCTCTGCAAAAAATGCCCCCAATTTCTGTATGCCAGACCAGAAGTAACCGAACAGGGGTGATTTGTCCCCCTCCAAGCCAGGTAATGCTCCCAAAGGCGTAAGGATGGTCCCTCTGTTTTTCCAAAATGCAAACCAATGCTTTGAAGCACCTTTTCCTCCCGGTATATCAAAGAACCATCAGAAGCTTTCTGGTGCTATCAGGTTACAGCAGAACAAGGACTACAAACAAGGCCCTCCACTTGCCATTTAAAAAATTACCATACAATTACACAATCTGAGAGCACCAGCCCCAGACAAAGTCCCATTTAGAGGTCCCTCAGGTAATCTGCTCAGCCCGGGAAAGCCACATACATCACCTGAGCCAGGCAACTGGGTGCTGGTGACAGATTCCCTCCTCTGGAGTACAAAAGGCCAAGCTCTGTTTACGCCTTTCAGCCGTGTTTACACTGCTCCCAGTAATCTAGTGTCAGGTTAGCCCTAATCTGTTTTTAAATACTTATGTAAACATCTCCTTCCACCAGCAAATCTGGATTAGTTTTGCATCATTTCCTGGGACATGTGGAGTGACCTTGCTTTGACCTGCCTGGATGCTTTCAGGCACAGCTTCCCAAAGCAGGCACAGCTTCCCTGCCCCGGCCACAGTTTACCCCACAAACAGGGCCAGGGCTTTTCTTCAGAGCAAAAGTGCAAAGAGAAAATTAACACAGAGAGTGCTTCTTTTACCCCAAACCTCTGAATGACTCCTGCAAGCTAAAGGACACACCAAAAAAACCCCTTGACAACCCATTTGGGCAGTTGCAAATTAACCTTTGATGGCAGGATCTGATAAATGCAGGTATTCCAGATGGAGAGGAGGAAGACAAGGAGTTCTCTTATCAGAATCTTTAATTCATGGTTTTTCTAATTATATCTTTTCAAGGTAAAAAGCCAAACTAGGACCAGTGCCACGAAAGGGATAAAGTAACATGCAATAAAATGGGCATTCTTGCAACAGTTCAATTTCCAGTATCCATCTAGGTTATCTTCAAGGATGTTTAGCAAAGATCTCACATGATTTTTAAACACACACTGAGGTATTGAGAGTATAACCGACACATCCACGACACGTTTAAAACGTGCCAGACTGGAAAATGAAGTGATTCAACCTGTGCTGCTCACCCACAGTAACACACACCAGGGCTCTGGGGATTTACTTTTCGTATGTAAAGGCAAAATATTCCTCAGATACGTAAGTAATATTGTTTTTTTAGCTTAGTCAAGGGTCTGCAAATGAATCCCCCTCTCCTCCAGACCATGTTTGGAGTGAGAGAAACTTTTGGCTCCTATCAGAGCACTGGTTGCTGTGATTAGAGTGGCTCAAAGAAGTCCCTTTCTATTTAGAAAAAAAGCTGTTTGACACAAGTTTCCCGTTTCCAATCACCATTCAGCCTAATGGTAGCAGCGATGCTAAATACAGACAAGAACTGCTTAGTTCAGGCAGAGGCTTTCAGAGCTTGAGGCTGCTGGTTCACAAATCCATCAGCACGAATTTCACATTTGCTGTGCGTCGCGTGGGCAATCCTGATGCTCCTGGAAGGATGCAAGAAAGGGGGATGGGGATGCCCCAGTCAGGTTTAAAGCAGGATAAACCTGCTCAGGTTTATCCTACTGCCTCAACAGGCTGGGGGAAGAACAGGAAACTCTTTAAAAGTCCATGTCACGGGAAGGGGAATGTGCTGCCCTCAGTGCTGGGCACCAAATGACTTCACTCACTAAGGTCCAGCTCCTCCACTTTTGGAGTCACATCAAGGGCTGTGGTGAAACTATAAATCCAACTAAAAGTGTTTCAGAGGCCTCAGACGTTTGGGCCAGCACGTCGCTGACATCAGCATTGAGCGAGATTTAGGTCTTTTTCAACAGTACAAACTGGGCACAAGAAAGATTTGGGTTTTAGGGCAGAAAACAGAACCTCATCAGAGGTAGGAGGAAAAGCACACTGGACTACACCTCATGGACAGCCACAACACACAGGGACTGCCTTTCAATGAGCATCTAGAAAGGCAATGCCCACAAACAGCCTCCCTACATCTCTGGCACAAACCATTTAATTTGGATGGGAAGTCCTGGGGACTTTCCTGGGAGACAGCTGCAGCTCCGCCGCTCGCATTCATCTCAGAAGCCCTGACAACAAGACATAAATACTGCAATTGTTGCTCTGATGCCCCAATTTCACTTCTGGGATCCACAGCTTGTCTTGGTTGAGGTTTCATTTCCCCCAAGGAAGGCCAGTCCAAGAGCAGAGTTGTCAGCAGTAGATCACTTAACCTCATTGCAGTTCCCCGGAGGACCACTGCTCACATCCCCTGTTAGTTAATGAGCTAAAAAATGAATTATTGGAGCGGTCAGCAATAAGCAGGAAGAGGAGGCACAGTGTTTCATTTCAGCCAGCACTGACATACCTTTAAATAAATCAACTGAACAAGAGCACGAGCAAGTGTGAGGAAGAGCAACTCATCAGGAGAAAGACACTGAACCTGTCCCTAAAATAAAGGCTGGTAAATATTTCCCTCTTTTTCCTCCCTTAATTGTAATCCTGGCAATTCTAAATGACCCTCTCCATACCAGACACTTCCAGCTGTAGCTGTCAAAGCCAAACCAAGACTCTTTCAGTGAACTTTCAACAGTGGAAGTCTCAATACCAAATTAAGGCAAGATCTTCCTGTGCTCAGATGGTTCCAATGACACCAAACACTGGAGGAGGTCTGAGCTGCCTCCTCCTCATATGCACTAAAATCAATAGATTATAAGCTCCTAGATAAACTTAGAGAAATGAACAACAGAATTCTAAGGTCAGACTTCCTTTCAGCCTTTTCTCTCTAAATATCTTCATTCAAACCCTGATTTGTATGTGCTGGTACAGACTCCCAACCTCACTGGTTACACAAGGGGCAAATCCAGCAGAGGATCACTGCAAAACACTCTGCAGAACCAGGAATGAGTCACTGATCTTGTCCAAAAAGTGCCACCAAGCTCTCTGCTCTTGCAGGAGTCTCCATCCCTAGTGAAGCCCAAGAGCACACAGTGGTGTGAGTAACGAGATCCCTGCTGCAGCAGCAATACTGTACATAGGTAAAAGGTTATCAGAAACAGATGAAAATTTCAGTTCTTGGTTTATTTTGATCTAATTAGGTGCTTGCTTCTCAAGATAATGTCCAATTATTTAAATTGCTCTGCCAGCCACATCACATCATTATTATGTGGAAACATAAATACTGGGCACTGGAAGGGGGGAGGGTAAGCGGGGAGCATCAGAGAAGAGAAAGAGCAGATTTGCTTCGAGCCCGGCCTCGCTCCAGGAGCTGCACTGTGCTCCCCAGCTGTGGGCTTGCACTGGAGATGCTCCTTGAGGAGCCCACACCCTACACAGCTCAGCCCCATCATGTGCTGCGTTGGGTTTTCCACCTTACAAATCCCACCAGAAGCCTCATCCTGTTGGCATCCACTCTCCATCCCGACTCCTCCTCGCTCCCGTTCACCTCTGCCTTCGCCTCCATTTGCCCCTCACACGTATTTGGTGGAGTGACATCAGGAGGCAAACACGAAGAGGATGTGCAGGGTGGGGGAAAAAAAAAAAGTCGTGTTCATACAGTGACCCAGAAGTGCCTGAGTAGGCAACAGCACGTGGCTGGAGAGCCTGGGAGCTCGCCATCAGAATTCCACAGCTCTGGAGCAAGGGCAGCCTTGCTCTTACCAAAGCATGACTAAAGGGATGACTAAAATGTCGTGTCACTCGCTCATTTTCAGAGTTGCTCACCACTTGGTAAAAAGCTGGATCAAATTCTGAAGGTTGAATTAGAAAGGCAGCGGACAGCAGGTATTTACCATGGCACAGCACTGAATTCCCACCACCAGAAATACCGAGCAGGCTTCTCACGGGCATTTTGAAGTGAAGTTTTATCCTCCACGCCTCTGACAACACTGAAAAGCTCCTGAGTTTTTTTCATCTTTTCTTCTCTCTTGCTAAAGGAACTAATTCTGTAAGAGAGGAGGCCTCTCAGTGGTGTCTCCATGGTCGCTGTGCAGGTGCTGTGCCCGTGTGTTGCCATTTCTGGTTGCTCACTGAAGTACAACCCTTTAACGCCGTGGTAACCTGGCCAGCTCAGCAAGAGCTCTGCCAAATCTCCTCTCCTGTTGGCCAGCTGACAAGGTTAATGTGTCTCTTCCAAGAAAATGAAGTAAATCTAACCCACTGCACCTCCCAAACTCCTGGAAGAGCCCCAGGATGTGTCATTAGCTTCGTGGTCCAGCATGCAAGGAGCACACATCACCTAACGACCGGTGCTGGGCAGCTGGATGTGCCGGGGCTTCCCCATTAAACAACCCCTGCTGTGACGATCCCAATAAATGGCACTGCTTTGGATAGAGCTGGGGATGCAGTGTTGGGATGAGTAAAAGGAAAACATCGGGGAGAGTGGGGGGGACGGGATTGAAACGTCGGGGAAAGGTTCACGATGCTTTTAATTGCAACAGCGAAAAGGGGGGAGAAGGAGAGAGGGCGAGAAGAAAGGGGCTAGCAGCAAGGAATTTCCAAAGTGCCTTCCTGCCCCGAGCAAAGCAGGAACTGGGAGGAGAGGCATGGAAGAGGAGCTGGGAACAATATGCTGAGAAAACACAGGGGCTTCCTCTCTCTCTGCAGGAGAAGACCCCTCTGCTGCATTGCAAAGGCAGCGCTGAGCAGCTGAGCGGCTCCGCGCCTGCATGCCTGCTCCGCCCGGCCGCGTTGCTAAGGGGGAAGGCACAAGCCCACCGGGAATAGCCAGGTCCCTGGCAAACAAGAGGGCTCCAGACAGCAAACAAAGACCGATGGGTATTTATTCCTTAATTACGGAAAGCTCTGAAGAAACAGGCCCACTGTAAATCCCGCCTGCCGAGGGGACGGACCGCGATTTATGCGTGCCGGGGCAAAGAGGAAATAAATATCTCTCTGGCTCCTGATCAATATTATGAGTGTTTTGCCAACCTACAGGGTGTTTTATGAGCTGTAAGGACAGAAAGGGATCATTAATAATTAAATAAAGTCAACCTATTAAGCTTATTACTTCTTACAAGTTAAACATCCCTGACAGACGAAGGGCAGCCCCACAGGAAAGCTGCGGATCAGCCAGCCTGTGTCTTGCCTTGGACTCTGGTCCAGGGCTGTCTCCAGTGAGCAGTGTGGTAACCCAGCCTGGAAATGATTTAGTTACTGTCTGATGGGCAACTTATCTGGCTGAGGGGTGTGTTCAAGCCACTCTTCAAATTTTTGTCCGGGAGACAGACAATTAGGTGCTGCTAAACCATGCCAAATTCAGGTTATTCTCCTACTCTCAGTCCTTTTTAACCGAACCAAAAGGCACAAATCCAATCCCTGGAAGTGTTCAAGGCCAGGCTCTGAGCAACCTGGTCTAGTGGAAGGTGTCCCTGCCCATGGCAGGAGGTTGGAATGAGATGGTCTTCATGGTCCTTTCCAACCCACACCATTCCAGGATTCCGTGAAATCAAGGCAGTTTCCCACCAGCAGCACCTCACACTGCCAGGGACTCGTTTCCCGAAGCCCCCAGCTCTGGATCTTCTCCACCATTAGCTCTCCTATTCCATTTTCCAGTTTTCCTTTCATAGCTGTGTGTTTCAGGGAAATAAAAAAAGCCCTGCTGTGCATGAGGGACAGAGATCACTCATTCGTGCAGAGCTCCATGTGCTTCTCAAATTAATCACGTCTTGCATGACACCAACCTGTACCATCATTATTCGGATTTGGTGGAGCTTCTCCACCTTTTTCCCCTCTCTCCTGACAGCATTCAGGGCTCCAGAACAGCTGCCATTTCTGCACTTGGAGCTTACCCCTCCACAGAGCAACCAGCACCTCTCCTGTAAGTGTTAATACACCCGCAGGATTTATCACTGCCCAAAATTAACGACCAGCCCGGCCGAGACATCAAGGTTTAGTGACTTCAGGCTTTTCAGACAAATACCCTGCAATTGTGGGCTCTGATTTATCACAGAAAATTGCAGCCGACTTCTGTTTTCATTGCACGACACTCCATCTAATAATTTTTTAAGGTTTACTCGGTAAAATATATCACACTTGAGGTTTACTCCGTGCCAAGTTAAGCAAAAACCGTGTGACACACAACAGCAGGGGATACCGTGGGTACCTAGATAAGGCTTATTAAGTTGAGAATAAAGATCCTAAGGGTGACAACTCTAAGCCCTGCAAGCTTTTCTCAATAAAAGTCTTTCCTCAATAAAAATCCAGGTTTTTAATTTGTTCCGTGCAACTGTGTGAAATGGAAACAGTCCCTAGAGATTTGACAAAAAGCTTGAAGAATGCCACACGTTACTCTTTTCCTCTAACCCCAGAAGCCCCAGAATTTTTTGAAATAGCATTGCCAGAGATATTTCAGAGGGAAGAACGAACCCTAAGCCTGTAGAATTCACCACTGCCCTGAGGAGACCACAAAGATAACCAGGGGGCTGGAGCACCTCTGCTATGAGGAAAGGCTGATTGGGAATGTTCAGCCTGGAGAAGAGAAGGCCCAGGGGAGACCCAGCTGTGGCCTGCCAGTACCTGAAGGGAGTTGACAACAAAAATGGGGAGAGCTATTTCAAGGGTCTGGAATGCCAGGACAAGGGGGAATGGGTTTAAACTGCCAGAGGGCAGGGATAGATGGGATATTGGGAAGAAATTCCTCCCTGTGAGGGTGCTGAGGCCCTGGCACAGGGTGCCCAGAGAAGCTGTGGCTGCCCCTGGATCCCTGGCAGTGTCCAAGGCCAGGTTGGACACTGGGGCTTGGAGCAGCCTGGGACAGTGGAAGGTGTCCCTGCCATGGCAGGGGGTGGAACTGGATGGGCTTGAAGATTCCTTCCAATCCAAACCATGCTGTGATTCTGTGATTTTAACCACATAGCTCAGTGAAAATAATTTAAAAAGCACAGTGAAGAGTGGAGGAAGATGGATTTCTGCTAAAGTCTGTAAGGAGAGACTTTATGAGAGTCTGGAATGCAAAAACCAGGAACAACAAACAGCTCCCTTGCACCCAGCCTCTGCTGACCAACAGGAAAGCTCCTGAGTTCAGGATCTGATTCCTTTTACGTGCTGGCACATCAGTATCGAGGTAAACATCCGTGCAAAAGTTAACCCAAAACATATCACTGTGCTGGCCACCAGAAAGAAAATGCTGATAAATGAGTTATCACTGCATGGTTCTAGACACACAAGTGAACTGCTTCCATTTCTTGGGTGGTCAACCTCAACCCTTCGCTTGGTCAACACCACCAATATTACCAAAAAAAAGCCAGAAGATACAACGGTCGCGTGGAAACCCTAAAACCAAGGAGCATATTTGTTTCCTGCCTGTTTTCAGGAATAAATAAATATATATATATATATATATATGCAGGGAATAGTAATTGGAAACATGCACCTAATGCATTTCATTCCTCGTGTGTAACCATACTTAACCTGATGTCTTAAGTGTATAAATCAAACTGCATTGTGCCAGTACCTAAACACAGGCTGGAAATTTCAATTTGCCGTTTGATGTACGGTCACTCGGGTTAGAAGATCCCATTAATTCCCAATTTGTTAACACTAATTTTCTCCTATAGCAAGGCTGCGCTTAACGCAGGAGTGTTTTAGGTAGAGCTCAGGAAATAATTTTTTTTTTAAAAGCGGGGGGAAAACAAAACATGAAAATTCTCTTTTCAAAGGAGAGCTTGCTTGAGGCTTCCACCGTAGAATCAGTAAGGTGGGAAAAGGCCTCTGAGATCATCAAGTCCAACCGATCCAAAATGGAAAAAACACGTTGTGGGCTCCAGGAGAAACCAATCTTTACCCGAGGATCAAAAACTGGAAGAGGACGGTCTAATTGCAACACCCTTCAGAAATGTTTCTTGATCCTTTATCAGCAGTAGCTCCTACAGTTTGGTTTGCAAGGAAAAACAAAAGTCCTTTCAGGGGGCTTTAATCGTATCTTAATTCCAGTAGAAGCAGTAAGATGATGCTCTTCGGAGTATTTGGGGAAAAAGCACCCTCCAACCATTACACTGAATTTATGCAAGACATAAAAGAGAAAATACGAGTAATAAACGTTGTATTTGAGCACAGACTCTGAAGAAAAACACATTTGGAACAGCAAGCAAATAAAACCAACTGCTTGCTCTGCACGAGTCAGCAGCAGGAGGCTGGCGAGTTTGCAGGGGAAGTTCCAAGGGCTGGGAAGCAGCGGGACCATCCCCGTGGGCAGCATTTCTGGGATCCACCTTCTAAAGAAGATCCTCTCTGCTGTCCGACTCTTCCCAAGTGACTTGGAGCTTTCCCTTCTGCTCCCCTCGCCTTCTGATGTCTCCTCATTTGCAATTCAAATATCACAGAATCCTCAAGGTTGGAAAAGACCTCCAAGATCAAGTCCAACCTTCAACCAAACGCCATCGTGCCCAAGGCACTGTGTCCACTCATTCCAGGAACACTTCCAGGGATGGTGACTCCCCCACCTCCCTGGGCAGCCCCTTCCAATGCTTAACCACTCTTTCAGTGAAGGAATTTCCCTAATATCCAACCTGAACCATCTCACTGATGTCAAGGACTCTGCAGGAATTGCTGATGTCATCGGACTCTTCCATTTGCCTCATTTATTAATGGCTCTTTTTATTTAGGAAAAATGACATCTTTTTTTGGCAAGTTAGACCTCCCAAAGTGTTCCTTCCGTTCAGCAAGCGATGGGACTTCCCTCCACCTCTGTTTCAGTGGGCTGCAGGTGTTTGATGCCCTTCTCAAACCATAAATCATAATTAGCTAAAAAAAGACTGTTGGTAGACCTGCTTCTGGAAAAGCAAAGTGGATGACGAATTTCCTTAGAGTAAAAAGAGATGAAGACTTGAGAATCCTCAGTAGTTAACACCCAGAGAAATCCACGAGGTTCCTTTGCCTAAAAACTGAAATCTCAATGCTTTTTTTTTTTTGGTTTGTTTGTGTACTTCCAACAACGGGATGTGCAACACTGAGGTTGCCCAAACGTGCCCCAAAACAGTGGGATTAGAGATGGATGTGGCTTTCAGAAGACATGGAAGTGCTCAGGTCCCGCTGAGGCTTTTCCAATGGTGCACCTCTGCCCGTTAACCACTTGCAAAGCTTTAGGCTTTCATGATTTACAAGCCATAAGGTGGGTGTTTGACAGTGGGAAACCCACAGACAACCTGACAGCAAAGAAAATCGGGGACACCTGCCAAAAGTGACAGCAAGTTCCACTTCCAGAGCAACTCAGAGAGAGCTGTGCAGGGATTTAAAAGCTGAATTAAAGCCAGAATTGAGGAATTAAAGCCTCTTGCCCAAGTGTTCTTGGTGCATAAGTGCTCTCTCTCTCTCTCTCTCTCTCTCCCAGCTACTTCCCTGCAAATCCCTCTTCGGGCCACATTTGGAAATTATTTAAAAAAGATAAAATATCCCTAATCTGTTACCAATTAGAAGGAACATGTGAATATTATTTTCTAATTTGTGACTCAATCTTAAAAGCGAACTCACTGAAATAATTACGTTGCCTCCTGAATATTCCTATTGTGCTCCTGGAGGAAAAAAAAAAAAAGGAACAGTGGGTACGTCCTCTCCTGCCCGAGACGCCCTGGGGCTGAATGTATCAACAAGAACCATCAAAGCCCTGGACGTGGACCGCCAAAAAACTGTAATTTCTGCTCCCTGGCAGCTGCAGCCCAGGGCTTGCCACAGGGATTCGTTCCCTCCTAATGGTCTTTGTGCAAGTTGGGTTTGTGGTGAGGAGGGACGAGCCAAGGAGGCCCAAGGTGAGTGGCAAACACAAGGTGTCCAAGCTGTCCCACTGCATGAGTGACCCCTTCCAGCTGTACGAGCTCTAAGCCAGGATTTACGAGAGCAGCAAGGGAGACTTCTTTGTAAAACCCAGACGCGGCACGACTTGAGTGAGTAACTCCTGAAAATTGGTAATTTCCTGGTGGTTAGCAGGAGAAGGCCCACCAATGGGGAAGCAGAGGCTGCTAATAAATTTATAGTGCGTTATATGCCAATTAGACCCCCTCAGCCCTTCAAGAGGCAGCACCACCAATCAGGTTATCATTCCACAAATGTACTCTTTAGGGCTGAGCTCATCACAAATCAATCCTGCATTTCAAGTGCAATTTTCATTAGCGTTGCCCGGGACTGCACTGGTGAAACAATGCGGGCGGGTATTTTCCTTCTCCCCTCCGAGCACCCTTTCCCCGATGCCCTGTGCACAGCTGCTTGCTCCTCCTCGTGCACAGCCACGTCTCAACTCCAAATGGTAAATAATCATTCTGAATACCACATTAATCCTGCACGGGACCAGATTTATTGCACGCGTCACGCGCGGGAGTTTCGCCGTCACTCGCAAGCCAGCCGTGAACCCCGTGCTTAAATTACATCCTTGTACCTGACCATGCACCATGCAAGGCTCTGTCAATACCAGGAGTCAGCAGCTCCCTCAGCTTCCCACCCCGTGACATCCACAAGTGCCAAGACACCCGACGCTGCTCGTTTGGGAATTCAGAGAAAGGGAAAAATACAGCAATAACTACTCTGCGTGGTTTAGCATCTGCTTTAAACCTCTGGTCACAGCTTAAATCACAGCTTTTAGTCTGTGCAAGCAACATTGCGTTTTGGATGCTCTTCTTTGCTTCATTTTTTGCTGAACAAGGCCAGAAACAGCTTTTAATTTCAGCTATGGCAGCACGGAGATGCCTCCTGGTCAGGAACACAGGGCAAACGGAGTCACCAGGGATGCACTTTCCTTTTCTTTTCCTTCTCAAGCCAGGTACAGACCTTGGAGAAGCACATCCAGAAACCTATCAGAGAATATCCTGAGCTGGAAGGGACCCACAGGGATCATCAGTCCAACCTCTGGCCCTGCATGGACACCCCAACAATCCCACCCTGTGCATCCCTGAGAGCGTTGTCCAAACATTCCTTGAGCTCCTGCAGGCTTGGGGCTGTGACCAACCCAACCTGACCCAACCCTGGGTGGGGTTACAAATGTAACACTCATGTTAGGTGGACTTAAGGAACACGGACCTCTCAAGGCAAGAATTTCCAAAGCAACCTTCACTCCCCCGCTTCCCAGCCAGGTAAGCTCCTTTCCAGTCACCACAGGACCAAATTTTACTTCCTAAACTGACCCTGCCCCCACTGATTTTAAATTTTATGGAGTCTCTTCACAAAAAAAACCACAACGTAGGAAGAGCAGTGCCTGATGCCTCAAGCCTTGGGCTGTCACCTGCATCTTATTTCTACTTAACCTCTTAAATAACATTGGAATTCACTTTGTCCCCTGATGGGCGCCGTAATGAGAACCTCCTGTCAATCACGGCTCCATTAGCCGGGACAGACTTTCACTTCCTGAAACAATTTATTGGATTCCCAGAAGCGAATGGGCCTTGCTCCTTTTGAGCCGGGCTTTTTTGGGGAGCTATTCAGCGGGAGCGGGTGTCCCTTCTGTCCCTGCTGAGCGGGGCATTGTTCCCCCTGTTGGCTCATGGAAACGGCTTCCTGGGCTGACCCACCTCTCCTTGTCCCGGCCAGGCCGAGTGTTTGCCAAAAACTTCTTTGGGCTGCTCAGTTCACCGGCGCAACACAAAACCCACCAGCTGTTTCCAGCCACTGGGGCAGGGGGAGAAGCCAATCCTGCTTTTAACCCCTTCCCAACACAACCCCGGAGAGCTGGAGCCCGTCGTCCCCGGGGCAGAGGAGCGCGACTCCACGGTAGCTCCCTCTTCCTTAGGAAAGCAGGATCTGCTCTCATTTAGCATGAAACTAAAGGCAATTTTGTTTTTCCTCTTCTTCTCTCTTGGTTACAACTCAAATTGCAGCTCGAAGAAAAAATCTTCCTAATAGAGGCTAAAACCACTTTGGTTGGAACATTATCTCGAGAGGAGAATTTTCATTTCCCCGAGTGCGTGCAGTCCTTACGAGGTTCATTTGCAATGAGTCTCTCTGTTTTGATGAGATAATAAAATGCATTTTATTTAAAAATATCTCCATTTCCGCCCCCTCCCCAAAGGAATTTAAATGGTCAGTTAATCTTTCTGCTTCAGAAACAACCCACTGAGTAAATAAGAGGGCTCAAGATTATATAAAGCAACATTTTTTCCTATTCTAACACTGGTCTCGAAGACTGAAATACAGATGTACCTGGGCATTGGCTGTGTGCCTTTTTAGTATAAATCAGTTTAACTTTTAGCCTGGGAAAGGGGGGAAAAAAAAAAAAAATGGAAACAAGATGATAGTTATCTCCAGCCTTCTGTGATTCTCGAGTCAATCGTAAATGGGGGGACTCGTTAGTGCCATAGTGATCCAATCAGGATGAAATTATGCAGTCATGTAAGAAATAATATCTATTAGGCTAATTTAATCAACGAATACTTTACAGATGAATTAGAATGCAGAATCCAATTATTTCAAACATTTGGACTGTCAGCCGCTGTGTTTTTGAAGCGGTGGAAGGGGAGGAAAGGAAGGCTTAAGGATCCTTTTAAGACGAGGGTGGCTGGGCTGTGTTTGTGGCAGGAGAGCTTGAAACAGCAGGAAAACTGACATCCACAATCAGCACCTTGCGTGGCTCCGAGGGCTGGAGCTGGGCTGGCTCCTGGGGCGCCTTCCTCTGGGATATTGGCATGGACAGCTTGATCTGCTCTTCTTCTCCATCAGCCTGCACTGGCTGATGATGACTGTCTTAAGTCCTGGTGATTTCCCCTTGCCAGTCACCCTTTCAAAGGCGGGTTGACGCTCTAATGACAATGGGTCTTCTGTTTTTGGGAAGGGAAGACGTGCCCCTGGGCTGGTGCACAACACAGCTCCATGGATTACACGTGGCATTTGTTCCCCTTGGAAAACCAAGAGGTTGCTTTGTGGCACTGTGCAAAGAGCAATGGGACGGACAGAACTACTGCCAGAGGGGGAAATTAGGTTAAAACACAACTTGACTCAAAAAGGAGGGGACAAAACAAAAAAGGAGGGGGCTGTGAGTACACAAACCGTGATCCAGCCTGACTCAACATCTGCTCTGCTGATGCTCTGTCAAACCACGAGAGGATCATGAAGCCTGCCAGAAAACCACCATTGCTCCACCAAGGAGACTTCAGGATTGGCTCCTTGCTATAGAATAAAGGCACAAGAAATCCCACATCCACTGCCTCTCTGTGGAGAATTCTCTCCCCAATCCACTTGGAATTGCTGTTTCATAAAGAAACAAGAGCAGCCACCCTCTGCACTTTGAGTAACAGAATGGTTTGGTTTGGGAGAGACCTTCAAGACCATCTCATTCCAGCCCCTCTGCCACGGGCAGGGACTCCTTCCTCTATCCCTGGTTGCTCAGAGCCTCGTGAAACATCTCACACACGTCCAGCTCCATCACACAGGGCCTGGCCATCCCATTTACCATCAGAGCAGTTATTTCAAGACCTGAAGATGGCAAAGGTGCACGTTCTGCTCAAGTCTACAGCACAAAAGCGACATTTTTTCCCCTCTCTCATCATTAGTAGAAGTTACTTGCCTGTACAGAGAAAAACAAGGCTACAAGAAAGGGATGAATACTTTAACCGTGTGGAATATCTTCCACAAAGAGCTGAATGAGCTTCACAATGAAGCTTAAACCTAAAAAATTCAATTCACTCTTTGGGCTTCTGCCTTTTTTTTGACTATTTGAGCGATATCAGGAAGAAGAGAGCGAAGCTGGTGCCTGCTGCAGAGCGTGGATGCCCCATTGCTCCGTAAGGTCTGCGCCGCGATTCCCAGCGTACCTGCGATCCAAACATTTTTCTGCCCTGTCATCTGGAGCGGTAAATGGACTCTCTTGCTTATTTAAACACTTAATGCTCTTCTGATGCCCAAATTATGCCTGTTTGCCGTGATGGATTAGCACAGAGTACAGCAGTGACAATTTTCTGCAATCTGCGGAATATCCAATTTTGATCACTTCAGGAGGAAAAAGTGAAGTTATAAGCAAACTGATTGATAAGGAGCAGAGGAATACTTCACGTGGTGGCTCGCTGGGAGCCTTGATGAATGCCTGGCAGGACTGTGATGAGTCCCCACAGAAGACATGCAATAACTCTGAGGAGATTTAAGGTATTTATTGCTTAAATAAAACAAAACCAAGTGACACAGGTAGGTGAGGCAGCACAGGGTGATTACAATCTGCTGATCAAGACCAAGTGCAATTCCCATTTTTTTTGCAGAGCAAAAACCCAAACTAATTCTCCAGCTTGCCTACGGAACACTGATGGTTATTCTGGGAATTCTGGATGCTGGCTTTCTTCAGCGAGGAATGGGATTGTTCTAGAGTCAGGTCTTTATGGTGGCCTCTTAATGGTGGCCTCTTACAGTTAAATGCTGGCAGTTGTTCTACTTTTGGGTGGCAAATTAGCAGTAGTTTTTAAGATAAAACTATAATATTTATATTTTTATATGTCTATCTATCTATCTATCTATCTATCTATCTATCTCTCTATCTATCTATCTCTCTATCTCTCTATCTCTCTATGCCATAAAGCTATAATATATGTATTATATATAAAGTTGGACTTGATAATCTTGGAGGTCTTTCCCAACCTTCATGATCCTATGATTCTCCCTCTCGCTCTGTATCCATAAACACACATCCCCTGGGCCCCGCTCCCTTCCAGCAGCAGCTTTTCCAGCTGTGAGACTCAGAGGATTTCCCAAAGGAGCATCCCTAGCGTGGTGCAGGCACTGCCACTTTGCACCACAGCAAGGTGTACAGAGAGAGCTCCTCTGAAGGGATGAGCTGCTCTCTCCTCACTTACAAATCTCTCTTGTTCGGGGCTTCCACGGCAATAACACGTCAACAATCTCCTTGTGCTGCCAGAGGCAGATGTGACCCCTCCACTGCTGAGAAGTGTCTTTGTGAAAATCCCTAAAGCTCTCCCCGAGCGTGACGGGACTCTGCATTCAAAGCACCTTCCCCAAAACAGTTCACGCTGAGGGAACCTTCTGAGAGAGGCAAGGGAGGGAAAAAGCCACCAGTGAAGAGCAGGACGCATTTGAAGGGAGGGCTGCATCAGAAGCACCTTCTCCTTCAGAGAAGGGAGCTCACTTGAGCCCACAGCGCTGTTCTGCTGTTAAAAAAGGCACTTTTTGCAGCTAAGCGGTGAAGAGAGCTCATTTTTTTATTTCCAGTTTGCTATTTCTGGGCGGGGTTGATGGATGTTTTGGACAGAGGGCGCTGAAAGGAGGCTTTGTGAGCCAGGATGATTAAAACAGTTGTCTTGAGCTGAGTTTGTCTGTCGTGAAAAGAAGTGGGGGAGACTCCAACCAATCCATCAGCAATCCACCGCCGGCAGACGCAGGCGCTGATTAGACACGACAGCTCTGCAACAGGTTTGAAATCAAAGTGCAACAAAACTAGCCTGGCTGTCTGTGTGTGTTTGGAAAAGCAGCCCAGGAGCCACAAGGATCCTGAAGATTTTCAGCTTTTCCAACTCCAAGAGCCAGCATGGGAACACCAGTGGCTTTGGTGGCGCTCCAAGGAGGATAAAGAAGATCCTGGTAGTAAAACAATGGATGCTTAAAACTCTCAGTCAGAGAACATGCTGGATTTGGAGGATTCTCTGATGTGGTATTTAGGGATCTGGCAGTGCTGGGTCAAGCGTTGCACTCAATGACCTTGGAGGGCTTTTCCAACTTTAACCATTCCATGAATCCATGAGATTTTAGATGCAAAACGTAACCCAAAGGCAGGGTGTGTATTCCCAGCCATCAAAACAGACCGTGCAAGAGCACAGACTAAGGATCTGCCGCCTTCCCTGCAAAATGCTTGGACTTTTCAGGGCCATCACATACCCCAAACCACTTGCCCTCTGCTGATAATGCTTAGGATGAGACTCTCAAGCTGTATCAATTTGTTTACTGTACAATATTCTTCCACCCTGAGGAAATAGGATTATTAGTGATTATTCTGAGATCTGATCAACATGGCAGACTTAGCTGGGTATTTTGCACAGCTTTTATAGTGAAAAAAGAAATTGCTGTTATTGATGTGATCTGGCAATTAAAATATTTTCCATCTGACAAACACCAAGCAGCTCCCACCAACAGTCAGAAGGAGCTCTATCAAATTCCTGAGCATTTGTTTTTTTAGCTCCTGGCTCAGAGCAGAATGGATGGAGCACTGAGAACTGCTGGGTGAGACCCCAGGCTGCATCTTGGTGGGCGTCTGATCCCAGTCCCTGTGAGCTGAGCGCCGGCATTCCCAGCAATCCTGCTGTTTGCTTTGGTCTATCTTTTGGGAATGGATTCCGAGGGATGCAATAACCTGGCAGCCACCCCCAATCCTGCCTGGATGCTTGGAAAAAAAGCTGCTGCTCCCTCAGAGATCAAGTGGGCAGCAGCCCCTTAACAGGAACTGGTCTATGAGCTACCACCACATGTCTAATTAATGACCCTGCCGGTCGCAGCTGGAAGAGCTGAGCTGGGGGTGATTAATTAAATTAGCTGGCAGAGGAAATTACAGTGGAAAAGCCAAAGTTTGATTGCTCCATAATTAACCACAGTGCAAATAATATCTGCATCTATAACTTCCAGCGATGAGATCAGAAGCCAATTGAATTTGGCACTGATTGAAGCTGTAAATATCCTGTGGTGAAAAATGATAGGTTTGTTCTGAAGGGAAAACTTACAGAAATGGACATCCAGCGGATGGGAGAGGGGAGCAGGGGACAGGGAGGAGAGAGCACTGGAATTAGATCTTGATCTCAGCTGATTTCTGCAGTTCTCTGCAGTGATAAGAGGATTCAATGTGAAACAGAAAGAAATATTTTAAAATCTGGATGCTGTGAGATTCTTTATCAGAGCTTTGGTGAATCTGGAAAGCAAAGGCCATGGAGATCATTCCATCCCTCGCCCTGCTCCACAGCCCGTGTCTCCTAGTGGTGGGAATCACTGCTGTCCTTGGGAAAGCACTGCACAGCTGAAGAAATACCCAGTCCAAACACCTCCTCCCCATTCCTCCATCCTCCATCCCCTACTCCTACTCCCAGGAGCATTTTTTTCAACTACAAGAACCCATTTTTCCAAAGAGATCACCTCCAAAGGCCTGCAAACCCCTCCATTCCCCCCTAAACCATTAGGATTTCATTAACCCCCTTAAGCACCTCCTGCTACTCGCTGAAGACTCGAAACATTTCTCATAATTCTTCTCCAAAATTCTCTATTTTGGCAAGTTATGGTCATGATATGTACCCACCCCAATCCTGCATCATGTTGGGTTACTGGGAGTTTCATCCCTCTTCCACTGCTGGTGTAGGTCTGGCTTAAAGAAAGCTCAGATTTTTCAACTGTGGCCTGAAGTGCAACCCCTCAAATCCCCAAGTGAGCCAAGATTTATTTCCACGCTTCTCAAACTGCTATCCAATGTACTCTTTGATTAAAACTGCATAATCCAGCAAATATTTAATTCTCATGTTTTTAAAGCAGTGAAACCTCTTTTCCTGAGAGTTGAATAAAGTGCACTGTGTACACATATACAATAATATTTCATATTTTGTGTATTTTATTTCTATTTTTATACATTATCTCGAATTTATCAAGGATATTATATATATGCTTGATAAAATATAGGCCTGACCATATGATATTTGCTTGATAAATATGTTTCTCCAAAGGGAATCCACTTTGAGTGGACCAGGACCATCCCATGAACCAAATTTGTGCCTTCTCCTGCTCCAGACCAAAACACTCCTGTGGATATTGGCACCTACTTGGCCATCAAACCCTCCTCACCAGGGCACCCCTGGTACAAAAAAAATTGTAATTCCACAAAAAACCAGCACAATATTGATTGTGAACACACAAGTCCTGAAAATCTGGGGGGGAATCACAAAACCAGCTCCTTTTTTATGCTACTTTATTACTCCTGGCTGACAACACAACTTTTTGGCGTGCCCTGAAAGCCTTCCCTGTAAGCTGGGCTGGTTCCTGCATGTCCCATTAAGGCAGTGAGATGGTCTGGCTGTAAAAAATGCAAACCAAACCTCTCTCCCCCAGGATGTCACGTGCACTTTCCCCTTATAAAATGCCACATTTGATGTTGGAGGCTATTTTCCTTCTGAGGCATCCCATGTTCTCCTCTGCCTCTTACTCCACATCTTAACACTCACACTGGTATCCAACGAGCTGCCTGACTCCACAAAAATGCAAATGTGGCAAAAAACACCAGCTAAAAATCAGCTCTGGACGTATTTTAATTTCAGGAGTCCCAAAACTCTGTCAGAAGAGTCATTCTCATCTCCCATTTCACTTGGAGCATTCCCACCACACATCCTGCCCATCCCTAAACCCTGCCCGCTCCTTCACACCTCCCTTCCAAACACCCCAAGACCCCTTTGTAAAACACACCACGTCCTTAAAAACACACCCAGAATGTTGGTGACTCATTTTTCACACACAAAACCCTGCATTTCAAAGGCTCCTTCGGCTGCTGAGTTTATCCAGCCTCCAAAGGAATTTTGTGGAGGCACCAGTACACCCCTTGTGCCAGCTCCACGCTGCTGGATTGGTCTCAGGGCTGATGTGCCACGGGCAAGGGGCTCCACAAAGCCTGGGCTTTGAAAGGATGTGGCTTAGAAATCTCACAAAATAACGAAGAAATGTTCCCCTTGCCCAATTTTAAACTCTCTCTTGGCTTTAATGAACTTGCCCTGGAGCAAGCAGCCCAGCAACGAGGCTGGTGAACTCCTGTGAGTAGGAAGCAAGTTGTGCCTGCACAGCACCTGTGCACGGGCTGAGGGCTGAACTTTGCCCACATTCCCCATCCCTGCATGGCTGTGGATCACTGCAGGGCGCAGATTCCACAGGAAATCCTGCCCTTCTCCCAAGGGATGGCAGACAAAGCAAATGCTGACCTACACCAACGGTGCCCACAGCTGAAACCAGAGCTGGGAGCGCCTACACCAACCCAAACTGGAGTTCCACCACTCAAAGCTGCAACTGCAGCAGTATTTCAAATAATAACATATATTTAAAACCTTATTTTAAATGGTAATATTGTTTTAAATAAGAATATTTTAACTTTTCTCCTTGACTGGAAGTCTGAACAAGGAATCCCAATTATTTTCTGTAGCTGCTTATTTTCTTTTCCTCCTTTTTGCCTGAATCCAAGCAAACTCAGCATCTATTTAGGACTGCTCTGAGCTGTGGGAGGACAAGTGACCAAAGCAGATCTGATCTGGAAAGGCTCAGATGAGCACACACACGTCACCAGCAAAGGATTAGAGCTGCAAATTTTGGCTTCTTGAGATGAAAAAGTAGAAAAAAAAAGTCACCTTCTGGATATAATTTTTCATAAGACATCCTTCAGTTTTAGCACACAGTGACACAATCCTGTTCTTCCCACTTGCAGAGGAGTCTCACAAGCATCCCTGGGGCTGTGACTGAATTGTGTGTGCACCTCAGTCTCCCAAGCCTGGCTGCTGCTGCAGACAAGTGAAAATACAACAAAAACATCCCTTTGGGAATTCTGACCTGGATGAAACTGGGGAAATGTAAATTTTTTGGAGGAAAAGCCAAGTTAGCTGGAAGATTTCTAGGCCAGGACATAATTATCTGTTCAGCATGAAGGCTTTCTGCAGCTCTGCCCATGCACACCTTCTGAGGCTCACCAATTACCAAGACACGGCTTCTTCTCGCTCCCCAAATTCTCCCACAGAAAGTGCCTCAGCGACAGGACTTTGCTGTGCCTGCACAACCTGGTTAATAGGATTTCATCTCCCTCCAATTCCTGCCTCCCACCCCTCACCTGTGCTCCCCTCAGCACATTTTCACCTGCTGCTTAATCGCTCGAGTGCTGCTCTGATTTCCTCCGGTCACTCCTCTCCGCCGGGCTTTGCTGCTGTGCCCCACTCCAGCACCCACACATGGAAAAATCCAGCTGGAAGAGCATTATCCCTGACGAACAGAGAACATTTGAGAGCTGTGGGGAACCTGCATTTGGGCTGCTGTGTATATCAAGTTTCAAGTCCAGTCAAAAGCCAGCACCATCTTTTCACTGCTGCCCTTTTCATTTAGTTATCTTACTGAAGTCTTATCTCCCCAGTCCCTTGCCATAGGCTACCAGCTTCCTGCAGAGCCAGAAACAAAGCTCAGTCTTAAACAAAGGGGGGGAAAAAGGGAAAAAAGCACAAAAGAAAGTTGGTCACAGTTACTGTTAGGGAGCCCTGCGGGTTCTGTAGCCAGGACCAAAGCGAGGGGATGCTGCTGCTTCTGTGCCTCGTGTCACTGGCCAGCAAAGCCACCAGGAGCACGGAGAGGCACTGCCTGCCTTCAAAGCATCCCCACCACTGCCTTCAGCCACGCTCTGCTGTCCCAGGAGCTGAAACAGACCCATCCAAACAGCTGGAATGGGCAAAAAAAACCCCACACACGGGAGGAGGAAGGATCACAGCCACCGTCACCGGTGACAGCCGCCAAGAGCTCGTGGTCCACGGACACAACGTTCCTGTGCCATCCCACCCAGGGGAAAGGTGATCCTGGGGACCACCTCCCAGCCCCTCAGCCCATCCTCACGTCTAACCACCATCAGTTCATGCAGAAAATGCAGAAACAGCAAAAGGAATTTATACAACAAAGCTTGGAGAAATGTAGGATCTGAGATCAGGACTCAGACAAGGAGGATTTTTGGGGGAAGAGAGTGTTCATAACTTCACAATCAGCAGCAGAAAAAGTGATTTTTTTTTGTTTGTTTGTTTGTTTGTTTGCTGGAATAAGAACCAGTCTGGTGGGTGAGTGCCTGTCCTAAAGGTCTCAAAACTGTGCAGGATCTTGACTTCAAACTTAACTTTTGGTTTAGATATGGACTGATCATTTCTCTTTCTGTATCAGTTCCCTCCCAAACACCTACCAGAGCTAGAGAGATTTGAAGACCTGTGTGTTTTCACATCTGCTTGGCCAAAAGCTGCTTGAAAAGGGCAACTCAGAGCTCAGTAACAGAGAGAAAACCATCACTGTGGTTATTACAAACTGCTTGGGCCAGTGTGCAACCACAGCAGAGGAGTGGAAGGGCTAATTAGAAGAAAGTTTAGCACAAACCAGGAATGAACTGGCTTTGCAGCCACGTCCAGAAAGCAATTTGAATTACGTGTGGCTCAGCTGCCTGGGGGAGACCTGGCGTGCAGAGAGGCAGATGTGACCTCAGGGCAGGAGGAGTGAAAGGAACAGGTTAAACATCAACCACACGGAAAAGCTGGAAACAGAAAGAAAATATTTTGCATAGGATTTCTTTCTAACAGAACAGGTATCTTTCAACCTGCTGGGTGTTTCCCCAAGTGCTTGACTCACAGCACTTCCTAAAATACTCACAGAGGGGCCTTTGGATCTGACCCAGGCACCTCATAATAGCTGATGGTTGGCACTGGGCATTTTTTAACTCAGTGGCTTTATTTTGGCCTTTGAAATATTATTATTACTATATCATTATTAGTAATATTACTATTTAATATTATTTTAAACATTATCATTATTATTATTATTATTATTATTATTATTATTATTATTACTACTACTACTACTACTACTACTACTACTACTACAAGTTTCAGCCTTGCAAACAGCTGACTTTCAAGAACAAACAAGTGGCCAATGCTTCTCCTTTTGGATGAATAACTGGTGAGAGAGCACCTTGGAAAGGCTGCCCAATGCTTTGGACAGCAAACTCCATTTCCCAGTTGCTTTTAGCTTGCCACATTTAAGATGAAACTCTCCACATTTATTATTCAGGTGCTGTGGAGTAGCAGAGATGTGCATCCACACACGTGGCACGCAATTTAGTTCCAGTGTTAATGATACCAAGGAATTTTGTGAGGAAAAACTGACCCTCAGTGGTTTCCATCTGACTCCCTTTCAGTGATCCTGGCCTTTGGCCTGATGTAAGCCACGTTTCCCCTCAAGTTATAAATTCACCATCCAATTTTTTCCCATCTGAAATTAAGATTTTCTTCTAATTAGCCCTTCCACTCCTCTGCTGTGGTTGCACACTGGCCCAAGCAGTTTGTAATAACCACAGTGATGGTTTTCTCTCTGTTACTGAGCTCTGAGTTGCCCTTTTCAAGCAGCTTTTGGCCAAGCAGATGTGAAAACACACAGGTCTTCAAATCTCTCTAGCTCTGGTAGGTGTTTGGGAGGGAACTGATACAGAAAGAGAAATGATCAGTCCATATCTAAACCAAAAGTTAAGTTTGAAGTCAAGATCCTGCACAGTTTTGAGACCTTTAGGACAGGCTCTCACCCACCAGACTGGTTCTTATTCCAGCAAACAAACAAACAAACAAACCAACCAACCAAATCACTTTTTCTGCTGCTGATTATCAAGTTATGAACACTCTTTTCCCCAAAAAATCCTCCTTGTCTGAGTCCTGAACTCAAATCCCAGATTTCTCCAAGTTTACCAGCTCATCAGCTTCCTTTTCTAGGGAATTTCAGCTTAACTTGGTACTTCTCAGCCAAACCCACAGAGCAGGAGAACCCAAATTTGTCAGGAACCTCACCAGAATAAAGATACCTGGAGCTGCCTGTACCTCCCAGGTAAAACATCTCAGTCTCCATCCCCTGCCCTGCTGCAGAACCCTCCAGGGGCTGTGATTTGTGAGCTTAACACACCCAAGGATGTCTTCCTTGGAGTCTTGGGGGGGTAATTCAGAGTGGGTTTCTCATTTTTGTCACTGACATTGGAAACTCCTTCACAGCCACGGGGTCGGTGTTTCCCACGGCTCCTGGGGATGGCACGTTACGGAAGGAATCCACCAAATGTCTCTGGACTTGAAAGAAAATGGCAAAAAGCTGCTAAAATAGGGACTGTTGCCTTTCTCTTGTTCTTGATTGAAAGCAAAGCTCCTTCAAGGCCCTTCTCTTCTACTCAGCTCCAGTGTCCAGAGCTTGGCCATTGCCTCTGGCCCACTGCTCGTGAGAGAATCACAGAATCATGGAATGCTCTGGGTGGGAATGGACCTTAAAGCTCATCTCATCCCACCCCTGCCATGGCAGGGACACCTTCCACTATCCCAGGTTGCTCCAAGCCCCGGCCAGCCTGGCCTTGGACACTTCCAGGGATTCAGTGAAGTGGCACTGATGCTGTTGAGATTGAGAAGAAGAACAGCACTGTGGCTTTTACACCTCTGCTTTTTAATAAACGCTTTAATAATCTGCAGAAGGAGACAGAAGCCCTTCCTTTGCAGGTTTCTCTTTCGCCACCGACGAGGAAAACAACAATTGTAATAATTATTGCCAACCAGGCTCCTGTTGACCGAGTGTTTGAGCTTTTATCTGAGGCAGCTTTGCACACAAGAAAGGTGCAGCTGAGCCGGGCAGCATTTCATCTAAAGCACTCATTAACTTGGACAAGCGGGGTCGAGGGTGTTGTGGCTGTTTTGTTTTGATTTTTAATCACGCAGGCATCTCCCAGGCTGCCGTACAGGCACCGGTGTTTCACCGGATCAGCTCCCGGCTGACAAGGGCTGCCAAGCAGCTGCAAGGACAAGGAAACAGAATATTACCACTGCCACTACTGCCTTTCATCTTTGGGGTGTATCTGAGCTTCCAAGGTCTCCAAAAGGCTGAAGTCTGACCAAGCAGCCACCCAAGCTGACGTTCCACTTGCCTCACGTAGCTATTCCTGTCAGAGGCACTTCCTGGAAGCTACTGGTGAGTGACAATTTCATTTTTTTGTTTGAATTTAATTGCAAACCAACCCAACGTGGAGGCACACGCAGGGTTCACTCCTACAGCAGTCTCCTGGAGTTTACTGGCAGCAGCGAATCAGTCTCTTTATTTACGTCTGCGTTTGAGAACGCGATGCCGCCGTAACTAATAATTTATCCATTTTCCTCATTATCTCCATGAAATATCTGCTGTCCAAAACGGAGCTAATACAACTCCAGCTCGCTGGGAGCCATGCTGCTCGGTGCAGCTCCGCCACCAGGAAGAGCAGGAGAGAGTCTTCACTGATCCCTTCCCAAAGTCCAAGCTGGAAAACCTTAAGCCAAACCTTAAGCCAAACCTTAAGTCAAACCTGCGTTCCCCGAGCAGCTGCTGGGCCGGCAGCAGCCCAGCTGTCTAAACTTCATTGGCAGCAAATGTCATTCTTGCACACGGACTGCCTGCCTGCAGAAGCCAAAGGCACATCTTGGGCTATCACATCCCATCACGTTCCCCGACGAGATGTGAAAACCGGAATGGGAAACGTCAACAGAGTCCAGCCGCGGCGAGGAGCGGGGCATGCCCGCTGACAAGCGTGCCGCCGTGACAGAGATGGGCTTGGAGTTGCAATTAGTGGCACTGTCATTTTCGGCCGCTCCTGCCAATTAATTAAGCCTGTCAAATGGAAAAACAGCGGCGTTCACATGATAATTTATATCGGGAGAGACTGGCCCGGCAAAGCCGCCGCTGCCGCCAACAAAATCCCCTCCGAGCGCTTCAGAGAAAAAAATAATAATAATAAAAAAAAATACACATAAAGAAGTGGAAAGGGGAGGGGGGGGAGGAAGGAAGAAAGAAAGTTAAACTGTCCTTGTTATAATTGTTAACTCTGATCGCTCAAGTAGAAGACGGGCTGATTAAAACTCCAAACGAGCCCCCAGCTCGCTTAAATCTCAGAGTCCGGAATGATAGAATCAGAGGAGTTTATTCATACCATTAAGCCCCAGAGAACTTAATTGAAAGAAGAGCATAGCCTGGACCTTGACAAGCGGGAGGTCACAGTAATTGCTGCCGGACATATTTAACATTAAGATAATCAGGCCATTAATTACCCTTTGGATCATTAAATCAGCCAGTTGCAAAATGAAATTTCTGCCTCTATTACTCACTTGAGAGACCACAGGGGTGGCTTTTAATTTATCAGTGAGCTTGAGATACAAAGGACCAGGCTTGGGGAGGAAGGAAAAGGGGGAGAAAGGAGGGGGTTTGCTTCAGCAGAGGCAGGAATATCAATCCGCCATGCTTGGTGATCGTGGCAAATTAACTAGGTAAGATAACCTCAGCTTCTAAAGGCAGAAGCTGGGGGTATGTAAATAGATGAGGGCAGACAGGGAGATCAGAGCCTGCACACCACTTAGCAGGATAATAAAGGAAATCATCCTTGATTATCAGTGCTAATTTGGACACTGCCGGTAGCTTGTTATGCGTGTTCTGAGTAGCATTTAATTAATTCAATTGCTTGTTAATGAGGGAAGTGACATGTGGGGAGCAGATGCCACCCAACTGCAGATGGGTTCTGGTCAGCCCTTCACAATAAAATCTTTTTTTTTTTTTTTTCTTCCTTTCTTTCTTTTTTTTTTTTTAAATTTATTTTTCAAAACCCCCTTCCCCCAGCCCTGGAACGGGCAAGGTGTCAGGCGTGGAGGAGCAGTGAAAAGGCACAAAACACTGACCTCATCAGGCCAAGATCCGCTACGGAACCGGAGCTGATCGTCATCGTGGGTAGAGAGGTACCCGCGCTCCCCCGGGCCCCATCCCTAAGGCTGCTCCTTCTGCCAGGAATCCGGGACCAGCAGCAGCACAACAGCAAACTGATGGACAGAAGGAGCAAGGGATGAGGGACACACGGAACACAGCAGCCCCAGAGGATCCAGGATGCGAGAGTGGGACCTGAAGTACTCCGTTTCCCCGGGCTCGCCCTTTATCTGTGATGAAGGATTAATTATTTTCACAAAGAAAAGGAGGCATGGATGAATATTTTCATGGAAGGTACGGTGGAATATTTTTCATCCGAGTCACTCCCCAGTGACCAGCTCGGCGTCACGGCCGCTCTCCTCGGAAGAGCACGAGCCAGGCTTTGGAGCAGGACTGCAAAACTCAGCTCACTCCAGTGGAGCTGCATCGTTTTCTCCCTGACACCATGAAATGGAGCTCATCAGTGAGCAAGGATCCAACTGGGCCTTCCCTCGAAAGGTGAGAGTCAATTCCCGACGCTGCCGGCTCCCAGCTCGCGCCTGCTCAGCCAGTGCTGGATTTCCCTGTGACCTCTGGTAGCCAGAATAAACAGGGAGACTGCCGAGCAAACAGACCTGAGCACAACTGCTGCTCATGCTCCAAGCCCCAGTTAAAGAGCTTAAAGCTATGCCTGAGCTTCTGCAATCCGCTCATCCCTCACTTCAGAACCAGTTTTAGTGGAGTTGGACATCCCATGTGCTCAGGAATATCCTCAAAAGGATGCTGAAATGGTGGAGCCCTGTCTGTCTGTGGCTAATGCAGGTATTTGGCATGGCTGGAGTAGCAGAACAAAAAGCATGGCTGGGATGGTGCCTGGATACGACCCTGCCTTCCTGGGAGCTTGCCCAGCAACCTCCAGCCGGTGGAGGTGGCACATCCATCCCAGCACTCCCAGGGAGACAGGGATGGAGACCTTGGGAGCTCAGGGAAAGAGGGTGAGGGAGCAGATAACCATCTCCTGGAGCGGGCAGAGGGATGGGGGCAGCTTGTCTCCTTTGGAAAAGGCCAACACCACCTTGGGAAGTCGACGGTGGCAAACAAGTCTGCAAACCAGAAGCCACGTGGGCGTGAGGAGAAAGCAAAACGTGTGAGGTGTGTCCAGAAAAAGCTCAATGTCTGGTAGGAGATGGACAAACCAGTGCAAAAGGCAAAGAATTCCCAAGCTGGCTTCCCCACACCTCCACCATTCCTCCACGGAGCAGAGCTCAGCCCCACAGGGCTCCTCCAGTGCTGCAGCACTCCAAAGCAGCGTTGTGAGAGCGTGCTCCAACAGTATCAATAGCAATTAGAGGGAAAATCCTGATCCCATCCCCAGCCCCAGTTAATCGTCGCAACATTGATTTACTCTAATTTGACTTCTCACTCCAAATTAAACCCGCATTACCCAAGGAGGGACCGCAGGCAAGCTCCCCCCGCTTGCCCCCTCCCCTCCAGGACAATAAATTTAATATTGAATACACTTGGAAAAAAAACCTGGCGGTTGTTGCAGGATCCATACCCAAAGATCTTTTTCCTTTTTTCCCTCTTTTTCTTTTTTTTCCTTCCTGGGAGTAATTAAAAGATGCTTTTCTTGACTAATGATCCCCCTGTTTAGGAATGGGAAGTCGATACTCCTTCACCAGCAGTCAGCTCCAATTTGTCACAGGCCTCCCGAAGTTTGAGCGGCGTTCTCGGGGCTGCTGGTAATTGCTGGAACCAATTACCAGCTTTCCAGAGCCGACCTAATCAGGGACCCACGGATACCACAGCTCAGGGCCAGCTGGTCCCTGTTCCCTTTCACACTCAACTGTTCGCCTGTGCCAACCTTTTGCGCTCACCGGAGCTCAGGTTTATTCCTCCTTCCTCCCCGACATCACAGCAACACCCCCAGCCTTGCCTTGTGCCTTACCCTGTGCCACTTCCTTGGGGATCCCACCACACCTGTGGTCCCAAAACCTTCCAGCTCAGTGCCAGAGCCCGTCCTGGGCATTGCTTTTGATTTACAGGGGCGCGGAACGACCCGGAGCTCTGCCTGAAGCATCCCAGGATGGTTTGGGTTGGAAGGGGCCTTAAAGTCCATCTCATTCCACTCCCTGCCATGGGACACCTTCCACTAGTCCAGGTTGCTTGATACGACCTGGAATGTGTTAATATTAGAGGATATACCTGGGCAACATATCCCTGATCAATGCAGGAAGGACAACGCCTTTTGCTTTGAATTTTACATACCCTCCGATCTCAGAACCTTTCTGGCCTTCAAAATAAGTGTCCAGGTTTATGTTTCCCCATGATTTGCTTGGATGAAGAGTTTGAAGTGCATTTGAGTGGACTAGAAAAGGACAGAAGCATTTAATGTGGTTTAATCATGGAATATCCTGAGCTGGAAGGCATGCACAAGGATCATGGAGTCCAACCCCTGTCTCTGCACAGACACCCCAACAACCCCACCCTGGGCATCCCTGAGAGCGCTGTCCAAACTCTCCTGGAGCTCTGGCAGCCTCGGGGCCGTGCCCATTCCCTGGGGAGCCTGGGCAGTGCCCAGCACCCTCTGGGGGAAGAACCTTTCCCTGATCTCCAACCTGACCCTGCCCTGACACAGCTCCAGCCATTCCCTCGGGTGCTGTCCCTGCCCACAGAGAGCAGAGATCGGAGCTGTCCCTCGGGAAGAAGGTTCAGGCCATGATGAGGTCTTGAATTTGGTAATAACTTATTTTTGAGTGTGCAAAATCACTGAACGGAAGCTGAACTCCCAGCCTGGCACAGCTCTGTTCTCAGAAACACTGGTGACATTTTCCTGGGTAAGGAATTAATTATGCCATGACCTAGAGCGGCCTTTTGGCAATTCCTCCTGCAAAACACCATCTCCATGGAGCCCTCCACCCTTCCCTCTACTCCACAGAAACACACGGGATGCCACTGTAATCACACAGTGATCACTGCCAACCTCTCCCAAGGTGAAGGGGCTGCTTTGAAAGCCACATCAAGACTTTCAGGATCATTTTAGCCCAACCTGTGAACACTCCTTGAGCCTCCCAGCCCAACAATTCAGTATTGGTGGAGCAACTCACACCTGGCTTTTTTGTGTCCCCAGAAATCTGTGGGTCTCCACTGATGGCTTCATCTCAAACAGAGAGAAGGTGAAACCCACCTGATCCCCTCTAAAAGCATCTATTAAGGGCCCACCACAGAATCAGATTCCCAGGATGGTTTGGGTTGGAAGGGACCTTCGAGATCATCCAGTTCCACCATGGGCAGGGACATCTTTCACTAGCCCAGGGTGCTCCAAGCCCCGTCCAACCTGGCCTTGGACACTTCCAGGGATCCAGGGGCAGCCACAGCTGCTCTGGGCACCCTGTGCTGATGCCTTAGGTTTTAACTTTCATATTTTTCAAATCCTGTACTGCCTAATGTGTAACTCTGAAGTTTCTTGTAGCCTGTTCACTTCTGCTCTCTTATGCTAGGCAGACATAACAAAGCCTCTCCAGGCCTGCTCTCCAAGGACACTCAGACAGTCCTAGGCCCAAAAGTATAAACCAAAAGCTTCTAAAGGGGGAGCAAGCTTGGGGAAATGACATCATTAACTGAAACTTTAATTGGAGAATTAACCCTGATGTGCAAATAAACCAAACTTATAAAAGTGTGAAGAACTCGTGACCTGTCGTCCATCTTGGGGTCCATCTTGGCAGTAGCCTCTGGCTCCCCAGGATGTACCTTTGAAGGCCTTTCAAATAAATACCCACCTTTATTCCCTTATTCTTGTCTAGTCTCTGTTTCTAGGAGGCCTCTCAAGGCATCAGGGCCTCCCCACCCTCACAGGGAACAATTCCTTCCCAATATCCCATCCAGCCCTGCCCTCTGGCAGTGGGAAGCCATTCCCTGTGTCCTGTCCCTCCAGCCCCTTGTCCAAAGTTCCTCTCCAGCTCTCTTGGAGTTGCCTCTTCCCCTTTCAGTTCCTCAACAACAACAGGGAGGTTTGTTTAACCTTCCTTTTGGGTCCAGTTTAGCTGCATCCAATAGAATTCCTCATGCAAAACTCCAAACAGCAGTGAGAACACGGAAAGCAGAGCCTCCACCTGAAGAACTCGAATTTATTTTCTTGCCACAGCTTGGACAGAAGGACTGTGATGCTGGCAGAGACCAAAGTGAAGCACAAAGGGAGGCACACACTTGGGAAAAGCAGAACTTTCTGGTATTTACGTGAAAAATCGCATTTCAGTCCCTGCTGCAAACAGCAGAGGAATGGGAGCAGCAAAGCAAGATTGCAATTGCTTTGTGGGAAAATTTTCACATCATCCTAATTCTACTTTTTCTAGCACCTCTTCGATCACATAAGTGTGAACCTGGACACAGAGCTAGAAAATCCTATTTATAAAATGAATCTTTTTGTCCAAAAATGTTGTAGTGCAGGAAAGAAAGTGCAGTGATATCAGTGACAATCAGAATCAGCTGAATATAACCATGAAGATGCACTGAAACAAAGGGGGAGAACTAAAATAAGCCCTGAGCATGAAATACGAAGAGAACGAAGTTGATTTTCTAGAAGTAAAAATTCAATCGCAAACGAATGATTTAATTGAAATGGATCCTGCTCTTTTCATCACAGTCACGTGGATTTTAGATTTTTCATGGTGTTTATTATCTGACCACTGAAATAATGTGATTTTTCCTTTTTTAAATAGAATTCCAATTGAGTGCAAGCCTTTTCCTCTCAGGTGTTTAGGACTGAGGTATTGCTCCATCTCACCTCAGCAGTAAGGAGCAACACATATTTGTGAGGTGCAAGAACAGAAAATCTCTGGATTAAAGTGATTCTGATGACTGAGAGCTCATTTCAACCTGCCTGATGAAATCATCGTGTTACCTGTCTAATAATACAAACACATGGAGCAGGCACCCCATTTCAGCCTGAAGAAAACCTCTCTTTGGGTCTCCCTGAGCACTTTTAAATGCACAGCCATTCATCTAAGTAGCCTGATTAATGTCGTGGCTTCATTCTCGAAGATGAACCAAAGGTGGCACCACAAATTCATTTTTCAGGGCTAACGAAATAATGCAATGAGGAACAGTTGACTTTACTACAC
Organism: Lycocorax pyrrhopterus obiensis; assembly: GCA_014706295.1. Taxonomy (NCBI): domain Eukaryota; kingdom Metazoa; phylum Chordata; class Aves; order Passeriformes; family Paradisaeidae; genus Lycocorax; species Lycocorax pyrrhopterus. The sequence goes on from JACSVZ010000009.1 coordinate 384,406, forward strand.
ACAACAGCACAGACCCACCCCTCCACTGCAGGAGGTGGCCCAGGTGTAGTGATCTTTCCACCTGATCTCCAACTGGAAAAAGTATTCTCAAAACGCCTGTCTTTGACACCCATCAGATTAATTACGCATAAAACCCCCTCAGTTTTAGGTAGGACAACACATCACAGGAAGATTTGCACTGTGTGGAGCTATGAGAGGCAGGTAAAATGCTGTTCTCAAAGGAAACAACCCCCCCAGCAGCTCATGGTTTCACACAAATCACACACACAAAAAGTAATCAAGTCCATGGCGAGCAAGACTTTGAACGTCCCTGAGCAGAACCAAAGACCTGACAGCCAGGTACCAACTCCCAAGTGAGCCTGAACCTCTGAAGGGACATTATTAATGACAAACTGTTAGTCCAAGAGGCAGGAACTTTGTGGCCCACCGAGACAAAGGAACACATGACAGGATAATTTAGATGGAGGAAGAAGCAGGAGGGAGGTTTCCATCTCCCACTGAACAGAAAAACTGCAGAGCTGCTGAGGAAACCTTCACAAGAGCCAGAAAGTAACGAGGTCACTCAGCTTCTGCCACCCCCCCACTTTGACACATGTTCTTCCTGGGCACGCAGGGAGGATATAAATCACGATTTTTCCACAAGGCACGCCGCGAGGGGGGATTTAAAAGTGGCAGCGCCACAGACAGAGTGAGCAAACCCACCTGGTGGAGTCTGAGGAAGGCTTCACGTGGCCTTGGCTGTTCTCCTCCCACACGCTGTTGGCCAGCTCGTTGCCAATGGCTGACATCACCTTGATGAGCTCTATGGGCCAATCGTCCAGGTCCAGCGAGCGCACCCGGGACAGGTGCGTGCCGAGGTTGCGGTGGATCCCTGAGCATTCGATGCAGATGAGGGCTCCCAGGTTCAGGCTGGCCCAGTCGGGGTCTGCAGGACAAGGGACACAGCAATGAGGACAAGGCAGCACCCAAGAGAGCTTTCCAGTTGGTGTTTGTGCGTGAAGGTTCTGGCTCCAGGGGCGTCTTGTCCTAAAGCGCAGCTGGGAGGTGTCCCAGGGTCAGTGGAGAAACCCTCAGGGGATAAAAAGAAATCAAAGGTGGTGTCTCAGAAGGTGTATCACCCCACCTCCCATCAAAAAACCCCTATGGATTAGAGGGGAAAGGAGAAACAAAGGAAATGTAACCACAGGGATGGGTAAAGGATGATGAAGTGGAGAAAGACCTTCCTTGGGAATCCAGAGCTGCTCGTAGCCACTTGAAAGGGAAAAGGGAGAAAAAAAAATAGAGACCAGAAACAATTATCTCGTGCTAACTACATCAGCTCCCTCAATCACCACCTACACCACCAGCTACGTGTGGCTCTTCCATCTGACTCTTCTTCCATCTCCAGAACCAGGGGGATAAACACCGAGATGGAAACATCCCACTTGGAACAGCCCCAGCTCCAGGGCACGAGCCAGGAGGATTCCACCCACCCAAAACAACCCCGCCAAGGGTAAGAACTGGGACAAACCCGACACAAGATGGGAAATTCCATTTCCCAGCGTGGTTCAGGACTCTTTTGCCACTCTCCTGTGTAATTTAAATCTAGATTTGTATGGACTGCCCTCTCTCCAAGAAACATTCACCTTATCAAATGCAACTGAAGACACATGAGAGGAATTGTTGGATTTTTCTCCCCCCCCTGCTGTCAGATCTTTTCTTCATGCCTTACTCTGTGCATCCCAAAGAACTACCCCCAATGTCAAGCAGGAAAACGGGGATTAATTAAGAGGGCAGGCAATTCTTATTCCTATCTAAATAAAATTTGGAGTTGAGAGAAAATGAATTTCCAGTGTTTCCTTCTGTACTGGAAAATTTAATCCAAAAACTCGTCTTGACTTTGTAGGACCCAAAATTGAAAAGCCATTTTTGGCAGCCAAAATATGTAGGAACAAAACATTTCCTAGTTCTTTGCCATGTCATGTTTGGACAAAAAATAGGAGAGGAAAGCTGACAATTTTAATGGTGAAGTCCCACATTTCACTGAAGGCACCGACTGACATTTTTCAGTCGATCCTTAGAAATCTAAAAATGTCCCCAAGAACAAAAATCCCCCATCTTATTCCACTTGAGTAGAAAACCACAGCTGTTGTTTAAAAGCTCCTGTCCATAGCAACTCTTATATTACACCTAATGTAACACCTACATTACACATACCCAGCATTTCAGACCTCCACAAAATAAGGTGAGACAAAACTCCTGCCATGCTTTCCAAGCTTTGGGTGCAACAAACACAACAAAATCCTTTAATTCCGTAATTCTTGAGATTATTATTATTATTATTATTAAACCTCCACTGTTGTTTTTCCAGTGGAGGAACCAGTGAACCAGTGGTGTATCTGAAACACACTAAAATCCCCCCCCAAAGCAGCAATTTCTTGGTGTAAACTTGAACGCAGCAAGTAATAATTTGAAATTTGGCAAACTGTGACTCGGAATGAAAGCCCTGACCTGCAAAGGCCAGGGTTATCCTCACAAAAATATAAAGTGCAATGAGTTCTAAGAGGCATGAACTCACAATGAAGCAAGAGAGTGAAACACCAACTTATGTTATTCCAATTATTCTGACAGAACCGGTGTTAAAGACATGACCTCCCTCCCAAACACCTCTCTACTCGAAGCCTACCTGTAGTGCATCTTGCACTGAATAAATTCTTTAAATATCCACCTGCTTCAGAGCATCACAGAATCGAAGGTTGGAAGGGTCCTTCCAGTTGCCAGCACTGAAGGGGTCCCCCAAAACGACAACCAGGAAGTTCCATGAAATTTTACCAAGGTATTATTTTCAATTTCAACAATCTGACAACACGCAGCTGAGGGGGAAGGCAGCAAACAAGGAAAGGCAAGGGCTGAACTCGTTATAGAAATAAAAACTATTATCACTAATTCATACCACACGTGGTTAGAAAGCTGTAACTATTCAAGGCTGGGGTTTTTTTCCCTTTTAAGAAGACAATACAAACCCAGCTCCCCTTTTCCTGCTGATGGTGAGAGTAATTCTGAATTGGAGGACGCTCACAAGCACGTGGCAGGCATGGATATCAAGGTTTGATGGTAAAAGGAAGAAAAAGCCCACTCAGTGCAGCTAAAGGTGCTTTACTTAAAATCGGTCAAACAAAAAAACGAGCTTTTTAGCACTGCTGAATCTATCCAGATCACACTTTTCAGCTGTCTATATTCCCAAAAATGCCTGGCTCGCTCCTTCCCCAAAAACCTCTTCCCCACTCCGACTCGCACCTCAATCAGCTTCACCATTTGGAGGTGAGAACTCTCTCAGGAGCATAACCCCTCCCCACTGTCTCCTTCATCCCTCTGGATCCGAGGAGGCTGATGAAAGGCTAAACCCTCCTGAGGTCAGCAGGTGTAAGATATCCCTGGGCTGAGCAGAGGGAATTGCTGGAAGGAGGAGCAGAAGAGCCAGGGAAAGAAGAGGCAGGGGTGAAGGCATCTCGAGCTGCAGCAGAAGAGAGAGAAAAGTTTGCAACTCTCCTATTCTTTGAGAGGGTTTTTTCTCTATTCTGCATGAAAAATTGTATTTTGTGATGGGTAGGACAAGATTGCCCAAATTATTACCTCAGTGTTTGGTTCTCAAATACAAAATCCACCAGAGTTAAGTGATCAGACTCCTGGACTGGAAAACTCACGATGAGAATCCATGTTTTCAAACCCTCCCTATTTTCTTCTGCAACAGCAAAGACCTGATTTTCCATGGTCTCTGGATATCTTGAAAGAGGTGACTCATATTTATCCTGTGGCAGAGCCAAAATCCAGGAATTCAGCTGGGTTTGCCTACGCAATTGCATCACCTTGGGTGGCTTCCCCAGACAAAATCAGCCCCGGGACTCCGCTGCTTTGGGAAAAGGCAACACCAGTTTCCTTCTGAAACATGAAATCAGACCTTGGGCACAAACTCCAGCTCCTAAAGAGCACTTTGCCTCCTCTCTTCCTCTGGGATGGGAATGGTAAGAGGAGAATACGGAATAACTTCAGCTGGAGGATGCCAAAGGGCCGGGATGCTGGCAGCACACAGCTGCTGGGTTAACACCCAACAAGGCAGAAACAAAGCGCTGCATCAAGTGCTCCAAAGGCAAAGAGCTCCAGAAAGAGGAAGAACGAGACTTCTGAAGTGGAAGACTGATGGCTCTTGAATGGAGCTGAGGGATGGCAACATCTCCTACTCCAGTGCTCCCAAACATCTGGCTCTGTGGAGATGCAAACGACGTGAGAGTTCCATCGAGCGAGCACTGGGGTTTGTGATGTTAAGTGCTCCGGGGGTAAGGACCTGCCCAGGCAAGGCAGGAAGGGAGGCAAGGGAATAAAGCAAAGCCCTGCAGAAGAAGCAGCAGGCTGAGGTTCACCTCGTGCGTGTGTGGGTGTGTGTTTACATTTTAAGATCCATCGCTCTGGAAATCTCTCAGGTTTTTCCAAAGGAACGACGGTGGCCTTAAAATCAGGAAGGTCCAACAGCGAGAGGAGTCAAAGAGGGCATCAATCATCTCTGAGAACACAAACAAGTCCAGCTGAAATTCCAAAATCATCCCCCTGAGAAAGCTACGCGCCAGAGCGTTGCCAAAGTGGGCTGTCCCACTCTGCCCTCTCCCAGCAACATGTTCCTGGCACATCCCTGCTGCTGGCACCACGCACGGGGGGCCAGCTTGGCCCATGAGCAATCTGGCTGAAAACCAGATTGGTTGGGGGAAAAAAAACCCCAAAAAAGCAAAAAAAAAACCCCAAAAAAGTGCTGCTTTCCTGCACAACCGTTTTCCTGATTAAACATCTAGCCTGGCTGCATAAATCCTGGGATATGGGGAGAGAAACACGAGCCTTGGGGACAGTGTGGAGTCTGCGTAGAGCTGAGGTGGATCAGAGGGATGCTGTGGGTGGGGAAGTTGTCTGCACTGAAGGGATTGCACCTTACAGATATATAATATAACCCCCCATAACTATAAATAGATAAGAAAATATAATATACATTTGTGTATTTTATAAACATATCTATCTAGTTAGCAAGGCTGGGAAAATGCCACCCACAGCTGCACAGACAGAGCAGGAGCAGGACAGGGCACCACTCCCACCGTGGGCTGCTCAGAGGCAGCAGCGAGCACTTCAAATGAGCTAAATATCCATGGAGGTCACTGCCAGACCCCCTCCTCCTCACACACAGCACACCACCCCAGCTGCCTTTCTCCTGAGCCACATCAAAGCTCTGGGGGAAATCTCAATGACTGCCAGGTCACTATGAAAGCACACTGATAAATAAGACTCGCTTTGGGCTCCAGGTGCTAAAATACCACTCAAACCAATCTCTTCCCGTGTTTAGCACGTGCTGAATCACGTGGAGTGGAACACAGAGACCAAACTGTTGGTGCAAAAGCACTTGCACTTGTGTACAGGTGTTCTTTTTACACTGGGGTGTCAGGATGCCTTAGACCAGGAGTCAAAATCCTAAGCAGCCAGTCTTCAAAAATAAAACTCGCACCTGAAGAAAAAGAAGTGAATATTTTTTCCATTTTAAGCATGTGTGAAAATCGCAAGGAAAGTTCTGACTTCCAAATATCAAAGAGATAAAAATGCACAAGTTCTCGGTCCTTCAGCTCCTCCAACTAATTGCTTTAGAGCAAGAGAACTTCCTTTTTGTGGCTTTGTTGCAAACCCCTGGAACTAAAGAGCACCAGAATAATGGCCTCAGTCGGGGTTAGTGAGGTGAAGCACAGCTCAAAGTATTCCCGAGAACACTCTTCAGAACACTAAGTATATGTTTTAAAAAATAAAAAAAAAAAAAAAGGGAAAGAAACACAAAGGGGAAGAATAAAAAAAAATCCAAAATCAGTTTTCCAGCATCCAGATATAATGAGCAATGACTTTGGTTCCTTCTGACACGCAGGCCTAAAAGACCAAAGCAAAAAACCAGCAATCAAGCTCTACCTCTTTGAAAACATTACCACGGCACGTGAGCCCTCACCTCGCAAAACAGGAGGGAAATGGAAGGAACTGATGTCAAACAGCAAACTTCTTTCCCTCTCTTTGAAGGAGAGCACAGAAATGCTGACATTCAACGTGAAACAACGAGGGGAAAAAAAATGAGGATGCACTTGATGTGGGAGATACTGAGCACAAGTCAAGATTTGGTTATGCACACTCCTTAATGGAGCAGAAATGTGCCAACGACAGAGGGGATGCAACGCCAGGGAGGCCAGAGCTGGGTGCTCCCCCAGGCCCTGGTCAAGGAGAAGAGGTCAGAGCTGAAGTCAGGTGGCTGTACTTACTCTGAGCCTCGCAGTCCACGCAGTGGGAATTGCCTCGGATGTTCCTGATGGACTGCAGGGCCATGGCCTCGTTCTGACTCGTCAGGCGCGACTGCGGGGATTTAAAGACACGGATGAGCAGCGAGGAAGAACCCAAAACACCAAAATGACACAGCTGTCAGCTGAATGAACAGCAAACCCCAAAGCTCAGAGCAAGCTCGAATGAATATGGTCAAGGAACCTCAAGTCTTGATCTGCCTCTCAAGGAACAGTGATCTTTTGGCATCTCCAAGGCTTTTGGGGTCTCCAGCCTGGATTCTAACAGAGGGAAATCGAGCTTGAGGATGAACCCTGCTCTCCCCAGGAGCAGCAGCCACACTGCAGGTTTGCTTCTTGAGATAAATGAGATAAGAATATCATTCTGCACGATCGATTTCGTTTATCGACGTGCGTGCTTGTGCTAATGAAGACTAAGGGACGGTTTGCCAAAGCGGCTGGAACCTTTTCATCATCCAAAGGTCAGGTTTCACCCGCTGGCTCCCCTTTAAATGCTCTCCATGGTGACCTGCCCATGACCTCTGCTTGGGGAGACTCTCCTGATGTACCAGCACTTCAGCTCTACCCTGAACTCCCCAAGGAGCAAACTGTTCCCTGCACCAAGGGATGGAGAAGGGATTTAAGCAGGACTTGTGCATATCCACGTGGAGACACAACTTCCATGGGACACCTGCTAAAGCTCTCCAGCCAGCTCCCTTTGCTGTTCCAGCCAGTTCTTCTGACATGCTTTGGGACCCCAGAGAGAAAAGCCTCTCTGAGCCATTGCCCAGCCACTCTTTATCCTTTTGCACTGATATTTTTATGCAGGTGTTCATGCACAGACTTCCCCTCCTGTGCTCTGATAACACACACCCAGCAGAATGGGTGAACCCATGCAAAGCAAGAAACATGTAAGCTGGGATTTTCCTCCACCTCAGGAATGTATCTTGGAAATAAACCCATTTTTTAACAACAAATGGGAAGGAAATTGTGATATGATGATGGTAATTAGTGGTGTTTGATCTACCCTGGCACCTCAGGGCAATGAAAGCGGGCATTCATTTAAAACTATGAGTCTCTTCCTTGCCATATAAAATCATGAAAGACAACTGTTAGGCGGGTAATATTATGGGATCTACAGCTCTGGACAATTATTGGCCATTTCTCTCAGTCACCACTCAGCACCTTGCTCTCTCCTCTGAAGTGTTTACAGTCACCTGCACTCAAGACACAGAAGTTCTCCCAAAAACGAGCACTGGCTGAAGGCATCTCAGATTTTAAACAGTTATTTTGACAGGAAAGGCGAGCAAATTCCTTCTGTCATCAAAGGAGAGCATTCCAAGGGGGAAAGCTGCTCCTCCTAGGCCACGTTCTCCCCTCAGAAAGCTCCAAGCCTGCTCAGGGTAACACACACACACCTCGAGGAGTACGGGCTTGAAATTCAGAATTTGCTGTCGTCTTAATGATCAGCTAAGCCATGGCTAATTGTCAGTACTATTTTGTGGCCCATACCTTGTTCTTGCTGCTCTCACAGGACTGTAAACTGGCCAGGATCTGGCTCTCTATGGCTTGGACCCACGCGTCCCTCTCTTCATAGGTGGTTGCTTCGAAGTGCCAAGTCTGGCCCGTGAGAGAGACGATGATAAACTCGAAGTTTTCTTCTTGTTCTGGAAAAAAAAATGCAATAGGAAGAAAAGATTGCGTTAAGCACAGTGAAAAGTAGCTGAAACAACCTCGGTTGATGAGAACTTCTGCTACACAATGGCTTTAAGCTGAAGGAGGGTTGATTTAGATGAGATATTGGGGAGAAATTCCTCCCTGTGAGGGTGGGGAGGCACAGGGTGCCCAGAGCAGCTGTGGCTGCCCCTGGATCCCTGGCAGTGCCCAAGGCCAGGTTGGATGGGGCTTGGAGCACCCTGGGACAATAGAAGGTGTCCCTGCCCATGGCAGGGGGTGGAATGGGATGAGCTTTAAGGTCCCTTCCAACCCAAACCATTCTGGGATTGTGCAAATCCTGTAAATGCAGGCCTGGACCCGAGGTTTGAGGCTGGATCCTGCCCTGCACAGTGCAGCAGGAAACAACCAGGATCCACTGCTTTTTCTCTCCAAATGCTATCCAGACAAAGCACTGGTTGGGGTAAATGCTCAGTTCCTGGGTTTGTGAGTTTGGAGTAGAGTTTGTACATTAATCAAACATAAAATGGCCAGCAAGCATCATTTAGATTCAAACCTGAGGAGCTAAAAGCCACATAATGTAAAAATCCAAGGGTGCCACAAAATAAAAGATGAATGGACCATAAAGAGCTGACCACACAGAAAGTGTAGCAATTCACCCTCTTCTTCCAAGCAGTTTTTACAAGCACAGATATATAAGAGAAGATGTGTACATTTTCTCCTCTGCAGCATAAATACTGGGATGATAATAATAATAATAATAACAATAATGATTACTGGGCTATAACACAGGATTAAAATCAGTTCAACTTATTCAACATCCACATCCGACATGGGAGATGAGAAAATGATCTGAGAAGCCAGGAGAGAGGGTCAGTGAAATATCCTGAGGGCTGCTGGAGGATGAGGACAAGTATTCAGGCCAGAGGAGCAGCACATGGAAATGCCAGCAGAACTGAAATAAATGGACACACAGAGCCCACCTACACATGGGACACCAATGCCAAATTAAAAAAAATCAAGGCAGCTGAAACAGAGTAAGTGCAATTGGGAAGGGCTGGCACGGAGCATGAAAGAAAAAGAATAATAGAGCACAAAATTCTGGTCAACATCAGCCATAATGAGCTTCAGAAAGAGCATTTTGTCCCATAATCACTTATTATATATTCAGAGCCATGACACTGCTGCGTTCCCTCATCATCCATAAACATGCAGAGAGCAGGGACAAATCCAGCACCAGATTTAAAGACAGCACTGCTGCCCGCTGGCAGTTGTGCTCCCAAGCTGTGGGACAAGGGGTTTTCTTGGAGAAGCTCCATGCCAGCAAGGCCACTGCTGTAACGATGCCTCAAAAATATCAGGAGGTGACTTGGCACCTCGAGGTGGGGATCAACATGGAGCTGAAGGTTATTTTCAGGTGCTGGAAGGCAGCAGTTTTACTGAAAAGCAGTGCATGGGATAAGTGGGAAACAAAATCACGGAATATCCAGAGGTGGGAGGGACCCACAAGGATCACTGATCCAACCCCTGGCCCTGCACAGACACCCCAACAATCCCACCCTGGGCATCCCTGAGAGTGTTGTCCAAACTCTCCTGGAGCTCTGGGGCCGTGCCCATTCCCTGGGGAGCCTGGGCAGTGCCCAGCACCCTCTGGGGGAAGAACCTTTCCCTGATATCCAACCCAAACTCCCCTGGTACAGCTCCAGCCATTCCCTCGGGTCAAAGATGAATGATGCAACTGTTCCATGTGAGCAACACCGTGTTCCAAACAAACAGGTAGAGAGACATAACCCAAAATGCCATGAATAAATCATGGGAAAAGCCTCGTTTATCAAGCAGAGCTTTCAGGGGTTTATGAGGAAGATCTGAGAGGAACTACTCCACAATAAATGAAGTTACATTCAGCCCTGTGCACTGCAGGACAACACAGGTAAGGTCTCTGCAGCACCACTGAACCCTCTGATCTCTTTAACAATGCTGATCACACACACATGGAGCTGGTTTGCCCAGGAGAAACGAGCCCAGGAGAGCTGCAGCACATTTTCAGGCTGGGCTGGAAGGACATTTTGAGGTCCGGAGAAGAAAACGGAACTGGGGAAGGGTCTGGAGCCCCAGGAGCGGCTGAGGGAGCTGGGAAAGGGGCTCAGCCTGGAGCAAAGGAGGCTCAGGGGGGACCTTGTGGCTCTGCACAGCTCCCTGACAGGAGGGGGCAGCCGGGGGGGGTCGGGCTCTGCTCCCAGGGAACAGGGACAGGAGGAGAGGGAACGGCCTCAGGCTGGGCCAGGGGAGGCTCAGGTGGGACATCAGCAGGAATTTCTCCATGGAAAGGGTGGTCAGGCCTTGGCACAGCTGCCCAGGGACTGGTGGAGTCCCCATCCCTTGAGGGATTTCAAAGCCATGTGGATGTGGCACCTGGGGATGTGGGTTAGTGGTGAACACGGCAGCACTGCTGGACTCGATGACCTTGGAGGTCTTTTCCAACCTTAATAATTCCATGATTCTCTATCCACTGAAGCTTTACTCCCCAAAAAGCCGTGCTGGTTGAAGACATCTTCCCTAATTTTTTCTCCTTAAACACACCAAGATTTTTTTTTGCCCCAAGCTCAGCTGTGAAACAAAGCAGCAGTGCCTGCTCCACGTCACCCCCCAGGGCAATTCCTCCAGAAGACAAGGAACAAACCCATTCCTGTACGTCCTTAAGCACAGCAGCATGCGGGAACAGGAAAATCCAGGCGGGAGGAGGACGAAATTGTTCACTTCTACTCTTCAGTCAAATTATAGGTTGTGCTATTGAAATCCCTGTGAGCCCAATCACAAAATTTTATTAAACAGTTTTCCATGTTTAACAGTTATTCATGGAAAGGTCCACTATAATAGTATTTTAGCACCATCAACCTGTCGAAATCAACCTGCCCAATTACTCCAAACTACATTAATAACACCGGATATTACACTAATTGTGTCCAGTTTCCATGCAGACGAGGTCCCGTGGGGCTAATTTTGCATCCTCAGGGGCAAGCAACTCAGCCATCAGCCTGATTTCACCAGGAATCCCTCCTCATTACACAAGTTCAGGCTGTCAAACTTTTTTTTTTTTTTTTTTTAAGAAAAAAAGGTTAATGGGCCAATCAGTCATCAATTATTTCCTGGAAGGGCAGCAGAGGAAGGGTTAAAGTGTGAAGAACCAGCTGCCAGCGACTTCCATTTGGAAGTTATTATCAACAGGAGATGTCTAAAATGTTGTTGTTGTTTGTTTTGCCTTTTTTTTTTTTTTTTTTGAAGAGGGAAGGGGTGGCTGGGATGGGAAATGAGCCAAAACTGTGAAATTGTGATGATATGGAAGGCAAAGCACAAGAGATTTTTTTTCTTTGGAAAAAAAGAGATTTTTTTTCTGTGGAAGCGGGCATGGAATCAGTGAATTTCAGGGTGCCCAGAGAAGCTGTGGCTGCCCCATCCCTTTAATTGTTCCAGGTCAGGCTGGACGGGGCTTGGAGCAGCCTGGGATAGTGGAAGGTGTCCCTGCCCATGGCAGGGCGTGGGATGGGATGGGCTTTAAGGTCCCTTCCAACCTAAACCATGTTGGGATTCCATGGACACTCCTCTCCCCCCCATCCTTCCACAGACAACTGCATTTAACACGAGCTCACATTTATTTTGCTCTGCCAAGAGCCAGACGCTGCCACAGCCCACCCGCTTCTGGAAAACAAAGAGAGGAAACTTCTGAGGAGCAATGGATTGGGGAAGAAAAAACAAACATTCCGGCACGGCCTCACTGCCTTCCCCTACCCAACGTGTTTGTGACTGAGATCAGCTGCAGAAAACCACACTGAAAATCACCACAGGACACAATCAGTCCATAACTTGTTCCAGAACTCAACCCAGCCCACTGAAAGGCAGGGAAAGCACATGTCCAGAAGCTGTCACACCTCCAGGTATCCTTCAGGAGTGGTTCGAAATAATGGGCACCAATCAGCTCGGTCCCAGTTGCCACTCCCCACCTATTTTACTCCCAGTATTAAGAACTGTGTGCATAAATAACCAGGGACACCTTGCACCAGTGATGGGCACAGCTCAAAGTCACGAAATCCTAAAAGATCAGGTTGGAAGGGACCTCAAGGATCACCTGGGGCACAGCTCAAAGTCACAAAATCCTAAAAGATCAGGTTGGAAGGGACCTCAAGGATCACCTGGGGCACAGCTCAAAGTCACAAAATCCTAAAAGATCAGGTTGGAAGGAACCTCAAGGATCACCTGGGGCACAGCTCAAAGTCACAAAATCCTAAAAGATCAGGTTGGAAGGGACCTCAAGGATCACCTGGGGCACAGCTCAAAGTCACAAAATCCTAAAAGATCAGGTTGGAAGGGACCTCAAGGATCACCTGGGGCACAGCTCAAAGTCACAAAATCCTAAAAGATCAGGTTGGAAGGGACCTCAAGGATCACCTGGGGCACAGCTCAAAGTCATGAAATCCTAAAAGATCAGGTTGGAAGGGACCTCAAGGATCACCTGGTCCGACCTTTCAGCACGGAAAGTCAGTGGGAGGCAAGGGCTCCTTCCTGCCATGCAGAAATCCCACCCACCCTAAAAGATGGCTTTTAAACAAATGAATATGAAGGCATTTCTCACAGGCATTCATGAATGTTTTACCAGAACCAGGAATAAGACTGGATCTTCTGGCTCCCCAGCCAAGCAGGCTGTGCATTTGTACTTGTCTGATATCAGAGGATGCTGGTGCTGCTGCTAATTAACAGTAACTCATCATGCACACCTGGTGGGTGGTGCCACTCACACAGGAAACACTTCCCAGGAACAAGAAGTCAAGTGCAGCACCAAAACACCCTCGAGAGCGCGTTTCAAACGCTCCTGAAGCACCTTCGAGAGCCGAGGTTACAGCCTGAATCCCAGCCAAGCCTGCCTCGAGTAACACCGAGACCTATTTAAGCTCCTTTTCCATCGCCTCCTCCTCCCTCTCTCCTGGAAATCTCTTCTGCTCAAGCACCATAACCCTTCACCCTTTCCAAAGGAGGAGAAGGGAGAGCTGCTGGGGTGCCCTGGGAAGCGACAGGAGATGTTTACAACACACAATCTGTTTACAGCGAGTTATTTACGCCCCACACAACATCAGGTCTCCACTCGGTGTGAACCACCCCCATCACTCGGCACATAAGGATGTTTATTAGCAGCCTCAATCAAGGAAATATTTGTGCCACGTCCCACTGGGCATGGCCACGCTAATACTTCTCTCCCCTTTCCAAACCCAGTGTCTAAATCTAATTAGTTCTGAAAAATCAACCCTATCAGGACAACGGAGCTCTGCTGTTGCTCGCCCACAGCTCTTGGTAAAGGCTGTGCTCCACTGGAAGAGTTTTATATCACATTTATCTGAGGGGTGGTGGAAGGCTGAAGGCACTGAACCCCTCTGCCACGTGGAATTGATGTTTTATTTGGGTGCCAAGACAACACAAGCTGAACAATTTTTTAAAAATTCAGTTTAGACCGACAGGATGTAACTTCCTGCAGGGGCACAGCACCACGGCAGCAACAGCATCACCTTGAAACCAGAGGTAGCCTGGAACTTCCTGAGTATCCAAACAAAAAAGTTTTCCCTCGGTGCCCAGCAAATCCAGCCCAGCACTGTTTAAAATCTCACATGTAACCACGAGGAGGGGAAAAAAAATCAGGATTTAATATCTTTATGCATGCACAGCACAGGCATTTAACTCCTTAAAGATAATCCTTCCTGCTGTGCTGCAAAATTGTAGAATCACAGAATGGTTTGGGTTGGAAGGGACCCTAAAGATCATCCAGTCCCACTCCCTGCCATGGGATACCTTCCACTAGCCCAGGTTGCTCCAAGCCCTGTCCAGCCTGGCCTTAAATCTGTTGGTATAGGAGAAATAAGCATGTGTTTTAATAATACTGCTATGGTAACAGGTGCAAGTGACTCTTAAAACCAGAGTGAGGTTTGTTTTAAGCAGAACTCACTGCTACTACGTATTTTTCCTCCTAGAGAACCAGAGGATGGCTTAAAGCCTGGCTGCCTGCAACAGGGAGCAAGTGGCACTTCCTCATCTGTCAGTGGCTCCCTACAGAAAACCCCCAAAATCTGAAAACGAAAGAGTTTAGCCAAACTCCACAACCAACCAAAGTAAGATTTCTTCTAATGAGACAGAACTGATGGAGGAGATCACTCTGCAATTTTGTGGCAATGTGGGGATCGGGCTCTGCTCCCAGGGAACAGGGACAGGAGGAGAGGGAACGGCCTCAGGCTGGGCCAGGGGAGGGTCAGGCTGGACATCAGCAGGAATTTCCCCATGGAAAGGGTGCTCAGGGCTTGGAGTGGAGTCCCCATCCCTGGAGGTGTTCCAGAAACACCTGGAGGTGGCACTCAGTGCTCTGGGCTGGGTGACAAGGTGGGGACAGGTTGGACTCGGTAGCCTTGGAGGGCTTTTCCAACCTCAAAGATTCTGTAACGCCCTCAGAAGGTTGAGTCCTTCAGCTGGGACCCCTCACCTGGCGAAAATCCCACCCCTGGCATTATTTTTGCTGCCGAACAGCCAGGACAGAGCAGCCCCTCCGATGGGGACGCTCGAGCGCAGAGTCCCCCCGCCCTGGGCAGCATCACCCACCCAGGGCACAACCCGGCTGCGCCTTCCTGCAGCTCCAGCTGAGCTCTGCCTGCCTGGGAGCACGCACAGAACACCCCAAAACAACGGGAGGGTGTCAAAAATGCCCGGAGAGCTTCTCCAAGCGGGGCTGAACCTGAGGGAAGTGTTTGTGGTGGGTAAAGAGGTGCAAGCGCGACCGAGGAAGCGCGTGCCGAGGACCGAAGCAGGTTTGTTGTTCTGGACTGTCATTTCCCATCATCGTCCCCTTTTCTGAAGGCATAATTATCTAAACATGTGGTTTTTAATACTTACAATGCTCATTAACTCCCCATTTGCATGTCTCACCATTGCAGCTCTCACACAAAGGCTCACGGTACCAGCTCAAAGCTATGGAGAACATTGAAACTTCAGCTTTCGGGGGGGCATTAAAACATCCAAAAAATGATATATTTGCCCGATTTTAGAATTTCATTTTGATGCTGTGTCTCAAAACTTTTTGGGCCGTGGCCAGCAGGACCGTGTTCCCATACCAAGGTGCCTTCAGTACTTAGTTTGAGCAGTAAGATCAAAGATTCCTCAAATTTGACAGGCCCTAAAAAAATGCTGATCTGTAAAACACAAGGGAATTCCATGTATTTGCTCCCCTGCTGCAATTTATTAACAGGTAGGTATAAAATCACAAGCTTCTTGAGCACTAAACCTGTGACAACAAACATACCTGATCAGAGGAAAAATTGGGCTGGGAAGCATAAACAGCAAATAGAAAATTAAAAAATTATTGAAGTGTCTTTGTGGAAAAAAGACAACTCAAAAACTTATGAATATCTCACAGTCACTTTCTGTCTTTCCATATTTTCATATTTGAAAAGACAACAAAAGGATCAAACCAGCCGGTTCAGCAGCTCTGAAAGGCAATAATTTTACACCGAGGCTGAAAAATGAAATAAAATTACACTTCCAAAAAAAAAAAAAAAGCTGCCTTAACAAGCTGGAATAAAACCCCACTTTTGTTTCCTGTGCACACTTTGTTTGGCAGGGAGAGCCAGGCCCCCGCCAGCAGCCTGGGCTGTAATTGTGCAAAAAAAAAAAGGACGGTGATATAAATCACCAAAGGTTAATGATCAGGATGTGAACAGAGGGACTTGTTTACAGAAATAGCATGCAATTTAAAATTTACAAGAGATTTAATGCCACCGCTTGGCAATCACTAAAATCAACAGCCCAGAAAACAGTGACATTAAGAAAAATATTACAGTTATAATCATTCCAAAATAAGTCAATTAGTGTTAGGGCATGCGCTCGCGATTACTTGACCCATTTGGTTCGCACTTAAGTGAAGAGAAAAAAAAAAATCCCCCTCCCTCATAGCGAGATTACTGAGTTGTGACCTATTTTGCATTCCCTGTTCCTTACACCATCCCTCTTCCGTGCTGCTGGAGGTGGTGGAGGCTTTTTTCCACCCCCCCCTCCTCCTTGCTTGGTTTCCGAGTCATTCTGACCTTTGACATTTGTAATAATAATAAAAATATATATATATATATTAAAAAAAAAAGTTTGTGTTGTTCAAATGAAGGCGGAGAGGGGAAGGGTGGGGGAAATAAATACATAAAATTCCATGTGCTGTTACACCAAAGGCACGACGGCTGTCTTGGGTGGGGGAAAAAAAAAAAAAAGGCAATGTAAGTCAATTTGTGAACTTTGGCACCGGGTGACCTTTAGAAATACAACAATATCCAGAATTTACAAGCAAGAGTAGCACATGCAAATGACCCGGCACTGTCTCGCCTCTGGATTAGAGCTGCAAAGAGCATTATGGAGAAGGCTTGCACAAAACAAATTAAGATTGTTACTTAAATGTCACGGCACACTATTGTATTTGGCTACAGATCATTACACCTGATACTAACACTTTTAAAAACCGTAATAACTTGGGAAATATTACATTGAGTGCCCACATGGAGAAAGGGAAAATATATATATGTATCTCTTAAAAAAAAAATAAAAATAAATAAAAGGGAGAAAATGGGTTCCTGAAGTAATTTAAACATCACCACTCCACGACTAGAGGGAAAGGTCAAAATTTAAGTAAGCTGAAAGGAACATGAATGGCAAAATAAAAGGCACAAACAGAAAGATGAAAAGACCGAGTGGAATGACTCTGCAAACACGGGGTGGAAACGAACACGCATGCTTGGGGCAAATCTCATTTCCAGGGGGAAAGGGAGAGAGGCGAGGAGGGCGAAATTTTGGAGAAGTGGGTTAAAAAAAGGTGGGGGGAGAGAAAGAGAGAGAGAGAGAGAGAGAGTGAGAGAGAGGAGGTGTTTGTCTGGGACGGGTGGGTTTGTTACCTTCGGTGTTGGTGCTGCTGCTGCTGTAAATATTTCGCAGGCTACCAACACGGTTTAGTTTCCAAGCTTTGCGTTTGGCTGCGTCCAGAGAGCAGGAGGGGAAGAGAAAAAAAAAAAAAGAGAATAAAAATAAAGAAAAAAGAAAGGGGGAGGAAGAAAAAAAAAATTGTTTTTTGGTTTTTTTTTTTTTTCAATGAAAAAGGGGAGAAAAGAAACATCAAAAAGCATGTGAAGTAAAATACAAGCACGAGCCTGTTCACAAGTGAAGAGCTACACACAGAAAATGCACACAGGACCACTCAGCCCCTGCAATCCACGGCCGACGTGGAAAACCTCGTGTTCAGAGTGATTTTTCTTGCAGTCACCACAACATGACACGGTTTGACAAGATTAAATGGATCTGCTATTGGAATAGACAAAAACAGACCAGTAGAAGTAAAAAAAAAAATAATAAAAAAAAGAAGGCAGGAAGTATTTGTGCAGAAGGTACAGGACTGGACAAAACAGCTACTGTAAAATGCGATTTAATTCATGACAAAACACAGCCAGACAAGAGCTCCTTTTCCTCCAAAAGCCTGCCTCACTTGGTGCCTGGAGTTCACCCTTAAACCTCCTTTTTACATCATCACCTTTAGAAACTGAGGTGATGATGTAACGACCTGAAATCCTCATACCAGCAGATGTTCTTTGTAGCAGCGAGCTCAGAGGAAGCAGAACTGTAAAATCCCAGAATGGTTTGGGCTGGAAAGGACCTTAAAGCCCATCTTGTTCCACCCCCTGCCATGGGCAAGGACACCTTCCACCAGACCAGGCTGCTCCAAAATACCAACCCCCCACCACTGCAAAATCCAAGTGTTTATTTGGAAAGGGGGAAAAAAAAGTCAATTCTTTACACAGAACAGCAACACCCTCGTTTCATTAGAATTGACCCAAACTTTGAGATCCTCTGAGCTGCTGCTTCACAATCAGCAGAAAATACGGCTCAAAAGCGCTCTGTTCCTGGGCTCATTAGGGGAGAGCAGGTCTTCACCCTCTTTAGGATCTTTAAAACACTTTGTTTAGGCTGGGTTTCGTCACACAGGAACCAGAGGAAACATCTGAGCACACCGGGACAGCCCGCAGGGATTGGAGCAACGAGGAACTGGTGGAATTACCACATCTGGGAGTGTGGAAATGGCACAAGGATGTGGGACAGGGTTCAGTGGTGAACGGGGTGGTGCTGAGCTGATTGATGCTTGGAGTCAATCCTAGAAGTCTTCTGAGGGACCTGAGACCCTTCTCCCTCCCACCACAGACGTCCCTCACTCTTCAGGACGACATCGACACCCTGCAACGCAGCCGGTACCGGGACACAATAATTGAAAAGATTTCTTTCAGTATTTATGAGGGAACTTCTGTAATGCCCCACAGAACTCACACCAAACAGCTGCTCCCAGGGAAAAGGGACACTGACGTGAAGTCACTGCAGGCTTTACCAAAAAGCTCCATTTTCAGGCGAAGAATTAAAGCTGGAAGAGCCCTGCCTGAACCCCCCTGACTGTTCAGCTAGGTGTGATTTTAATAAAGCCATCTGCAGGCTTTAATGCTCCATGCTGAAAAGGAGGACTGGATTCTGAGTGACATCAGCACATCTAAAAGTATTTTCATTGGGTGCATCCTTCAAGCTGAAAAAAACCCCTTTCATTTCAAGACCTGGTTAAGAAGTCTCCGCACTACAGAGGCACAATTGCCCGGCAGAAAACTTGTTTTTCCTCTGAAACATTTACATATAAATAGGCAAAATCGAGGTTTGGCACCCCTCTGCAAGGGAAGATGGTCTCCAGTGCACAGAGACCCTTTCCCAGCGCCTTTCCCATTTTTCACACTCTAATGGCACGTTTGTGTGAGCAGGAGTGAACCCACAGTCTGCTTTTCTATTAACCTATTGATGAAATAATCCATTTTAATGTGTTAACTGTCAGGCCTTTCCCTTCCCTTTAAACAAATGGACTTTTTCCATGGAGATGCCGAGGTCCTGATACATCCACGTGCATCCTTTGGCATCGATTAGGCTCCCACCTGCTTCCTCCAGGTGCTCTCCTGCCTTTGAGGATTCAATAAGGGTTTGGACACTGCCAAGCGAAGCCTCTGCAGGGTGATTGATGTGCCAGGGCCCAGCAGAGCCATCCTACCCTGCCTGCCTCTGGAATTACACACTGCTGGTACCTACAACCAGGCTGGAACAGGCACTGCAGGTCAGCGCTTGCCTGCTTTGTCTTTGATGTATTTCCCAGGATATTCAGTTTGTCTGGTCTGGCTTCACTTGATGGTCCCAAAGTTAACTCAACAAAAGCTCTTGTTGCCAGCTCCAGAGATATCTACACCTACATCTATATCTATATCTATATCTATATCTATATCTATATCTATATCTACATCTATATCTATATCTGTATCTATATCTTCCATATAATCTATATCTGTATCTACATCTGTATCTGTATCTATATCTATATCATCCATATCACCTATATCTATATCTATATCTAATCTATATCTTTATCTGTATCTATATCTATATCATCCATATCATCTATATCTCTATATCTATTATCTAGATTTATTATCTCTATCATATATACACTTAGTCAAATAAACCCCGACTGGTTCCCAATAAAATGCTGTAAGAAATATTTCATTATCTAACAGCAGAACTCCCTAATAACAAAGATCTTTAAGGCAGATTGATTTTGAAGCAATTTCTGCAAGTGTGTTTTCTTCCAAAAATGCCACCAAGAGGTGTCTCTAACTAAGGATTCCAGGAAAAACAAAATAAGGTGAATCTTCTCAAACACCTGGGATGAAGTTAACTGTTTCCCAGTATTTAATTAACTTTTACTGAAGTGGCAAAAGGATTGATTGGTCCTGGAATATTGAGGATCCAGGGAAGCTGTGGCTGCCCCATCAAGATCAAGCCCAACAGCTGAAAAAATACCACCATGGCCACTAAGCCACACCAGGAAGTGCCACATTCACTCGGATTTTGAACACCTCCAGGGACGGTGACTCCAGCACTGCCCTGGGCAGCCTGTTCCGACGCCTGACCACCCTTTCAGTGGAGAAATTTTCCATACAATCTAACCTGAAACAGACTGTACAAATCTGCAAGGCTCAGAAGTGCTTACTGCTGTGTTTTTTTTCCTTAAAGAAGAACCTTAAACTGCTTAGATCAATCAGGACAGGACACTGGTGAGGCAAAGAAATGCTGCACGGTGGCTGCTGCAGAGCACACAGAGCCTGGGAGTCATGAATGGAGGTCTTTCCTGTGACTGGGCTCCCTGTGCTTTTCCAGAGGCAATTCCACTCCCTGATTCCAGCTTTTGAGGTCCTGAGCTGCAGCTTTTCGGTTTCCATGATGACATTTTGGGTGTCTGTCCCTGACAAGGGAGGGGTGGCAGGACATCCAGCTGCACTTTGGGGACACAGATCGCCCCTTTGCTGGTGCTTTTGAGCGCTCCCTGGGAGCTGAGCTGTTCCCATTTGGGTCAAATAAGCTTTCACACCTGCCCATCTCAGAGTGAGAAGGGGTATGCTGGCATAGGAAGGAGGAAGCAAGGTTCCAGGACAGCCCTTTGTTAAGATATGGAGGAACTGGGAATCAATTAAACTTAATCACTCCCAATTACCACCTCTCTTTGTATCTGCTCAGGCAATAACTTTACAGCTGTGTCCAGCCCCTCGCAGACAGAATTTCTGTGTTTGCTTTCTTTAGCAGGGCTGCTATTTATTCTCTCTTAATGAATCTGCTGGTCCTGCCTAGCTCTGATTAGTCAGGTTCTGTAGTAAATGTGTTTACCACCGCTATGATCACGTGCCAGCATTTCCAAAAGCAGGAGGTGTTTGTGGAAAGGATTTGAACCCACGTGTGATCTGAGGACACGTCTGTTTGGTACCTGGGAAGGTCTCTGAGGATGCTCCACAAAACACCACATTAACCCTTTCCAACCTGCTCCAACTTGGTTCTTTTCACACTGTGTTAAGAAGAAACACGCTTTTATTCCTGGGAGAGCGTCCACACCTACAGTCTCACCCTGAAAACCTCCCTCCAGCGCCGCACCGAGCAACTCCAGATGTGCTAACAGCACCTCTGGTCTGGCTGTGGCCAGAGCTCTTTGCTGGTGAGATAGGCAGGCCTCAGACAGCTGATTAAAAAACGCCGTGGCCGCTCGGCTGCGTGTCCGAGCCTCGCCAGCCACGCTGGAGGTGGAAGCGCGCATGAATTACATCCCTGGAGTGTGCTGAGCAGCGCTGATTAAATGAGGCACGCCACAGCCCTCAGCATCAATTATCAGAAATAATAGGATCTCTGCACCCAGGCTGGGGGAAGGGGGCCGGGGCTGGAGTGCCGTGAGCTTCCCAGAACATCTTCCCGACGCCCGTGTGACACAAATAACAGCGGCCAGGCACCCCAGCAACGCCGCTCTGTCCTGGGTGTGCAGCAATTAAACACCGAGGAGGGGCTGAGGAAATGCCTCCTCCCTCAGCACAGGCCAGGGGAGCTTTCCCAGGTAATACCTGGAACACCTACCCAGGAAAACTCATTTGTGAGATGCGGACGGAAGGCAAGGCTGAATATTTAAGGACAAACTTCAGCTCTTCCTTGAGTTTCCCTGCACCACGTGTGGTTACAGCAGGGGCAGGCTGGGGAGTTCTCTCTTTTCTTGGTCAGCAGCTTGTCCAACAAGATCCCACTCTCTGGTCAGAGGACTGAAAAGATTTCATTCAGATGCAACTCAGGAGATTCTCAGATCATGCAAATTTGCCTCTGCCACTGGGAAGGGGCCTGACATTGTCATACCCTATGTGAAAGCAGCAAGGACAAAAATTCCTCCAAAAGGGTTAAAAAACCCAAAACCCAAACCCCAGGCATATCTAATACAGATCTACACATATCTATATCTATATCTATATCTATATCTATATCTATATCTATATCTGTATCTATATCCATATCTATATCTACATCTATATCTATGTCTATATCGATATATCTCTAATAAGTAAAATGAACTGGATCCATTGCATTTCAAGATCCGTCCAACACTAAATTTTAAAATTAAAAAATACCACAAAGTGCATGGATCTTACACAAAACACAGATTCATAAAACGGTTTGGGTTAGAAGGGACCTTAAAAACCTTCTGGTTCCAACCCCTGCCGTGGGAAGGGATGATAAATATGTCCACTACTCTTCTATTTATTAAACCACACAGTGAACCATCTTTAAATGCCTGAATGTGACTCTGAAGTTTCCAAACAGTTCTGTTTGGAGCAGGAGGGATTATCAGGACATATATCCCAAAAAAACAGGAGACAAAAGATATTTCATGTGGCAACAGTCCTTAATACGCCCTTTTTGGACTCCAGGACACTCAGAAAAAACAAGTTGATGTAAAGGAAATTAATGAAAATGCTGAATTACAGAAATTTCCCCAAACACACCTAAAACTGTATGCCTGGCACAAAAAAAACCCCCAACCAAAAAAAAATCCTTTCCTCTGCAACTGAAATCCTTTCCCCTTGCTCTCTTTTAAACCCACAAAACACTCTAAAAGTAATACTTCAAATCATATTAATAGTTAATTACGTTTGGCTTCTCCTCAGCTTTGAACGTTTCAAATGAAGGGGAAAAAAAATGAAAACACATTCATACTTCTGCTCGTGACAGGGGAAAAAAGTTACTTCAATTAAACATCGCTAAAAAATGTTTTTAGTTCTTTTTTTTTTCTTTCCCCCTTGCAATATTTCTCCCTCAGAACTTCTGCAGTAGGGAAAGGACCCACTAAACGATTTCAGTGCCTTTCCAATGCACCATAAACATACAAGATTCCAATCGACAAAAAGGAAATGGTAATTGGAAACATTTTTCTCAGTTTTTCATTATCTGAAGCAGAAAATTATGGCTCTTTTCTATACACACACACACACACACACACAAAATCCTTTTCAACCACCTAGAAAAATTGTCTTTTAATAAAAGCTTTAAATTATACTATCACATTTCAAAGGCAACGAACAGTTAAAGCAGCTAATCAAAGGTATAATTATTTAATCTCTGACTCCTGCTATCTAAGGGGGCTGGAATGGCTCGGCTGTGATCAGCAGACCCCCAGCTCCAGCTCTGCAAAACAAGCCCTTGCCTGGGAGCATTCCATCCACCCGTTCCTAAGGTTAGTTCCTCCAATTTTGGTTGACTTCAGCAGGCCAGCTGAGCTATTATGGAATTAAGGGCATCAGTTTGTCATGCTGCCACAGCCTTTTTGTACACATCTGGACTAAAAAAAACCCCACAAAACAACTGTAAGAGTTTTCCTGCAGAGGAAATGAAAATATTTCCCAGACAAAATGGGATTTGTCAAGATCATCATTGATTTTGTTCACTTTTAATGCTTCGTGGCAATTTTCTGCAAACCCCAGCTGCCCCCCTCTAGTAATCCAAATGTGAAACAACCCCCTCCAAATGTGCTTTTTGAAAATTATATATTTGTCTTAAATGCATTTTAATATTTCTGTTAAGATTAATCTTTATTAATTTACTGCAGGTGAGTGAAGCAGTGAGCAAGCAGAGCTTCTACCTCCATTCCATGGCTTTTCTCATGGCTTTTACAAGTGGAAATAGGACAGGAATAACCCGGAATCATCAGGCATTAATTACCAGGAGTGTACAGCGCACCTTGGCTTATTTTTGGTTTATAACAGAGCAGTTTGTGTCACTGCATCTGAGCCTCAAACCCTAAATATGAACTTCTATTACGCTTCTCCTGTTGTACTAAATTCCTTTTGGTTTTTTTTTTTTTTGGCTACACAATCAGATTTCACAGAATCACAGAACCATTAAGGCTGGAAAAGACCTCCAAGATTATCAAGGTCAGCATTTGACCAAATGCCACAAAGCCCAACAGCAAAGTGCCACAAATACTCGTTTTTTGAACACTTCCAGGGATGCTGACTCCACCACTTCCCCAGGCAGCCTGCTCCATCTGATCCAAGATACTGAACCCTCTGGAATTTCAAAGATATTCCCATTTCTATCCAATTATCTTGATGCTGGGATCAGTCATCAGGATCATGAGAGCTCAGGTGACACCAACACCTGGGGTGGCACTGGAAACCAGACACGGGGAAGGAGCTGCCCCTCCCAGCCCTGCACCTTGCAGCCAAAGGTGACTCCAGGATCAAAGGGGACACCCAGGGACACCACACCTGGTGGGAGTGGCACCCGTGACAACAAACCCTGCTTGATGGGACATCAAAACCGCCCGGGCTTCGAGAGCCTTCCTGGCAAAGCTGCCATTGTCATGGAATAGTTCGGGCTGGAAGGGGCCTCTTGGAGGTCATCCCGTCCAACCTCCCTGCAGGAACAATTACAGAACATAAACTGCACCTCCACTAAACCCCACTCCTTGTATTTGGGAGGAGATCAGGAAAAAAGCATCGTGTGGGGCGGCTGAAGAGGAAGCAGAAATTGGGGGAAGAATGCAGGGAACTTCTGCCAAGGTATCTCACAGGAAACAAAACTGAGCCAGGACACAGGGAGCACCAATATTTATGAAATTCTTACAGCTCTCATGTCCTTGAGATTTTTTTGTAGATACAGATGATGAAGAGTTTGATTCTCCCAACGCCCAGGTTAGGCATCGGTGTCACTTTGATATTCCAGCTTTGACTGACTCTGAAACGTAAACTACTGAACAGAAATCAGAATTACTGTTATTGATGCCATGATGATTTTTTGCCTTTTCTTTCATACCCCTTTTATATATCTTTTTATAGCTTTTTGTATTCTTAGTGTTTTTTAGCCTACATTCTTAGACTTATTTTGTTAAGCTAGGAGACTAAACATCTTAGAAATCCCAGACCCCAAGGTCCTCTCCAGAACACATTTTGTAAACTAAGATAGGACCATCCAGGGGGAAGGTTCCTCGGGGAGGGGGGCTCACTTGAGCCTCTCATTGGGGAATCTTTGATAGATATGCTAATTAGTAAGACCTCTAATGTTATACCCGATCTATTGTGCGTGTGCATTGCAGGGTGCATTTTGGCACATTCCACCTGGGCGTGGTGCACCTAAAGATCCTTATACTAAACAGAGAGGTAAAACCCCTTTCTCCCTTCTAACCGTGTTTGATTCTTGATTTTAAGGCCAGGAAAAGGCGTCATTATCATCTCCCACTTTGCTCAGCTATTTAACCCACACCATCCACCCTGCTGCAAAAGGGAAGTTCACACTGGGTAAATAAAAACTGAGGCACACAGCAACATACAAACCCCATATGTGTGTGTATTTATATATATACACGTACATAAACATGAATTCTTGGTGAATTTTGTGACAGTAAGCAGGAGCCAACCTGCCAGTGTCAGGTGTTAATAGCTCAGTATGTCACTCTGCTCGTGGTGCAACTTCCCATGTTGGAGTAGGGATTCCTCCCTGGAAAAATTCTGGGTGGAGAGATTTATTGTGTCAAGGCCTTTCCCTACAAAGTACTCAGCCATCTGCAATGATTATTTCCCTACAAACCTGAATGCTCCTGCTAAGACAGGAAGGTCACCACGGAATCATTCAGGCTGGAAAAGACCTTTATGACCATCTTTTTGCCTGAGCTTCTGCATCACCACCCTGCACTGACAGAGAAGGACACTTCCAGTTCCTTTCCTTGGCTAAACTGGAAAACACAGACCTGCAGATGTTGGGTCCTACAGGACAAAGAGGACAACCTGAGCATGGAACTCTGAGTTTGGTAGAAGTTCCTACCCAGTAGTGCACCCACAACACCTGCATGTAGCTGTGTTAGCAGGAAACAGCACAGGACACAGGGAATGGTTTGAAACTGCCAGAGGGAAATTGGGATATTGGGAAGGAATTCCTCCTTGTGAGGGAGGTGAGGCCCTGGCACAGGGTGCCCAGAGAAGCTGTGGCTGCCTCTGGATCCCTGGCAGTGTCCAAGGCCAGGCTGGATGGGGCTTGGAGCAACCTGGGGTAGTGGAAGGTGTCCCTGCCCATGGCAGGGGGTGGGACTTGATGGGCTTTAAGGTCCCTTCCAACCCAAACCATTTTATGATAAATCTATTAATTTGCATTTTAGAACTCCTCAGAGCCTGCACAATTAAACAGCCACCTCAAAGCCAGCAATGGGACAAAGCAGCATGGAATTTTCCCAAGGAGTTTACAAACTTCCCAACTTATCTTCCCAAACTCATTGCCCAAGCAGTGGTCACTGCACAGGTCTCAATCTCTTTGGGGAGGGATTTTTAACCCAGCTCTCTTCCTTGGCAGAAATTAAGTACCAAGACATCCAGTGGGAACAGAAAAATCCTTTCCAATGGCAGATTCAACATTTTGTCTCCTCTCCACAGATTGCATTTCCAAGGACTTCACCTGCAGGAAGCTGCTATCACCTATGGCTGTGTTGGGTGGGGCTCCTCAGATTTGCTGTTAATTTGCACAGTACCAGTGAAAAATGTAAAAACCATTAAGTTGAAGACGTTTGTGATCTGCTATTACCCAACATCTGCCCAGATCTTTGCACAAATCCAACCAGCTCAGGGTCGTGGCTGCTCTTACATGAAGGTTGTCATCCCTGTAATTTGACTTTTGTAATTTGACTTTTTTTTCAAAAGCTGCGGTTGCTGGAAATCCCTGGGGAGCTGCTGTGGTTAGCTCTGGAATGAAGCTGGGAAAAGGAGGATGGGATTTGCAAAAGGGATTTGCTATTTGCATATTTTGAACGTGGTGTGTTTAGGCAGGGCCCACACAGACACCACGTGGCTGAGGGACCAAGCCATGAATTAAGAGACTCGCACCACAGTCGTGCTGCCTTTCACTTTCCAGCAAAAGCCTGAGTAACAACTGCATCTGGCCTGTGAAGATAAATATTAAATCCTGAATTTACATCAGCTGCTGGTGTCACAAGCTCCCTCACAAGCCACAGCTCCGAGTTGTTAACTACTAACTGGCTCAACCACAACGCCTGTTACTAATCGCTTACTGAATAATGGAAGTGCCACAACTGATAAAAGGTTTCAATCCTGGAAAAAAATGATTTATAGTATTTCACTCTACTGGCACTGTTATTTGTATGACAAATGGTTGGACAGGCACCATTTAATCTCCACACACCTCCAACTCGGACGTGGCAGCTCCTGCTGGAGCATCCAAATAATCAGGCCCCGCTAACAACGCAGCCAGCGCGGCGTGAGGGGCTCAATGCTGGCGTTTTATCAAGGCTGAGCCCCAAATCAATTTACCCCGTGGATTTTATGTTTTGGTGGTGGTGGGGGGCAGGCAGAGCACGGCTAGGAAGAGGAGGATCCTGATAAAAGCGGGAGGCGCAGCTCGGGAGACCGGCCCCGCTCCTGCAGCGCAGAGATGAAATCATCAATACCCGTGAGGCATCGATGATTTCAGAAAGCTCCAGATCCTTTATGGATTTTTCCTGATGGCCAAAGCCGAACTGCAGCATCATCCACAGCTGTCAGACTGCTATGCTGAAGTGTCATATCAGCGTGCACTGCAAATCCCATCTTCCCCTCAGCTGGGAGAGAGGGATGGGGCTGCTTTTGAGGCAAGATGAGCCAGCATTTCCCCCTCTTGAGTAATGGAGTTTTAAATTTACAAGCAGCACATCAACAGCAGCTTTATCCCATTGGTGGTACCAGTAGCATCCTGCTCCCTGCAGAAGTCAAACCCATTTTATGGAGCCAGTCTTTTAAAAGCAGCAAACCCCTCGGACTGCTGAGCTTCCATGAGTCTGCATTTTTCTCTTGCGCTACCTTTCAGCTTTGCAACCAAAATCTGCCATTTTTCTTACTCAAAAAAATCATTTCCACTTCTAGAAAAATCATGCCACCCCCTGCCATGGGCAGGGACACCTTCCACTATCCCAGGTTGCTCCAAGCCCCTTCCAACCTGGCCTTGGACACTTCCAGGGATCCAGGGGCAGCCACAGCTGCTCTGGGAAATCCATTCCAGGCCTTCCCCACTCTCCCAGGGAGCAATTTCTTCCCAAAATCTGATCTAAACCTGGATAGAGAACACAAAGCCCCAGCAGATGAATCTCTGGGTTGGCCACAGGAAGAGCTCAGTTTGCACACAGGAGAACATTCAGAGGAGAGGAGGACTTGACAAAGCAGAAGCAGCAAGAAGGATTTTCTTCAGAAGGCCTAAAAGATCTCTGGAGTGGTAAAAATCCTACAGGCTGCACTGCCAGTAGCAGAGAAATGCAGATGGAGTATGAAGATGACTGATATCATGGGAAGCAAGGAAAAAAATCCCCATTCACAACTTCTTCTTGTGGTCTCAGGTCTAACTCAGTGTATTTGCTCTTGACAGATAATTAGGATAACGTGGCATTAAAAATTGCTCAGCTTTTTATCCCTTGACAATCTCCTGTGAGAGACTTGGACAACTCTGTTCCTTTGCCAATGGAAATCACTTTCTAACCACATTCCATATCAGCCTTCCTGGGATTTCACACCGGATCCACAGGAGGGTAAATAACACACAGATTCTTCAGCACTCCTTCCCTCTTTTCAGCTACAAGCAAAATATCCTTTTTTGATTTTTCCAGTTCTCTGCAACATTCCCACTGCTCCAAAATCCTTTCAAAATTATAAGACTTCTCCACATGGAGTGAACTCGCAGGTACAGAAATGGCACAAGAAACCCGCACAACACACTAATAACAAAACTACTGCCAAAACACAAATGAAATAAAGGTTGGTACAGATGATCTCCTTTAGTGGAAGTATCCGGACTTGCTTGGTGGGCAAGAACAAATGGGTTTGGTAAAGAAACTAAGCATGAAAAACCAGGCAAAACAAGGTGCAATCAAAAGCTCATGAGAAAATGAGAGCTATCAGCCAGACACTGTGCTCCTGGGCTCCCCCAGAGGGACAGAACTTTGTCCTCAGGTGAGCTCTAATGCCACAGAGGGGATACAAACCCCTTAAAAATGCTGTGCCAAATCCAGTCAGCTTTTCCTGCTTGGAATGGGAATAAGCTGGATGTGCTGAAAAATTATGAGAAATCGATTTATGCTCCCAGGTTCCTGCAAGTGGTAAAGAGGAGAACCTCACCTTACTGATAGGTGCAGCACAGGGAAGCAGATTCACCCAAAAAATGGAGGGGAAATCATGGAACCTGTCCCCAGAGGCACCTGGAGGGAATTTCTTCTACTTCATCTCTCAGCATTCCCACGGTTCTCATTTCAGCCCAGTCCATCCCTCCCACCCCCTTGCAAAAGTGGCTGGACTTCTGACTAAAATCACCATCATGGAGGTGTCTGGCAGTACCTTTTACTTGCAGATAAAAATCTCCATCACCTCTTTCCACAAAGCTTTTTAGGAGGGGGGAAAAAAGGAGATGATAAAAAAAAAAATTCATTTTGAATTTGTCCATCAAACTGTAGAGTCCATCAAACTGGAGCTGATGTGTTAGGACAGACCCAGAAAAAAATGAGCACCCAGTAGGGACTAAGAGCTAGGAGGTGACAATTCCTACATGTATGAATGTGGCATTGCCTTGAAATGACAAAACCCCTTCGTATTTCACAGGGTCTCCGTGATCTACTTCTCTCTGGAAGGATAACTGGAACGAACAAGAATCCTCTTAATGCTTCTTGTATATTCAACATCCTCCTCCAAGCAAAGCCCAGCACAATTCTGACAAGCAGAGACTCAAAGAGATTCAATGTGCTGGCTCCTTTGCTGCTCAGAAAACCATTTTGGGTTTTATTCTGGCTCTGGGGGACAGTTTATGTCAATCTTTTCTCCTTTTTTTTTTCCACAAGTGTTGCAGGTTAAACTTTGTGCCTAACAGCCCTGACAGCGTCCCTGCACGTTTTTCAGATGAGCCATTGAGTAGCATTATGACAAATTATGGGGCCTGATGATATGTAACAGGAACATCTCCACCACTCAGAGGCTGTGGAGGAAATAAAAAGACTGAAAGAAATATTCCTGGCCAAAAAAAAAAAAAAAAAAAAGAGGCATGTGGGGGAAGCAGCAAGGTTCATTATAGATAGATTATTCCTGATTCAGGAGTTCATTATTAATGGATTATTTACAAGTATTTCCTAAGTGTTGTCATCTGTTCCCCTGGGAATAGCTTTTCAATAATATCCACAACTTAAAGAAAGAATGATGAGCTCTATTGATATTTTTATTACTAAAGGCAGCAGGTAATCATCAATATGTTCAAGAGAAAAGCAAAGACCTATTTCCAACCTCCTCCACAGTTATTTTTTCACATCACAACAGCTCTGGGCTTATTTTGTACTCCTTAGTAAAAAAATGACATCACTGCACTTAAAACCTTGTGTATATGGAGTTTTGTAGAAGCAGATTCTGATGTTCTGTGACTGGGATTCTACGCAAACCTGCTCTGTTAGTCTGTGAAAAAGGAAAAGGAAAAGAGAGGAAAAGAGAGGAAAGGAAAGGAAAAGGAAAGGAAAGGAAAGGAAAGGAAAGGAAAGGAAAGGAAAGGAAAGGAAAGGAAAGGAAAGGAAAGGAAAGGAAAGGAAAGGAAAGGAAAGGAAAGGAAAGGAAAGGAAAGGAAAGGAAAGGAAAGGAAAGGAAAGGAAAGGAAAGGAAAGGAAAGGAAAGGAAAGGAAAGGAAAGGAAAGGAAAGGAAAGGAAAGGAAAGGAAAGGAAAGGAAGGAAAGGAAGGAAAGGAAAGGAAAGGAAAGGAAAGGAAAGGAAAGGAAAGGAAAGGAAAGGAAAGGAAGGAAAGGAAAGGAAAGGAAAGGAAAGGAAAGGAAAGGAAAGGAAAGGAAAAGGAAAGGAAAGGAAAGGAAAGGAAAGGAAAGGAAAGGAAAGGAAAGGAAAGGAAAGGAAAGGAAAGGAAAGGAAAGGAAAGGAAAGGAAAGGAAAGGAAAGGAAAGGAAAGGAAAGGAAAGGAAAGGAAAGGAAAGGAAAGGAAAGGAAAGGAAAGGAAAGGAAAGGAAAGGAAAGGAAAGGAAAGGAAAGGAAAGGAAAGGAAAGGAAAGGAAAGGAAAGGAAAGGAAAGGAAAGGAAAGGAAAGGAAAGGAAAGGAATCTAAGATCACACCATGAGTTGAAGCCCAATTTCCTCTTCCACAGAGGAAACCCTCCCCATCATTCCAGTACCTCCCATTCCTCCATGGGTTACCAAAGCTCAGCTTCTCACCTCACACCTGGGATCCAAAGTTTAACCACAAGCAGAGGTGACCTAATTATTAATGAGTTTGCCTGGACAAACTGGAGTCTAATTTTACACAGAGAGACTGGGAGATAAAGATTGCAGTTGACAAATCACTAAAAATTAATCAATTTACACATTCTCCTTATAATCACTATGGATCCTCACACCAGAGTCTTTAGGTAATCTGGTGAGCGTTAACTTACATTTTCCCTTATTATTAAAAACACTAAGCACATATTAATCTATGATTTATTACAATTAGGTTTGTTCTAATTTAATTAAATACCGAGGCCTCTTAAGTATTCTATGAAACTCAAGTATGTTGCCTGGCAAGTGGGGACTTTCTGAAAATAACTTTTCAGGAACGCTCGGTGATATTTTAGAGATCTCCAAATGG
This sequence comes from Lycocorax pyrrhopterus obiensis, assembly GCA_014706295.1. Classification (NCBI taxonomy): domain Eukaryota; kingdom Metazoa; phylum Chordata; class Aves; order Passeriformes; family Paradisaeidae; genus Lycocorax; species Lycocorax pyrrhopterus. The sequence continues at coordinate 415,956 of JACSVZ010000009.1, forward strand.
GAACTATTACCATGGATGAGAGCTTAGTTTTAGGATGAAAATGTACATTAGTCACCGGGTAAGTATTGCCAGACTTCCTTCCCTACATCCCCCTTTGCAGGCTCAGATTGCTGGGTCATTCCTGTGTGATAAACAGCAGATCTCACCACAAAACTGTGTTTATTTACAATAAAAAAGGCAAGCAGTTATTTCTGACTGACCAGTCAAAGCCATCCAAAAAGTGATAGTGTGTGTGACAACGCTGATGCTGAGCCCAAAGTAATAATACTGCTTCCAATTTTAAGGTTAAGTAAACCATGAACTGCCTTTTTATGTATAAATATGTTGGTTAAAGCATCCAGGTTGTCTGGAAACAGGGCTGGATCCCTTTGGGGTTTCGTTTGCCGCTACAAAGCATCACCTTGGCTGAAAAGCTCCCGTGTTTATGATCATCACAAACCTGCCACCACCACTAACAAATTTTCAAATGAGGATTTTTAATAGTAAAATACCCTTTTTCAAAAAATATTTTTCCCTCGAAAAGCTTGCAGGACCACTGCACACTGTGCACGCAGCCACCCAAGTCCCAAAGGGAAGAGCCGGAGGAAGCAGAAGTTAAGAGGGAGCTGAAACAATCTTGGAGCTGCCAATTCCTTGCCAAATGAAGCAGAGGCAGAAACACTCCAGCCTCGCTTTGTCATCCATCACCAGGGAGTGCAGCTCGTCCTCCCCGGATCACAGAGACGGATTCAGAGCGGCGGCAACGGGAGCCGAAGTCACGTCAACGCCGTGCCAGCCCGGGAGGCCCGAGCAGGACGCGGGGCCGGCAAGGCCACACCACCTCTCCTCGCATGAACCCTGCACCCTGCAGCCTCCCAGGTGACAATCAGAGCCCAGAGGTGACAATCAGACCCCAGAGGCGACAATCAGACTCTAAAAACCATCATTTTTTTAAAAAAGCCCACAGATGTTTCCCACACTCCAGCATCCCACTCCAGCGGGAGCTCTGCTGTGCCTCATGGAGCCTCACAGAGCTCATGATGTCCCCACACACACAAAGCTCTTAAACACGGGGTGTTACTACGGAATCTGTCCCATGATTGCCCCTTCCCTGTCCTCAGGTGAGGAATCCTTTGGGAAAAGCACGTATTCCCACAGGCAGCAGGCTCAAACAACAGAGGCCACACTCGAAGAAAGCCAACAAAACCAACGAGGGAGAATTTCTCCCCTTTAAAACTTCACCTTTCCAAGGATTTTCCCTCCCTGATGGAGACCAATATGGAAAACTCAGAGCTGCCCCTCTGGTTTATTACGACTTGGGCACCAAAGGCTCGGTTCAAAAGCTCCCAAAGGTGCACCAAGAGGCCCCAGACTCAAACCTTCCCCTCTCAGGGTGGGCAAAGGCTGAGGAGCACCCAGCAACCCTATGAGCACACACAGCTCAGCAAATACAGACCCAGAAGAGCTTCTCTGCCAAAGGAAGGGAAAAAAAGATCCTCGTCGCTCTTGTGGGCTGCCTGGAAGTAGCATAATGTTACTACAAAATAGACACAAATCCCCCCAAAACTAGGATCTGGAATTTCAGACAATAGCTGAACCCCAATTCATTGGAACAAAACCCAATAGTTCTGTTTCGAAGAGTAAAAACCCACAAGGATGACATTTTTCTGCTCTGAATTCTGGTCTGGCCCCTATGTGGGAGGTGAGAACTGATTTAAAGACAAAAAAATTAAAAAAAATAAATTAAAGCTGCTTTTTTAGGGGTAGGACTGGCCGATTTAGGCTTAGTTTTAGGGATAAAACACCCACAATCCAAATAAAAGGGAAGCAGTAGAAGAGGGGTAGCACCATGCGGGAGGCATTTAGTGGCAGAAACACCTTCAGGAAAGGCTGGGAGCCTGCAGGACTGCAAGAATTTCAAGCAGGTGGAGAAAAATTAATGGAAATAAAATTTTGGGGTGACACCAGAGCATTTTGATCGCATTTTTTCACTCCTTGCCACAGCGTATTCCAAACATAAGCTCTTCGTTTGATGGATAATGCAGCATTGTACTCCAGCTTACTATAAACTCCTACTCCCATCTCTGTGAACCACACGTGCATCCCAAAAATAGGAATTGCAAGATACTCAAATGTGAGAAACCAGAGTGGTGGCACTGAACAAGAAGCATCACCTACAATTAAGTATTTCCTTCTCTGGCGCCTGGAGTTCGATAGGCACGGCTTTAACCATTTTATTTTCATTTGAAGGGGTCTGAATGAAGGAAGATGTGACGTTTTTATAGGGGAGAAATAAACAGCAGCCTAATCAGCCTCTGAGACACGAGAATCTAAATGAAGGACCCAGCTACCGACCCTTTGCCTCTTTTAAAGCACACGGATTTATCCTCATTACGGGCTAAAAACAGCCCTGGCTCTGCTTGGGAACGTCAGCTTCGTACCTCTCGCAGACAAACCCGATGTTTCCTGGCACAGGTGCCAAAATAGACACGTTCTGGCAGCCTGGAGGTGAAACTGGATTAATTCCTAAAACCTGAATGCTGATCTGCTGTCATTTAACATGTGCTCAACATGTGTGCTCAGCAGCAACTGGAAATGAAATATCTTAAATATTATCAAACGGTACATCATTAAATATAAATTAGATGGAAACAGGGGAAAGCTAAAAATTGACTAGGAGTTCAGCTACTCTAAATGGCTAATACGGCCATTTTTCACCTGAAGCCCTCTCCAATACAGTTTTGCCATTAAGCAAAAACCTGAAGAAAGGTAATCAATTCCAACTAAAAAGCACTTCTCCCGGAATGACTGCACTTCAAACCCCTGGCTGGCTGCCAGCACCCCCCCAGACAACAGCCATCAACGTTTCTGACTATCACAGGAGCACGAGGGGCCATGCATAATTGACTGGAAGATGGGCTAAAACTGTGCCCAATCAGTGTGTGATCAAAACCGCGTGGAATATTCAGCGCCACTTGATTACACGGAGCCTCGTCCTCCCGCTCTCCTCATGAAATCTCTTCAAGGTCCAGAGTACTGTAATAAGATCATTACTGTCAAGCGCTACGAATCGCAGGCAATGAGTCTTGGGATAGGAAGTCATACTTCACAAGCTCCTCTGGTCTTCCTTTTTTTTTTTTTTTCCCCTCACCCCCCCTCTCTCCCTCTCTCTCTTTTTTTTTTTTTTGTATTTTACTGCGTGTTGAGGCAGCAAGGCGACGAGGTGACAGATAATGATCACATCACTGTGTGGCAACTAGAAAGGCACTTTTAAGAAAGAGCACAGAGAAATCAGCTTAAGAGAAACTCAAACAAAATTTTTTTTTTTAAAGGGCTTTTTTTTTTTCCCCCCTCAAAAATTAAATAGAATTAAACTGTGCAGTGTTCTCCTTTCATGAATTGTGATTTAATGTCATTGAATTTAATCATTTGATAGATTTTCATATTATCCCAAAGCCTATTACCTCACAGACAAATGGCCAATTTTCTCCAGCTCACGCTCACAAAAGAAACCTTTATTAATTTTTTTTTTTTCCTTTTTCAGAGTCAGGGGGGGAATTGGTGGAAAATGTCAATGATGAGGCCTGTTCGAGTTTCCCTTTTTACCTACTGCTTCCTGGAGTTGCACACCACATATGATGCATAACATCTATCACCAGTAACTGGTCTGTAAAGAGAAAGGTGGAGGGACAGAAAACAGGAGATTAAAGCACAGGGTATAAAATAAACATAACAGCAAGCTCAGCACTGAAGCCTCACACAGGGCACGTGGATGTGCAGCGGGGACTTCAGCAGATTTAAGATTTAAAACTTGACAAAACAAGACGGGTTTGAAGTGACTGACTGGCCAGGAGCTGGAAATAAAAAGGGGCTCTGCAGTACTGTTACAGGGATGACATCAACAGCACAGAGCACGGGACCCGGAACGGCTCCAGTTGTGGTTTTCAGCTGGCGAAGGCTCCAGTGGTGGGACAATTGCTTAAGGGGAAGGGAAGTCCACCTTGCCCACATCTGCAGCAACTCCCACCTACAGCACCTGCATCACCTCCTCCAGGCCCAGCACCTCCCATCACCTCCAGAACCTCCACTAGAGCAGATATTAAACCCTGCACCACAGCATTCCCCACCTGGTGTTCCCTATTGGAACCCCGTCCTCTTGGATCAGCTCCCTTTCAAACACATCCCACTGGGAGACTCCTCCTCAAACCCACCCTTTGAACATCTTCATTGCATGAAAAGACTCAGTTTCCACAGGATCCCAGAATGGTTTGGGTTGGAAGGGAACTTAAAGCCCATCCAGTTCCACCCCTGCCATGGGCAGGGACACCTTCCACTGTCCCAGGCTGCTCCAAGCCCCAATGTCCAACCTGGCCTTGGACACTGCCAGGGATCCAGGGGCAGCCACAGCTTCTCTGGGCACCCTGTGCCAGGGCCTCCCCACCCTCACAGGGAGGAATTCCTTCCAAGCATCTGACCTAAACCCACTCTCTTTCAGTCTGCAGCCAATATAAGCATTTTCAGCCATATATTCAGTAAAAACTCTCCTCAGTTTTGGACATGTTTTTTAAAAGATGTCACAAACGCTGTGACAAAGAATCAAAACAATAAGGGGCACAAACATTTCTTGATCTACGGGTTGTTATTAAATCTATAATTGACTAAAATGTAGGGGTTTGCCAAGTTGTTATTTCTACATTCAGCTCTGCGTGCACCTCTTGATTACGAGTCCTTATCAGCCAAGATCACGTTCAATAACCCTTGGGTAGATCAGACCTGACACATTCCCCCTTGAATTCCAGGCCTGAGCTATCCATGGCAAACCTTCACAACCAGGGCTTCTGAAGGGAATTACTTAGGACTTCCACTCTTTAAAGGAAGCTGCTTCCCACTGCAGCTCTGTAGCTCAGTTCCAACAAGCTGCTGAGTCCCAAGTGCACAGGCATCCTTCGAAAACCAGATCTTCCCTCTACACCAAAATACCCTGATTATTGAACTTGTGACACTTTGCCTCCAGAGGTCAGTTATGTAGTGAACAGGAGGACAAAGTTACACTGAGCACAATTTCCTGAGTTTAGCCTTTCCACTGGCTGTAGCTTTATAATACATAATCATCTCATCTTATGGTATTTTAATTTAGGTATATAGGTTCATAACGAAATGAAATCGCCCTACACTCTGGAAAAATTGGAAGGCACTTGTAGGATAGACATTCCTATTTAAGGAACAGAACTACCAACTTCTCTAGCACGAATAACAGTTTACAAACACTTCCTGCTACCTTGCAACCATCACCTCGTGGACATCAGGAACCGTTTTCATAACCGAGGTCTCTGCGTCAAGCTCACAGCGCATTGCTGAGGACATTGATTACCCAAAGCCAGTGAAATGCTAAGGCGCCACTTGTTTTCATTCAGTTACAAAGTTACTTAAAACTTCTTCCTTCCCCCCCAAAAAATCAGGCCAAATCCCAGCGTGGCACTGGATACACAGCGAGCCCTTCTGCTGTCGCAGCGCTCGAAGTGGGACTAATTTTTCGGGAAATGCAGAAAATAAAATAAAGAGAAGTGCTGTCTTTCTGTCACTCTCCAGATGTGCCAGTGTGTGCAACCACCACCAATTCATCCCAGGCCTCATCCTTTCCAGAATCCCCTTCTCCTGCTGACCACCACTGCGACACTTTTCCTTTCAACCAGGTAGGCGGAACCGGCCGCCTCTCCCGACCCCAGGCTGACGGCGCTTCTGAAGGGAAGCAGGAACCTTTCAACTTGTTTAGCCTGCAATGAAGTAGGTTAAAACAATAGATGAGCTTCACCTCCCTTGTCTTTCACTCCTCAGCATCAACATAAGTGTCTTTCAGCAGCAACCCTTTCATGTCAGGGAGGCTGCGGCAGCCGAGGCTCGAGGATTCCCAACAAGTGACCTTTCTGCCTCGGTTGAAAGTCAGGCTCTGAAGATTCAGGCTGGTTTTATTAATTTCTGCCCTCCTGCTTGCCGGGTGCACAGCCCTCGGCCAGGACTGAGTTTCCTGTGGATGAAGTCACAGCTGAGCAGTGGAATTAGAGCCCGGGAGTGTTCTGACAGGGATAGGGATAAACTCCCAGATGCTCAAACAAGCACCTGGCATTACGGACAACAAATATGGGCACACACTGCTGGGTGTTCTTTTTGAAGTTCTCTTGCAGGCAGGAAGAACACAGCTAGGTATTCTGCTCATTCTTAATGCCAACTAAACTCTAAGACCTGCTTTATTTGGGAGGTATTTAAACAAATTGTTTCCCAAAAAGCAGTTAGAGCAGAGAAGAGTTGATCAGGAAAGGCTCACGACTCTCCCGAGATAATCTACAAAATGAGGATGCAAATACTTAACTAAACACACTCCTAAAATCTCTCTGAAAGCAAACTCATTAAACTCCAGGTTTAGGAAGTTGGGTTTTTTGTGCCCAGTGAAATTCAGCATGATGTTATTTGCTGCAGTTCCTGCAATGTTTCATGTACAGGAAGACCACACAAATGACACGACAACCGACGAATCGGAGATGAAGAAAATTCAGCAGCAACCCTAAATGAATTACAAACCTATTTAAAACCCCCCAACCTTCCTAGTAATCTGCTCATCCTGCCAACCCCTCCAGTTCCAAATAAATGCTTTGTTTCTTCATCCAGCATTGCAGCCAAAATGCCACTTTTGTATCCCTCTCTTTAAGCACTGAATATTTTTAAAACTATGAACTTTCTAAAACTTCAGGCACTTAAAGAGACCAGAAATAGAAACAAAACCTGCTCTCACTAAACCCTCCATCACAAGATGCACAGAAATAGTACCCGACAGGATGGGACCAGACTCCTCTTCTGTATGACTTGGGTCTGCATTTGGGATTTTAAATTTTATATTTATGTATTTATGTTTTTAGACGGGAAAAGCTTAAGATATCTCTTATCATTTTAAGGAGAGTATAACTGCAAAAAAATAAAATAAAAAAAAAAAGCAGGAAATGATGAAGGAATTACTGTTTTCCCCTTCTGATTCACCTCCACACTTTGTGTTGCTGCTGTACCCCAATACCATTACACAGCAGGCTGTAATTATTGAGACCTGATTTATAGGGATCAGCTAAAATAATTAGGATGGCAAGATCACCAGGAATAACTTCTGTGGGGTTCCTACATGGGCAACACCTGTTTGCTGTCCACTTAATTATCCTCTAATGGACTGCAAACAGCTTTTACTTGAAGAAGTTTGGGTGGCAGCTTAGTTCTGGGCATTACTTCAAGCAACACAATCCATGCAAGGACCTCGACATCCAATGGATTCGATTCCAAAGGTTACAAACTCTTTAATAGGTGAGTGGTTCTGCCCTTGCTGCAGCTGCAGGTCAAGATATCACATTTCACATCTTCCTCACAGAGAAAAGGCAGCGACGACGCTGTGGCTCTTTGTGCTGGAAAGGTTTGTGAACATGCTGTCCCTCTGACAATGTCAGAAGGTTTCTTCCAGACCACACAAAGCCAAAAAAAAAAAAATAAAATATATATCTAAGAGCAGCAAGTAAAAATTCCCTCCTTCATCATGGTGCTTAATCCAGTGTATTATAAATAAATATTAGCATTAGCAATGTCAACTACATCTGTTAAAGGAAGAATCTGCTCCCCATTTTGCTCCTTGAGGTGTTTCCACTAAATTTCCAAAAATCCCAGATGACATTTTAGAGAAACGGAATTTTTTTAGTTCGGTGTGGCCACCACGCTTCCTCCACTCTGCACCCAAGGAAATGCAGGTTAAAACTGGGGGAGGACACCACGGTGTGGAGCCAAGAATGTTTAAATCACTGCAGGTAAACGGATCACCACCAGGATGCTCAGGAAAGCTTAGGGTGGGAGGCTGCAGGGAAAATGCACACAGGTTTTTCCATGCATTTCAGTATTGCATTTCTCTGTATTGCTTCTGATTTATTTATTTAAAACAGCAGAATTTCAGGTGTTCTACAGAGAACTTGCATTTCCCTAATTTACGTTGTCCTTCTGGTTGTGGGGTGGCTGAAAGGGACACAGGGAGAAACCAGATGAAAGCAGTGATGGTTTTGCTCATTGCTGAAAGAACAACTGAGAAGCCTCACTAAACCTTGTTCTTCCATCCACAGAAAACTGACAAATATATTTTAATTTCCCACTTAACTAGGGCTCATTTTCAATTCTCAGTGAAACAAAACACGTGTGCTTTAAAAAACAAAGACTCTTTTAAATACCTTTACCAGTTTACTCCAGGAAAAGCCAAAAAACCAGGATTTCTCAGTAAACTGGGGATCCTCCTTTAGCTAAAAGCCAGGAAGTGTAAACCTGGAGTTGGGTCCAGACTGCACAGAGCAGCAAAGCACCAGGAGAAGCAATTACTGCACAAGGGGCAGAGAACAAATACCTTTGTGTTAAGAAAACAGTTCTGAGAAGAAACATAAAAGGTCCTCCTTTGTCCTTCAAAACTTCCTTAGAAACAAATGATGAAGAAGAACATGGATTTCTGAGAGTTTGGAAAAGTCTACCAAGTTGCTGGTCACATTTCCTGCTCCTCAAGCGCCGTTTCCCAGCTCCACTTGCGCGCACGGAACGCGGAGCTGGGGGGGCTCTGCCCCAGGATGCTGAGAGGGGAGATAAATCCTCTTCCCTGTGAGGTGGGCAGGCCCTGGCACAGGGTGCCCAGAGAAGCTGGGGCTGCCCCTGGATCCCTGGAAGTGTCCAAGGCCAGGCTGGATGGGGCTTGGAGCAATCTGGGATAGTGGAAGGTGTCCCTGCCATGGCAGGGGTGAAATGGATGGGCTTTAATGTCCCTTCCAACCCAAACCATTCCATGATCCTATGGTCTCCCTGAGGGAAGGAGTGGATGTTCCCATCCCACTGGGATGTGGCTGGGCTGGCCCTGCAGCAGACAGCAGTGCTGGCCCCACTGGCTGGATCTCCTGTAAATGAAAAACTTGAGAGAGCAGGGATGATCCCAGTGCTGAAAGGCAGCCTGGGGCTTTCCTAAAACCCCAGTGATGGATGGAGGGGAAGCAGGCTCAAGCTGGGATAGCCATGGGGCTTTAAAACCAACAAGAATAAGAAAAATAAACACTGGGAAGGATCTTTCTGTGAAGAGTTATCTTCAAGAAAGCCTTTTAATTTTTCTGCTTGTTTTGCAGCTGAAAAGCCTTCCTGTCATCCCCGGCTGTTCCTGCAAGTGCAGCAGCACAAGGGGACCCAAACAGATGAGGCTCTGAGCAGCCATTCCTCTTTGAAACGCAGCTCTGTCGAATCCTGCTCCGAGCAACTTCAGGCAGCACGGTGGGAAAAAAAACCTGCTGGTTGCTGGCACCTTGCCTAATGTAAGCATTCCTGCTGCTACCCTCAAAAACACCGAGGGATTTTTTTCAGTGACAAGTTCTGCACAGAGAACTAAGAAACTTCTCCCTGGGTTTCACTGTGCTGGGAAAAAAAAAAGAGAAAATTCACAAGAATCTGATTTTCCGAAATAGGAACTGAATTTTAATTTTCAGCCAAGTGCAGCGCAGGTGCATTAGTATTTTTGTTCCTGTGAGCATTGTCTCAGAAAAGCTGCAGAAAGATAAACCAAGGGAGATGAAAGGACCCATCCCAGAAAGAGAGGGCTGTGCATGTGCAGATAGTGTGGAGAGAGAAGAATCAGCATGACCTCTATGGAAGGGCATAAAAGGGATGAGCATCAGTCCTTGGAATTGGTGAATCACCCTGAGCTCAGTGTCCATCATCGTGATATCTGAGTACTTGGGCAGAGGTCAATGATCAAAGCAGGCACGTTCAAGGAGGGAAAAAAAGCCCTGCAAAGTGCAGTGAAAACGCTCGAGTTTGCTGAAGACCAGATTTAAACCTCATTGAACACCTCAGCTTTGGTGCAGACGAAAATGAAGAAACCCAGAATTCCTGTTTGAAAGCTGACACTTGAAACGTGCCTGGAGCCAAAGGAAGGCGACACAAAATCTAGAATTACCCACGCCATTTAACCCTGATCCATTGTACCTGCCTGAACAGCGACTGCAGGAGGATCCTCCTCCTCCTCCTCCTCCTTTGCACGTGGAGCTCAGCATTTCCAGAAGGAAGGAAGGAAGGAAGACGTGGTTCTCCCACAATTGTCACCACAGGCTTCTGGAGCCCATTTGCAGCAAGTCACCTGCTGCATCTTAAGCACTTTGATCCAAGTTGCATCTCCCAGAACATCTACTCTGACTGCCTGATTTGGATTTGTGGTCTTCAAGAGTGCAGTAATCCTCTGAGGGTTTAAATCTGTGTTATGGTGGGGGAAGACAAATCCCAAAGGGAATCTTTTAGGTCACTGGACAGATTTGTAGCCAAGTGCTGGAGAACAAGGAAATAACTGGAACTGAAAACTGCTTTGAAGTGCAAGACAGATGTGAAAATCACAGAATCAGAATATCCTGAGTTGGAAAGGACCCACAAGGATCACTGATCCAACTCCAGGCCCTGCACAGACACCCCACCAATCCCACCCTGTGCATCCCTGGCAGCGCTGTCCAAACTCTCCTGGAGCTCTGGCAGCCTCGGGGCCGTGCCCATTCCCTGGGGAGCCTGGGCAGTGCCCAGCACCCTCTGGGGGAAGAACCTTTCCCTGATATCCAACCTAAACTCCTCTGACATTCAACTACTTGGAGAAAATACCCAGAACAGCCTGAACCTGTTGGACTCGAGGATCTTCGAGGCCTTTTCCAACCTCAACGATTGGGTGATTCTGCCTTGCACCAACACAAGTAGCAGAAAATCCAAAGGCTGCAAGGGCCCACACGCCAGGATTTGGAAAGAGCAACCCCCCCAGCCTTTGTGAGTCTTGCTAGGACGTCCTTAACGGGAATCTACAACCACTATTTCTCTTTGTGAGACGCCCTTCTCCTAAAAGGACAGGGAGCCGGAGCACGCCTCATTGCCTTCTCCTTCAGCTCCCGCTGACAGACGAGGCTGCCTGTCCTCGCTGTCAGCCATCCCCTCCCAGCCCTGCCAGGGATTCAAGGACCAGCCAGATTAGCTGTCTGCTGAAGGATGCCCAGAGCTCTGGGATGCCCAGAGCCCTGCGTGGAAACTCCTGATCCTGCCCTTATGGCCAAACCGCTGCTTTTCAGCGGGCTGTGCTTGAAAAGAGATGTTGTAAAATTAAAGAGTTTAACGACCACTGGGGCTTTCCTAAAATCCCAAGACACAACTGCAAGTCCCAAACAGAACAGAGTGCTCACCTCAGAAGACATGTGGGAAGAGGCAGGTCAGAGGATGGGCTCATGCAGAGGTACAAGCACTGTAAAAGGAGGTGGTGGTGCTGTTGGAGCGTGTCCAGAGGAGGGAACGGAGCTGGGAAGGGGCTGGAGCCCCAGGAGCGGCTGAGGGAGCTGGGAAAGGGGCTCAGCCTGGAGAAAAGGAGGCTCAGGGGGGACCTTGTGGCTCTGCACAACTCCCTGACAGGAGGGGGCAGCCAGGGGGGGTCAGGCTCTGCTCCCAGGGAACAGGGACAGGAGGAGAGGGAGCGGCCTCAGGCTGGGCCAGGGGAGGCTCAGGATGGATACTGGGGAAAATTTCTTCACAGAAAGGGCTGTCCAGCCCTGGCCCAGCTGCCCAGAGCAGTGGTGCAGTCCCCATCCCTGGAGGGATTCAGAAGATGTGCAGATGTGGCACTCGGATTAGTGGTGGGCTTGGCAGTGCTGGGGGCATGGTTGGACTCCATGATCTCAGAGGGCTTTTCCACCCTAAATGATTCTACTCCCTGTGTGCTACTGAGTTGCCAACAGCTTCTTGTCTTTCTGGAAGCACACTGATCCCATTTCTAGGAGAGGGGACAATTGTGTTGAGTTACTGCAAGGGGATTTCAGGTAACATGGAGCGATGCCGGAAGCCGAGGAAAAGAAGAAGAGAAAACAGAGGAGGATTGAAGGATGGACTCTGCAATCAGAACAGGGACATCAGGGACAAGAGACCCAACTGCAAACCCCCTCAGTGCTCCCTCCTGCAGCCCAGGACCACACAGGCTCCAGCTCCAGTGCCTTGTGAAAATAATCTCCCCAGGAGAAAGAAAACATACACCTATTAACTGCTCAGAAAGAGATTTTTCAAAGGCTCCCGATATCCAGCTGCTCTTGATTCATATTGACTTCAACAAAATATTCTTGGGCCAATGGTGAACGCTCTGAAAAATCCCCTCTGTAATTTGCCATTGAGGTATGAAAATAAGTGGTGTAAAAGGGCTTCTTTAAAAGGAAGAAAAAAAGGAAAAAAAGGACAAATTAAAAATGAAAGGTTGAACTCAAATTTGGCTTCGGGCCATAAACTAGGGGGAAACTAACAGCAAAGATAGTTAAATGACTGGAAAGAGAACACAACAGGAGCTGTTATGAAAAAAAAGCTGATGGCTTTTTAAAAAAGGATTTGTATAGATAGCTGGGGAAATAAATTCCGGATGTGATAGAAGTGCAATTGAGAAATTAAATAAATGGAAAATAAGGATGACTAAGTAGTAGTTAACATGCCCCTTCTCGGTTGTATACTATTATCACATCTATTTTTAATGTCTCTTCAGCTGTCTGCAATTGTCATCCTCTTTTCAGAACTTGTTCCAACATTCTTTGAAACTGAATTAGCTGTTTTTTACTCTCCCATGCTTACAACCACATCTCTTTCTTACTCAACACTCCTCTTTTCCCACAATGTTATTCCATTGTCTCCCTTTTTCATCTCTCCTTATGTGTTGACTCCCCAGTTTCTGAGCCTTCCAACCACCCTTGTTCATCTTTTTTTTTTTTTTCTGGAGCTCTTTTGGTTGAATCCTAGCATGTTTCTTTTCTTCTTTTCTAAAGCTGCAAGCATGTTTTATATCATATCTGGCTCCTGTACACATTGTTACCCCTTCAGAAGGGCATTGAACAGCTACAGCAGTGTGGAAATAGTAAGCTAAACTAAGGGAGAAAAAGAAGTTCTTTTTGGCTTTTGCTTTCTGGCTCGTAAAAAAAAGAACCCAAACATTTAAACTCTCCCCTTTTCCCTTTTATCCTCAAATAACACAAGCTTTCCACGAGCAGCTGAATATTCAAACAATGAGAGGCATCAGAAGTGTTGGCCATTCTAGAGCTCAGGATGTGCCTAAGGAGATGTGATAACACAAGATTTAATAATACTGAAAAAAAAATACACAAGTTCTGACGTGATCTGGGGGCTACGGAGTGAACCTGAATTTTTCTTCCTTGCTCACCTTCCAAGTGTGCCTCTTCCTTACCTCAACACCTAATGATGCTCCATATTAACTTGGGGACTCTGATTTATTTAAAAAAACCCACCCTGCTTCTGAACACATTTCAGGCAGCTGAATTCACCGCTGCAACGCCTCAGATGATTCAGCTCCATCATTAAAAGCTCGCCCTTTAATTTCTCACCGTTCCCTTTCCCTCGTGCATTCAGAGCCGAGGCTGTGGCCGAGCTAACAACACTCCTTGGAATGGCATTTTCGAAACTCAGGCTTGGATATTTTTTTTTTAAACCTACCTTCAGCTGTGCCCAAGCTAACAACACTCTTTGGAATGGCGTTTTCGAAATTCAGGCTTGGAATTTTTTTTTTTTTGAAACCTACCTTCAGCTGTGCCCGAGATCCCATCAGCTTTGAAGTTGCTTGTGCTTTTCTTCCGGCGGTGCTTCTTTCTGTTGGCGTGGGGGGAAGGAGGGGGGTCCAGTTTGGGGCTGGTGGTACTGGATATACTGGGGCTGGAACACACTGAATCTCCCAGGCCAGTGTCTGCAGTTGGGTGGGGGAGGGGGGAAAAAAAAGGGAAGAAAAATAAAAATGCTGCGAGATTGAAACCGGTGATTGTTGGAACCCAAGCTACAACCCCTGGCTGTTAACACGCTGACACGTTCTTGAGCTCATTCAGGAGATTCTCTAAACAATATCCATTATTTTGTTCAAAAAGGTACCAAAATCCCCCAGCTTGGCTGAAGTGCTGATGTAAATCCTGGTAGATTAACAGGACTCAGCATCAATTTTAGGAGCAGGCCAGCTGGCATGCACCAAAACAATGGGAAAACACATTCTTGCTTCCAATCACTCCTCCTTCCAAAGATCTTCCTTAGCCTCATGTTAACTCCTGTAACACTTGGGACATTTTAATAGATAATGGACCAGAGATATCCCTGCGTGCTCTGCATGTTCTCTGCTGTCATTAATATCAGACAGACACACAACGAAAAGGAGGTGATGGCAATAAAGCTGGGAAAATAAGGTAATGTACACCTGGTACAGGTGATAATTGTGTGATAAAGACTCACTTCCTACCTGCTGCCAAGGAAAAGAAATAATCCCATGTTACTCTGTTCAGTTTCTTGCTTTATTAACTCCAATAGTTTTAAGAACTGGCTCCTTCCACACAGTAAATACTCAAGTAACCTTAATCCAGGATTTCCCCCCAAGGTTGGTAATATGATTTTTGTTTAATTACTGGCTTGGTTTGGATTTTAATTATAAAATTCAGCATAAAACCTACATTTTAAAATGGAAAGTGCTTGCTATTATGGAAAGTGAAGCCATTTCCAGAACCTTACTTAAATCCTATATTGCACTTCAGTGCAGTATCAGGACTGCACTTATGTGCCATATCCTTAAAATCTCCTAGACAGATATTCAGCAAATACATTCCCATGTCTGCCTTTTGGGGTTAAATACTTGGTGATTGGTTTCAGAATAGCAGGCAGGGGGAAAAGAATAAAAATCCTTAATATAAAGCTTAAGTGTAATAACAAGAACACATATCAGTTTATCTAATATGAAAATCAGAAAAATATTTTAAAAACACCTTTTGATTTTTCTTGCATAGTTAAATTCCCACAGAACTGCCTATCTGACAAAACCCAACTTATTTTGGTTTCTTTTCCTTCCTAATAAAGTTTATTTACTAATTACCCCCTAAGCACAGTTGTGCTCTAAGTTATTAGTGGGGGATAAATTATGCAGCTAATTGCCTGGCAAGAGAGACCAAATCAAACATTAATCTTTATATTAAGGATTTCTGCTCTTTTCCCTACATCCACTAGCTTCAAACCAGCTCCCAAGAATTTAACCCCAAAAGGGAATCACGGGGATGTGTTTACTCTGGATCAGTGTCGGAGATTTCAAGGATTCGCCCCATAACTGGTGCCAGTGGCTCTCCTGGCTGAGTTTGGTGCCTCTCAAGGGGAGGAGGAAGGCAAACCCAGGTGAGAACCCTGGTGGGAATCCTCTTGGCCAAGGGGACACAGATCCCTTTGGATCCATGACACAGGAAGAAGACGCAGAAGAAGGTGCCAGAAACACAAAGGCATGAGCACAGCTGCAGTGGGGTTACTGCCAGCCCCAAATATCGACCTCCAGCTTGGTTCTGGAGGTTTCCTATGTTGAGACTTAAAAAGAAGGGAGAAAACCCAGGTTGCCCAGAGAAGCTGTGGCTGCCCTTGGATCCCTGGAGTGCCCAAGGCCAGGCTGGACGGGGCTTGGAGCAGCCTGGGCTAGTGGAAGGTGTCCCTGCCTGTGGTGTTAGAACTACTTGGTGTTTAATGTCCCTTCCAATCCAAACCTTTCTGGGATTCTATGATTCCAAACGCTCCACTTTTGCCCCCACACTCCCAGCTTGCACTTCAGAAACAATTAAACCCATCCGTGCTCATCACCTCATGCACCCGCAGCATCAACCACCACGCCCCGGACCCACGAAACGGTGAAGAAACCGCACAACCCTGAGGCAACGCCACGGAACACACCCTGCTAAAAACCATCAGGGTGGATCCACACGCTGGTGGCAGCTCTGTCTGATTTCCAGGCTGTAAATCCCCCCAACAAAACCCGCTCGTGAGCTCTGAAAAATGAGGGACGTACAGGGTTTGATGCCTGGCGTCGGGAGAGCTGAAGAATTAACCTCCCGTGGTAAATCCTCGCCGTCCACAGCCCCTTCCAGGTAATAACCTGCTGTCCTTGGGTCAAACTGCTCTGAAGTGGGAGCCTGGAGCTCTCCCTCCCCCTCAACCAGCAAGGCAACGTCGATGCCTCGTAAAGGGAGCCGAGCCGATATTGTCAGCGCGTTACTGCCCTGGATCCCCGGTTTCCGAGCCCACCCTTTGAAGATGGGAGTTATTTAACATTCCCCTGGTTTAAAATATGAGCAATCAAAAGGCGCTGGGCTTCCACGCTGTGCTCTCCCATTTCCCACTCCTTCTCTTGCCTGACAAGGTATTCTTCAAATTGAAAAGAGGGCTCCTGAAAGCCCGGGCTTCGGGAAACTGTAAATGAGTTCAGGCTTCAGCCTGCTGAATGCAATTTCATCCTCCTGACTGAATACAAATAATGCATTTTATTTGGTATCAATTACCACGCCTGAGAACAGACGACCACTGCCGGCACTATTAAATACATTTAAAAAAAAAAAAAAAAAAAAAAAGGAGGGAAAAAAAAGGCAAGGAAGAAGGCACGGCAAATTAAAAAAGCAAGCGCCTCATTACTCCCCATCTCAAGCAGCTTTGACAGAGGCACTGGAACTCATAAGCCGTGTTCCACTGGGCTGGGATGGGCTGTTTTCCAGCCATCCCGCACGCTCAATGTCAGCCATTAGTTCTTCCCAATCGGGCATCAATGTTCAACACACACCCGAAAAAATATATAATACTGGTAATAATAATAACAATCTGCAGCCTCTCCGAGCTTCAATACTTGAAGTATGAGTCAAAGCAGCAGTTTCACTTTTCACTCGGGAAGCTGACAAGCATGACTAGAGGGGGAATAAAATAACATTCAGTTCGCATAAATATCAAGCGGGCTGCTTGAGACTGATGGGCCAGGAATGTATTCTTAGCCATCATTCTGGCAGACAGGCCCAAGGACACTCATAACTTATTTTACAATCATTTAGTTTCAGCTCAAGTGGAAAACGTGACAACTTATCTCTGCTGACAAGATGCCATATCGAACCTTACAATTAACTCTCCCCCGATTATCTGCCCAGCCCATCATTAGCTCTGCGGCTCTTGATGGACTGAACGGGCACAGCTTCCCTTGATGATGGTCATGGCTCCATTACACGACACTAAGGACAAAACTCTCCCCTTGCCACGTAGCTGGGGTTGTCCTGACCGGCACATCCTCCTTTTTGCAACCGTTTCCAAGTGATGTGCAGCAAAACGCTGCTGAAAAATGTCTCCTCCCCCAAAACGGGGCATCCTCGTGTTTCAGCCCACGCCTGCTGCTGCCTGCGACCTACAGCAGTGAGCCAGAGATGCCCATGGCCTCTCCCAGCAGCCAGTGATGCCTTAGGTTTTAACTTTCATATTTTTCAAATCCTGCACTGCCCAGTGTGTAACTCTCAAGTTTCTTGTGGCCTGTTCACTTCTGCTCTCTCATACTAGGCAGACATAACAAAGCCTCTCCAGGCCTGCTCTCCAAGGACACTCAGACAGTCCTAGGCCCAAAAGTATAAACCAAAAGCTTCTAAAGGGGGAGCAAGCTTGGGGAAATGACATCATTAACTGAAGCTTTAATTGGAGAATTAACCCTGATATGCAAATGAACCAAACCTATAAAAGTGTGAAGAACTCATGACCTGTCGTCCAGCTTGGGGTCCATCTTGGCAGTAGCCTCTGGCTCCCCAGGATGTACCTTTGAAGGCCTTTCAAATAAATACCTGCCTTTATTCCCTTACTCTTGTCCAGTCTCTGTTCCTAGGAGGCCTCTTAAGGCTTCACCAGGAGCTTTCCTCCCTGCCCTCCATCCCTCCCCACGGCAATTGTTAACTCCTTCAGCTGGAAGGCAGAGCTGACACAGCCACATCGCAGAATCATTTGGCTTGGAAGAGACCTTAAACCCCAACTCCTGCCATGGGACACGTTCCACGATCCCAGGTTGCTCCAAGCCCTGTCCAGCCTGGCCTGGAACACTTCCAGGGTCATGGCCATCCCTGTATAAGTATGTGCAGCATTTCACTCCACGCCCAAAAGCAACAAGTGACTCTTGGTGACCCAACATCCCTCAAGTTATGAAGAGATGGGACATAAAAACCCCATCACTCTGCTCTCCACAAGGTAAATTTGCTCTACAGGTGCAGGACACGTGGAATAAGACAGAGATCCTTCTGCCTGAGCAAGTCCAACCCTCATTTGCTAGAATTTACCAAACCAAACAAAAAAGCCAATGCAGCTTTTACTCCACAAAGAAGTCCCACGTCTGCCTCTCTCCAAGATCCATTTTGCAATTACGGGCATGAGAGAAATTCCTTTCAAGCATGACAAACTGTGGTAGAAGAAAGGAGGGGTGGAACAGGAGAAACACTTTGTCTACAACTACAGCCCAGAGTTAAGAGACAGAACATGAAATGAAAACCAATCCTCAGAAGAGCCTCAAGGGCTGTGCTGTTGTACTGGGCTTTATTTGCTGTTTGGTACAATCTGATATCCTCTCCCAGTGTTACACGTGTTTTGTACAAGGTGACTTTCCGTCCAGTTCCCACTTCCTATCTGTTTATCGTTTTGTTGTTTGGAAGCTGCCTGTGCTCAACAAATGGATTTCAGAGACAACTCCATTCGTGCCCCCTAAGGACTTTGTGAGTGTCCTCCTGGATCTGAAAAGGGTAGGAAGTTAACAGAATCGTCACTGAATCACAGAACTGGAACTGACCCAATAGATCATCCCATCCCACCCCCTGCCATGGGCAGGGACACCTCCCACTGTCCCAGGCTGCTCCAAGCCCCAATGTCCAGCCTGGCCTTGGACACTGCCAGGGATCCAGGGGCAGCCACAGCTTCTTTGGGCACCCTGTGCCAGGGCCTCCCCACCCTCACAGGAAAGGATTTCTTCCCAATATCCCATCCATCCCTGCCCTCTGGCAGTAGGAAGCCATTCCCTGTGTCCTGTCCCTCCAGCCCTTGTCCCCAGTCCCTCTCCAGCTCTCCTGGAGCCCCTTTAGGCCCTGGAAGGGGCTCTGAGCTCTCCCCGGAGCCTCCTCTTGTCCAGGTGAACACCCCCAACTCTGAGCTGTCTGAAATTCCATCCAAACCCAGACTGTGCTTCCTGGTGTCCCTAGAACAGAAAAACAACCACCTCACATCCCGAATTCCCACGCCCCTGCACCAAACCTGTCCGAGAAACGACTCCTTCAGCACCTGCAGCACCCGTCACAGCAGAGGTGCAGGAGACACCAGCACAGGAACCAAGGAGGCCAAGGAAATGAGGGAAAATAAGCCAGAGTGAGCAGCCCAGGCCAGGGTAAAGGAGCTTGGGGGTGGAAAAAGCAGGAAAAGAGACAACGTGTGAGGTACGGGAATAGCACAGCACAAAGGCTGGGACACAAAAGTCCAAGAGCGGAGCTTCGTCGTTGGCCCACGGCTCCTATTCTCTCTGTCACACACACAACCCTCTCTCCTGTGTAACCATCTGCAGCGGAACCAAGCATATTCTGACCCCTTCTATCTTCGTGCCTTTTGATTTATTTCATATTTTTGTCAAATCACCTATTTACAAAAACTTGAAACAAACTCAACAGGTGACGCTATTCTCCACAGACCAAAGTCGAGCTTGATCTGGTTTACATTTTTCTTGCATCTTCTTGTTAAAATTTTCCAACAGGCTTTCAAAGTGAAATTAGACTTTTTTGTCAAGCCCAGCTCCCCAACACGGCCTTATTCTCAAGTGGCTGGAGATTGATTAATTTGGGTTTTTGATTTGCCGAAGTGACAAGAAGTCAGATGTTACAAAAGCGGGAGCGATGAATGGGATCAATTAAAGAGCAGAAGCAGCAACACAATTAATAGCACTGGGTTCAAGAGGAGAAAGAAAGCGCTGATGACGAAAACAACAGCAACAGCTCTGCCTGCAGCAGGAATCTTTGCTGCGACCCAAGGAAGGCTGAATCCAAAGAGGGTGTTTCAGAACTTTCACTGTGCCATTAGTGCTGAAATGAAATAAGGCAAAGATGTCGGTAGCTGGTGGACTGAATAATAAAAAAATAGCTGGACACTTTCATCTTCCACACGTGTGTTTTAAATAAAGGTGAGAAAAGCAATCCTTTTATTTAAACAGGGGAAGCAAGAGACTAGAACTATCTGTAGTTTGTATTTCAGACCCATTTCCCCGAGCTGAGATTTTTCTGGCTGTGAAATCCACTGCTCTCCAGCTTCCCTTTACAGCTATTACCATAAATGTTCTATCAAGTTCTTTATCTTCCTCCTCTGCCTCAGACCGAAGTTAAAGGGACGCTGCAATCACACAGCGACTGCGGAAGGCTGGAGTCAGGCACAGATGTACAGGACTGACATTAAAACCCTGTCAGAACTGCAGCTTGGCACAAGTCTGGGGATGTAATAAACAGTTGGGAGTAGGGGAGAAGGGGTGGCACAAGATTACAGCTTCCAGCATGAAAAAAAGCGCAAATATTTGTCAAGTACAGAGAGCTCACACCTTCGGGAGGAATTAGGTGCATCTGGTCATCGCTGAGCTGAGCTCAGCCCGGACACTCGAGCTATGGAGGGCTTAAATTAACCTGCTGCACTGAAGGAAATGAAAGGAAGCTCTGAGCAGAACTGGGGGATGGAGATCAAAGAGCCTCGGGAGTCTTCCCTTTCCACGGCATCTCCCATTTTTGCAGCCTTGTGCCCAGAGCCTGCAAATCTCAAAGCTGTCCTGTCACCCTCAGGAAGCTCCCCTCAGGAATGACTCCCTTCCTCTGAGAGCAATTTCAATGAAATAAGGAAACCAAAGCTTCCTTCTTGACAAACAAAGAGGCATCTCCCTGCTTTTGGAAGGTCTGGCTCTTGGTGTGTGGCAGCACCTCAAGTGACCAGACGTCCGGGCACGTTTGGCCTGAGAGCATCACTTCCACTTTGTCACAAGGGAGGGACATCACCCACAGCCTTGGGAGAGAAGAGCAGTCCCAAGATGGCCAGGCACAGACATTGGAA
This sequence comes from Lycocorax pyrrhopterus obiensis, assembly GCA_014706295.1. Taxonomy (NCBI): domain Eukaryota; kingdom Metazoa; phylum Chordata; class Aves; order Passeriformes; family Paradisaeidae; genus Lycocorax; species Lycocorax pyrrhopterus. The sequence continues at coordinate 436,890 of JACSVZ010000009.1, forward strand.
GGCTTCAGTAATTTTGGAGAGACCCTCATCACCATCTCCCTTATCTAAAGGGAAGCCATGCCACCTCCAGCTCAGTCCCTACCAACACACAACGCTGGGCCATCAAAAAGGAAGCGTGAGAGCAGAAATGCAACAATAGTGCTTAAAAAACCCCACAAAAGTCCATTTTCCCTCCTAAGGAGCAACACATTACAGCGCTGGCGAAACAGCATCCCGCTCCCTGGAACTTGAAGGATTGCTAGGAAGAAAAGCAGCTCCCTTTCAAAGGAAGCTCCTCGTATCCAGGAGGAATTCAGCAGCCGACACAAGGAGAGGACACATCCATTCCTCCACGATTCCCCCCGTGTTTCCAGGATGGTGACAAGCAAAGCAAAGACTCTGTTTTAGAGGACCTGCAACCTGAGATCCTAATGTTCCTCCACACATCTTGCCTGCAGCAGGTTTAGGTCAGGGGCAGGGATGGTATAAACCACTCCCTGCGTGAGCAGGGTTTGTTAATTTATCTCATCCCCCGTTACAGACGCACCGCTGCGCTCCCCGCCTCTCACTGGATGTGAACGTGCCCTGTGGAAAGATCAAGCCTGACAAGTTGTTTGAACACGTAAGGACAACAAACCAGGAGAGAGCTGCAAGCCTGGGATGCTGCAGGATGCCACCACATCCCAAGGCAAACTAACTTTGTGGCTCCTGCCGCACAGACCTATGGCTGAGATGCACAGGGAAAGCTCTAATTCTTCTGGCAGAACGCTTTCACTGGGCAGCATCAGCCCTGTGAGCCTTCTGTGGTGTCACCCTGAATTGCTCCCAGCTGGGTGTACGATGCTGTGGGCGTTGTGGTTTCCCCTGGCCATCAACCATGATGTGCAACAGAGAGGTGAAAAGTGGTACAAAAGGCAGAAATGACAGGGATTTATGGCAGGTAACTTGTTCGTTTCAGGGGATTTGCTCCCTCCCCACGAGGGAAGAGAGGAGATGGATGGTCCTTTTGAAGCCAAACCTCAGGGCAGAACCTCTTGGCTCAGTTCCAGGTCAGGTGTTGGTCTGCCTGGGCCAGTTTGGGTGGGGCTCGGAGCAGCCTGGTCTAGTGGGAGGTTGGAACAGGATGGTGTTCAAGGCCCTTCCAACCCAAACCCTTCTGTGATTCACCCTGTGACTGGTTTCTGTCTCCCCCTTTTGAAGCGGGGTAGTGTCACACTTGGACATGAAAGAACCACGCAGACACTTTGTCAGGAGAGAAGCAAGAACGAGCAGGGGTCAGAGACCCCGAGCTTTATTATATATGTTCTTAAAAACCACCGTGGATTGGAGGGAGAAATTACCACCCCTCAATCACACTGGTCAAAGGAAAAAATCCAACAAACATCTCCGCCTGGGAGAATGGAATGAAAAACAATAAAGACAGTTAACAAAACATGGCCATGTTTCCAGAAAGTGCGTGAGAAACTGTTACAGAAAACGAAAACATCGAAGAACTGCAAACTCAGGGCAACAGGGTAGATCATCAGACACCTCAAGAACAGCTGCCAACTGCAGCACCCTGGATCTGGCAAATCCACCAGGACCATCCCAAGGAATGGTGATGTGGGAACAACCAGCAACTTGGAGCACACTTAAAGAACACATCCTGGGTGAATGAGCTCCACCACAGTCACGTACAAATATGTGGCAAATCCTATTTTAGATCAAAATGAGATGCATAATAAATTCACCCTAATTGCACAGAGAGCTCCACCCTGATCTAACCATCAGCATTGTCTTCTCATTGCATAAAAAAATCCTCATTTAACAACGTTTTGCTTTGAAATAGAGCCTGCGGGTCACCAGGCACTTGGAAAATAATGAATCCATGGCTTACTGAATCACTTCCTACTAAAATATTTACCTTGTGTTTCAAGATAGGCAAAGTAAGACAGAAAGGAAGAACTGACTCTCTTCAAAGAGATGCTCAGAGCCAGAAAGATGTCTCGTCTCTACTCCTGTACTTTAACCTTCCGTCTGTATAACCTGTGGATAACTTCAAGCTTCAAACCCACTCTGTGGTAATTGAGAAGAGGTTAGGAAACTCTCCACTGTCAGTCCACGAGACTTCAGTGACAAGCCCTAATATCAGTGTTTTGGAGGAAGAAAAAAAAAAAACCAAAACCAAGAGACTTTTGCTATTAACATTTTCCAATTAAAGCTGAATAATTGCTGTACAGCAAATTGGCTGTTAATTGCATCATGCTAGGCAGGAAAAAGCTGAGGCTTTCCTGGTAATGTATGCCACGAGTGTCAGAAAGGAAAAGAAATAATGGAAGCAACACCAAGACTACTCTTAATCAAAGGCAAAATCAAACATTTTCCCATCGCAGAGACCCAGAGCTGAAAAGCAAAGCTCTTAAAACACAAAGCTCTGTCTTTTAGAGGCGTCAGGTGCCGTAACTGCCGTCGACAAACTTTTTGGGTTGTTTTAATTTCTAAGTTTAATTCAGCCCTTTTCCTAGCTGCTGGATAAATAAGTCGGGGCCCTTCTTGTGGTCTTGTGCACTGGATACCCCTCATCGCCCCGGCCCGTGGGAAGGGATGACATCAACTGTGACAAACGGAGGCACTTGAAAGGAGAAGCTCTCCCACCTGCAGGAAGGGAAGGTCTGGGCTCCGCGCTCCAGCTGGCCCCCAACAATGCCCAGGCTGTGGCCAGGGCCCGGCACAGAGGCAGCTTTGAAGGGTTGGATTGCACAGGTACGGAACACGCGACGTCCCCGGAGCAGCCCGCGCCCCGGGGTCTGCGCTGGGCAGAAACCGAGCCCGCCCGCAGCCACGCTCCGTGGGGCAGCTGCTCTGCTGTTCACTGGAACAGAGACTGCATTAAGGCCCTGAAGGAATAAAAGCACCGGGTGTGTGCTGCTTGCACGCTCTTCCTCCAGACCCTGCAAGACAAAGCGCGGCGCTCTCGGCCACACGCTAACCAAGAATGTGACCATTACAGGCATCCAGTGGAACTTCTGAAGTGTGGGTGTGCAAAGAAGAAGTCCTCAGAGCAGGAGCTGCTCCCATGGTAGCTGTACATTAACATTCTGCTTTCTCAGCTTTGCGTTTAAACCTTCGCTAAACTTGAAATAAATTTAGAATGGACATTATTACATAAACCTAGATTATTTAAATTGAGATTAAAAGATTAAGAAGAAATAAAGGTGCATACTGATTTGGGAAGCTTATTTATTTCCCTCCTTCAGTCTTCCTTATAAAGTGCTTAAACATGGACTGCACTGGGCTTATGGAATTTGTAAGCCACACTACTTGAACCAAGGAGTTTATAAAATGCCACATTCTGCTCTTGCACTGTTACATCTTCGCTCTGTGTTTACTTGAGAGTGCGTCTCTCGATTTACAATGTTCTCTGCAAACATGATTTGATTTTCAAAGTCCATCAACTCCTGCAGGATTATTGTGTGAACCCAGCTCTTGCATTTGATTCCTTGCAATTACTGCAAACATTTCAGATTAAAGCAACCTTAAACTGCAAACACCCAAACCAAAAACCTTTAAGAATTAAAACTCTTCTACATACAAATGAGAGCACAGGATGGGCTCCCTGATGAAGAATTCCACTTGTCCAGGGGTGTGATCATCTTCAGTATTGAGCCTTACATTAAAAGGTTTCTATGTAATAATTCAAAATAATGGTTCTAACACAGAACCAGAGAAGGGAATACATTTTGCAGACTTCTAAGAGCTGCATCTGTCAAATGTCAAATGTCTGAGCTACACAGAACCACGATGGGTACTCAGCTTCCTTCCTTGAGAAGTCCTGACTTTTGGAAAGTGTTTCCTGGACAGGAGCTTGAAGAGCTGACGAAGACAACATTCCCTCTCCTCACTGCTCTGTCAGGTTAAGGCTTTAACTCCAAGAACAAAAATAAAGTGCTTTGGCTTGAGGGTTTTCTTCCTCTTTTTTCTCCTGAGTGGGGAAAACAGAGAAGGTGTGACAACCAAGCCCAGCTACAGGCAGAAAAAGTACTGATTTCCTGAACACTGCCAGACAATCACATCAGATTAATCAACATCAGTAACCAGGAAAAAAAAAAAAATCACCTTTTTTCCCTATGAGAAAGAACGTGCCACTTGCATTTTCACTTCAGTGTAAATCCCAAGCCAAACTAAATGCAAAATATGTATTTAAGCATCCGTAAATAAATGCTGGGAAAACCCAGAGCTTTATAGTTCAGACAAAAAGTTAATTTAGTCCCATGAACAATTTACTGACAGACATTTGGCACTCCAGGCTGTGAGGAACATTGCCAATGTCAAATTACCTGAGGATGCAAACTCACGTTTCTTGGACTCAAGAGCAGGATTTAATTGCTGAATGCAACAATTCTTTGTTTTTTAATCAGGGGGACAGCGGAAAGAAGAGGATCTTCAAGAAGAAAAGCAGATGGAGAACTGCAAAAATGCAGCTCAGGATTTCAACAGCAGCACCAGATAAATACAGAAGTAGCTGAAATTCAGCCAAGCTCTGCAGAAATGCCCACGGACCCAAAGTCCTCCTTAAACCAACATCCTGGCAGAGTTTAAACCTCAGAGGGTTCTTGGTGCCACCACAGGCACAAAGTTTAGAGCTGCCTTCCGTCCTTCACTCTTTCATGTCACTTCTCTGCTGGATCCAAGGCCCAGTGGGACCAGATGGCAACAGCTCATCTCCAGTTTGGTGCTTGCTGAGCTGCCACCCTGGCCTGGGTGGGCAGGAGAAAGGCACAGATCCACAGAAAGCCCTCTGAGAGCCTCAGGTCCAACCCCTAACCCCCACATGAAACACGTTCCTAAGTGCCACACACATCTTTTAACACTTCCAGGGATGGCGACTCCCAAAGTTTCCCATCAGGCTGAGATTCCTGTGGCCTACAGAACAGAAAGGGAGAGCACTGGGTCCTGCTGCTTGCAGAGGCTAGCACATTCCTAAAAACCCCAGGCAGAGAGCATCAGTGGGATTAATGCTCTGAACCCCTTTCCAGAGCACTTATTTATCACCACTGCCCTCCAGGCCTTCCATCACTTTGGGGAACCACAGGTTGCCAAACCCCATCGTCCCCTGCCTGAATTCAAATCAGGTCGAAATCTCAACTCCTGCAGGACCAGCAAGTCCAAAAAAACCCCCAGTTTCCTATCAGATCTTCATTGTTGCATAGAATTTTTGAACATTTCTGGTTGACTGGGCTGTTTCAGGTGAGAGCTTGTCAAGAATGTCAAGTAAATTTAAATACTGGAAGCTTCTCAGTACACAGCCTCACGCTGAAAGGGGATGGTTTTCCAGAAACTGCTAAAAAGTAGTGCTTTACAACCTGAATTTCCTCAAGGTATGTAGAGAAAGCAAAGGCAGTAACAAGCTGTTGTCAGCAGAGTTTACCCTGCTGAACTGACATCGTTTCGCTCCAGAAATATTTTGCCAAAAGCAACCTGTGGATCACGAAAAGATACGAAAAGTGGGAGAATGTTCCCTTTCCTTTCCTGTGTAAGGTGATGCAAACTATGTGCACATATCACACATGGTGAATTTTATTACATTAAGGAGTAAGAACCATGGAAAACCCCAAAGCAGCTCTAAAGCAGCAAGGGAAAAAAAAAGGAGAAAATAAATCTACATTTGCTTTTCAGTCACAATTTCCGTATTTAAAAAGGAGGAAAGAGCTCTTCCTACCTAAACCATCTGTATACACTGATCACAAGTAATTCCGAAATTCTATAAATCTACTTGAAGTTATGTAATTGATCCTGGTCAAGAACTTGCCTATGGAATTCCAACAGCTCCAAGTGGTATTTTCTGATGTCAGATGCAAGTGTTGAACCACCTCCTTTCCCAAGGCAGAGCAGAAGGTTCCATCATTTAATCATTCCCAGCACTCAGGATCAGACAAGGAAGGCAAGTTGCAAGGTCTGCATTAATATCAACACTCCAGCGACCTCTCACACCCCATGGCACAGTGAGAACTCAATTTTACATTAACAAACCCTAACACCAAACTGTTAGAAACTCAGAAGACACCGGGTATTACAACTTCCATAAATTACAGCCGAGCTCAAATGGCCCGTACAAGCAATTGCACAGTGATAAAGCCTAAGTGGATGATATTTAAACAGATATTTGATTTATGGCAGAATTTTACATCATGCTGGAATTCAAATGACAATTTACAAGCCCAGAGACGAGAAACCCCTGTCCCATGCAAACTGCTGTTTGCAGTGCTCTGTCAGAAGAGCTGAATGCTGAATCCTTCAGGAAGGAATCCTTCCCTCTGACAGTCTCGGGGCACAGAAGCCAAATGATAAAACAGGACATTTAAAAAGAGAATGAACCAAGCTGCTGCTTCATCCCCAGGTAGGAAATTACATCCTTGGTCCTCTCAGAGCGAAGTCTGACAAATCTCACTTTTGCAAGGCAGCTGCCTGTGGTTCCTGGCACCACAAAAAACCTCTGATGGCAAATTTGAGGGTTTGTCTGTCAGGCTCTTCAGAGGTGCACAGATGGTGAAGACTGGGGAACAGACAGATCCCTCTCCATAGTGGCATCAGCACCACTAAAATCACAGAATTGGAAAGGCTGGAAAAGTCCCCCAAGGCCATCAAGTCCAACCCTTTGGCTGCCACCCAGCCCAGAGCACTGAGTGCCACGTCCAGGCGTTCCCCGGGCACCTCCAGAGATGGGAACTCCAAACCTCCCTGGGCGGCCCCTTCCAAGCCCCGAGCACCCTTTCCATGGGGAAATTCCTGCTGATGTCCCACCTGAGCCTCCCCTGGCCCAGCCTGGGGCCGTTCCCTCTCCTCCTGTCCCTGTTCCCTGGGAGCAGAGCCCGACCCCCCCCGGCTGCCCCCTCCTGTCAGGGAGTTGTGCAGAGCCACAAGGTCCCCCCTGAGCCTCCTTTGCTCCAGGCTGAGCCCCTTTCCCAGCTCCCTCAGCCGCTCCTGGGGCTCCAGCCCCTTCCCAGCTCCGTTGTCCTTCTCTAGACTAATTATTAACCATCACAAAAAACCTTCATTTCGGACTCAAATCGGAGATGCCTCAGGGAAGCCCTCCCAGGCAGCTTTTCCCTGAAGCCCCACAACAGTCCTGTTAAAAAAATCAGCAGGAAAAGTGGCCTCAAGTTGTGCCAGGGGAGGTTCAGACTGGATATTAGGAATACTTCCTCACTGGAAGGGTGGCAAGGCACTGGTACAGGGTGCCCAGGGTGGAGTCACCATCCCTGGAAGCGTTCAAAAAACACGTGGATGTGGCACTTAGGGACAGGGATTAGTGGTGGGCTTGGCAGTGCTGGGTTAAAGGTTGGACTTGATGATATGAGAGGGCTTTTCCAACTGTAAAAACATTGTGATTTTATGAAAACAAGAGCTGGATTTGCAGAGGAGGAATTGTGGGATGCACGATCCAGAACTGAACTTGCACACCCAAACAGGTCGCGAACGGCTCCCCCGAGACCAGCAACCCTCCTGCTCCCCAGCAACGAGCACCTACAGGTAACTCTGGGTGATCAAAAAAACCCCAAATCCATCAAGGAGAGGATTTATCAGAGGAAAAAAACATCACAGGCTTCCAGTGGGATCCAGGAAAACCTCTCAGCCAATGGCTGGAGCAGCGGTAATTGTTCCAAATCTATCAATAAAGCTGAGCTGCTCCTTCATTGACTGCAAACACCAATTTCTTTCATGGAGGATTATAAGTTGATGTTCATGGTCTCTCTACCACCATTAGGGTGATAAACAGTTGAAACTACATCAGGATCTGACACGCAGATCAATTCCAGGTCCATAAAGAATCTACACAAGAGGTTCCTGGACAGGGATTTACTGCCCCCAGTTTTTATTCTCTCTCGCTGCTAAAATTACTTCTGTCAAGCACTTACAAGAGTACGGAGCAGAAAGGCGGGGGGGGGAGAGAAAAAAAAAAAAAGGAGGAAAAAAAGGCAAAAAGAATTAATTTTTCATGTGCTGCTGGAACGGCCTTTTGAAAATTCCGGAGTTTTTAAGGCAAATATGTTCCTGCTTTGGAAATGATGCTGAACAGCAGGAGGGACTGAGCTAAATAGTGAGCCAGCAGCACGAGCTGCTCACTATCCAGCACGCAGCAATTTGAAACACCAAACTAAGCTGTCGAGATTTTCTCCCAGGGCAGTCGCGGGCTTCATGTTACCGGCGCCAAATTATATTAGACATTTAATTTTAAACCTCAGGTACTTAAATGTAAAACCTTACAACAGTAATAGTCATAAAGCAGTGGGGCATTCCATCTCAGAGAATGGATTTTTCTATTTTTCCCCTTTAATTTAACCAGCACCTCCTGTTTTGTGGCTCTGCCCACTACAAAGTAATTTATCTAATTAGGAGATGTTCACAGCTGCTTGAAAGACAGAAGCCCCAGGAAACCAAAGGTCTGGTTTGGAAGACTTTGAAAAGTTCTCTGGAGCCACACAAAGTATTAATTTAATGTGAAAAAAAGGTGCAGAGAAAAATTGAATCCCAATATGTTATTTTGTCTACAATAAAACCATGTGACAATAAGCAGGCATATTCTCCAGTACATTGGCATTTGAATTCCAAAAGATGCTTAGCTTCTTGCCATACCTGCTGCTTGCACAGTATTAGCTTTTTATGACTAAAATTCAAAAATCTTTTAATGGAGAAAAAACCCCCTGAAATTAAAAAGGGTTTTTCATGCGTCAACTTGCCAACATAAAGGACACATCTCTGAGCTTGCCCAAAGATGATACACTCAGAGCAATCAATTATTCTGGAGGTTTTGCTGGAGTTTTGGTGCAATACTTCTGAATCCGCTGACCCTGAGTTGCCTAAAACTTGTTGTTAATCCAATTTTCCCCCCATATTTATAAAAAACCAAACTTTAATTTTATTTATTTTTTTTTAATATTAGAACCTCTGCAAGAAATTATTCGAGGTAGGCTTATGCACGAGAACCCACCAGTCACCTGCAATTTCAAAACAAATATTTCATAGGTAATTCTGGCTGTCATCTCTCTTGAGGCAGAAGTAATCCCATCTGAATGTCAAGTCAGAAAAAGGTACTGCACATATGGGGGAGTGCAGAGAGCTGGGCTGGGAGAAAAGGCTCCCTTCACCAGGAATTACAAACCAGCTCGGGATCAGCAGCAGGAACAATAAGTCCAGCAAAAATCCAGCATTTTGAAGTCAAGGGGATGGCAAAAGGCAGGAATTTAGGTGCTACTCCTACTTTTTAAGATTCTATTTCCACACCATGTGTAGGAACTCACTGAATTCCGAAGGTTTTTCTCCCCTGCAGCCTCAGTTGCTGCATCTGGCACGGGGATGGCACCTGCTCAGCTGCCTGCAGGTGTGTCAAGGTGCACAGGACTGCAGCCTACAGCTCTTGCTTTCCTCCTGGAGCCAGCACCCAACATTCTCTGTCTTGCCTTAGAAAAGCTACAGGATGAAAGGCACAAGAAAGCCCAAACTTTGGTCTAACCTTTTAGAAAGGAGGCAGAGTTGGGGTGGATTAAAAGGACAAAGCAGCTCCGGAAAAAAGAGGCAGAAAAGATACGGTTTTAAGTGGGAAATCAGCTCAGCATCCACACAGGGCAATGCTGCCTCCCCTAAAAGCTTAACCAGGAGTGGGTGGGCACAGAAGAGAACAGGGCTGAAGCCTTTATTTCACTGTGCTGCTCCACAACATCCCTGCCTTCCTGCAAGGCTCCATCAGAAAGTTCTTAGTCAAAAGCTGGATCATTTAAATCCGAATTCTCCTGAAGGTGCTGCCCCCATGTTCGCAGCTCCAGAAATGTCTGTGCTTTGGTAGCCATGAGTTTGATAGCTGATGCCACTCAGAAACAGGGGCATCATGGATTTTAAGCCCTCTGTTCTCCTCAGGTGGCACTAAAAACCTGTCCAGGGCTGCTGGGAAACCCAGAGACGCTCTCAGGGCTATGCTCAGATTCAGACCTTACATAGCCACAGAGATATACGTGGGACAGGTGAAACAGTTCCCATATCCCCCTAACTGTGCCCATTTTAGGGGCAGCCAGCAGAAACAGCATTCCTCCCCTTTCTCCTGACCTATTCACCCTGGTCTGGCAGCAAATATCACACCTCCCCTTCAAAAACAACCACCCATTGTCTCACTGCTACAACCCAATAATTCCAAAACACCAGCAGGAATAGTGTCTGCTCCTTTTAATGCCCTTAAGTGCTCCACAGAGGAAACACTAAGACCATGCCAGGAGTGTGCAGGCATTAGAGCAAGAGCACAGCAGAGAAAGGACACGCTGAGGAGAAGATCTGGAGGGTCACTGACTGCTAACACCCATCACAGGGGTCAAGGAATCTGAGTGTCAAGCAATCAACCTGTATTATGTGGCTGCCCCACCCCTGGGAATGCTCAAGGCCAGGTTGGACAGGGCTTGGAGCACCCTGGGACAGTGGAAGGCATCCCTGCCCATGGCAGAGGGTTTTTAAGGTCCCTTCGAACCCAAACCATTCTGGGATCCTCTGATTATGCACCTGAAATGAAAATTAAGCAGTATTGCAACTACATTAGCTCTTCATGTTGAAAAAAGAATCACAGAATTCTTACAGGCTGCTCCAAGCCCCAATGTCCAGCCTGGCCTTGGACACTTCCAGGGACCCAGGGGCAGCCACAGCTCCTCTGGGCACCCTGTGCCAGGGCCTGCCCACCCTCACAGGAAGGATTTCTCCCTAATTTGCAATCCAAACCTCCTCTCTTTCAGTTTAAAGCCATTCCCCCTCGTCCTGTCACTCATAAAAAAAAATATTCTACCGATCCATTCCCTTTTACCTCATCAGGATTTTCCCCTCAGGTGCTGCAAGTTCGGCACCCAACGGGGCGGCATCGTTTCATTTTGCGGTTTTATTTTTTTTTTTTTCCCCTTTTGAAAAAAAAAAGCAAGGGCAGCAAACTCCCCCTTCACCCCACAGCACGTGACCCCCCCACCAGCTCCAGGTTTCTTACCACTGCTAATGCCAGAGTTGGCAATGACTGTGGCCTCGCTCCACTGATCTGCACTGGAGACCGAGTAGGAGCGCTGGTGCATACCGTCCGGGCGGCTGTTGAAGGACACCAGACTGATCCCACTGGCCATCTGAGACACAGATGTGCTAGTAGTCACGTTCCCTAGGCACAAACGGAAAACAAATCGTTGTCAATAGGGAGGACAAAAGGGATTTTGCATCAGGGTGGATGGTGGGGGGGGTACCTTAACAAGAGCAGAAATACCCACACACGACCCTCCCTGAAGCGCTGGAGCTGATGGTCCGGAGACCAGAGCTTCCAGCAGCTCAAATCCAGCTAAGAGGACAAAAAAAGCCAAGATTTCCATGGTGTCATCCAGTTCTGTTCATTCACCTTCTGGGAAACACCATCTTCCACCACCCTGCTACCAGGCACTCTCTCTGCAGCTTCTCTGCTCGTTAGACTGCGCACAGAAAATCAATTTATTCCTGAAAGCCACTGTTTGTACAACTGAGATGAGACAACTGAGCCAACTCCACGAGTTTAAAACAATCCACCTTGAAATAATACCTGACACAGGTATGTGCCCCAAGAACACGGCGACGGGGAGCAAATGACTGCCAGCACTGAGAGACCAAGGGGGAAAAAAACTTTCTCGGACATTTAATCCTAAAACAACATCCTGACAACAAAGCACACACTGGACTGACTGCAAGGATCATTCCTGGGTCTCGTCCCAGGAACGTGGCACGAAAGGGGACACACAAAGAACAGCCTTCACCCAGTGAACACTTCTGTATTTTCATGATCACCGAGGCCTAGGACATTAAAATGCTGGGAGCTGCGTGCGAGGGGGAGTGACAGGGACAGGTTTCTCACCATAAAACAGGAGAAGAGGGATCTGGATGAATTCATTTTAGAGCAGCAACAATTAAAACCTTTCCAGAAACTCAGGTTTCTGATGGTCTTACCTACAACTCGCTATGGGCCCAAACCTGCTCCACAGTTTTGGGTTCCGGGCACACTTTACTCCATCCCTAGCACGGGTCTTGCGTATCATAAAGCCACAAAGAATTTACAGTGCCAGTTTCATTGCTCGTGGCAGGCTCTCTAAAGGTGCCCCACAGGTCCTCTATGGATTGAAGAATACTCTTAAAAAACACATGCAAAGGGAAAGGAGCAGCCGTGATATTATAACGTACCCTCACGCTTCGCATTTCCATTGCACCTTCTACTGATGAGTTCAGAAAAATTAATGAATTAATTTTCAATGCTCCTGTGAGGTTGTTAATTATCTGCTATCATTTCCCCCATTTTTCAGAGGTTAAATGACCCAGGGCCACAAAGGAAGATTGTGGCAGACTTGAAAATAAAACCCAGATCTCCTGACTCCCAGTTCTATCATTATGTCTTTTCCCAGAGCAGCCTTTGGGAAGACAGCAGAGCTCAGTGAACTACTTTGTGTTTATTAGAGTTGGCATAATTGTCCCTTTCTCTCCTCCCCTTTCCCAAGACAAAATCTCCTCTTCAGTCCTCAACACAGATCCATCACGGTATCTGTGTCTTCAATGCACTTCGTCAGCCCTCAAGAACTTCTGCATGGCAATCCCTGCTTTGCAGGCATGAAATACAGACAGAAAAACTCATTTCTTTAATTATGCACAGTCTAAGGTGGCTTTTGGAACCATGCTGGGACCTCCCAAGGCATGAGACTACAGAGCAGAGGACTCAATTGTAATCCAGTATTTTAAAACCACAACAAAAAATGAAAACACGAGCTGACGGAAGTTGTACTTTGTGCTGTCTTAAAGGAAGTATCTCCCTCCAAATCAACTTCTGTGATGCTGTTGATGCTCACTTTGAAACCACCTTTTCCTCTGGTTTTCACCATCCAGAAAAATCATGAACGCTAATAAATTGATCTGATGATCCACCAAGTTAAAGGGAGTGGCTGATGTGAACGACAAGAGCTTGAGACAGAGTGGATTCTACAAACTTGAGATTCAGGCCAACATAGACACAACACAAGCAGTGATATTTTTTATGCTGACATCTTCCACCTAGTCCACAAGCTCTTGAACACCAGTGTCCATTCACCTTCTAACCATGATGCAGAAACAAAACCTTGGAAAGAGAATACCAAGATTTCTGTCATCACGTCAGCACCAAAAGCTTTACTCTCACCTTAAAGCCATCTGAGGAAACTCCAAGCCTGGGTTTTGGCATGAACCCGTTGAGAAGTGACTTATTCTGGGAACCAAACAAGAATTTTTCTTCCACTGCACCTCCCTGAAAGGTATGGGCTGCTAGCATGGAATAGGTGCCAAGAGCATTCCTGTGACACTTCACTGCTCAGTGATGAACCCAGCCCAGCTCCCTCTTTCCTACTGCCACAGCCTGGTAACCTTCATCCTGCAACCTTCTTGATAATATTTATTCCACTTTGATTAAATCAAATTAAATACCACTCTGTCCAGGTGTATTTTCATGACATATCAGACCATCAAGCCAGAATCCACGAGTAGGTATCAGAAGGGCCAGACTACAGAAAACAGTGTGCCTTTTCCTGTCTCCCCCCTCGATCTGCTCAGCTCTAGCACAAACTCGTTACTCAGAACCTTATTTAAAAATCATCATTTCCCAATCCATCGCCAATTTTTCCACTTCCCAGTCTAACTGCAGGACATGTATCCCACACTAGGCACTGACGCTGCTGCCCCAAAACAAGGCCTGCTGCTCTTGCACGCTGCGCGTGCCACACAGAGTTTCCCCAGCACAGTCCCATCTACAATGGGCAAACCCCAACCCAGGCTGGGCAAAAGTCCTTTAATTTTCCTCGTGGACAGAGCCTCGACAGCAGAAACCAGCTCAGTCTTTCAGCAGACAAGCAGGAGACAGTGAAAAAGAGGAGGCCAGCAGCACTCAGTGAAAACGCTGAAGATCTCCCCACCCCTGGCGGGGGGGGTTGGACCAGATGAGATTTAAGGGTCCTTCCAACCCAAACCATCCTGTGGCTGTCTGATCCACGAAAAGCAAAGTCTGCATGTTGGGTTAGGCACACGAAGCCTGCACCTCCTGTCCCCCACCCACAGACAGACACCCGTCTCCACACTGACCCCCAGCTCCTGGCCTGCTACCTGGCCCATGCTGGAGCCGTCAAAGAGTTGCCTCTTCAAATGCATCCTGTATGCATCAGCTGCTTGCTCAAGTTGATTAGCAGGGGGCAGTTAAATTACTATGCTAATCCATGTATTCTCAGCACTGTTGCCTTGATATGGATATGTGTATATGCTTACTGGGAAGCCTTGATTAGTTCAAGCTTCAATGTGTCAAAGGCTCCAGATTCTTTCCAAAGAATAATTTTAGCTGTACTCACATCCCTAAAGTGTGGGAGCTGATTTGAAAAGGTACTTACCTCTACCATATGCTATTTTTCTTTAAACAATTTGCATTTCAAAGGGAATATGGCATTTATATTTGAATGAATATCAGTATGTTGCCAGAACTTGTCTCAAATGAGCAAAAAAAAAGATGCTGGTCTCCTATTGAACAGAAATGTTTTCATCTACCAAAGGAGCATCAAAGGAAGAGTTCCTCTTTCTAGCTCTAGACAGCTTTATTAAAACTATCTTTTCTGATGTTATAAAACACCCCGTTACCACCGCGCTTACAAAACGTTCAAACAATTAAGCCCCACAAAACCCATCCAAATTAAGATTCGAGGTAATTTCCAGGTTTGGCCACTGCTCAGCAGAAGAGTCCCTAAGAAAAGTGAGCGTGCTCACAAAAAATCCCATTTATACCCCCATTTATTCAGTATAAATCGCTGCAAAGAGCAGGTGGAGACAAGAGGAATTAAGCTGAGCAGTGCCTGTATGTGGAGAAGCTGAGGGAAACACACACCGGGGGCAGAACGAGAACAAGGGAGTCACTCTGGCTCCTCACACGCAGCCCTTGTGGATTTCCAAAACAATAGAGCAGGAATGCAACACTCAGAAATGATATGAAAACAACCAGGATTCGCAGGAACACAGGACCAGACAAGACGTGAACAGTGCGTGTCTAGTTGGTAAAAGCCAAAAGGTAAAGGGTCTGTTGTAAAAATTGTAATAAAAAATGCAATTAAGGTTAATACAAATGCTGTCTTACACATACGCTGGGGCTTGTCCATCAAAAAAGAAACCACTAGTGGTTTTGGTCATGTCTGCTCCTGTAATGGAACAGTGCGAGGGACAGCACGTCAGCAATCCCTCTTTTGCTGGTTTTTAACTTAACAATCCAGTGAATCATCACAGGTTACTGTAACAGACACATCACTCCAAGCCTTCAGCAACTACACCACCCACTAATTACGAATGCAGAACGAATGTAATTCACGAGCAGACCCTGAGAAGTGAGACACGAGTGACACGAACGAGCCAGGGCACAAATGATTTCCATTCCCCGCTGCAGACACATCTGTGATTTCCCCCAAACAAATCAGCTACCAGAAGTTACATCCACAAGTGCAACTAATATACTGCTGGATTTATGAGACGAGCAGTCAGCGCAGGAGTTGTGAAGCAGAACTGTATTTTTCCACGAAGCAGCAGCGTATGAGACTCGCAGAGGGGCTGCACGGAAAGACTGAATCAGATAAACTGCAGCCCTGCTGCTCTGCTTTCACCATGTTTTATTTGTGCCAAGCTCCTCATGTTCAGACAAGTTTCTCTTCTAAAAAAAAAAAAAAAAAAAAGGAGAAAAGAAGAGAAGGAAATAAACCTCTTAAGGCCAGAGGGCTGCGCTCACCAGCTGTTAGAACTAATGAAAAATACATTAGAGTTGTGGGTCAGGAAATCCTGACTCTTGGTATCAGAGGGTTAATTGTTTCAAATCATGTTGGGTCAATTTGTGTTGCAGGAATTCTGCCTATTCTTGAAATGCCCTCTAATTCAGCACCAGGCACTGTCAAGTAGGTTACACCGGCTGCTGGATGCCTGCTCCAAACCCACACCCAGCACGGCTCCCTCGAGTCTCTTCAGGGTGGAGAGGGAAAGGGAGATGTCCCAATCCTGTCTGCAGAAGGATGGGAAGCATCCCCTTCCCATCCTCAGTTCTGCATCCCGCTCGGGAATCAATTCCCCGAGTTGTGCAGAGGGGACAAACCTTTCCCTGAGAAGTGTCTGACCATCCCAGCTGTACTTCCTGCCTCTCCTGCACCTACAGATAGGAACCTTGGCACCAGCAACATTTGGGGATGGCCCTTCTGGGTTCCATCAGTTCGCTGCCTCAGCATCCATCTTTCCCAGGTGCATCCTCCTTTCTGTGCCCACTCTGGAGAACGTGTGCTGCACTGAAACCTGGGGAAACAGCAACTCAAAGCTCCCCGCCTCTCCCACTGAGGAGTCAGTCTGCACTGGGAAGTGTCTGGCCACATTCTGAGGAGACTGGGGGACCTGGAGAGCTCCAAATTTCATAGCCAGGTTCTCACGTGGGGTGAAATTCCCCCAAGTATTGCCATGGATTCTGCTTCATCCCGACAGCAGTGTGCAAGCAGCACATGGTCTCTGCCCTGGGTTTATCTGGCACCTAAAATTACTTGAGGTTACTCATACATAAAACAAGAACGAGTGAGAGGCAGGGTTGGAAACAGATGATCTCTCAGGTCCCTTCCAACCCAAACCATTGTGACTCTGTGACAAAAATCTTTCCAAACCACACTGGTTCCAGTGCTGAACCTCTCCCTCAACACGCCGACAATCATTTTCAACGCTGCAGCAGCAAACTTGCTTGTGAGTTTCACTTAGTTTTAAGACTTTTTTTATCCAGAAGCATTTATTTACTGAACGAAATTCCTGAGGACAAGCAGCTATTCCTAGAGGAAGCCCTTCCATCTCCATCCCCACCGAACTGGGCTCGATTAGCAGCGCACAAACCGAGAGGGGTCAGTACTAATGAACAAACAAGGCAGTGCCAAGAAATATCCTGGCAGTGAAGGACATGGTGCTGGGAGTATAACGAGGAAAGCTATTATTCTCAGAGCATGCCAAAGCAACACAGCAAGTGTGGAGGAAAATTAAGTCATCAGAGGAGACATCTCTTCTAAAAGAAAGTTAAACCCAACATCTTCACCGCGGGCTCCTGCTCGAGATCCCCGACTATTTATTCTGCTGGGATCAAAGTCTGCTTTCCTTTCCTGGCAGGCATATTATTATATTTTCTGTAGTTTTAACAAATAACAGTAATAAACTAGATGTGCTTGGCTTTCTGGGCAAGTCCTGATTGAGGTTATCTGCTCGTTCAGGGACTGCAGCTCTAAGACCCGGAGGTGAGCGTTTTGCACTGGCAAAAACTCTGCTTTGCGTTGCTCTTATTTGGGTGTGAATCCCGACAGCAACCACGGATTTAACTCTGCAAAAAATAACAGCAGAGATCCAAATCATTCCGAGGCAGGTACAGCTGAGCATGTGCAGGGCCCCGAGGCAAAGGATGTGAAATGCTTCCCAATCCCTTCGACTGTCTGCGGAAAGTGTTAGCAATGGAATTGGAGAGGGGTGGTGGGTCCTACCTGAGATGAGCTGGGCTAACTTTGGGAGCTTCCCACGAGCTCCAGCCCTCCCCAAACCCTTCGAGCCGCAGCCAGAGCCCTCCTCGGGGCGGGGAGGGACCACTGCAGGCACTCACCGCCTCTTCAGGACACGGAACAAAGAAACTTTATTTTCGCAAAAGAGACAATAGATACGAATGCGAGATGACTTTTTTTTCTTTCTTTTTTTTTTTTTTTTAATAGCTATTGCCACTGTAACAGCAGCTAAGTGAATGCATGTCTGCAGTGTGAGCAGTTTTGATAAACAGCCTCTGCGGGCCACACAACGGGGATAATGTATCCTTAAGTACTGCCAATGAGCTGCCATTCTGCACAGCCAATTACTTCTGTGCGTCTGTCACTCAAAGGAAAAATGACTGAGCCCATTAGATCAAACCTTTGTCACTGTTCCTAATGCACTCTTAGGCCTCATTAATCTGAGGGAGCAGCAACACAGCCGCCGGTGCCTCATTGCCTCCCCCACAACAGGCCCACGTGAATCTTCTCATCTCTCCCCCAAGTGCACCACGTTAATCAAGCTCTCCTTATTACCCCGGTCCCTGTCACGGCGGAGAGCGCTCTCTCTCTTAAATGCTCTCATTATGGTCCATCTTTAGAGCCGGCTGAGTGGAAAAAAAAAAAAATTAAAAAAAAAAATAGAGGGGGGGAAGAAAAAAAAAAACCCCGAGCCAGAGAGAAAGAGAAGAGGAAAAAGCAAGTCCGATCACATTAATATTCATGACAATAATTAGTATTCTAGGTCACTGAATATTCATGCTATTAGTTTGGTTTTTTATGGGTTTGCTGGATGTCCTGATTGCTGGAGTGTGGAGGAAAACAGCATGGTTGGGACTTTAGATGTCAACGGCAGTTCAATACTCCAAACACATTTGTGAATTTTTTTTTTTTTCCCTCCCCCGTCTGGTAAATCAGCTTCAACCCTCCCGATGGCTTTAATATCTTAAAATCACTGGGGGGAAAAGCACAAGCAACCCTGCAAAGGTCTGAACATCCAACCAGTTCATGCTGCACCGTGTGACCGGCAGGACACCGGGATTGCATCGGGTGGACAAGGCAGATGTGGGATTTTATCCAGGATACGGCGCCACGGAGGCATGAAAATCATCCAGAGGGAAACAGGCACCGACTGCAGGCTCCAGTCACCTGCCTCAAGCTCCACGACACGTTCCTACCCTTCATCCACCTCATCATCATCAGGGATTTGCCCACCCTGAGAAAGGATCCTCAGGCAGCTTGTTCTTCCTTTTTTTCCCTGAAGAGAAAAATCTCAGCAAACTCATTTTTCTCAGCATTTAACAAATGCAGTTATTTTATCTAATATTTATCTCATTAGGGTTAGTAAGTGCTCTGCTCCTTTCCCCCCATTGGTAAGGAATACAGGGCACTAACAGTGAAAGTTTATTTTTCTCTAGTTCTGGAAAGGGCAAATCCTAGTCCAAAGGAACTGGGGAAAATGACCTTGAGGGATCCCCCTCTAGTGGGATGAAAGGGAAATCTCGGATGCGCTTGAAATTGGGCTTTTTTTCCTTTGAAACGAGCAAGCTGCCAACTTCTCCCTCCCGTCGCTGCAGCTGTGCATCACTGAGCCAGCAGCAAAGCCACCCAAATGGAAAAGTGACTCGGGTGAGCAGTGACAAAAGTAAGTCACGAACTCGCAGCTGTGCTCTGGGGCAAGCGCACGAAACCCGCGCTCGAGCCGAAGCGTTTGGCGCGAAGTCGCCTCACGTCCCTCGCCCCGCTGCAGGACTGGTGACAAATAACTCCCCAACAACCAACCTCTGGCCTTGTGGGAACCACACCAGACCATCCTCAGTCACCTCCCAGCAGGGAATTCAGAGCAGATTCCAGAATTTAGGACTTGGTTCAGCATTTATTCGCAAAGGAGCCCAAGATCCACAGGCTTTGGAGCAATTGCCCAAATTGCTCAAGCTTGTGAGCTCTTGGCTTGATAAACATTTTTACTCATCATCAGCCCGATCGTAACATCTGAATCCTCACCGTGACCTCCAATTAGAAAAGATTATTGCACGATCTACAGAAGCCACGGAGGGTTTGATAGATGATCACAATTAATAACAGGCAGGAACCCCGCGCTGGTAGGAACGCGGAGCTGCCGCTGCTGCAGCATCTGAAATGTCACAAGCAGTTAGCAGATAACAACCTTCAGCACACTCAACGACAGCCCTGGAACTCACACGTTTTGGGATACTTCACATACTGTACAGTCGCCACGGTAAGGAAATTTAACAGCACCGAATTACTGCAATGAAGTGTTAATCAGGAAACAATTTATCTCTACGCCATAAGCTATTTTTAGACGTGAACTTTCTACATCAGTGGCTCTTGCTACAGCTCAGGCTTTGGGTTGTTTGGAGAGGAGAAGAAATAAATGACTCCTGGGATAGATTTCAGGAATAAGTTCACCTTCAGGTCAAGCAGCTCAAATCCAACCCAACTCGGGAGTGAATGAAACCTGGACCCACTCCTGGCTCCAAAGTCAGGCTGAGCCAGCTCCTAAAAGGCAGAGAGACCGGCCAGAGGGATGGACAGGACTCTGTGGCATGGATGGACTCTGGCCCTCCCCCCAGCTATCACAGAAAGCTGGAACTGAGCAAGCCCAAGAATCACCCTTTCCTGAAGGACTTCCAGCTGAGCTGCATCAACAGAATGACGCTCAGTGCCATGTAAGTTTAATTTGAATTTCAGTTACTTAAGCACCATTGGTCAGCTTGGATTGAAGACACCACAGAAGTGACAAATTTTAGATTAAAGGGAGTAAACATCCACCTCCTCCAGCTCAGAGATTCCTACCACGTTAGCTTACACGTGGGAGCAGCTTCCATAAAGCCACTGTTAACAATCTGTTATTGAAACTCTCTATATAAATAACACAACTAAAACAACCCCACCCCCGTCCCTCTGTATGTTCTGGGAGAAGCTGCCACACGGAATCCCAGTTTTCACACAACAAACCCCAAACTGCACCTCCAAGAACCCAAGAAGAGACCAGTTTTCAAATCAAAGCCAACCTTTTTCCAGGCAAGGTGCTTGGCTTTGCAACAGCAGGAGCAGCCCAACCTTCCACTCCTTCCTCTGCTTTCTGAGGAGCACAGAAAATATTCCTTTTTCCTGCTGCTGTTGCACTTCCAGTTTGTTCACTGTCACACCATGACCGTGACAAAGTCCACCCACCACGATTATGACTTGATGTCAAGGGAAAAGTATTTTTCCCAAACCTTGTGCCAGTGGAAACCCAGCAGGAAAGAGTCATCCTGAGGTTTTCTAATTCACATATTCTCATAAAGGTCTTTATTATTTTTTTTTTTTTTTTTACATCTCTGAAAGGGAGGCTCTCAAGGACTGGAACTTGGCTTTTGCTGTTAAGATGATTATTTCCCAGAGATGCCTGCTCCCAGAAGTTTTGGATGTAAGCACATTTATGGATCGGGAGAGCTGCCGTGGAGAGATGGTTATGACATGTCTGTTTGTCCAAGTCTTTAAAACCAGGAAAGCAATCTTGTTCAGCTCAAAAGTGCCCCAAAGCACGACAGAATTCCATGTGATAGGAGTGACACATCCCTGAACTTTCCCTTCTGCATGTGACACCTACATCAATGAAATCCAACAGGAAACCCTGCGCTTGCTGCTTGGCTGCTGTAACTTGCAGTGCCCAACAACTGAGTTTGCCCCTCCTGAATTCAAAAAATTGCCCTGATCAGCCTCATTCCTTCTGTTCTGCTCATCATGGGAAGCACCTTGGGAAAGACCCTCCTCATGTGGGAGGAAATTAAAGGTGTCTGATCAACCACTGAGGTCCAAAAAGGCTTTACAGAGGGAAGGGGATGAGAAGAAGGAGGAGCTCGAGCTGCTCTGCTGCCTCACAGACCGTGGTGGGATCAGAAGAGTGGCTGAATCACAAGAAATTACACTCAGAGAAAACTATTTGCTGAAAAATGGACTTAAAACATCAGTTATAGGCAATCAAATAGGCATTTAATCCATAGATTTCCTGGCAAAATTGGCACTGAAATGCATCCTTAAGGGGCAGCTTCCAAGCAGTGTTTAAGTGTCAAGCGAAGGCATCATCCAAGATAAGCAGCATTTGACTGTTTGGGGAGGAGGTAACGTGAAAGAAGCAAAAACGTGGCGAATTCACAGGCCTAAAAATCAAAATAGCAAGTGCTGGTTCTTCCTGTTTGTCCAAACCTCCTCCACGTGGCAGAGCCACGTACAGAAACCTCCCAGTGACAAACCAGCGAGCGACAAGTCCAGCCCTGTGATCAATTTTAAAGCATCACACAGGCTCCAGACTCTTTTCCCAGCACTAGCAAGTGAGGGAAAGCCCTGGGACAGCAGCACAGCCTGCAAGGGATCATTGGCAGGTGTTCTGAGCTGTGTGGCAGGTACCTGCAGACATTCCAGAGGTCCTCCTGGCACTCCAGAACCGAGCCCTGGCTACCCACAGGTCTCCCACCCATCGGGAGCTGTGACCACTATCCCTGAGCACATCAGAGCTCAGAGGAACAAGGCAGGCACAGCTTGGGACAGTGTCTTTAATTCCCCTAATAGCTGCAATTTCCTCTCTGCAAAGCAGCCCTCCAGCCTCTCCTGAACACCAGAGCACTGGCAGTGACACATGGGCTGATGCAGAGCTGAGCTGCTGGCAGGGATGTCCCAAAACCAGTCTGTCCTACTACTTTTTTTATTTCCTTTTATTTTATTTTTCTTTCTTTTTTTCTTTTCTTTCCTTCTTTCTTTTCTTTCTTTTTCTCTCTTTCTCTTTCTTTTTCTCTCTTTCTCTTTCTTTTTCTCTTTATTTCTCTCTCTCTTTCTCTCTTTCTTTCTTTCTCATTCTTTACTGATCAGCAGCTCCTTTCTATGTTTGCCTTTAACCCAGTAACGAGCAGCAGGTGCTGACCAGACACCGACAACAGCAAAGTCTCTCAGTATTTCTAAGTGAGAGGATGAAGAAGCCAAGAGGGAGAAGAGAAGCTCCAAGCGTTCCCACAGTGTTATTTGAAATACACAGTCTAAATTTGGAATTCCTGGCATAATTAACTTCTCTCTTTGTGATCAAACCTCAGCCTGGCCAGGACACACACACACACAGTGCTCCCATCCCTGCCAGGGAGAGCTGCCTGCTGTAAACTGTCATGGGAAGTTTTCCCCTGACCTAGCAATCCAAGTATATCCCAAAACACGTAAATTCCACGCTGTAAACCTTCAACGATTACGTATCTCTAAATATGTTTCCAGAAACTTGCTTCTCTGAAGCAATCAAGTAATTGTTGCCTGTGTTCAAATGTCTTAAAAGCCAGAATCTCTTTATTTGAACGTTTCACCCGTGGTTTATTGACTCAGCCCAGCACTTTTCTTCCCTAAATTAGGAAGTATATTGAAAAGCAGACCTAGTCATCTAAATTAAGTAGTAAACTCGAAAAAAACCAACCCAACCATGAGTAATTTTCTCCTGTGAGCTCTTCCAGTGCCAAGTCAGAATTGAAAAAGGGTCTGATGAAATCGTGGCTTCAGACACCTCAGGTCCCAGGCTGACATCTCCAGGGGTGTCTGCTCAGTGGCACAGCTTTAAAAATCCATCTCAGCCAGCACCACTCACAGCTGGAAGGAAAAAAACTTCTCTGTTTTCCCCTAAGAAAGGGGAATGTCTCAAAAAAGCAGGGAATTCCACCTCGGCTTGACGGACCGGGGTTGGAACTAGATGATATTTAATCCAACCCAAACCAGCCTGATTCTGTGAAGCACAAGACAGGTAACTCTCATCATCCAAGAGAAGACACCTGAACATCCAGGAATGCCAGGGCTGCTCATCCCAGTGGGTTTTGCACGGGGACAGGAGTGCGTGGGGACGGTTTTGCTGGCGCACGCAGGAGGTGCCTGCGTCACCCATAAATGCAAAAGGCACTTGGTGCTTTATGGATGTCGTCCCAAACATGCTGACAGGACTTCCACCAGACCATTACGAGTTTTGCACAAGCTGTGCATTTTACAAGATGAATTGTCTCAAATGTCTTTCCCTTAATGCAATTTTTTAAAATCCACTTAGCTGTATGGACAAGTACTTCAGCAAACAATAAACTTCTTTGTTTAGAGCTCAGGAGGAGCTATAAACCACTTCCATCAATAAATTAAAACAGCTTTCCACAGAAGAATCTTGCTGTTAGAAGAATGCATAATACTGAACTTTCTAAAAGCGGCAAGCAGGGCTGTGGATCTCACCAGGAAGCCATAAAAAGCCCTTTCAGATCATACAGCATTTGCTTTTCCTAAGTATTAGATAAGAGATGGTAAATTCCTCCCATATGTTAATTACTGTGAAATTATGTAGGGCTTTGGCAAGCACAAGGTGACAAATACACAGACACTGAAGGCTACTCAGAAACTCCGAATCTCTCCTGGGGGACCCATCAGCAGTGAGGGCCTAAAAACTTCCACATCAGTGGGTTTGTAAACCCCAGAATGGTTTGGGTTGGAAGGGGTCCTGAAGTTCATCTAATTCCACCCCTTACCATGGGCAGGGACACCTTCCACGAGATCAGGTTGCTCTGAGCACCAACCAGCCTGGCCTGGGACACTTCCAATTATTAAGAGATATCCCATCCCTACCCCAGTTGTTCATCGTAATTCACTGGAAATGCAGTTTTTTCCCGTTTTTTCGTCCCCTAGCAAGGTCTCCTCTTACCTGAATTTGGCGAGATGTGTAAACTGCTCATGTCTTTGGAGAGGCCGTTGGTTTTGGGGCTGGAGATGGGGGCACAGGCTGACGTGGCTCGGGGCGGCCTCTTCCCGGGGACCTTCACAGTGGTCCTCAGCAAGTCAATCTCCTTCCCGTGGACATTCTGCATGTAGTCCTGGAAAGGGAGGAGAAAACCCCAAAAGCC
The DNA here is from genome assembly GCA_014706295.1 of Lycocorax pyrrhopterus obiensis. Classification (NCBI taxonomy): domain Eukaryota; kingdom Metazoa; phylum Chordata; class Aves; order Passeriformes; family Paradisaeidae; genus Lycocorax; species Lycocorax pyrrhopterus. The sequence goes on from JACSVZ010000009.1 coordinate 461,344, forward strand.
AACGTCAAACGGGGAGTTCTGTAAGCAGCAGGATTAAGAAACCTTGGTTTCACCAGGTTTTGGCCCCACGTCCTCTGCCAGCACCCACCACATGGTTTTCCCCTTCCTTCCACGTTCTTGATAATAATCCCTTCCACACTCTTCACAACAATTAACCCCAAAAGTCTGGAGCTTTCTCATGGATCCTCCCAGATGGGTAAGAGGTGATTCACAACACGGCCATGTGTGGGAATTCACCAGCTAAAGGTCCCAAACAGGAGAAAACAAGGCTGAATGTCCCTCCTGAGCATGTTTCCTTGTGTCTCCTCTCTGCCAGTGTTTTGTGCCTTTATCTTTTCCCCTCAAATTTGGCTGGAATGGGTCAGCAGGCACCAAAGTTACAAAAGGGCGCCAGCAGGAAGTTTTCAGCAATTCCAACTCTGTTTCCTTAGAATATGACCCTTCCTGCACCCACACAAAATATCGTCAAAGGGGAAAAATCGTGCAAATTGCATCTAATTGATGAGAGCAAACACGCTAAAAACTGGGATCCAGAAGTGGAAAAGCTATCTGTGTTGCCCAGAGAAGCTGTGGATGTCCCTGGGTTCCTGGAAGTGTCCAAGGCCAGGTTGGACTGGGCTTGGAGCAACCTGGGACAGTGGAAGGTGTCCCTGGAATGAGATGAGCTTTAGGGTCCCTTTCAACCCAAACCACTCCAGGACTCTGTGCATTAAGAACCCCGAGAGAAAAACAGCAATTTGGCATGGCTGGGAGAAGATCTGGGCTTAAGCTCTTGAGTTAAGCTGGAGACCAAGGGAACGGCACTCCTGAGCACGTTCTGCGCGGAGGCCAAAAGTCTGAGTCGCTTTTCAGACAGAACTCGATCACCTCACAGAGACCCGGCTGATGCTGTGGGCATCTCCACGAGGAAAAATGTAACTCCCTGTTGTCCAGGGCAAGATGAGGGCAAGATTTAGCCAGATGACAAGTGCAAGATGAAAGACTACCAGCACTGACCAAGCTGGTTCCCAACCCGCAGCACACAGACCTGGACACCACCAGAACACCCACTCCACAAGAAATTTCCTGAATTCACTCAAAATCTGTATTACTGCTGCCACAATCCAGGGAGCAATCAGCTCCCTCATCGAGACCCTTTCACCTTTGGCAGTTTTTACAATACAAATTATATATTCTGCTCAAAACCCATCAAAAATCTGGACCAGCAATAATTTCTTCATCGTTAATAGAAATTGGTGATAAAACCCTCAAACTAAGCCATCACAGCAGCTTATTTTTCCAAGCTGTCTGAGAATTATTACCAGCAAAAGGTGGGGTCTGAACAATTCGTGGGGAGAGGACGCAGAGCTCTGCTGCCAAGAGAAACAAAGGCAATCCACTCAGGAAAATTCCTTCACTAGGTGTCGGAGACGAGCAAACGCGCTTCATCCATAAATTATCGACTTGGCAGAACTTTCTAGTTCGGGTGTCACTTCTTCACAAATTAAAATACAATAAGCAGAAGATAATTGAGCATTTATTGCTTATGGGCTCTAAAGTGAGGTTTAATCAGAGAGTGACTAAACCTCGGCACATGCTCTTTTCCAACAGTTTTATTTAACGTACAACCAAAACTTCAGCTGGAGAAGGGGGTTTTGGACCCAAATTCCTCAGGTGAAGGGTGGGGTGTGACTCCACAACTCGGGATATGTGGCAGGGTGTCATGAAAGCCCTTTCAACTGGCTGTAAACCAGGCTGAGGTGAGCCATGAAACCATTTTGAGGAAGTGAGGGAGCGTTGGCAAACGCAAAACCAACGCGCTGCAGCCGCCAGCGGACCGAAGCGCCCCAACAACAACAGATGCCGGGCAGGTATTAATGTCAGCTTAAATATTTATGGGGATATATCAAATGTAAATAATAAAGGCCCTTTCATCGTGTGCAGGATGCACAGCGATAATCTGCGGGTCTCCCCGAGGAGAGGAGGGCAAGGACCACGTTCCCAGCCCCGTCAGATCCCCGCTCGGGGAATGAAAGTTCAAACTACAAAATGATGCCAGGGCTTCAGAAGCGCAATGGAGGGTTTGATCAGATTAGAACAGATGAGGGTCTTGCTGTCATCTGGAATATGCTGTGTTAAAGAGAAGACAGCAAGCTGGATTTTGATATGCAAATGGTACAGGGATAACTCCCCGAGATGTTAGTTGTAGAAAATGCTGATCCGAGAAAAAAGGGGAAAAAACCCTTTAACAAGGCATGAGGGTAATTCAAAGCCAAGTACTTTTAAACAGCACTTAACAAGTCCCTAGAGCCCACTCAACAGTGGGCCACCCCAGACGTGCCATCTTCTGCCCCTCAACAGCTTGAAAAAGTAGTAATTGCGAATCCATTTGCATTTTTCTTCTCAACTCGTCCGCGTTCATCATTCAGCATGGCAGGGAGAAAAAAAAAATTAAAAAAAAATTAAAGCCAGCAGCAAAGCAGAGGGACCCCTCCCCAAACACGTGGCGCCGAAGAGACGCGGGCGCCCCGATCCCCCACACCCCGCGCTCGCACCTCCGCCGCCGCTTGTTTTTTACATTTCGCTCCTAATTATGTTGCATCTATTGCCATACACTTAATTAGCTGCATTAATGTGATTTCTTTTCACATAGTCAAGCAATTAAGAGCTATGATTGAGTTTCATTCAATTAGCCTCAACAAACATGCTAATTGATGTCCCAGATGCAAATGAGGTGCAGTGAGAGAAACCTGCTAGCAATCGAGAGTTGCGGCGGGGGGACCCGGGGCTCGCAGCTCGCTGGCAGCAGCACGGCTTAACGCGGCTCCCCCTCCTCCCGGGGCAGGGGGACACCAGCCACCAGCGCCTGCCTTGTCCCACAGAGCTCCCTGCAGGAATCGCGGGCGGGCGCTGAACCCAACCGGCGCCGTCTCCGGTTCTGGCGGAACGTTCTGCCGATCCCGGGAATCCGAGGGGCTAGCCGAGGTCTCCCGTCCCGGCTCCGAGCTGCCGAGACACCACGCAGGTAATGGCCTGCAGTCAGCACTGACGGGCAGCTCCATCTTAGTCAGAGCGGGGCGACGCCGCCTCCGCGTCCATCAATCCATAATCCCCCAAAACGCGCTCCCCGCGTCGATTCTCATCTCTTTTCGTCCCCGGGTTACCGCTCCGACACGGCGCCGCCGAGGTGTTAATTTGACTACTCAAGGCCATTGACCATTATCTACAGGACTAAATAAACTGCTAAAATATCAGGGGAAAAACAAGAAAAAAGCTGCATTGACTGAAGATGACGCCAAATATTACTTGACAGCCCCACAAAATGAATTGCCTTGAGTAAGAAAGGCACGATGTGCCATGACACAGAATAATGTAAAGTAAAATTACTTTAGTTCTGCTCTTAATGCAGCAGCTCTCTGTTTACAACAGCAGAAATTAATTTAACCAATTAACTGAGCAGAAGCCTTTCAGACATGCAAATTGAGCAAATGGGCATGATCATGTTTTCTAAACAGGCCTACCAACAAGAGACGCCGCTATTTTTGGGGGCCTCTTTGGATTTCCAGTGTCACCAGTTGTTAAATTTGTAATGATTTCTGATGGTCCTCAAAGCTGGAGAAAACACTCCACCAGAGGCCACAAGCTGAACCAAGGCTATTGTGGTGGTTCCAGCTTGATGCCTCTATCCAACCTGGCCTTGGACACTTCCAGGGATGGGGCAGCCACAGCTCCTGTGGGCTGGGGCCTCCCCACCCTCACAGGGAACAATTCCTTCCCAATATCCAATCTGAATCCACTCTCCTTCAGCTTAAAGCCGTTCCCTCTTGTCCTATGCGTGGCTGCTCCCTAGAGTCATCCTTAAGTTAAAGCCATGGCTAAGGTAAGTTATCAAAAACAGGGATATAAAAAACATTATGGAGTTTGAGAGTTTTCAAATTAATACACAAGATGGTGGGTAGAGAGAAAGCCCTTCACTGGGGTTGTGGTTTTACACTGGCTAAAGGCGTTTCCAAACTGAAACCATTCACTTCGGGATGAGCCATGTGTCACAACACTAAAATGTAAAAAAATATCTGCTCCTTCCTAGAGGTCTCCCCGTGTTTCTTCCATCTGCCCCACTGCCACCCTTTTCCAATGCAACACATACGGAAGGAGAGACTCCCCGAGGGCAGTGACTTTCCACGGCTGTAATGGTACACGGGGATGAGTACCACACTTTTTTCTTCCTTTTCAGCTATTCCAATCTCCCAGAAGCCTGTTTTTCCATCACGAGGAACAGGTCCAAGCTAAGAATCCTCCCCAGATCTGTGCCTGGTTTCCACAGAGCTCCTAATGAGCTTCTTCCCCATCCCTGGAAGTGTCCAAGGCCAGGATGGATAGGCATGTGAACAACCTGGTCTAGTGGAAGGTGTCCCTGCCCATGGCAGGGAGATGGAACGAGATGAGCTCCAACTGAGGGCCCTTCCAACCCAAACTGTTCTGTGATTCTACAAAAAATGCCTTCATTTGGTAGCAGTTTCCCCCCACTGCTCAATTGGACATAACACTCCTAAGGCTCCACTTACTGAGGCTGAAATAGTGTTTCCTGATCTGAGGCGTAATAAAAATCGTTATGGAAAAGGAAGTTTATGGTTGCACCTCTGGATGACATTTTAAAGACCGCGCACAGCGTATTTTTTGAAAGACAATTCCAATTTCGTGAGCTGACCTACTGGACCCACAAAACCTATTGTTCACCCTCAGCAACAACCAAACCCTCTTCCCCCCAAACCCGAGCAGCCCGGGAAATTGGATGGAGCCCTGACTTTTGTGCCTCTCTGTGGCAGTCAGACATTTTTATTGCAAAACGCCGTCTGGAAAAGATGCAAAACAAAATTGCTAAACTGCAAAAAAAAGAAGAAAAGGAAAGGGGGGGGTGGGGCGGGGAGGGAGAAGAAAAAAAACAAAAAGCCCCCTTCCCTTTGCTTATTGAGTTCAAAGGCATAACATGCAGCACCCTGCAGCAAATGGGAAGCTACACTAATTTTAAAGCCATAAAACGCTATAAAGTGCCCTGCGGGGCAGGACTACACTGGAGCTAGTTGCACCTAAATAAGCCATGGTTCATTTACTTCGCAGCTTAGCCTAATGTAATCATCAGCAGATTCCTAGCCTAGAGTTGTAACAGGCACGGAGCCGCTGCCGCCGAGGCGACACTCCCAGCCATGGAGGGGCCGCCGCCACATCGCCGTTGATTAGAAAATTTTTCAGTTTTGACAAGCCCTTAATGAACATAAATCGCTCCTTGATTGGTTTCCGTGTGGGGCCACAGGCACACCTAAGAAGAAACAACGCAACACACACACACACACACAAAAAAAAAAAAGTCTCCCCAACTCCTCACCCTCCCTGCTTTTTCCAGGAAGGGCCTGAGCCGCGGATGGACGGTCGGGATACGAGCCACGGTGGAATATATTCATCAAATGGTCCTGGGAAATTAGCTGTTCCTCCCCTCCTCTCGCACATAAACACGGCCATAATATCATTCAGCTTCATAATACATAGTTAATCTTAAGGAAAGCCATGAAATGTTGTTTTCTGAGGAGAGCAGAGGGATGGAAACGCATTCTGGAAAACACTGATCACCCTAAAGCGCTCTGTCCTGACAAAAAGGAGGTCATCATGAATCTGTTTGCTTCACATTGGGAATCGAGAACATTAAACTTCAGTAATAAAAAGCACTGGCTATATCTCTGCTGTGGTGTTAATCAGCTCCATCAGTGTTGCAGGGGCAGGGGAGGAAGTCAGGACAACACTTGGAACACAACAGCAACAAAATGTTGGTCTTTTTGTAAATGGATCACTTATTTGCATAAAATTTTAAGAAAACTCTTCCCCTTGCACTTCACTTCTCATTCAGCCTTTGTAATGAGAGCTGCTGTAAAAGACAAACCAGAGTTTTACCATCCTGGGTAATTTATGAAGCATTTATACCCACAGCAGTTAGCTCGGCTGGACAGGAAGCTCTAATTTTATAAACCCCCCTGATTAATTAATAGCTTGGCTTTTGCCTTTTAAATTGCAACTCATTCTGATCCCAAGAATTTTCCTTGACTTTCTGAAGAGAGAGCAGGCAGGCAGGACACTGAAATGTGTCTGCTCCAGCCTGTGCAGCTCTGCCAAAGCAGAATTTACTGAGTGTCCACTCCCTCGAGGGCACTGAGGCCTGGACAGATCCTTGTGGGTCCCTTCCCACTCAGGATATTCTGTGGTTCTATGATCTTCAGTTTTATGTTTTTGTCCCAAATTTATCTTCACTCCATTACACCTTTCAGATTAAGATAATGAAGAAGTTTTCCAGGGAGCTCAGAAGTGTCTGAGTGATCTGTACAGCTACAGCACTTTATAAAAATCAGAAATTACTAGACTCATATTCAACTGTTTTTTTCCTATCCTAACCAATGTTTTAGGCACATTAATGCATGCAATAGTAACTACGACAAAAGCTTACACAAGCTTCAGGTTTATCTTCATCACTACCCGAACTGTAGCTCTGCAGGGTTCATTTTGGTCACTGCTCTCTGAGGAGGGAGAGCTACATCACAGGTGAAAAGTAACACAGAATCCCAGGAGGGTTTGGGCTGGAAGGGACCTTAAAGCTCATCCTGTTCCACCCCCTGCCATGGACAGGGACCTTTCCACCATCCCAGGTTGCTCCAAGCCCCGTCCAGCCTGGCCTTGAGCACTTCCAGGGTCCTTTTGTCAGTCCAAGTCTGTATTTACCAAAGGCTGATTTAGGATTAGCTGTTGATAGGAAATGCCACTTAAAAGGCCCTTCAGAGCCAGCCAATATCCAGCTTTACATTCCTTCAGAGCAAAACTGGGGGGGGGGGAATAAAAAGGACATACACGATGGTATTTTAGAAATGTACGAGCATGAATATTTCTATTAAAGCAATACAAACAACACACTTCAGAGCTATTGAACTGCCCGAGGTAACACAACCCTGGAAACAAGGCTGAGCTGCAACGATGGCTGCGGGGGATATTCCTAATGGGAACGGGAGCGCGGCTCCCTCGGCTGGAGCAGCACCAGGCTCTGGGTGCTGACTGGCCACACAGGACACCACACTGCTCTCTAGGATGAGGGGGGATGGGATCCTGCCTGCTTTCAGTCTCCAAACACTTCAGGAAAATCACACGAGCTGATAACAACAATTTCAACTGCAGCTCTGAGAAGAACGCCGGGACCTGAGAAAAGTGCACGGAGCTACAACACTTCCAGAAACCAACACAGAGGAGGTTCTCAAAAGCCTCCTGCTTCTCACCATCTGCTTTTTCTGGAGGAAATGGCCAAGCAGAGAAAGCTCAAATGACACCTCAAGTCTTAAGGAATTTTACAGTGCCTGGAGTTTGCAGGGTATTCCCAGAGAATGTGTCTGTAATAATGTATTGCTGAAGCTCTTGTGCCAAGTTTAGCCTGGTGTTGGGTCTGACTCCTCACCAGGCTGAAATGCTGCCTTTTAAAAAAAATCATCCAATTTATTTGAGAACAAGAATCCAATTTATTATAGCAAAACAACACTGCTAATGCTCACACGAGCTGCTCGCCCAGCCAGCGCTGTATTTAAGGGAGAATTTGGAACTGTGGCTACTGTGGGATGAATTGAGCAAACCACGTGAATCCACACATCTCTTGAGGAGATAAAGCCAGATATCCCCACCCTTGAGGACAGTTATAATCCCCAGGTCATTAAACCAGAGCGGTGAGGATGAAGGTTAAAGGCTGCAGCAAGCAAACACCGACCTTGCTGTGCGGACACACAGGGTTTGTGTACCAGGTATGTTCTAGATGGGCATCACACCTTCCTTCTTATGTATTTAACAAACTCTTCATCCCCCATAAGGTGCCCCAGCACTGTACTTTTATTTCAAATCAAATCTAGACCAGACTAAACATAAAGGAAAAGCTGCCCTTACCAAAAACCAGGCTGTTTTCAGCCTTTCTCCCCCGCTTTTCTCCTTTGCACAAATGAGGTGCAGCGCTGGTGAAGATACAGGAGCAGAAAATGGACATCCACAGCCGAAGCTTTGTCATGTGCTGACCTGTGGCACGCTGGCAGCCCTGTGGCAGGCAGCCAGTGGTGAGACATCATCAGCTATTCATCGGGAGAAGGCTCAGATAAAGCAGCGCTGCCCAGCAGGTATCCCGGCGAATGCATTCCGGGAGCCCTCGCGCAGGGCATCCCGCCATTAAAAAAGCCGGGAGATGCCTCGACAAATTCCCCCAGGGCCCTTTGGGGAGGCTGACATGGAATTTGCCAGCCAGGATTTTAGCGATCCACTCCACGGCTCTGCTCCAGAAGCCCAAGATGAATAGGGAGCTCTGGTGAACTTTGAAGCCTGCGGGTCAAAGTTCTCTCTCATTATCCCCAACCATTTTCTATCGGCGGAGCTCCTCGGCATCCCAAGGGACGGGAAGGTTTGAGGCTCTTGAAAAAAACCTGACATGACCAAGTCAGGAAACAGTAGGGTGCTTATGTACATATATTTTTCTTCCCCCGTTTTCCTCTCCCCCCACTTCCTCGAAAAGAAAGGAGAGGGATTTCGCTATTGTGTCAAACATCAACCTGGTGGCATCGGGAGTCACTCATTTAGCTGGCACAATGCCGCGCTCATTTCAACACGCTGCCCTGCCAAACAGGCCTGACCCTCCCAGGGACACCTCCTCTGCAAGAAAGGGCCTAATTTGATTTTTCCCTCCCCACCCCAAAACCTTTCATTCTGTAGGCAATGCTTTCAAGGAGGATGTCAGGGCTGGTTTCTGCAATACATATTTTCTACGTTAAAACCTCTGCTTCGTGCCTGAGCCACATCTGGCAGAGACAAGTGATCCACCTGTGGCCAAACCTCGAGCAATATTTAACACAGTGCTCACTGTCAGCCACTAAACACTGTAATTGGTCCTTGCAACACAAGGTGTTATGCTCTGCCTCAAACCACAGGCTGGACAGACCAAATGATCTCCTAAATCTACTTTTTCTGCCACCAGTAGAGGCCAGCCCACCTTTGGCTGCAATTAAAAAGTCACTCCAGAATTAAATGGGCAACATTTCGATTAACTAAAATGACCTGCACATTTGAAACAACCCAAATCGAACTGGTCAGACTAGAGCCAGGCTTTATACAAGTTTAGGGAACTGACTTTAGATGGCTAACAAAAGCTCTTTTCTTCACTGCTGCTTTATGGGAAACTTGGTAGGAATAAGGCCCTGATTTTTCAAAACAATGTAAGAAATTATCCCAGACAGCAATGCAAGCACGGCATTAAAAATTCATCGCTTTGGCTTCGTTGTGAAAAAAAGGAACAAAACATTACTGATAAACAAAAAACAGCGAAAGCAGAACAGTATCAGAGTCTGTTTGGGGGAAGAACCTCTCACCTGGCAATCCACAAGAGGAAATTGTGACATTCCTGCCAACAAAGTTTAGTACAAAGTGTACTGGGAGTGTGACTGACTTAAAATCCCTGTGGTTCCCTCACAAACCCCTCCGAACCACGCAGGGAGCGAACGGCAACACCGAGCCGAGCACCTTCTTCTTGGGGTGGGGGGGCACGGTGGGGGACAGAGGGAAACAATTACAGGCTGGTAATTACTTCTTCTTTAAATGGACTCTCTCTAATCTCCGATGGATTTACCTCTAATCTCAAAGTAATTACGTGTAACCTCAATGGATTCTTACTCTGGGGGAGCCGCCGCAGCTCCGGGGGAGCCTGCAGAGAAGAAGTTTCTCTATTGTCTGCCAGAGCAATGAAAAACTAACACGTGCACGGCCCTGCCAGGAACAATAGAGCCCTTCCAGCAGCCAGGAAGGGGCCAGGGCACACACAACAGCCTCCTCCTTGCTGATGACCAACACAACCGAAGGCAGACTCAGGTGGCAGCTCCATGGGGGCACATGGTATCCATGCTCCCCTTCTGGGAGCCAAACCAATACACAAATGTGGCTATTTCAGGGCTACTTCATGGCAGAATTACTCAAATTTAGAGGCACTAAAAGTGACCAAATTGGGCAGAAAGACGTGAACTACATCACACAAAGGAGCAGTGAAAACCCAGCTCCAGAACACAGGGGCTGAGGGACAGGCTTCCTGATGGGAAGCAGCAATGCCTTGAAGCTACTTGTCATCTAATTTACTACGCAGTTTTTAAGAGACATGGACATCACATCAGAAGCTGGAGCAAAGCATCATTATGGCAGGACCTGAGACTCTTAAAATCTTGTGTCAAGGCAGAGAAAAAGTGCTAATATTCCACAGACAGGGAACAGCCAGGCGGGGCAAGCACAGCATCCAGATGTGGATGTGGCACTTGGGGACGTGGTTTAGTGCTGGGCTTACAGCTGGGCTTGATGATCTCAGAGGGCTTTCCAACCTTAATGATTCTAGGGTTCCATTCTTCTCAGACACCACCCACCTAAAGCAGAAGTTTCCTGCCAGTTCCAGGTGCAGGTCTGTAAACCTCAGAGTTTATAGAAAATGCATCAAAACCTTGATTTTCACTCCTTAATGTAAAAGTGCCTGGGAGCCCAAAATGCCATCAACAGCTGTTTAGAAACAACTGGCCCTAAAAACATTGCAAGTGGCAACCTTCTGATTTTCATAAGCAGGATGATGACAAAATACAAGATCAGATATTGTATAAAACCATATATATATATATATATATTTATATATACATATATATCTCTCTCTATCTATCTCTATCTATCTGTCTATGTATTTATCTATCTGTCTGTCTGTCTATCTATCTATCTATCTATCTCATTTATTATTTAACCTTGGTGAGAGTCACACCATGATTTTTGGGGTGGGCTGGTCCTGAGTGGGATCTCTGTGCTCCTTCTGTCTCCAAGTCCATACCTGGGACTGTGTCTCACACACTGAGGGACAGGAAGCATCCTTGGACAATGACAGATGCCTCAGCACGGGAAAAGTTGTATGGAACATATTTTAATGGCTATGCCCTTTCCAGAAAGCTGCTCAGAATTACTGCTGAATAAACCACGAGCACTGCACACTGACAAAGACCTCTCCTCACTCTTTACTACCTCGAGGAAACTTTTCCTTGTAAAACGCTGCTGTTTTCTAACCCTGGGATCAACAACAAGCCCATAAAAGAATTAGCAGGAAATAAAGGCTTGAACAGTTCCAGCAGCCTCCTGGGACGCAAGGAAGCCCCAGTCCCAGGGGATTCAAAGGCAGCAGAGAGGTTTATTCCAGGTGATGATTCTTTGAGAGGGAGGGGAAGGAAGAGAGAGGAAGAAGCTCCTCCATGAAGGTGGTCTGACCAAAGCCACATGTGACAGTGCTCTGCAGGGCAGTACTTACGTGCAGGCTGGGGTGGTAGGTGAGCACGCCGTTGTCACACAGCGTCACGTACTTCTTCTTCCACTCCTTGTTCAGGGACTTGCCACTCCGCTTCAGCAGCATCCCCTGGTGGGGGGAGAGAGACAGAGAAAAGGTTAAACGCCCTCCAGACGACACACAACTGCCTAAGACGCAGACAGAGAGAAGTGGAATTGCCAGCATTTTCAGAGAGGCTTTCTCCTGCAAGTTACTCTCTTTCCTCTGCCTCTCTCCCACAGTGCACATTCCCTCCATTGGCTTTGTCCAGTGGGTAGGAAAAAGCCCCTTTTGCACTGAATTCCATGCCTCAGGAAAGCACATTTTGGTGTGACACAGAGGAAGGTGACCCACGTGGATTCCTGGCTGATGGAGACACCCTGCTCTGCATTTCCTTACCCTCTGAAACAAATGATGAGCCCCAGGCTGAGGGAGGATTCTGCTGTGTGGCCTCCCTTCAGAAGGTTCCTGGGGATTCCTTGCCCACAGAAGAGCATACATATGTGTTCTCATTCCCTCTGCAGAAAGGTGACAGCACCATGGAAACTCCTCCTGGCTACTCATTCCAGCAAAAGAGACCCCAACCCCAGGCAAGAGCAGCAAAACAGAATCAGAGCAAATACAAAGTCTTCCCAGTAAATCCTGGGTAATTTAATGACAGAGCTGTGATAGGAGGGAAAAGGAGGTGGGCAAAGTGATTCACTTTTCCACACACCATGTCCAATCTAAACACCAGGGATGAATGGCAACAATCACAGAATCCCAGAACGGTTCAGGTTGGAAGGGACATGAAAATGCATCCAGTTCCAACTCCCTGCCATGGGCGGGGATGCCTTCCACTATCCCAGGTTGCTCCAAGCCCTATCCAACCTGGCCTGGAACACTTCCAGGGATCCAGGGGCAGCCACAACTTCTCATCAACAGCAAAGATTAAAAGTCATCATTGTGTTCCAACAGACAAACAGACAGGAACTGCTGCTGTACATTCACCTGTTCTCAGCTGAAAACCAGAAACTCGCTTTGAAAAATAAAATATCACATGCTGTAGAGCACTCAAGGTGGTAAAAATCAAGAATGCACTTCCTGAGGAAATTTTAATTTCCAAACCCAAGCCAGAAGGCAGTTCCTAATGAATCCAGACAGTACTGTGGTTGTGCACAGCCTTACTGGAATGTCCAGTGGAGACGCTGTGGTCAGTACCACACCACAGGGATGCGCTGGTGTCACAGATCGAGCTCTGAACAAAGCAGACACTAACATCAATTTCATTAAATCAAAATTTAATGAAATCCACCCAACACAAACTTCAGTTCCCTAACCCCATAAAACAAATTTTTCCCTTCTCATCGTACAAGGCAAATAAAACAAAGGGAAAACAGAACACAGGAGGATGCCCTGCCAAGCACAGTGCTTCCAACTCCCGTGGAGCTGATCTTGCTGAAGGTGGTTTAACCCTTGAAAACGAGTTCCACTGTTTGTTTTCCCACTAAACCTGCAGCTTTATGAAGTGATCCCTCTGCAGAACCAACCCCAAAGCCAGGAGGGGACACAGGCCAGCTCTACTCAAGTAGAAGTCCTGCTCCTGGCCACACAGCTGGAACAGAACTTCAGAGAAGAACCCTTCCCAAATTCAATGCAATCCATGGATGGGACCGTGAAGAAAAGCTCATGTTGGACACCTGAATTACACAGCGATCCAAACTCCCAACTTTCTGCCTGTCTGGGGGGGGGGTCACATGTCTGTATTTTTTTTTTTGTGCTGTTCCTTGCTAGAACTCAAAACTTTTTCAAGGAGAATGGGGTTTCTGAAACGCCTCCTCACAAAAGCTCCTGCGAGCGCGAGCGGCTCATCCCAATTACCGCCTGCCAGCGCTTGGAGACGTTGTTTTCTTCTATTAAAAAATGAAAGCTTATTTCTGCCTTTGACTCTCCTGTTTGTCTATAGGAGGTGATCTGTCTCTTCACCTTTCCCATCTTTCATACCTCACCTGCAGCACGGCGCTGGCGTTTAGGGGGACCCAATTCTAGTTAGTGCTGTGCCGTGGGGATCAAAAATTACTGTTTCCCTGCACTGGTTTGTTCTTCAGACCTTCTAATGGGGAAAAAGCACTAAGGATCACAATGGGGATTTTTTTCTTCCCCTTTGCCTTTTTTTTTTCCAAGTTTTGAAGCCAGTAAAATGTATATATTTCATAACCTTTAAACTTTGCTATACAGAAAACATGTCATTACTTACATAATTTTCAAATCATGCCAATTACAACCTCAATAAATAGTAAAAATCTACCACGGTTGTGGTTTTGACTACTTAAAGTTTTGCTACTAAGTAGGAATTATGACACTCTAGTTTGGGATCTAAATTAAGAAAATCATTCAAAATGAGGTTTTGCCATGCTTTTAAAGCAGAAGTCTGTGCTTTGATGTTAAAAAAAACCAAACAAAAACCAACCCATCCAGCTCAGAACCGAATATGGATGATGGACCTATTTGTGCCTAACTAACAAACCAGACTTCCCAATCCATTTTCTTCAGGCATTCCTTTGGCAAACAGAATCATTTTCACATTATGTGATAATTACAAGTATCTTGAAGTACCTGGAGAGGAAACTGCTCTGAATACAAGGAGCTAACTTAAAGTGCAATAAAGCAAAGCAGCCCATATAAAGCACAGTTTTTATCCCCAAGGCCACCTACTTTGTGGTAATTTTATAGAATGGTCTGGAGAAATGGCCTTAGAATCAGAGTTTAGATCAGTTATAAACGCACTTTAACATTAGCCACATTTAAAAAATATCAATGGCCCACGTATGACAAGAAATGTTATTTAACAGAAGAAAAAAGAAATAAAAGCCCCTTGCTTCAGTCAGATTATGGCTACATTGGAGTCACATCAGATCCTGTGCTGACGAAATGACATCCAGGGGATCCTGCTGACCCCTGGTACCTCCAAGGCAACTCAGAGGCAGCTTGGGCACGTCCCCAGTCACTGCCAAACAGGTCCCCACGTACACACAGCACACTGGAAAAATCCCACTGAGTCCCCAAGCTACGCAGGAAGAGACTAAGTCAATCTTCTACTCCAAACACCAATTTTTTTGGCCTAAATAATCCCTGTCTGAATTTATTATTAATTGGACAGTGCTATTTTCCCTAATTTGTATGAAATCTTTCATTTCTTACAGCCCTCCATCGGCAGTTGGCTGCAGCTGACCCAAAGCCTCCAGACTCAACACCAAGAATTTAACACCTCCGATTTTCACACAGAGAAGAACTTCGCACCTCAAATCACTTGTTCGGGGTTTTTTTTTTTACCACCTTCCCTCCAAAACCGCAGTTCTGTGTTTAAGGGAGGAATGGTTTCTCCAAGCAGACTCCTCCAGCCTGTGGTTTTAAGGAGCTGGAGGAAAAAGGCTCCAAGTGGAGCGCACGGACCGCGGTCCCCGGGTTCTGCTGGAGGATCCGCGGAGCGAAGGGAGCGGCCGCCCGTGGGTACCGCCAGCTCTCCGTCGGTAATGTGTGTGCTACGTCTGCTCCCAGGAGGTCATTGCAAGCCAAAAGCAATGTTAAGTGTACAAGCTTTAAATAACTTACAAAGTTAATGTAATGAATGCAAGTGTGATCTGAAATCCATCACTCAGTGGCTCGCCGTAGCCTCAAGCTGTGATAAAACACCACTCATAAATTTATATTAAAACTCTGTTCGATAGCAATTATTTACCAACAAAGATTTATTGATTGCATTTGCTGTTAGGGACTGGGGCCCTAACTGAGTCAATCAGCTTAGGCTGCTGAGCTCCAGGGCACCTGGGGAAGTTACAGACTGCCAGCAGGCTCTGCAATCCCAACACTACCGTGGGAGCAGGAGCAGCTAATGAAAAGCCGCCAGCCTCGGATTGATTGGAGCCAAGGTGGAAAAAAAACAACACACCCGGCACTGGTCAAGGCACCAGGGCACGTAATGCACCCAGTTCATCTGAATACACAGCAACCAGCAAAATCTGGCTGCTCTGGGTGCCTTCTGTGAGCTCCAAACCTTGCCTGCTTAAATAACAACTCAATGGCGAAGCAATGATCAATTTATTCTGTAGAAATATTTCAGGTTTTAAATAGCAAATTATCAGCATTTTAAAAAGTGACCTCCTGAAGTTGCTTAATGCTGCACTGAAGATGCTGGCAGGTGAGAAGCCTTAAAAATGGTCCTTGAAGTCAGCAGAGCCAAGATTGAACCTTCTGGAAAAGGAAATAAGGCACCTACAAGGCAAGGGTTGGAAAGAGATGAACTTCAGGATCTCATCCAATCCAAACCATTCCATGATTCCACTTTGGTTCCTGTTTTCTTTCAGAAATTTACCCGCCATGGCTGAGGTGTGAACTTCTGCCAGCCTTCTGTTTCTTCCCCTCCCTGATTTTTAGCTGACCCCGTAGTGTTTCCCTGATGCTGTTCTGTGACAGAATGAAATAGGTAATCTCACACTTCATCATTAACAGCATAAATTCCTAATTTTCCACTCAGGTCTGTAGTTCCCACAGCCATGGTTAGCAGCTGGCACTGCTAGGAGTTTTCTACAGCTCCTGTGCATCCTGTTCAGAAAAGAAAAGCTCACACTCATGAAAAACATCCTCCTTCAAACAACTCTGAAGGCAGCCACTCAGCCAGGATCACAAATCAATCGTTACACACAAATTCTGGTCAATAAAACACCCACTGCCTGTAAATCTATTAACTTGGAGAACAAATGCTGGTGAATCCTCCAGGATCCCATGACCAGCCAACTCTGCACAGCCTGTCCAACAGCACTGGGATCACCTGGTAATAAGCAAGAGGTTAATTCTTAAATGATATTTTTTGCTTCCAGAAGATTTAATTCTAACAGGTTTCTTGTGCTCAAATCCATTCTTCCAGCACATGGCAGACACCAGCTCAAACTGTTTCACCTCCAAACAACACCTGCATGCCAAAGGAAGCTTTTGGTAATCGCTGAATCACTGATCCATAGAGAGTCAGAGAATCCCAGAATGATTTGGGCTGGAATGACCTTAAAGCTCACCTCATTCCATCCCCTATCATGGGCAGGGACACCTTCCACTAGATGAGGTTGCTCTCTCTTTAAACCTAAACTCCTCCAGGGAATAAACTCTTGAAGATTCTCAGTGTATTGGGAATCCTTCCATAAAAATGTAACTTGTTTTCTCAGTTTCCCAGACTTTAGTCTTTTTTTCCCCAGGAATTTCAGGGAATGCTTCTTGGTCTTCTGGTCAATGAGACATGAAGCTGGTTTAAGTTTTTACACTTGGAAACCCATAGCAAACTTCCCTCTCCCTTCTGATACCTAAAGGGGGCTTATAAAAAAGAGGGAGAGGGACTTTGGACAAGGGCCTGGAGGGACAGGACAAGGGGGAGTGGATTCAAACTGAAAGAGGGCAGGGTTGGATGGGATATTGGGAAGGAATTCCTCACTGTGAGGGTGGGGAGGCCCTGGCACAGGGTGCCCAGAGAAGCTGTGGCTGCCCCTGGATCCTTGGCAGTGTCCAAGGCCAGGTTGGACGGGGCTTGGAGCAGTCTGGGACAGTGGAAGGTGTGCCTGCCCATGGCAGGGGTGGAATGGGATGAGCTTTAATGTCCCTTCCAACCAAAACCATCCTGGGATTCTATGATATCTTACAGTAGCAGTGCTCAACTGAGGACCAAATGAACCACAAAAAAAAAGGCTACAAGAACCTGGAGTGGCTCTGAAGAATTCTGGAAACAGGAGAGCTCAAACACTCTCCAACTTCAGTATCTAACAACAACATCGCAAAAAAAAAACCCCAAACCCCTGGATGTTCTTACTACAGTTGTGCACATGGAAAATCCCTCCCACCTCCCTCAAAAACTGGCACAGCAGCAGCAGAGTTTTGCTACAAAGACGCTCCCACCTTGAAGAAACCATTCAAATTTATGTTCTGCACCTTTACGAGAAAACAAAATCAGAACATTGCACCCAATTCTCCTCAAACATTCCCTAAACACGAGGCAGTGACTGTGCAGCAGGTAATTACTCCATGAATGGTTACCTAATGCTGGGGCTGATCAGCCACGATTTCCATTTGAAGACAAAGAACAGAGAGGATCTAACACCTGACGTGGAGCAGAAGATACTGGCTGTGCTTAAACTTGAAGGACAATCAACCTGCAACTCGTTATTTTCCAAGCTCTCTGCACACAAGCTACGAAAGAAAATTAGAGAGATGGACTGAAAAAACCCCCAACGCTGATTAAGCAACTCTTAGAGTTCATCACAGCACCAGCAACGAGGATTGCCACCTCCAACAAAGGACAGCCACCAAATTCCTGCGAGGAACAGCGAGGAACAGCAGCACTAAGGGCAAAGTTAATGGGGAGAACAAACTTAGTGTTCGCTGTTACTGCATCTTTATTTTTAATCCCAGAATGGTTTGGGTTGGAAGGGAGCTTAAAGACCATCTCATTCTGATGCCTTAGGTTTTAACTTTCATATTTTTCAAATCCTGCACTGCCCAGTGTGTAACTCTCAAGTTTCTTGTGGCCTGTTCACTTCTGCTCTCTCATACTAGGCAGACATAACAAAGCCTCTCCAGGCCTGCTCTCCAAGGACACTCAGACAGTCCTAGGCCCAAAAGTATAAACCAAAAGCTTCTAAAGGGGGAGCAAGCTTGGGGAAATGACATCATTAACTGAAACTTTAATTGGAGAATTAACCCTGATGTGCAAATAAACCAAACTTATAAAAGTGTGAAGAACTCATGACCTGTCGTCCATCTTGGGGTCCATCTTGGCAGTAGCCTCTGGCTCCCCAGGATGTACCTTTGAAGGCCTTTCAAATAAATACTCACCTTTATTCCCTTATTCTTGTCTAGTCTCTGTTTCTAGGAGGCCTCTCAAGGCATCAACTCCACCCCCTGCCATGGGCAGGGACACCTTTCACTATCCCAGGTTGCTCCAAGCTCCATCCAGCCTGGCCTTGACTACCGAATGCTCCAACATTTCAGCCTCTAGATTTTGCCAACACAGGTAACGCGCAAGTTCCTCCAACTCTTCTTGAGTTCTCCTTCAGCTGACAGCTTTGGGACAGGGGCACTCTTTCCTTAGCCCTGCTTTATTTCTAAAAGGAGATTTGATAACATCAACAGCACGTTGCAAACTCCACAGCTACAGCCACCACGCATCCTTCCTGTGGAGTCGAACGTTCCAGCGTGCTACGAAATGCAATCAGGTGTTTAAGGGACTGGCACATCTTTCACTCCAACCCCAGTTTATCTCTCTGAACAGGACACAGCACCCAGCAAATCAAATTATTTTCCTGCCTTGCGGTAGCTTCTGCCTCTGTTGCCTTCCAAGACTTGTTCTGCTTGCTCTGGACTGCTAAAAAAAAACAGGAAGAGAAGAATCCTAGCCCTTAATAATCTCCAGTAGTTGGTTTATTAACCCCTTGGCACTGGCAGTTGTGGTTTCCCTGACACCAGTGAAATGCACTTCGATGCAAATCATTACCTTGGTCAAAGGAAGAACAGCGCTGGGCAGCGGATCCGGCGCGAGCAAACACGGCTGCGTGCCGCGCTCCATTTGGGAAGGGCTCCGAGAGCGGGAACGTTCGGGAATGGCTGAAGGGTCAGGCATGAAAAGGAAGCAACAGAACGTTGGCTTCTCTGGAGAAACAAACTGAGCGCCGGGTGGGTGATGGAAAATAAGGGATCATCGTCGTGCAGGCATTACCACTTCTGGGCAGATGATCCGCTTTTCCTTACAGGAGCACTCCGTTCCCTGATCCCTGAAATTCTCTTTATCATATTTTATATAAAGTAGGGATTTGGGGGGGCGAGGGGAGCGGAAGGGGAGAAAAGCCATGAAAAGCTTAAAACCCAATTTTAACTTTCTCTCCTGACACTATAGTGTTTCCATAGAAACATCAGGAAGACCACTTAAGAGCAGCTTTTTTTTTTTTGTAGCCATGTTTGGCACCATACCCCTCCCCTGGACAACCTATTATTTCACAAATGGATGCTTTCTGCAGCCTGCTCTGTGCAGGCTCCGACGAAGGGGGGGAAAAGAAAAAGAACCCTGGATCTTTAACCAGTTCCCTTGTGGTCCCCTCCCTTTTTTGTTGGTAATATTTCTGTCATTCTGCCAGGGTGCACGGTACAAAGGGTTACACTTTAATTGAGCTGTCAGCATCTCCAACAATCCTATAAAACTCCGATTATGCACGGCGGGGTTAGTGACACACTTGTTATTGTGGATGCCCTATTTGCTAAACCCGGGCCCCCCCCCCACAGGTCACCTCACCCAGGCGACCTTCCTGTCATTAGCCTCGTCTATTCCTACCTCACCGCTGTGAAAATCACACAAGGAAAGGCTTCAAAGCCCTTGCCAGGACTGAATTCGACCAGGAGCTAATCACCCACAAATCCAGCTCAAATGGCAATAATTGGCTAAACTGCTCACCTCTCCAGAGCTCAGCAGTAATTTGGGATAATAAAGAAAAGAATTATTCAGCTAACTGCCCTGAAATGTATGCTTTGTGACCGACACACTTCACATTTTAATAATGATGGACACAAAATCCAATTTAATACAGCATCGGCTGAATAACAAACCTAAGAATGCTGGCAGGGGAAAAAAAAAAAAAAAAAAAAAGTGTGTGCGTGTGTTCCTTTTTTTTCCTTAAACTGTGTTCCGTGTGATTGTACAGAAAGGTTCACACTTCACGTCAGGAAATTCTGGGACCAAAAAGGCCTTCGCCAATCAACCTCAGAAACTCTGCTCCATAATGGGATTTTTAAATTTATTTTCAATTTTTTTAAATCAAACGGAGTGTCCTCCATGAAAAATAAATTTTGCTGAACAGCTATACCTCCGGTCCTCAAACTTTTGTAGGGTTAGGAGAATAAATATCCTTTTTCAAAAAAACTCTGCAGGAGAAGGACACCTTCTTCGTTACTCTAATTAACAATATTTCCTGATTGCTCCATTTTTCCACTTTTACACCTTGTCCTCTGGTCAAGAACCATCAGCATCAACGACCCCACTACAGAAGGGCCTGCCAGGACACACCGAACTGGTTCAACACCGCCAAGATCACAGAATCCCAGAATGGTCTGGGTTGGAAGGGACCTTAAATCTCATCTTGTGCCTGCCATGGGCAGGGACACCTTCCACTACCCCAGATCAGGGGCCCATGAGGATGTTCCAGCACTCTCCCATCCACACACCCCATTCCCTTTCCTCAAACCTGTCCCGAGACCAAGAAAAGGAAAAGAGATGAAATAGGCATCACTGGTTATGTTCCTGAGATGTCCAGCTCACTCAGAGGAACGGGAAGGAAGGTGATGATGATCCTTCAGAGATGCATTTAATGTATGTTGGGCACTGTCCTCTCATCATTATAGCAGAAAACAAATAAGGAACCTAAGGAGGAAAAACTCCTTCCCTACCAGATGCTGTTTCCTAGAGTTCATAAAATCACGCTTCACGTTCTTAAAAAAAAGCTGCAAAAAACGCAAATTCCATCTTCAACACGAGGGAAACACTTAGAGAAATGCAGAACGTGCCAAGACACACAGGACAGCTGCATAGAGAGACAGCTACGACCACATCCCTTTGCTACTTGCTCAATATGTGAGTAGTCGTGGAGTTAATCAGCTTATAAAAATGATGATTTGTCTACTAGGGGCAGCTTCAGCTTGGGATAGATAAGAATGTGCAGCTAATTCACTCAAAAACCTTCTGGTCTCGGTGAAGGACCATGACTTGAGTCACACTGGGAGAAGACTTTTTACAGGGTGTAAAAGTTTGCTCAACAACCACCCCCCAACACCACCTCAGCTTGTTGGGGTGTCTGTGCAGGGCCAGGATTTGGACTGAATGATCCTCACGGGTCCCTTCCAGCTCAGAATGTCCTCTGATTTGATGATTTGAAGGTTCTTTTACACCAAGGCATCTCCAACACCTCCCTGGAAAGCCAGGGAAAACCTATCCAAGGCCATTTCCCGGGATTTAAGGGTACGGCCTAAACACAGCTTTCCTGCACAGGTTTTTCACCCCATGCTCTTAAATTGTCACAGCAAAAAGGCAAAGTCACTGCTGTCAGAAGCAGAACTCACCCATTTTTGCTGCGGTAATTGTTACAGGAATCACAGTTAACAAAACATGAGACGCTGCCAGTGCCAGTCATCTGAAAGAACTTTTCTGAGAAATTATAAATCAATGCTTTTGGCAAGGTTCTCATTAGGGTTCCTGAAGTAATAACCGGAGAAACCCCAAAATTTCTTTACTGTGCCTTAAACCAGCACTTCTGAGGAAAAAAAAAAGGCTGGTTTTGTCCAGGCCTGCTTTGCTTTATGTACAGCACTCACTCCTCCTCTCCCCCACTTCCCGAGCTTAGCATTAATCAGGGCAAGTTCCAAAGAAAGGATTGTGCATATCATGCCAGCAAGTTAAAAACTGTAATACTGTTTGAATGTTAAAATCACTCCAGATACAACACTTCCTGTGTAGTGTATTTCATGGCTCATTTGCTTCAACAGAGATTAAGTGTCAGTCAACAATTAACTACTGACACCTTTATTTATTTATTTAATTTTTAAAACTGCAAAGATTCAGCAGAAGAGCTAAGAGCACAGCTTGGATTTATTAGCTGGATGCTAATTTGATGCCACCAGTTTGTTTCCTTTCTATCAAGTATCCATTCTTGTGAACGACAGGGTCGCTCAACCCACATTTCAGCCGCGCTGAAATCCAGATTTGAGCCACGCAGAGCATCTTCCAGCCCAAAAACTGCTGCCAAAGTGCACCAGTCTTTTAGAACTGTTTGTTTATTTGAACTGTTTATTTGATTTGAACTGTTAATTGTTCATCGCTTACCATACGAGACCATTCCCAAACACAGCCGTCACGGTGAATGTTTAAATGGAGTTTTGGATTCAGCACTTCTGGCTTTCTGCAAGGAACCCTCCTCCCCGGCACTGCCTTCAGCCTGGCTTTACCTGCAGCTTCATGGTGCTGCCCCTGGGACACAAGCCCAACCACCCCAATTCCTGCATCAAAAGGCATTTCAATGGTCACAAGAGCAAAATTAAGGTGTCATCAGAAAACTCTGCCCTACCTCTCTCTGTCCGATCCCCGTCAGAGAGACACAGAATCCCGGAATGCTTTGGGTCGGAAGGGACCTTCAACACCACCTAGTTCCAACCTCCCAGTGCGGACAGGGACACCCAGCCCACCCAGGAGATGTAAACCCGAGCCATATTTTGCACTTCACGAGGCATTTCCATCTCTCAGAAGCCTTGAGAATCAGGAGGCAGATGACACGTTTTTGGATTGCTGGCTCGTACCCAAATGATGCCAGCAAAGGCACGTGATGTGGCACCAGCCAGGGAGGTCTGGCCCCCAGGCCCAGGGCAGTGCAATTAACAAGATGTTGTAACGAAGGTAGCAGTGACTGAATCCTCTTGGAAATATCTACCCCTAGAAATAGCTGGGATATAATGCAGTGGGCAAAGTGTGACGCACCACACAGAGTGAAAGAGCATGTTCTACTCTGAGCATTCCTGGTAGCACATCTGAGAGATGTTTCTGGAAGAAATTTTTCCCATATTTCCCCACATTTTTCCATGTAAAGCCTTAAAGCTGGGGTCAAACCCTTCCTGTGTCATCTGTAAGGCAGAATACATATTGCTCTGGTCATTAAATGCACTGGTCACTCAGCTTTTTAGTGTTTTAGAATACTCAGCAGTGACAGCAGATATGGCAAAGGCTGTTATCCTGTGGTGCTTATTAAGACTTATTTCTCTAATTATTAAGACTTATTAAAAAGGAATCACAGAATCCCAGAATGGTTTGGGTTGCAAGGGACCTTAAATCCCATCCCATTCCACCCCTGCCATGGGCAGGGACACCTTCCACTGTCCCAGGCTGCTCCAGGCCCCGTCCAACCTGGCCTTGGACACTGCCAGGGATCCAGGGGCAGCCACAGCTTCTCTGGGCACCCTGTGCCAGGGCCTCCCCACCCTCACAGGGAGGAATTCCTTCCCCATATCCCATCTATCCCTGCCCTCTGGCAGCTTAAGGAGTCAATCCAGAAGTTGTTAAAGCAGAAACTCAAAGCTATTTCCACAAACAAAGGTCTTTGTTCCTTCCCAAAATCGCGTAAAGACGCACACTTTATTTTCCTTTTAAGAGTGGTCTTGCACACGTGTTGATCCCTCAGTTTTAACCTCATTAATATTTTAGAGGGAGAGACAACAAGAAGAGAAGCTGCTCTCCTCCAGAGGCTACGACTGTTTTACGAGAGAGCATCCCAGAACCAAGTGGCTTGCAGGCAACACAGAAGAACACCATGTTCAGAAAAGGTAATTTATAAAGCTCATTTATGGATTTCTCTGTGCAGTTCCTTGGCTGTAGACTAGGCACGCTGTACAACGCTGGAGACAATCTCCCTCAAAAAAAACCCCAATATAATCCATTATTTATTAAGTGATCAGCCATGGACAAGATGAAAGGCTGATTTTTAACCACCTTTCCCAACTTTCTACAGATAAAGAACATGTTTGTAAAGACAAAAAAAATAAATAAATAAGTAAATAAATATATATATAAATAAAAATGCAAGGTACCCAGAGTGCGGCTAATGGGATTTGACGCTGGCTTTAATTTTAATGAAGAAAGTTGCCAGTAGCAACAAAACTGTCAGCAGCAGCCAAGCACCATTAATAAAGACCCAGACAACATTAGTGGCACGGCAACAGTACAAAAGGTTCCCCCCGGTTCATGCTGTGCTAAATTGGCTGCCCAATTTTTCTTAAGTGTCCATACTATTTAGAAGACAATTTATTAATTTTTGTCATCCATTGTCACTTGACAGGCCATCATTTTGCATCCCGAATTTGAGATGAAAACTAATTGAAAAGACTGGCAGTATTTATGAGGGGTATTATTTGTCAATTACGGCTGCTGATGATCCCGGGTCCTACCAACTTTAACACCCCGCGCTCGGGTCTTGTCAGTCGGACCCTTTTTCTTTTGTCATTCCCATGTTAGCTCTAGAAAAGTGACAAAAAGCAATGATAAAATCAATTTAGCAAACTCGTTAAGGAAGAGGGGCCCCATCAATCCCTGCTCTGAAATCACCAGACTGGGGAGAAAAAGCACTGGTGTGGCTTAGGGAATCGCGGCTCTCCAGGACACCTTCCAGGGGAAAAGCCCAATCTCTTTGTTTCCTACAAGCAGGACAAATTTTCAAATACGTCATGATCGAAATTAACCCTGCACATTTATCCAGGCTGCCTGAAAGGGAAGGTTCTGCTCTCTTATCACTGCCCTTAAAGTGCTTCTCTGCAAGCCTGAACGCCACAAAAGCCCTCAAATTCCTGAATGCAAGGGAGTCTTTAGTCTCCCACAAGGGACCCACAAGGACTGGGGAGCCCAGCTCTTTCATTCCAACTTTAATTTGCATTGATAACTCTTGCCCAGCCTTTCAGAAATGTTCCCCTACTTTCCATCTTCACAGACTTCAAACAGTGATACAAAACATCCCGGGAAAATCCCAGCTTTGAAGACAGCAAAGAAAACGAGGTTACGCCGCCCATCTCGAGCCTTGTTTTCTGCTTCCACCCACCGTGGTGGAGCCCGTGGTGAGGCAGCTGCACCCTGCAGCCCATGGGGGTCCATGGCTGGGCTGAGATCCACCTGAATCCCACAGAAGATCCCACACCAGAGCTGGGAGATGCCCAAAGGAAGCTCTGGCCCTGTGGGAAGCTTGTGCTGGAGCAGTTCCTGCAGGACTGACCCCATGGAAAGGGGACCCACACTGGAGCAGTTCCTGAAGGACTGACCCCATGGAAAGGGATCCACACTGGAGCAGTTCCTGAAGGACTGACCCCATGGAAAGGGATCCACACTGGAGCAGTTCCTGAAGGACTGACCCCATGGAAAGGACCCACACTGGAGCAGTTCCTGCAGGACTGACCCCATGGAAAGGACCCACACTGGAGCAGTTCCTGCAGGACTGACCCCATGGAAAAGGGATCCACACTGGAGCAGTTCCTGAAGGACTGACCCCATGGAGGGACTGGAGCAGGGAAGGGAGTGAGGAGTCCTCCCCCGAGGAGGAAGGAGCAGCAGAGGTGTGAGATGAACTGACCACAGCCCCATTCCCCACCTCCCTCCTTGCTACAGGGAGGAGAGAGAAAATCATGAGTGAAGCTGAGCTGGTGAAGAAGGGAGGGGTGGGGTGAACATGGGAGGTTTTTCAGATTTGATTGTATTTTTCATTAGCCTACTCTGATTTGATTGGTAACAGATTACATTCATTTTTCCCCAAGTTGAGCCTGTTTTGCCCAGATGGTGAAGGATCTCTCCCTAACCTTATCCCGATCTATGAGCCTATTTCCTAAGTTTTGAAAGGCTACAAAATACTATTTATCTCTCTCCTCCTTAACGCCCTATTTAGCATCAGTAAATCTTAGTATCGATTTAAATATGGATATTCTTTAACTTGTCCTAGAACATACTCCACTTGCTTCTGAAGATCTGAGCACTTCAAGATCACAGCTAAATCCTCATTTCAATATTCCTTTAGGTACAGAGCACATAATTTCCTTTACCAAGAGCAACTAAAAAGCCTGAAACTGAGTTCATCTACTAGACACAGTTTTCTCTAATACCTACAGCAAAATGGGTATTAAGGGAAAAAAACTGCATTTTCAAAAGAAAAGCTTGAAACTACAACTACATTGACATATATTTGTCTCTATATAAATGATTGGTTTTTATACCTCTATTTGCAATATACTGTTGATTAAAAAAAAAAATCCAGTGACAAGAAGAAGAATTTTCCTCTATCATAAAACCAAACATGCAAACACTAGACCAACCCAGCTGAATCCATCCTATTAATCCACACACGTTTTCCAGAAGACACTGCCAGCTTTGCTTTAAAAAAAACTGTTCAGGGATAGAATTGCCCAATCTCTTGCATTTCAGAGGCAAATTCAGAGCAAAAGCTTTTTCCCTCCGCTGTTTCCTAGAATTAAAAATAATGTGCATTTAGTTACCCTTCTGCATGAGGTAACACCATCCAAGGTTGATGTTCATTTGCAATATAAATCCTCAACCTGGAAGACGTTTTGGCACGGTTCTTACATCGGGGACGATAATTATGTTCTTTCCTTCCACTGTATTCATGCTTGGTTTCTCTCACTCACAAAACACACAACTGAGCGTCTCTTTGGGGGATGAGAAGGCTCTTTGCTCCCTCTGACTCACCTCCAGTGGCAAGATGCAAACCCTGGACTCCGAGGAGCTCCATGTCCCCTTGGAGCCACCTCCAAACGTGGAGATTTCACAGCCCCTTTAGATATCTGCTCCAATATTTGAACCTGGTGGGAAATAAAATATGGTTCTGCATCTCTAACTGGAATTTCTCCTGTCTCAAACGTGTCACAGGCTCACTTCCTCCACCCTACCTTTCAATCAGCAGTGAGGTACACGAGAATTTGGATGAGGTGCACATCCTGCACGACTGAGGGGCTCCACAAACCACAAGCATCAGCACAGCAGCTGCTGGGCTCTACGACCCACTGGGACAACCAAGCTGCTATTCCAAAATGGAACAGGCTCCTTCTGCCATCAGCAATACCTTTTCTGCAGTTACACTGTGCCATCTGAAACGGAGTTTAACTCATATTGTTACTAATTTAACTTTCAGGAAGATCCTAGAAAGAGGTAGGTGTGCCCACGGAAGCACGAATCCTAAAAGAATTGAGGCCAACTAAAAATGTACATTGCTGCTGAAATGCCAAAGAAAGAGGAAAACTTTACCAGTCTGTTAAAGAGACCACAGAAGAATAATGCTTTATGTATTTTCAAAAAGAAACAAGCCTTTCTTGCACTGAGAGACTTGAGTTACATTTCCTCATGCTGACACTCAGATTAAGGAGAACCGGCGCACGTCTGAAGCCCGGAGTCGATACTGCGAGACACAGGAGTCTTCATCTCCAATTCAAAACCTCCAGCTGAAGGGCAAACACGCAGACTTGCTCCTGAACCTTGTTCTCCTCCAGCAGGTAAACCTGTCTACAAACCCAGCTCAGTGCCACGAGCCTTGTGTGTAAACACAGCAAGAAAGCTCCTCTCCCCCGACCCATCCGTAAAAGGACGCGGCTTTGATGGAGGATAAATTTGACATCCAAGTCCCCTTCATCCGCCTCGACACCTTTTACAATCCCGATGCTTTCAAGATACGTGGCTAAAGTTTCTCCCCTCCTGCAAGCAAACCAGTTCAACCCACAACATAAGGGAGATAAGGCGGCCAAAAGCAAACAGAGCAAAATCTAATTTATTTTCCCTGTATTGTCGAGGTGAATTGCGCCGCAGAAGAAATTAAGGGTCCTTTGTCAGCATCCCAACTTTCTGGAGAAATGCCCCATTTCTTTTACTAAATCCACCTTTTTTAACCTCTTTGTTGCAAAGTGTCAGCGGCGGATCAGCGCCGGGCAGAGTGACGAACACACAGAAGCCGGTTGGGAGCTATCGGGACTCCGATCTGGAGCTCACCTACACGTTAACTCCTACAGCTAATTCATCATCCTGCCACGACAGCCGGCCTGATTGGGATCCTGGCAGGACAATACGGGGCCCGGCTGACCACCAAAGCCCAGCCCAAGGGAGGAGGGGCTGACGGGCACGGGATGGAGAAGGCCTGAGATAAGTGCTGGCTGTCAGCGCAAGGACAAAGAAGGGCAGGCCCTGGGGAGAGAAAGGAGATAAAAAAAATCTCGACAACTGCTTTATCTGATGAGGGTTATGGCTAATTAATTATAAACTCAATTACCTAACCCTTACTTCAGCAGTCTCTATTCATTAAGAGATAAAACCTGACTGACTGCTAACTTTCCCTTGCACACCCGCACGCACAGCACGCCGGCTTCGGGTTTGCACACTTTGCCGCACAATTTCTTAAAAAAGACCTCCAAAAGCCCTCGTCCCTGTCAACTTTGTGCTGGCAGGATGGAAGATCCCTCCTTTCTTTCCCCCCTGCCACCCAGCGCACCCCGTGTGGCGCCATGGGAGGGCCAGGCCTCCATGCTGTGCATTGGCATTTGAAAGCAAACCCCCGGCATTAAACAATGGGCATCAGGGACATCAAAGCCCCCTTTCACAGCCAACTCGCTGCCTCCCCGGGCTCCTGATCCATCCGCTCCACATTCCCACTTGAGCTGTTCATTTTGGGTGCTAGAAGTTTGGTGGTGCAGCTCAGCGGCGTCAGCTGAACGTTATTCTCCCCAAGGCTGAAGGTAGCCAGGGAAATGAACACGATGAACTCTGAAAGCCCTCGGCCAAGCCAAGGCTTGCTAATAACGCACGCGGAACTTTGCATGCGACGTAATAAAAACGCCTGTTTCATCGCTGCTCGGATTCCAGCCGTGCTCCTGCGGTGTTCGGCCTCTCCTCCAGCTCGAGTTCTTGCCCCCGTGCCTTGTGCTTGCCACAGGCTCAAACATCCCTGCGGAATCAATCCTGCCCATTAAAAGAAGGCTCCTCTTAATCTCTTTCCAAAGCTGCAGACCTGTCTCGCTCCCACCTTTTGAATCCACGGATATTCTCGAATCCACGTTTCGCTTTGGCTGCCCTTTGCTCTGGCTCTTCCCTTTCTACAGGATAACGTTCTTTACTTACAGATTTTAAAGACAGGTCTCATCTATACGTGTGTGTGGGTATATCCATAATTATCCATATAGATAGGAAACAACAAGGTGACCACACTCACATGATGTTTCCCACCAGAACTTTTAAAAGAGTAATTTCTTCCACTCCGTAGAACGAGGGATCCCAGCTCTGGGTCTGTTTCTCACACTAAATCCTATTTCAAATCCCTGTAAAGTGTACTAATGAGACAAGATTTTGGTTTATTCATGGTGCATGGCCTTTTAGGTCACTTTTCCATAATTTACATGCACCAAATGAAATAAGACAACGCAGTCAAATAATCAGGCTGGGCAACACATGTTATTGAAGCTCTTCACTGCAAAGACATGATTATTGTAATATATTATTATTAATATTATTGTTCGATCTTATTATTTGGTCTTGGTTAGCACCTTATTAAAGAGGATTTATTTCACTAATACTTGTGATTTGGGACTTGAATGATGTGGTCCAGTGGCTCACTTCACTCCCGTGATGCTTAGGTGTGGCAGTGCTTTTCTGAAACACGTTCCTGCATTTAGCTCCCTTCCTTGTCTGTCCTGCTGACACCCAAGGCCTTCCTTATGTCCCGCCTTGCTCAGCTCCATCTTTCAAGACTTCCCAAAGAAGACAAAAATCCGTTGTTACACAAACTTCAGTGGCTTTTTCACTCCATAATTTAACAACTTCAATTCGAATTGTTGTCTCATGATTTTAAAGCGTAGCACACAGACAAATTCAGCTATAACTAAAGGCTGTCTGCTTTGATGGAGCCTTTCAAAATCTGAAAATAAAATTCTTGAACACCATAACCCCACATAGCAGCCAACTCAACTCGGTTTATCTTCTAGGTAACATGACAAATAATAGTATCACCCACCCTGAAATTCTGTGCTGTTCTGAATATCAACTCCATACCTTCCCTCACCATAACCAATTTCAAATCCAATTAATATTGACTCCCTGGCTCCCCTTTCCCATGAAGTTGGAAGGCTTATGCCATGCTTTTATGGTTGAGCTCTTCCCACTGAAATTTGCTGATCAGATCCCTGTGATCTCCTGAACTTCTTTTGAACTTCCAGCCTTTTTACTTGGCAGCACAAACCAGACTGCAAAATCACCCAAGTCTGAATCACCCTGCATCGTCTCTACCCACTTTGACCAACAATTCTGAAGACATTCCAAAATCACAGCACGGTTTGGGTTGGAAGGGATCTTAAAGATCATCTCCTTCCAACTCTCCTGTTCCATTAATAGTTTTTAAATCAATCCCATTCCCTTCAGCTCCCACCACTTAATCCTTCACCCAATAAGTGCAATTACAGGTGATTAGTATAGCTTGAATAAAAACACAGAGTTTTCTGTTTGTATTCTGAAATATTAAGAAGAAGGTCTGCATTAGGTTTATTTGGAGTTATTTATCTCAAGCTGCCAAGGTAGCTGACACCTCTGGTCAAATCCCAAACTCAAGCTGCTGGGAAGGGCAGATACACACCCATCACCTTCCCTTTGTTTCCCAGAATTGCATCAAACCCACGAAATCCCTACAGCAAAGGGATGAGGATGCACCAAGCAACAAACCCCAGAACATCTCATTTACTTTCAGGCTCCCTTCCACCACACTTCTCCCTCTTTTCTGAGGCTGTAACTCTTCCCTGTTTTGACACAAGCACGAATCCAGCTGTGTTCTGACCTCCCCCTTCGCCAACGCGTACGGAGGAGTTTGCTGCTCCCTCTTTACCCAGCTTTGCTGCAAATAATGACCATTTTGAGTCTCTTCCCCCATACATATTCACTTTTATGTACTCCTATAACTTTTTATCTGAAGGAAGATGATTGTGCTTTCAACAAATTACAGCTTAAAAGAAACAGAAACAGTAAAAAAATCCAATGCCGTTTTCCATCAACAATTTCACGCAGCTCCTTAACTTAAAATATAAACTCTGCTTGAAACAACCCCACACTCTGCAACACTCTTCTCTCAACTGCCTTCCCATCACGCCAAGAGGATTGGGGGGGGGAAAAAGGAAGACTTGTCCCATTCATCAATAGAGGAGTTATTCATCCGAAGTTTATTATCTCAGGTAATTTGATCAATACACTTCACCTTTATAGCCCCGTTGTCCTTGTGAGCAAAGCATTTTGCGTTTTATAGTGAGATGGTTATTATGAAGGCTATTCGCAGGGAAATTCTCTGCAGTTAAAAGTTTTTCCAATTAACTACATTTAACATCGTTTAAGCCATAAACTGGCGGTTACATTTCCCATCATTGTTGTCGGAGTGTGGCGGTGCTCAGGAGGCAGGCAGAGCACATTTGGCAAATCCATCAACCAATACTTTGGAATGGGAATCAAGGAAACCCTGCCAGCTAACAGAGAAAAGACTTTTTCAGAGCAGAGTCAGGAATACGAAACGAGAAAAAAAAAAAAAAAAAAGGGTGGGTCAGTAGAAACCCTAGAGAAACAAATCACAAACAGCTGCCTCAGCCCTTGGAATGCTCCTCAGGATCAATCCTTCTCCTTTCATGCAATGTCACAACTCCTGGAATGGTCTGGATTGGAAAGGACCTTGAAGTTCATCTTGTTCAACCTGTTCCACGGGCAGGGACAGCTTCCACTAGACCAGGCTGCTCCAAGCCCCGTCCAGCCCAGCCGTGGTGTTCCTTCCTGAGTTTTCTCATTCCAGAAAATCGTGGTGTTTGTGCAACTGAGCTATGAATTACAGCATGTGAGGACAAATTCCCTGATGTCCTCCAGGTTAGGATCTCCAAACCCTGCTCTCCTCACCCCACACTTGAGCTGCTTCCTCCTCGCTTCCTAACCCTCGGCGTAAGGCACCACAAAAGACAGGGGGAAAGGCTTCAAAACAGAAGCAAAGCACCAAATTCTCAGAGATCAGCTGTTCTAAGGAGAGAAACCTCTAAAAACTTGCTCGAAAATAAAAAATTATTATTCCTTGAGAGATATCCTCAGAACAAACTAGTTCATTAAAGTCGTATCAGCACTTGTAATTGGCCCTTGTTGGCCAATAGAAGGAGACATTTGCAACTTTTCCCAGGAAATTATATTCTAAATCCTTCATAAGGTGGACCTTGTCCTTTTCTGAGGAAACTTGATAGCAGTCTTTAGTATTCACTGGCATAATTAGGACTGCAGTTAATTTCATTAAATTCTCTTGCTGCTAAATGAAGCAGATTATGAGACATCTTTTATTGCAAGGCATGAAATTACAGCCTGTCAGCTGCCAATGGTAGAGTAAAACTAATGAATTACAGGGTAAATAACACCAGAATTAACCAGCCAATTTAACATAGCAGAGAACAAAGTCATTTTTACTTGGAGCCACCACTGCCGGGATCCCTTTCAGCTGAAAGGGAACCAACCTCAAATCTAAATAACCAGGAAAGCCACGTTTCTTGGGCAGCAGTGTTAAAAAACCAACGCTGCCAAGAAGTTGGGAGAAAATTGGTCAGATACGTACAGAAAGGCATCGCTAAAATATTTAAATTGTGGTGTGTCCAAGTAGTTGGTGCTGATGTATTATCCTTTAGCCAGCCCAGGAAAAAGGGCAGAGGAGCACTAATTTGTTGCTATTATAACTGGTTTAATGGGGCCAGCTCTTCCCAGGCAGCACG
Source organism: Lycocorax pyrrhopterus obiensis (assembly GCA_014706295.1). NCBI lineage: Eukaryota > Metazoa > Chordata > Aves > Passeriformes > Paradisaeidae > Lycocorax > Lycocorax pyrrhopterus. The sequence goes on from JACSVZ010000009.1 coordinate 494,045, forward strand.
AGACACAATCCCCATTAATGAGGGCCCAGACACACCGCGGGTGGATAATTAAAGGAAACGGAAAGCAGGTCTAACCAGCCACTTCCATTTCCTACTCCCGTCCTTCCAAACCTCTGACACGGGGCACGGGAGGTGCCTTCTGTCTGCACAGCACCCCAGGCCACCCCTCCCTGCCAGGAGGGCACGAGGAATGCTCTTTGGAGCCTGCCAGGAGGGCAGGGTGGATGCCCCTCTGAGCTCTGACCAGGAGCTCCCACAAGCAAGGACTCTTCCCAACGCGCTTCCAGAGCCTGTCAGGCTGCTGCACACACACAGACAAATTTTTGGGGCTAAGGAGAGAGATTTGCTCTGTGTAGGCTGGTGTCCCACCCCCCTCTTTTTAAAATTTTCTTTAATTGTTTTTATTTTAGAATTTTATTTAACCCTAGTTGTACAAGGAACAAACCCCTTCTCTCTCTGCACTTACATGGAAATCTTGTTATGTGGAAACAGAGGCAGAGGAAAAGAATGGCAAAGTGCTTATCCCCACTCAAACAAAGGAAGGCAGATACCTGAGTGCCTGGACAGCAGAAAGAGTCCCAAAATCCTCACTATGCTGGTGACAGCAAACAATAAGCCCAAAGAGAAATGTAAATAAAGCTTTCATCTCAGATTAATGCTCTCATTTTTCTGCACCTAACCCAAGGGTTGTTTTTCCTACAGCAGCGTCTCTCCATCTCCAGGGACAGAGTCAAGGTACAGGAGGTGTCAGCAAGGAAAAGGTGCAGGGAGAGAAAGCCCCTGTTATTAAAAGGGCTGATCATTTCCTCATTTTAGCAAACATTTCATATTGCTATCAGTCCTACACCAACGAAAAGCATTTTAAAGTGATGCTTCTGGTTGCATTTTCAACAGGTTTCTAAGAGACAACACCTCAAGTCACCTTGCCAGCCTTTCAGAGCTTCAAGTTCAACATCAACCAAGTTTGATGGAGGGGCAGGGACACCAAGGGGGTGTTCTGACAGGTTTTGTGAAGTTTCACATGTGCCTGCAAGACTGAAAATCCCTGACTTAGAGAACAGAGTGCAGCTGGAATATTCTGCTGGAGGATGGAGCTGGAGCCTACCTGCACTTGGTACCAGCACAGCACACTCTGTTCCCACCCCACAGAGGCAGGGTAAAAAAAATTATGCAATTTATCCTTCTAGTGGAAAGTGTCCCTGCCCACGGCAGGGGGTGGAATGAGACGAGCTTTAAGGTCCCTTCCAGCCCAAACCATTCTGGGATTCTCTGTTTGACTTGAAAAACCTGAGATGCTCACTGACCTTCCAAAAAAACCATTTACATTGAAAATTCCAAACGTAAATCTACAAACCCTAGAGCAACTAAAAGCAAACAGAAGCAGAACCACGCAGCAGAATTTGTGAACACCTTCCACTAGACCAGGTTGCTCCAAGCCTCAGCCATCCTTCACCTGTCTCCATGCTGGAGCGGGGAAAGGAGAGAGCAAGAGCCAAAGGAAGCCAACCAGGCACCTGAACGCTGCTGTGCCATCACTGCTGACGCCACTCCAGAGCTCTTTGGGACCAGGACAGCAGCACCGTTCAGAGAGGCTGGAGGAGAAATCACCTATGCAAAAAAAGCATTTTTGGCAAAGGAGCAAACCTTAAACCAAACCTGATTTCAGAAGCTCCAATCTGTGCCGTGAGTTCGGAATGGGGTTTCTCACCAAACCCCTTCTTCTAAGTGTGTCTGGGAGCTGATGTGCCCTGAAGTCATCCCCAGCTCACGCAGGTCTTCCACACTCCAGGCAGAGAGATGTTGCCTCTCCTAATTTCCTCTTTCTTTACTCTCCATAGTTTCAATTCCCATCCTATTTCAGGCAAACATTTTAAGACCCCCAGACCTACTCTGGACCAACACTGAGACCTTGCCTCCAGCAGTGGGAAGCTCAGAAATCTGACAGCATCCATGCATCAGCTCCAGTGGTGTTCCTGAGCTCTACAGACCCAGAGCTCCAGGATTGTCCAGCTGGAACCAGCTCCAGGCACTGACAAGGAGCTCCAGAGGCACCGAAGAGTTGCTTCCAGCCAGGAACCAACCATGGTGCTTCCTGCTTGGAGACACCAGCACCTCCAGAACCAACACCTCTGGGGACTGCTGGGCCACTTTCTCAGAGATTGTCAAGATTCCTGATGTTGTTGAAAATATCACCTGGTGTTTATTCTCACTTTCCATCTCCTTCAGAGTCTTCGTTCAGTATTTGCCCTCCTTCCTCTCACCTACTTAGAAGAGATTTTGCTTCTCACCTGGCTTATCGTAGCTCTGCACTGGAGCTCTGTCCCTCCAGTTCTGTTTTCCATCACACTGGCATTCTTTCCCCTCTTCTCTTACCTTCAAAGCCCCTTGCTTTTGTCTGCCTTCACCTGCTGCAGAAACAGGGAGCTCGGACTCCTTGTGCTGCACAAACGCAAGAAACCTCCTGCTTCAAAACGCCACATCAACATTAACAAGTGTCACTTAACTGGAACTAAGTGTGACTTAATCTGTATCAGGAACTACTCAGAGCAACCACCATGCTGCAAGATTAAAGCACCAACAACAGTGATCATTGCACCTGTTATTTCTCAGCTCCAAACACGGTGTTGCCACGAACTCCCAACTCGCAGCAACGTTTGCTGTGCAAAGGGAAAACCGAGAAAATGTTCCCAAGTAGTTCCTTGCCTTGCATGAGCTTAAACAAACACAAAATGTCGATTCTCAGAACGATGGGCACACTTCAGCACTCTCTCCACAGCAGGAAGGGGTTGTGCAGCTCACCTGCCTGACACAGCGCTGCAAATCTGAAAATCTGTATCATTCAGGGGATCCAGCTCACACAAAAAGTCAATATACACATATAATTCCAGATTTTCAGAATCAGACTTGGGTATTTATTTAACATGAAGCACACCAACCACACGTATCTCTGTATTTACTCAGTTTGCATCCTAAACAAGAGTTTTCACCCAGTTTGCTCAAAGCTCAGCTTTTAGTCAAGGATTTCCAGTGCATCTCTCCCTCCATTGAAAAAGTTGTTTTGTTTTTGATTTGGCCATGAACAGCCTGTACAATTTTGATTCCTAAAGTGATGATACCTGCCACCTTAAACAATCCCTGCTCTTCAGTTCTCCTCCATACCAATATACTGCTCGCTTCTGACACCAGAATTCCTAAACAATTCAACCACTTTGGTAATTTCAATTGATTTTTCTTTCCAATACCTCCCGCACTTGAAGACTTCTTAATTCCCCCCCTGAAATATTCACAGAGGAAGAGAGCATTAGATGTTAATCTAGCTCCTTGATTTGTGGCAGTTCTGCAGTTCTCTACCCAACCATTTAAACACTGTCATTCATAATAGGGTGATATACTGTACTATAAACCCTTTTGCAAATGGTATGTCTTGGTATTTTTCTTTGGTGACAAAGACTCAGATTAGTCATAAAGAGCAAAGGAATGGACTCAGTGCTCAGACCTTCCCACAGAATCTCACTGCTCAACAGTCTCCCCCCCTTTTTAAAAGGAAATCCACCCCCTCTTCTTTAAAGAAAGCCAAAATCACTAAGCTTTTATCTTTCCTGATAGAGAACATTCCGTGGTCTGACAGCCCCCAGAGTCCAGCAGCTTTCTCCTACAGTATTAATCCTGAAATCACAGAATCCCAGACTAGTCTGGATTAGAAGGGACCTTAAAGCCCATCCAGTGCCGCCCCTGCCCTGGGCAGGGACACCTTCCACTTATCCCAGGCTGCTCCAAACTCTGTCCAGCCTAGCCTGGGACACTTCCAGGGATCCAGGGGCAGCCACGTGTTTGAGGCCTCATGTCAGATCCTGGCTTTGATCCCAGGCACAGGAGAGGTGTCTGGGTGAGGGGTACCAGAAGCACATAAAAGGCCTTGCAAATTTGGGTTAAAGCAGCAGAAGTTTGAGTGGGTGGGTTTCAGTCCAGGTCCCATTCCAGTCCATCCTCCCACACTGCCCTTGTTTCCCTGGTTCTTTTACACGAGGACGAGGGCACACGTTTCAAGCAGACACACGGCACCGTCCCCAGAGCTGAACAAAGCTTAGTCTCCTTCCAGCCAGCTCAGACCCCGCTCTGGCTTTAGGGCTTGTTTACACCCCCACAGGCCAGATCCAATCCACATGGCAGTTTTTAGCCAAACACATTTGGATAAACCCTCAATTAAGATGTAGCGGGGCTGCATCAAAATATTTTACATCTGTTACTTTTGCTTCACGCACTCAGTTGGAAATTCTATCAAAAATGCAATTGAGCACTCCTGGCAGGTTTTAGTCTGTATAAAACCACTCTGTCTGTTCCTCACTGGAATAGTTTCTGCTCAGGAAAACTAAACCCCAAAGTGTGTGTTTGGATTGCTTTTGTCTTCTCCCTAACAGCAGCTACAAAGTTCATTTCAAGCTTTACAGCTTTAAGACATCTGTAAGTGAAATGCATCCAGGTCATCTGATCATGACACTCGTCTCCAGTTTATCACAACATGAAGGATCCTTTACAATAAACAAAACTATCAGTTATAGGATTTTTCCCCCTGTTTTAACTCACGCAAAATAATCTGAGATTATATTTGTAAGGATTGCACTTAAATTATGGAATCCTCGAGTGGTTTGGGTTGGAAAGGACCTTAAAGACCATACAATTCCACCTTCCTGCCATGGGCAGGGACACCTTCCACTAGCCCAGGTTGCTCCAAGCCCCATCCAACCTGGCCTGGAACACTTCCAGAGATGGAGCAGCCACAGCTTCTGTGGGCAACTTGTGCCTGTTATTCCCTTTAAATTCAAAATATTTAAGTACCAACATCTGGCCTGGCTGCTGAGACTGTTCTAAAGATGTGCTGATAATTACTGTAGTCAGAGGATTTTTGGAATAAAAGCAGGATTAGAGAAAACAGTATTTAAACTAAAGAGCAAGGACTTCCATATTTCAAATATCCAAACCAGTTATAGTCAGAGAACCAACGTTTCAAACACCCCGTCCCCCCCCCAAAGCAATATTCCTTTTTCAGGCCATTTATTGTTTTTAATTTGCCATTGTTAGCTATACTCTGGGAAAATACCTCCTCATGTGTTATAAACTGAAGCGCCAATGCTTTAAAATAAAACAACAAACACAAACCCACACAAAATAAAACAGGAAACGAGGGATGCTGGGCCAACAGCCCCGATCCAGATTCACACACAATTACCACGCAATTAAACGGGAGCAAAAGAATGATGAAAACATTCAGAAGGCCCAAAGTTTGCTTTGTTCAAAATATTAGGCTAAAGGGCTTTAACTGCGTGCTGTTCAGTTTACTCTTTTGATTGCTTTACCACTATGTAAATCAATTTGTTAATGTTCCTTACAAAATGCATGAGCCAGTTACACTGACAAACACACAAAGCTCATTCGTAATTAGCAGTTAATTAGTACGAAGGAACAGATGCTGTTAGAGTTTCAGCAGGCGAACAGGTTCTGTAAACAATGCTTATAAATCTAAATGAATTTATTAACCACAATGCAACTGTCAACGTTCTGCTGGCAACCACACAAATATGGTGGAATCCCCAAAACATCTTCGCAACATATTAATAACCATCGTGTCAACCCAAGTCTATCAGGCAGCCTCACTTGCTAACTGCCATGAGCTTCCTACTTAATCTTCTTCTGCCACTTCTCCGGACTAATTCCTCACGCCCCGGGAGCAGAGCTGCAGCCACCAAAGCCAGCCCAGACGCACCGCGGCTCCTCGGAACAAAGGCATTTTCCCACTGGTTCCTGGAGCAACCTGGCCCAGTAGAAGATGTCCCTGTTCATCTGGGGGTTTGGTCTTGGTGATCCCTTAAAGGTCCTTTCTAACCTAAATCGTTCTGATTCCAGATCTCGGCCACTGAAAAGAAGTAAAGGCCAACTCTGCCTGCTCTGCTGGCTGATTTGGAGGTGTCCCTCCACTGAGCTGCTGCTGACACGAGGGACTGCAGGGAGTTTTGTGAGCTCAGAAGGGGTTTAGGTTGGGGATCAGGGAAAGGTTCTTCCCCCAAAGCGTGCTGGGCACTGCCCAGGCTCCCCAGGGAATGGGCACGGCCCCGAGGCTGCCAGAGCTCCAGGAGAGTTTGGGCAGCGCTGCCAGGGATGCCCAGGGTGGGATTGTTGGGGTGTCTGTGCAGGGCCAGGGGTTGGACTGGATGATCCTTGTGGGTCCCTCCCAGCTCAGGATATTCTGATTCTGTGGTTACAAACTCATGCACTCAGCCACTGACTGATGCCATCCTTTTTTGTGGGGGTGTTTTGATTACCTGGGTAGACGAAAGTAGCTCAGATAAAGAGACTGCATCTGGTAAAGCATTTTCTAGATGCAACTATTGCAGCACCACCTCGAGCCAGAGGCTTTTGGCCAGGCGCCAGCTCAGAGCCTTAGGGCAACAGTGAAGATCCCTCAGTGCCCTCGCTGCTGTCACTCTCTGCATGTCACACTGACATGCCACCCTGATATATTACACCATTCCAGCACTGGAAAATACTAATAAATTTTTTAAAGTCGTATTATGGCTTTTTCTTTATTGATGTTCCCTTTTACACCTCCATTGCTTTTGTTCGTTCCCTCCTCCTCTCCACCGAAGCACTCTGACACCTCTTCCCTGTGTTCTGTCCTGTGGACACACCAGGATTTGCAATATCCAGCACACAGAACAGGATGAGAACATCCCAAATGTGTTAAATCCTCCACAGTCTCACCAGATAGACTGCTTGGCTTGCTTCCTGCAGGCTCCAGCCCTACTCACTGCACTGTTACTGGACCCAAAATCCTGGAAGATGGGGGAGCCCGTTCTCTGCTGGCATCCAGCACCAGGCACAAGAGGAGGATGTTCATGGTAGAGCCTCAGAGAAACACAAATACTCTGTGCCTTCTCCTATGAACACTGGAAAGCAGATCCTTCACTGGTTTATCCTAAAGAGCAGCACCTGCTCCTTTTATACAACAGGGATTTTTTCCCCACCATTTAAAAAAAAAATTGGTATTTTAGATAAGAAAAGCTCTTTCCCTACTATTTCTGCAGAGGGTGATAATCTCCTGGCACTCTCCTCCTCCCTCCCTGCTTCCATTCTCTTTCCCCAGTCTCTCCAAGGATGCTTAACCTGATCAACACTCTATTCCAAACAAAAGCTGGAATGTCTCCTCTTGAATCTTCTCCTCTTGAATCTTAAGGATGAGCAAGAGCTACAATCACACCTGATGTGTCAGCTAGGAAATCATCAGCTGCTACTCCAGCCCACAAGTTTGTCCCTGTCTCTCCCAAGAAACATCAAGAGCATTGCATTTAGATGGGATTAAAAATAAATGAATGAATAAATGAGGACAATGGAGCTGAACGCTTCTTATTGGCAGTCATAAGCAATCTAGGACCTCTTACAGCATTAACACATAAAACATTTAGGAAACACATTTATAAAACATTCAGGAAATGTAAAATTTCACTATGTTTTTAAAGTTAGTGATCCTGCTACTCTCCATCATTGCCCTACAAGGCACTGGTCTCCTTTGCTCACTCTGAAGGCCGGGCCACACAAATAAATGGAATATTATGTTTGAAATTGTGTGCCCCCTGCCCAAATCAACACCAATAAACATTTAAATACACCCTTAGCTCCAGCTCACAGCCATGGGAAGTCAAAAAAAAAAGATGGGAAGTCAATTTCTCTGAAAAATGTATTGATAGTATTTCACTTATGGATCCTTAAGTGCACCTGTGGAACAGCTGTAGGGGGCTCACCTTGGTCTAAGAATGCTTGGGACTACCACTGTATGACAGGCCTGGGTATTTAAAGTATTTTTAGAGATGAAACAACAACATTTTAAAAGACATGAAACAGGAAACTCGTATTTCAGGGACCACGAAAATTTAGGAGACTAATTAAAAGAAACATATTACAAATTTAATCTTTATAAGCCAAAGACCCAAATTCCAGCTTCTTCCTGCAACCCTCAGACATCCCAGGAAGAGGAAACCAGCAGACTCCAGAAAGCAGGAGGAGGCAGATGGGAGGATCCAGTGGGACAAACTGATGGATACAAGAGGAAAAAGAGGAATTGTCTCAATGAGAGAGGCTGAGGCTCGTGCCCAGGTCTGCCTGCTGTGGCCAAGGGGCACAAGGGGCCGTGCCCTCGGACTAGAAGCCTGATCCTTGGGCAAGGGAAGGGTTTAACACCCGGAGCTCCCAGCTCTAGATGTCCAAGAGAGCTTTTCAATGCTATTTTATTTCAAATTCGAAGGACTACAGCTTTTCTTGGGATGGCAACTGAAACTCATCAAGTGGAAAAACCCACAAACCAGGCTTTCACAGTCAAATTAAACATTATTCCAGGCAGGTACACGGAGCTGAAGCCATTCTTCTGATGTAAGGGCACATTTGATCTAATTGGAAAAAATATTTCAAGTGCACTGGGAATAGTCACTGTTAACTGAATGCAACAACGAAAAAGGAAAAAAGAGCATGCAGACCCCAGGGAATTACCAAATCAATTAACAACTAATTCAGGAACTAATTTCTGTATTGCCTCTTAGCACAAAACTGTATCTTTAATTTCTCCTGCAATAAGCATCACCATGATAGTCCTAACACACTCTGACGCTTTAAATGAGTTTACAAGTATCTCTTTTTGATTGGCTATATACCATTATTTCTTCACAGTTCAATGCAACCACAGCCAAGTGCTCTGAAATATTTAATTATACTGGTAGCGACCAGTTAACAATTTACAGAACCACGGCGAGTACAAAACATTTTATAACTGGTAATCAGCTAATTAAAAAAAAAACCCAGCAAAACGTGTATGTTCTGATTATAAACAATTGCGGAGGAATTACACAGAAGATTTCAGCACTAAGAGTATTTGGCTCCAAACCATACCCTGGTGTTTGTACAAGCTGATCTGGAGACTGATTACTGTGATTAGACAGACATGTGACAGAGGAAATTACACCTCACGCTGGAGATAAATCAAACCATGTCATCTGCCAGTTCCTTGTAAATCACGTCACTCCTGACTTTGGGAAAGCTGCTCCTTGGAGACACCCAACGCTGCCTTGCAAACAACACTCTACAAACCTACCTGAGCACTGGTAAGGAAAAATACAAAGCTAGAGGGAGTTTTGGTCAATGCTCCTTCCAGGACCTGAGGGGAGCCTAAGAGAAAGATGGAGAGAGACTTTTCACAAGGCCCTGGAGTGCCAGAACAAGAGGGAATGGATTCAAATTGAAAGAGGGCAGGGTTAGATGGGATATTGGGAAGGAATTCCTGGCTGGGAGGGTGGGGAGGCCCTGGCACAGGGTGCCCAGAGAAGCTTCCCCATCCCTGGAAGCATCCAAGGCCAGGATGGAGGGGGCTTGGAGCAGAGCCTGGGATAGTGGAAGGTGTCCCTGCCCATGGCAGGGGTGGAATGGGATGAGCTTTAATGTCCTTCCCAACCCAAACCACTCTGGGATTCTCAGTTTTGGAGCAGGAGCAGCAGCACAGTGGGCTGGGTCTGTGTGCTGGTGAAACAGGGGGGTCAGTGCAGAAACACACAGCTGTAAGGAAGGGAAGTAAATCCCGGGTTCTGCGTGCCCTCCACGTGTTTGCTGCCATCCTTCTGAAAGGCTTTTGGCCCCTACCTGCATTAGCCACTTCCATTTCAAAACACAACCTGATGTTGAACTCAGAAGAGAGAAGCCATCAGATAAGCCCTGGCACTCGTGGCCATAGCATCATCTGTCCGTCGTGCTCCTCTAGATCGTTTTTTTCACCCCGTCAGGTCCGATGAATTAAGCAGGAAGAGCTGCTAAGATCGTTGCTTATTTGCTCTCTCTTCTGGTAGACTCCAAGCAAACATCTGCAGCCAGGGAAGCTGCAGCAAAGAGCATTTACTGTTTGTGAGGACGGCGAGTCTCGGATGTGACACTTGCCCGGAGCACTGCGGTGCTCTTGTGGGAGTGAGGATGACTAAGGACATCGCTTTGACTGACCAGACATGGCAGATGATCCCTTTTCAAAACCTACTGCCAAGACACTGCCGTGCCTGCTGGAACGCTCCAGCAGCTGGACAGACAGCTGCGGGTATTTTAAGGGAAAACACATTTCGGGCAGGATGATCTCACTGCTTCAATGGAAGCACCAAGGTGACAGCATTGTGTGTTACTCCATGCAAGGACTGTGGAACTGGTGCTTAAACGTCCCAGCTAGGGCTAAAAATGAACAAAAACAAGTTTAGGGAGTAGGAAATCACTACCGAAACAGAGGCGAGACTGACCTCCACCTGCAGGGAGCTGAGGAGAAGTGACAGGTTTTTTATGCCAAGTTTGACATTTGATGAGAGCCTCTTCAAAGTTACCCCTGCTGAGTTGAACGATTTTTAGTAAAATTCAGAGGTACATTGGGAAGTGCCAGTTTTGTTTATGCCCATCTTAAGGAGAAACTGCAACTTGTGCATCCAGGAACCAAACTCTTCTTCATGAACAGCAAATCAGTGATGCCACCCCCATGCCTCGACATAAAAAATATTTGCCATTTTTAGGTCAGAGTAAAGGAAAAAAAAAAAAAAGACAAAATACCTAATTTCATTAAGATTACTTTAATGTACTTAAATATGCCAAGCTGGCAGGCAAAGAAGGTCATTTGAAATATCACCTAAAAGTAAAGCCTGAATAAGATATTCCACTTTCTCCATTAATCCAGCCATTTGCAAACTGAGGGAAGGGAATGGATTCTGAAGTTCACCTTTGCAAGTCATGGATGGCAAATTTTTCACTGTGTCATCAATACAGTATTAACCATTAGAACATTTATTTCCAATCCATGCTTCAAGTTTGTCATCCCTAAGTGATGCAGGAATTTGGGGGGCAGGAGAGGTGCAGCAATTCCCAGGGCAAGCCAAGGGTGGAGGAAACGTGTCAAACATCAGTTTTGGCCACTTTTTGGTAAAAGAACAGTCAAGGTTATATAGTTGGAGTCTATAATGATGTGAGCATCTGTGATTAAGTGCAAAGGGCAAAGAGAAGAAGGGCTGGGAGCAGAAAGTCAAGGCCAGCCCTTACGTATTTATTTACACTCCAGGCTGGGGGGGGGGGGGGGGATGGGGGCAGGACAGAGGAAAAAAAATAATAAAAATTAAAAAAAAAAAGAAAGAGCACACAGCTGCCATCCCAAAAACAGACCTCCCATCTGCCACCCACGATTTGCATGTCACCTTCTCCAGGCTCATTTGTACTTCATTAACTGCCATTGACTTAACAAGATTTATGCAAATGACACCATAGGAGCTCGCTAACTCCCACTGCAATCAAGTGATTATGTATGTACAATTCTCCACAGCAATGAAAAATTAATACATGACAAGCCCCCTCACCGCTGAGCTGAGCTTCTTGCTTTTATTTTTCTTGTTGTGTGTGGGTTTTTTTTAAAATTTGAATATGCCCTACTGATAAAGATTTCCCAAACCCACGAAAAGCGAAGTAATTTTCCCAAAACGCTACAAAGCCTCCCATCCTAGAAAGTCAATTCCCCAAAACCGTAAAGCCCAACTTGTGCTTCAAAATACTCTTCAAAATATTCACTCAGGCTACCAGGAACAAGTCTTCTTTTCCAGAATAAATGGGTTTCAAGAGCATTATTAGCAGTGCTACAGAAAATAGCTTAAATATTCTTAGTTTAAGCACCTCTTTCTCAGAAGTCCAGAACTTTCTGTGGATTTTCACTTGGAGCCAATATTATTCAAGACTTTTTCTGACTCCATTTGACTTGCACAAGATATTTAAATAGCACACAAGTGAAATTTTGTATCATTTTTTTTAAAAATCTGACATTTCCGGTTCTCAGCAGCTGCTAAAATTCTGGGATTTAAGGCATGCTGATATGGCTGTGCATGCACAAGGTATTGACACCTCCCCAGGAAATCGGCCTTCCCAAAATTTCACTCACCTTAAAGAGTATTTAGGCAGGAGTGAGCAGCCACCCTTTAAAAACAAGCCTGCTTTTCACTGCCTGCATTTGGGGTTTCTGCTGGGAGCAGGAAGGGTCGTCAGGACAGCTTTATATGGCTCAGCCCAATAAAACCACATTTAGCACTGCAGTGAAAAATCAGCTTTACCATGTAGAAAGGACACAGAGAATAAGAACATTAACTCTTTTTGACCAGGCTGCTCGGAGTTAAGGATAAAGCCCTGAAGGAATGAGGTGTCTCCCTGGAAAGAAGTGGGTTACTCCTAATTTTACCTCTTCCAGGGAATCCTGGAATGGTTTGGGTTGGAAGGGACCTAATAGTCCATCTCATTCCAGCACCCTGCCATGGGCAGGGACACCTTCCCCTAGACCAGGCTGCTCAGGGCTCCATCCAAACTCTCCGGGATTTCCCTTAAACTCACAGGGATTCAGGGACCAAGAACAGGAATGCAGGAGCAGGTTACAACTCTTGGCTTCTTTTGACCAAAACCCACTGGCAGCTGTGCAGGTCCGGACCTGGGTCCCAGAATGATCAGCAACTCTTTCATAGTGCTGGGAGAGATTCCATTTTTTCCTCAAACGCAGAACATTTCCAGCCTCCAAGGAACTCGTTTTGGCCGGAGGTTTTATCATTTGTTTGTGGGGCGTTGTTGGGTTTGGTTTTGTTGTTTGTTTGGAGTTTTTTTTGGTGGAGCTCTTGTTGTTGTTGTTTAGTCTCCCACAGCAATCCTGGGAATGCTCCAGCCTGAAACCAAATTTCTCTTTCTATTCCCAAGTATCCCAAGCAACAAGAGGCAAAACAAGAAGAAACAGCCTCAAGTTGCACCAGGGGAGGTTCAGGTTGGATATTAGGAAAAATTTCTTCACTGAAAGGGTGGTCAGTCATTGGCAAAGCTGCCCAGGGCAGTGATGGAGTCCCCATCCCTGGAGGGATTTAAAATCCATGAGGATGTGGCACTTGGGGACACGGGTTAGTGGTGGCCTTGGCAGTGCTGGGTTAAACATTGGACTTGGTGATCTCAGAGGGCTTTTCCAACCTGAATGACTCTTGTGATTCCATTTGCCACAGGAAACATCGTGATGGAAGGGGTTTCTCATCTTAAAAAGAACAGCAGCACTAAGACTTTTAGGTTGAGAAGTTCCCTTTCACATCCCTCTGTCTTATTCCCAATTAAGGTATGAAAGAAGATATCAGCTTTCCTAGCAGGAATTTCTACCGCCTCAGAGACAAGTCCAAGGATCTGGCACCTGTCGAGCCCCCTGAGAATGTGGCTGTATCAGCAACTGAACCTGGAGCCACCTCTACTGACCAGACCTCCAAAATCCCCTCTCTTGACATCTCAGTGTGGTGTGAAATCCCACTGGGAGCAGCCACCCTACAGCACTGCACACCTCCCATCCCCAAACGCCGACGAACAGGATGGATCTGCTGAGGACACGCATCAAGGATTTGTAGGTGAAGGCTTGTATGTGACAAAATGACCATCACTGGGATTAGCAACAAGAAGGACACGTTCCCAAAAGATTGGTCATATTTGGTACACGAGCAGGGATTGCAAGGAGAATTTTTCCACACAGAAATTCCAGCTATTGTAGGGGATATTTCGTTACAACACGCTGTGGCACAATCACACGTACAATATTTATCTTACAATACTCTCCCTACGAGTGTATTTTTAATCAAATTAATTCCATACAACAGCATTTCAGGAAAGAACAGTACGTATGCCTGGAACAAATATTGGCACATCCACTCCTCAGTTTTACATTCTCAGCTGCACTTTTGTTTAATTAGCATTACCCAGAAGGATTGCAGCCGGTCTAACCCATCCTGTACCATACAAAAGCTGGAGGAAAATAAAATTGTAGCTTGCTTTAAATGCCTGGAATCTCCTCCCCTGAATGCAGAGCCAAATACTGAGCTCCTGTGCTTTCAAACTGCTCTTCTGGATTGCAGCGTGCTTGATTAAAATTTGCCTACTAGAGATTCACACACGACAGCATTTTTGCTGCCTGATGGTCCCAAAAGGTCTTTTAGAATGACTTTAAGAAGAAAAATCACAGCTGATAGTTAAGGGTACAAAATCACCTTCTCCTCACATCCAGAAACAGAGGAAAAACACGAAACACCCCAAAATATGTAAACCCAGCTCCACACGGGACATCCGGGGCTACCTGGCAAGATAAGGCATGGACTGAGGGAAGGTTAGGAGAGGCAAGGGAGCCTCTGGAGGGCAGGAAAGGCACCAAAACAACTGGAAAGAAATGTGTGGGAAGAAAATAAGTGAAAAAGAAAGGGAGCTTATCTCTAGCAAGGCAACTCACACATGAGTAAACACCTGCAAACACTAACACAGAAACTGCGGGAGAAGCATTCCATGGGAACGTGGGGATCTCAGCCACACGGAGCCAGTGCCATTTCATTTGAGAAAGTCAATCATCTCATTCCCCAAATACTTCCCATCCAACACTGGCACTGCTTTTGCCTTTCAGAGGAGTGTTCCCAGCTACAATTTAGCATCGAGTTTCCAGGCTAATGAAAGCGCATCTAGGCTAGTAAAACAGACCAAAACAAATCCTCGGCTTCAAGTCCTGTTGTGTAATGAGAAAGTTTAATTAAGGCCACACATTACAGCTGTAAACGTTCTCTTATATAATAAGGTCTAAATGAAACTGAACCTAATCAAAGTTACAATTCCTTCATTAGCAAATTACAAACAAGAGCGCGCAGCTGACACACCGGCCATGATTATCACAACTAATTGCCTCGTTGTTACGGAGCAGCCTGAAACTGTGTTCAGATGTCCGTCTGTGGTAGCAAATTAGGGCCACATCAGGCTATTCCTGCGATCACAAGGGGCTCTTGTCGAGCGATCTGATTTACCCTGCGCCTGGCAGCACTCGGCCCAATCAAAGCCCCCTCTACAAAGGCAGCTTTGAAGCCAGCACAGCCTAGAAACCCGCTCCATATGCAGGCCGGCAGACTGCACTTCATTAGGCCTGTTGTCACATTTTCCCTCTTCTTATTCTAATGATCCTATTTTAATACACATAGGAACCTCTCCTAATTGATGTCAAGTGAGTGACTTCCACATTCATCACCGGCGCACATCAAACGCCGCCTCGGCGCGCGGGGCCCGCCGCGGACCCGAGGTGTGTGTGTCTCCCAACTATGGAAAGCAGGGGGGAAAAAAAAAAAATACAACTATTTCGGCATTACCTGTTTAATTGGGATTGCGCGGCCGCTTCCAATGCTGTCTGTTCTGCTCTCCAGGACCTTCTTCTCTTTGTCTGGGTCACTCCCTTTCCGAGACTGCAGAGCGAAAAGAAAAGTTTGTGCTCCATTAAATGCACACGGAGGATGCTTTTTTTTGCCTTTTTTTTTGGGGGGGGGGCAATTAAAAAATAATTTGGCAGGTAAATCTAGGCTCAAAAGCTGCGGGTTGGATTTACACAAGTACACGACCATCCTAAAATCTGAATAAATTTCCCATCCACCACCCATAAATTTCAACCATGCACTAGTTTGAAATGCATTTGGGTTTAAAGAGTTACAGTTTCACTGCCTGAAGATCCAGAACATAAGAGGACACGTTTCTGAAGTTTCCAACAGTAGCTCCAAAGGGGAACGAAGGCGCCATCTCCTCATTAAAAAAATTTAATATACTCATGCATACGTTTAATTCACACCTGTGTGGCTCTTAGAAACATCAGCAACTACTTAGAAATACGATTTTATAATGCTGGTTTTGACCACATAGACTTTAACTCATAATTTTTTTCTACTTCTGGACGGTTAGAAAGTCAGAACTGCAAGAAAAGCTGGTGACTGATGCTGGAAAAAGTTACCTGAACACGACGTGGAACAATTAGCATGAGGAGAATTTAACCAATGTCTAAAGCCTGAACTGCTTTATCCTGGCTTTCTCTAAGGCTGGAACTGCTGCAGGAGTAAGGTCACAGCACTCGCTTCACGACTTTAGCAAGCTGTGTGGGAATTTGAAGAAGTTATTCAGGTCGCAACCCGTTATTGCGACAGAACGCACGAGCACAGTGATTTTGACAGATTTATTTTATTACAAAAAGAAGACCTGAGAGTCATCCTCCTTAATAACTGCACTGACAAGTGACAACTTCACTCCATTACTTTCCAATGGGAACATTACTCACACAATATCGGAAATGGGAAAACATTTCCGTGTGCTTTTCGACTCGGCGGTGATGTATGAAAGGAGCCCGTTCGTGGCGTCCGGCACCACGACGGGGAGCTAATGAAACCCGGGGCGACGTCAGACAAGGGAAGAGACGTCCGGGACACCGGAATCGGGAGGACAGCCGGGATCGTGGGTCGCTAATGCCCACTTCCCCCATTCCACAAAGGGGTGGAAGGAAGAATAAACCCCCGGAGCAGCTGCCCTCGGGCGTGAGAGGAGGGAAGGGGAGGGAGGGAAGCCAGCGAGGAGGACTTGGAGTCGCAGCATTCTAAGCAACACATTCACCCAGCGGGGATCCCGTGCTGCCGGCCCCGCTCCGCCGGGAACGGGCTCCTATCTCCAGTTACTATGGTTCGGGGCAATGGAATGACGTGCCGGGGAATTAAACAAAGAATAAATGAAAGCAAGCAAAACAAGTGGGAGGGATGAAATCCAGTGTGCAGGATAACTATTGTTCCTCGTCCTTCAAGACAGATTTCTGCCTCTGAAAGTGCCACTTCCCAAGAATACAAGGCAAAACAAAGCTTCAATGGCGCAAAGCGCCCGTAAGTGACATTGTAAAGAAACTCACTGAAGGTGCCCAAATCCTTGGGAGGGGAGTTGTCAACTTGAATGTTTCTTTTTTATCTGACTTTTTTTAGAGAAAGGACCCTGCCTCTGAAATGCAGGCTGAATATCTGCGTGCTGCTTTTCATTTCTAGTTTCAAATCATCACCATTCCCTAAAAGTAACCGCAGCTGGAAATCACACGTTGCACGTGGAAGGGAAATATCTACGTGCAAAACATTGGGAAGTGCCAAAAGTACAGAAATGTAGGGATTTCTGGTAGGCAAATTCCCTTCCAGCTGCTCGCAGTCACAGAATCCCTCACGTTTTCCAGGGGAGAACCTTAGCACACGCCGCTATTTACAAAGATAAATTGTGCAGTGAAACAGAGATCTGATCTTTTATGCTTTTGTACCTATGACACACACAATGTGTCTTACATCCTACAGCAGGAAAAAACCCCCACTCCAAACCAGGGGAAGAGCTACACTTCCTGGGACTTTTTCTGATGGCACATCTACACATTCAATGGTTCCATTTAAAACTATTTAAAACACCTGCACAAATATAATTTGAGTGATTTCCCCTCTGCACTGGAAGTCACACACAGACTTAACCTATGTAAAACTTGCCCCAAGCTGTCACATCTGAGTTTGGGCACAACCAGACCCAGATCTGCAGTGCAGAACACCCCAAAAGTAAAAATACTCATCTCTAACAGGAGATACTGAGACAGAGTTCATTTAAAGTTTGACAACCTCTCTTGGAACTCTGTAAATATATAAGACAGGTAATACTGAAAGTGGGAAAGGAGATGCACCTTTCTATGCCAGAAACTCCCTCACCCCGTGTGGGATCAGACATGGTTAGAATCAGCTCCTTGCTCAGTGGACCTCACAGATGCATTTCAAATCCTCACCTGCCCTATACATTATTATTTGGTGGTCCCTGTTATCACAATGCCCAAAAAAAAGACATTAACCCTTCTCCTAATATTTCATCTGTTTTATCACCTAAGTGGAAAATGAGTTGCTGCAACAACAGCTTTAGAACAAACGTTAATACTCAAAGTCAAAAAGATCAGATGCTGCATTTAATGCACTGAACATGAACATGTTTAAAATTCTCAACCCTATTCCAACTCAAAAACTGTAATTAAGAAGAATCAAATGTTTTCTACTTAGCCCAGTTCTCTTCCAACAACAGAACATGTAAAGATCACTAAACAGGTTACCTGTGCTCGATAACGAGGGGTAACGTGCAATTATTAAACAGAAATATGTCTGATTCTGTAAGAGATAAAGGCATAAGTGACTGGGAAGAGAAGCACAGCAAGAAACCCAGAGCTAAACAGTAAAATACTTTAATACCACACTCTGTTCGTAACTACACAGAAAATATTGGTCATCTATTCATTCAATTAAATAATTCCAGGTTATAACTTGGCTGATATGGCACAAAACCTGGGCTACAGTAGAGTGGGTGTTAAGTACTTCAGCACATGGATTGCAGGGCAACTCATTAAACAATCTCACTACACCCACCTTAAAAGACACAACTAATTCTGCAAAGCCAAATTATTATTATTTTTTTCCCAGTTACCAGACATTAAGACAACTACCAACACCCTCACATATCAGCAAATACGGTTCTCACTAATTATCCCAAACCAGAGCTTGAGTCTGTTTATACCTGACTTCACATTCTTCTCAAACCTTTCCTGTGACTGCAGTTGGGTCTGTTTTCCTCTCCTCCCTTTCTCAGGTTTGTAGTTGTTCCAAACTGAAACACTCCCAATTCCCCAAATGTCAACCCCACCCAGAGAGCCCTTGCAGCCCCTGGCGCATCCTTCAGCCCGGACACGGGTGCTCGGCGATGTTTCCAGGGATGCAGTGGCATCCCAGCTCTGCTTCCAGAGCTCTGATGGCTGGCCGTTTCTGGGCTGACACTGACATCTAGTGGGGTTGGGAACTCCGGAATTTTCCCACCAAACTCCGGAGTATTCCCACCTCCGGGAAGAAATCCGCACGATTGTTATCTAACATCGGCGTCCAAGTGGGGACGCTTCTTCCCAGGCCACTCATTTTATTGTTTCCCACCTCCACATTTGCACCCAAACACAAATGCACGACTTCCTTTCCTTTGCAGCAGTGGGAGATCTGGGTTTAATCAAAATACCCCTCTTGGGATGGACACAGGATCCCCGAGGCTCTGTGCTGTCACTCAGCGCTCCAAAACAGTGACAAAACGTTCCACTTGCTGAAGGTGGAGAGCTCAGATTTCCCTCAGAGCATGAGGAAATGGTTTTAGCGGGTTTGTATGTGGGAAGTGAGCATGACATCACCTTTAGCATAAAATAGATAAATTCCCCATGCTGACAGGGAAGCTGTGGGCTTCTAAACACAACTAACATGCAGCTACAGCCCCCAAGGGAGTTACACGAGAGCCCACAGGGATTCTGAGTTTGCTATGATGTGTGTGAAGTGTCAAAAACCTGCTCACAAACCACAATTACACCTGCAGCACGATCCCAGAGCTTTCAGCAAGAGGGCTAAACCAAGGAAATCTTCACTCAAGGCTTCATTAGCATCCCCCAAATTACTTCTCCATAACAAAGATGCGACATATAGCACCAGGCAGCTTTCTATTTGATTTTTTTGTTTGGTTTTGGGCTTTTTGGCCTCTTAATGAAGCAAAAACCAGGTGGTTTAAAAAGAAAAAAAGTTATTCTAATCTCCATCATCTTTTTTAATCCTGGAGAAGAAAAAAGTGATCTGATTCTAACTAGTACTGAAAGTAGCATGGGGTAGTTATGGAATAATTTGGTTTGGGAAGGAGCTTGAAGCTCATCCCACTCCACCCCCTGCCATGGCAGGGACACCTTCCACTGTCCCAGGTTGCTCCACGCCCCGTCCAGCCTGGCCTTGGACACTGCCAGGGATCCAGGGGCAGCCACAGCTTCTCTGGGCACCCTGTGCCAGGGCCTGCCCACCCTCACAGGGAACAATTCCTTCCCAATATCCCATCTAACCCTGCCCTGTCAGTGGAAGTCCCATCACTCCAGGCCCTTGTCCCAAGTCCCTCTCCAGCTCTCCTGGAGGCCCTTTAGGCACTGAAAAGGGCTCTAAGGTCTCCCTGGAGCCTTCTCTTCTCCAGGCTGAACAACCTCAAGTCTCTCAGCCTGTCTCCCTAGGAAAAGTGCTCCTGTCCAAGTCTCAAACAGAACCACCCAGCGATAATTCCAAGATATTCTTGTTTTTGAGCCCGTGGCTCCGTGTCACCGCTCCTGCGTGGCTCAGAGCAGCCCAGCTGCAGGGGGCTGAAGCTCAGGCTGTCCCCACAGCAGCAGCAGGCACACCACAGCAGCAGAGGGTCCCCTGGCTCACTCACCGTGAAGAGGTTGGATCGGCGCTTGGACTGTTTACGGACAGGAGTTGGTGTGTTGGCAGTGGGAGGAACATCAATCCGCAGCTCCTTCTGGCTGGTGCTTGGAGTTGATGGGACAGAGGAGGAATAATCACTTAAACTCCCTCCTCCATTACTGGTCTGCAAGGATTAAAGTGAGTTTTAAACAGTGGTACACTGCTTTCAAGAAATGACAATCCACAGCTGTATCTTATTTACTCCTGATTTACTCCGTATTTACGCAAAAGAGCAGCCAGGGCTCAGGGACTCAGCAGGGCTGTCCTACTGCCACTTTTCCACACATTTCTATTCCAAGCCTTTAAGCATCTCCCCTGCCATTATTTTTTGAACACTTAGATAGCTCTGTTTATACAGCAGACACATTTTCATTCTATGCAGTATAACCTTAACTGGATAGCAACAGTTTCATTTGTTTTCTAGTGTAAGAATAAGCAAAACACTGGGGAAAACCTTTCAAATCTGGATTTCTACTTCAAAACTACTAAACTAAATTCTAACCTAAGAGAAAATACCCCATGCTGTGCAGCTGCATAGCTGGAGCTAAGCCTATTCTGGAGACATCAGCTCACTGAGAGCTGATCAAGAAAATTGAAATAATTCAGCATTGTAAAATGGCTACTGTGGGGTTGGATAAATCCCAGCATATTCCAAGAATCACAGAATTTCCTGAGCTGGAAGGGACCCACAAAGACAATCGAGTCCAACTCCTGGCCCTGCACAGGATTTGCTGAAGCCACTGGTACAGAGATACAAAACTTGTAAGATATTCCAATTTACTCAAGGCAGCCAAAACTGTGATGTTACATCCTAGTCCTGAAAGAAATACAGCATTGAGCCTAGAGAACAATAAATGAACAGAGGTAACAAATTCCTAAAAGCAGGAAGGTGAGGAAACTGGACACAATGGAAAGGACCAAAAGGTGATTAAGAAAAAAGTCTTATTTTTTCTTCAAAAGGACTTATTACACATGACGTAAACCATTAAAGGAGGAGATGCTCTATGTGCTGACAGGGGACTGGGGCAGGACAACAGGGAAAATTCTGCCTGCTGGGGATGGAAAACTCAGCAGAGGAGCAGCAGTGGATGAAGGGGCTGGGCAACAGCTCACACGTAGCTTTTGGAGCAAAAAACCACATCTGGGATGCACAGAGAAGGGGGAAAGTCCATCTTTAAAGCAGTCAAGTTTCCTAGAGGAAGTGAGGAAAGGTGGTAAGAGGGTATTTCCAGAATTCCTGAGGAGAAAGATGCCTGATGGGACTTGCCCCATGCTCCTTGGGGGATCAGGATCTTGAGCAGCAACCAGTCAGGATGAAAAAGCAGGAGACAACCCCTTACACCCCCCAGTGAAGCCTCTCAGTGTTCCAAGTTCTCTTCTGATTCTTGCAGCTTTTCCAAATCAGGGAGCAGAGGTGAAGGCACTGAAAGCAAGAGGGGCTGGAGAGAGATTTCCTACAACATTCTCAAGTGCCAGAGGAAGCAGCAGCAGAGCTGGGAGATGTGTATGAAACAGAAGAGATGAAATAACATAATTGAAATGGTAATTTTGAGTGTCCTAATGGAGACTGGTAACACTGGGAAGAAGAGCAGGACAACCTGGGAAGATGTGGCCTCAATTACCCCACACTTGCTTTCCCTGTCTCTGTGGCACCTTGTTCCCAAACCACTGGATGTGTTGGAGATGAGAAGGGTGGCATGGAAATCCTACTTTAAACTGAAATGAACAGATTTATACCCTAAGAGCCTACTTCCCAGATGGAGAACGTGAAGGATTCCCTACAATTTTACCTTTTAAATCTTTCATCATTTTATAGCATCATTTTACACTTTTTGCAGCTGTCTCCTGGATTTCTAAGTGATTTATTTTCTGGGAGGGAGTAACTCCTGAAGGAAAACACAAACCTGTTGGATATTCTGTTCCCCAAAGACACACACAGAGTTTCTATAAAAGAAGTCCTCCAGGCAATGTTTCTCTTCTGACACACCAAGCCCAGTGGATTTCCAACTTTGTAAATAAAACTCTGAGGTGATTTCAGAATAAGCCACTGGCTGGAACAATGAAAAACACAACCAGAGAAACACTTGGAAACCATATTCATTGAATCACAGACTGGTTTGGGTTGGAAGGGACCACAAGGATCATCTAATTCCAACTCCTTGCCATGGCAGGGACACCTTTCACTATTCCAGGTTGCTCCAAGCCCCGTCCAGCCTGGCCTTGGACACTGCCAGGGATCCAGGGGCAGCCACAGCTGCTCTGGGCACCCTGTGCCAGGGCCTCAGCACCCTCACAGGGAGGCATCTACAACGCTTGTTCTAGGTAAATATTAGATTACTTAGAAACAACCCTGTAAATGCAAAAGGACTGTGATATATGTGGCAAATGTCATATCATTTCTCTTTCAGTTCTGTCATTCCAGAATATCCCCAAAAAGCAGAAGGGGCAATGGAGTCTCTTCTCTAGTCAAGTGTCCCAAAACATTACAGCAGAATGTTGTACCCCAAATGGCCCCAGTGATAAATAAGATAATTGTATCCTACTATTCAGTGCTTATCCAGGATCAGGTCTCACATACAATTAAATAATGGATGACCACGTTGAATGCCCTTTGCTTTTAGCAGTTTAATTTATGTATTTAGACAATCATGTCATAGTGAAAACTGCTTGGAGGTGTTGTGCAAACATAAATAGTGCATCGCTACAGACTTGCAACAGGTAGTATGGAGTGAGCTTGTGTGGCAGCCACACCTGAGCTGCAGCTTCATAGTGGGTGTTCAGCTCCACACCCTTCCCAGGAATAATGCAAATCTCCTCGGAGAACGACACTGCTGCCCAGGAAACACAATTCTTGGCACTGCTGTCCACATGGATGGACCCTGAGGGGCTGGAGTGGGGCCAGGGCAGGGAACAGAGCTGGGAAGGGGCTGGAGAATTCCTGAGGGAGCTGGGAAAGGGGCTCAGCCTGGAGAAAAGGAGGCTCAGGGGGGACCTTGTGGCTCTGCACAACTCCCTGACAGGAGGGGGCAGCCGGAGGGGGTCGGGCTCTGCTCCCAGGGAACAGGGACAGGAGGAGAAGGAGCGGCCTCAGGTTGCACCAGAGTAGATTTAGATTGGATATCAAGGAAAATTTCTTCACTAAAGGGTGTCTAAGGTGCCTCTGTCACAGTGGAATTCATGCAGACCAGGCAGACATGGAAACAGGGTGCCATTTCAACCTCCTCTCACAGCAGAATTCCAGGAAAGCCAGCCAGTGTGAAAACACAGGCAGACTGCAGATTGCAAGGAATTATAGTCACTGGTGAAACAATTCTTCCCATCTTTACCTTCAAACCTGGAGGTAAGCTCCCAGGGATTCCTGGCTGGGATTTCCACACCATCAGTTTGTCTGGAGAGGGGCCTGGAGTCTTTCACACAAACAGCAACTACAGCTGTTCTGTTGTGCCAAGGGCTCTTCCAGCTGCTTTTACAGCAGTGCAAACTCACACCCAGGCCCAGCTGCACGTAACCCCTCCACAGGTTATCCAGCCCCCACACAGAAGGCACCGAGGACCAAGGGTGGGGCCCACCTCAGCAGCCTCATGGGTGTTGGAACCAGATCATCTCCACTTTCAGGGGCTGGGCAGAGGAAAGAGCCCTTTGGAACTGTTTTTATTGGCACTGTTCTTCTGAGATAACACCTTAAAAATGCCTTCCTGATATGTCAGGTGTGAAGGACAAGCAACTCCTCTAGCACAGGAATGGATTTAGGGAAAAGGAATGCCTATGAGTTTTTGTGAGGGAAAAGGGAACTCGTGCTACTTTGAAATAAGACTTAGCACGGTCTACAAGCATTTTCCCATGCCTGGGAAAACTGTCAAGGGATGGGGGAATGAAAGTGGGATAGGCATGCAGAGCACACAGATACAGAAGTGACTGGTCTGTACTTGTAAAAAGTAAATTAAAGACCTATTCCAAGATGTCCTGTGGCCAGTAAGAGGCCTCTGATCCACTGAACAACACTTCTTCCCCTCTAACAACTCAGTCTGCCTCTTGAAGTGTTCCAAAAAGCCAGACAGCGAGCTGTGACTGGAATACCTGAATGCATCAGACAGGATGTAAGTGATGTTGCACCATCCCTCTTGTGGACAGAGTACACAACAGCTCTGTCCATCATGGTCATGAATGATAATCCTTGGATCTGAGAATAAAATTCTTTCCGTGCATTCTGTGCCGCCCTGAAAGCCAACAGAGGTACCTGAAGTGTTTGCAAGGGTTGTTGACTCTGGGTACCAAAGGTTTTCCTTGAAAACCCTCACCTTGACTGACATACATGTTAAAAACTAAGTCAGAAGGAAAATTAAGCAGCATCTACTACAAAGACAAGTGGATTTTGTCTTTGGAATAGGAAGCTTCTTATTGTGTGGAACAGCTCTCTGGAAATATGTAATTATAGGTATTCCTGAGAGCATTTTCTGGAAGAGGATCTTACTGAGGCATTCACCACCTCAGACTCCTGGACATGAGGGTAGAGAAAAGCACCCAAACACACAGACAAGTTTTTCACAGAATCCCAGAATGGTTTGGACTGGAAGGGACCTTAAGGCTGATCTCATTCCAGCTGCCTGCCATGGGCACCTTCCACTACATCAGACTGCTCCAAGCCCTGTCCAACCTGGCAAACTGAAACCACAGAAGCCCTGGACGGTGCTAAGCCTTAGAATTCCCCCCCAAGGTATGCTGAGGACTAGCCTGGGTAAGGTGACACTCGATACTTCTTTTTTTTCCTTTCTCTAAAGCCTAAGCTTTCGACTGCAGAGTCATCTGGAGAGTTTGCAGGAGTTCGATCCCCAGGATGATCCAACCAGAGATGGAACAATGTCCGACTTCATCTGAAGTGCTGTGTGTAACCACTGCCTCTGAAGGTCCCTGCTCCTGTGGAGAATGCAAGTGGCAGGGCACTGCACCGATAACGGGTTTGATCCATGGAGGAAATCTTCAGAGAAACATCATTACGCCAAGAGAGATGTTCCAAAGGGCAAGACACCAGCCAGTCTTCCAGCCAAGATCAGAGATGGCAAATCTTGCCCCAGATCATCTTAAACTTGGAATTGCAGTTGCAAAGTTCTTTTAAGTCTGGGATAAGGATTCAGCTTCCTTCCCTTAAACAAGGTCATACTGCCTTTAAGTGTAGCACAAAGGAGATACGACATGAAACGGATTTCTGGCCTCTACTTTTAGGCATGACATCAGTCTCAGAAGAGAGACATCTTTGACTGGTGATGCAATTGCCCCTTTAGGTAATTATGACACCTGGCAAAGGCAGTAAAGAACATTATTTCACTTTCATTGAAACAGAATCTAGGGAGCCTTATCACAAAAGCTACCCTGCCTTGATTTTCCCAAACAGTTCTTATCACTGGCAAGAAGTTGGCTGCATAGGTGATGAACTGGTCTAGAACTGGGTTTTGCTGTTGACCTTCAAACTAGGCTTGGGTAGGAGACCAGTGAGCCCCCAGATATTTGATGTCTTTCATCCAAAAAAGCTTCATTAACAAGAAATGCCCTCAGAGAGGGCGAGTTCCAAGGTCTTATGGCCATGAACTGGTCAGAGACAGAGCGGCTGAGGAAACCTGGCCAATGTCACATAGGCAAGAAAGGGGAGAGCCTCTCCCATGTGAGAACTTGTACTTCACCAGAAGGTGCCAGGGTTCTTCCAAAGAGCAATGCACCTCACTCAGCACCTGCTTTTAGAAAGAGGGGTCTGAACTCCAGCATTCTCTTTGGGCTCATCAGCAAAAACCACAGCCACAGTCTGAGGTCGTCTCGGGACTCAGCTTGAAGCAGAGTAACTCACAGCAAAGAACTTTTAAGACTACACTGACACCTGCATCTGTAGGGTTACAACCCAGTGGTAGAAGTTACTCCTTTCTGCCAAAAGCAGGCACACAGTGTGGGATAGAGGCCCACAGTCAAAACAAATCCTCACGTGGGTGGCTCAAGACTGCAAAATAACCTCAGAAGACACTGGCATATTATTGAGTTTAGAGTGAAAACCACACCAGAATGGCTGTGGGTATCTGACATCACTCAGTTTATATCCATCCCAGCTGGGGGCATGGCCAGAGATTATCACTTGACACTAGAAAACAAAGACGCTGAGGAAGGGCATCGCAAGGGGAACGCAGGGGAGCGTGCAACACACGTGGGTAAAACTTGTGCAAGTCAGAAAATTTTGGTATTAACCCTATATTTCTAAAAATACCATCAAGTGTAAAATTCCAGCACTCTAACCACTGGGATACCCCAGCTCAGCACAGCTGAGGGACAGTAACCACCAAAAACACAGCAAGGGGATGTTAAACCACAGCATAGCAAACCCTGGAACTTTGAGGATTGGTCTACTCAGACCTGCAGGCTTCTGCATATCAATGAGAATGATCAAAGCAGGCTTATCAATCCAAGCATGCTTTAAAGCCAAATTATTCTGCTTTACTATTTTGTTTCTTCAAATGAAGTCAAGCCAATCTAAAAAAAAAAAAATTCAAACGTTGCTTCAAACTACAGATCACTGACAGCGTTAAGAAAATGGCAACTACCTCTCGAGCAGCAAAGAGAGCACTTGAAATAGCATGAAATACATCAGATGAAAAGCAGCTTATCAGTTCCTCTTTCAAGTATTTATTTTATCTGTACCTGGCTGATATGTACGGCAGAAACCTGGGCAGAACACACGGAGGAGTGGCTCGGAGAGTTGGGCAGAGATTTGCAGGGTCCAATCGAGAGCTGCTGTTTCTTCTTGGTGGAAACGATCTTCTGGGCAACTAAAGGGAAACAAAACATCCAGGCAGGTAAGGCAGAGCACACGTGGAAAGCAGGGCATGGCAGGAAAACACAGAACGAACAAGGCACAAACAGAGGGCTCCACCACCAAAGCCTGCTCCAAAAGGTGAGTGTATTACAGGGAAGACAAAGGATGCTGGTTTTCCATGATGCTCCCTCCATGTGAGACTCCAGCTCGGTTCTCCACACGGAGGATGTGACTCCAGAACTCTCACTGCACCAGGTGAGCACCAGAGGACTCGGGGAAGAAGTTACAAAAAGCAATATTGGAATTCTGTACCAAGTCCCCTCTGTGTTTATAACACCACACTAACAAAGCTCATGGCAGCAAACATTTTCTGTTCTTCTTTGGGATGCTCTCCTGGCAGGCAGAAGATACCTGGTCTCTGCTGCCAAGGAACAAGATGGATTTTCCTTAATTACCAGCCATTGCACCAGGGCAATCCATTTTGGAACCCAAACCAAAGATAATTGGAATATTGGAACTGATAAAGGGTCCCTGACATAGAATAAATGCCTGGATTGGTGGTGCCACACACCACACCCCAGTGAAATTATTTATGGAAAGAAGCTGTATCGTGATTTCTAGTTTTACCTTTTATTCCTTAGCAGCAGCAGCACAGCTGGAGAAATGCCTAATTTGTTTTGCAATTTATTAAGACATTTTCTTCAGCATGGAAGGAAAAGCAGCATTTATCAAATGGATACAGGGATCAGAGTCATTAACATCTCTATACACAGCTTGGCAGACCCATAATAAAAAAAATCAAACAGAACTGATGTGAAATGCAGCAACTTTCAAACCCCTCCTACAATTTTTCAATTTAAACAAGTCAAACTATTTCAGGAATTCATCCCATCACACACTGGAACTTGAGTTCATGCTGGTAATTCAGCTAAAGCCTTTGGAAAGAGCTCTTTTAATGTCATAAATACATAAAAATCAAATTTGTTGCTACCTTTTGAGTCACAGATCAAAAACTAATCAAAATTTCAGTCTTTAGAAACAGATATCTGTGTAGTGGGTAATCAAAATACCACTAACTAGATTTAGCTTCCTTGCATGCAGTTTGCTTCACGAAGGGAAGCACTTCATGAAACTTCTGCCAAGGAGTCTGCAGTCACCTGCAAAGCCTCCACCAAAACCAGTGACAATTACTGGCATCTCCTTAAAAAGTCCCCCAGAAATTTGCTGGAATTAAGCCAACAGAATCCATTCTGTCTCGTTCAGAAAACATAAAAAGATAATTATGTAAATTCCAAGATTATTTTCCCTCACTACATTATAGCACAGGCAGGGACAGTGTAAGCATGGTTTCTTCTCAAATGGATGCAATTTTAATAACAAACTGGTCTGTGGCTTATGTTTTTCATGTAAATGAATGATGGCATAACCATGATTTAGCGAGAATACATTGTATAAAGAATGGCTCATATATATGAAGAAGCAGCTTCATTAGTTACATCCCACCTCCAATAGGCCTCTTATCATCCTGAAAGGATGGTATCAATTAATTTATCTTCCCCTAGCATATTGATCATAACCTTCATCAGCTAATCATGTTTAAATTAAAGGGGAATATCGTAGCACTCTGTCATTTCAGACCCATTGGGTTATTGATCTGGAGCCTGGGAAGCCATATATTAAAATATTTTAAAACACATTAGCGAGTGAAGAGAGCAAACCAAAGGTCAGATTTTAACATATGCACATGGATTTGTCTTCATTGTATGTGGTAAAGACCTAAATTAAGACCAAAACTGAACAAAAACCACACATGAATGAAAACCACCTCATCTGCAGAAGCTCCTGCTCTCACAAGGGAGAGATAATTAGCCAAGGAAAATATTTACCTCTTCCCTTCAGTGTGAACACAGGGGTGTTGGCAGCATCACATCAACACACACAGCACAGTCCGGGCGAGGAAGGGCAAGGAACAGGGACAGAAACCCAAGACAGTCTGAACTCACCGACTCAAACACACAACCTGAACACGAGCAAAGAACCAGGCTGCTCCAAGCCCCAATGTCCAGCCTGGCCTTGGACACTGCCAGGGATCCAGGGGCAGCCACAGCTGCTCTGGGCACCCTGTGCCAGGGCCTCCCCACCCTCCCAAGGAACAATTCCTTCCCCATATCCCATCCATCCCTGCCCTCTGGCACTGGGAAGCCATTCCCTGTGTCCTGTCCCTCCAGCCCTTGGCCCCAGTCCCTCTCCAGCTCTCCTGGAGCCCCTTTAGGCCCTGCAAGGGGCTCTGAGCTCTCCCTGGAGCTTCTCTTCTGCAGGTGAGCACCCCCAGCTCTCCCAGCCTGGCTCCAGGGCAGAGGGGCTCCAGTCTCAGGAGCATCTCCGTGGCTCCCTCTGAACTCTCTCCAGCACCTGCACGTCCTTCTTATGGCTGGGGGCCCCGAACTGGACACAGGTGGGGTCAAAACAGACCATTATTCACCTCAAATTTCTTAGCTCCTCACTCCATCAGAACAATGACGTTCTATAAAGTGAATAAAAAATTCAAGAAAGCAGAAATATTTTTGCCCCAAGCCTTCAGGTTGTGTCTCATTCCAAACCTGCTTCTGAACGCAGTATTTGAATTTAATACTTGCTGAAAAATATTTCTAAAACAGATGAATACTGACTTAATCTATGACAGATATCAAAAATAATCCAGAGAGTGAGAAGCATTTCAACTATTTTAAAAAATCAATTGAATTGTCTGTACTTTTACAGACTCAATTAAGCTATCAATTTGGGACAGATTTTTATTGTAATATATGAAAAGCTAAACAAAATTTATGTGCAAAGTCAAGAACTCTTCTGCAAATAAACAGGGATATGCCATGGATACTTACAGCTGTAAACAAGGAGAATTGATATTTAGCAAATACTTGGTCAGGGGTGGGGGGGGGGGGGGAGACTGACGCTTATTTTTTACACGTTTAAATTCAATTCCACGAGCCAGAACGACTGGGAGTTGTATTTTGCTTTAAGGCATGGACAATTAAAAGCATGTGAAATTCCCGCTCCAAGTTGGGAGGGAAAGCTCTTGGCTTGAATGCCTCTTCTTCCATGCCTGACCTAGCGCACCACAACAACATTAACCTTCCCACCCCCTGCCACTTTCATCCCAAACGCTACTTTTTGTTAGTCAAAACGCACTCATTCCTCAGCACCTCCCGCTCCCTCCCTGCCCCGATGGTCTGCAGGGAGCCCTGAGCAGGAGAGCTCGGCGCTCCGGCAGCCTCGGAGCCGCACATCGGCGCTTCCACGCTCCGGCTCTGCGCATCTCCGCGCAAACCACCGCGTTCTCCATCCACGCGTGGAAAAAGCGACCCCGCGCTCATTTCCCCCAAGCAAAGCCCTCCCGTTCTGCTCTCGGGGCTGACGAGCAGAGGACTGAATTCCCTCGTGGGAGGAGGACGAGCAGGGCACCTCCTCTCCCCGACACCCAGAGCTGTGCCTCCATAATGAACCCGCTCCTCTTTGTGCTCCGTTTGGGAGCTCGTCCCCATTAGGAATGCTGTTGCCAGAGGAACTGCACTGACAGAGTTGTCTTGCCCTGGTTCAAAGGGCTGTTCACACGTCACCTCCTCCTCGACCTCATTAGTGCAGCTCCATCCAAGGACAAGGACGGCAGAGTCCTGGGGGGAAAATACTCCTTAGGAGAAGTTCAAGGCACAAGGTGAGAGTCTTATCAGCTCCGCATCTTGGAAAACTGGAAACACTCTGCAGCGCCCAAGAGATGAGTTGAGGGAAACCTCATCTAGGCTGAGACCTGATCTCGCCCTGCTCCTAAGACGGATCCTGAGAAACATCCAAAGGTATCAACAATCTGATCGCTTTTCATTCCCAAATGGCAGGGAATACAGGTATTCCTGTGCTCTTTGCTTTGGCCAAGGAAAGCCTGGATTATTAAAAGGGAAGACTCCGGGCATACAAGATCCTTAACATCTGGTGCTATTTCTCTTCTCGGTGATCACACTCCAGGAGTGCTGCATATTTAGGAGACACAAACACTCTTCTCCAATCACCGCTAATTTAAATCAAAACTGGTTTCTCATAAAAACCTGCGCAAGACCATTCATCTCCACCGCGCGTCCGAGTAAACACCGGGTTCAGTTAAAACCTGCTGCTTTGTGCGGAAGATGGGAATGCAGGAAATCTTCCTCCACTTACGGACAGACAGAAAATGGCTTTTTCAGTTGAAGCTGGAATGCTCATGGCTGGGTGCAAAAACAGCAGCAGGGATAAGCACTCGTGAATACCCGCTTTAACTACTGGGGGGAAAAAAGCAATGCAAAACCGGGGGTTACACGGTATTTGCTTTTACCTTAAAAAATACAAGTGGAAGAAGTTAAGATATACAGCAGCTTACATTTTTACAGCAGCTGTCTTTTAGCTTAATATTCCATGTTTACAGTATGAGTTCAATAAAAGTAAATTTATTCCACAATTACATATTGCAGGAGAGGCAGTAATAACTATCAGAGCAAGCCCTAACCACAAACACTTCCAAATGGGAACCATTAATGTAAGTAGCCACTATTAAGGCCATTGTGCCTGTTATTTTAAATTCAACCCATTTTCTAAGCAAAACAACCTTTACACTTCTCTGTTTAAAAGGAGAACTTGCCATCTCATGTGTCAGGTGTAATAGAGAAATGAGTGTGGGACAACTGTAATGTCAGGGTTTGGAAATGGAAATTTATCCAGCTAATTCCTGGCCACATGCAGCCAGAAATGTCTTAAGTTACTTTGCCCTGAAGAAGCAGTGTCACTGTAAAGTCTCACCTGCAGAGAGGAGTTCTTGCTCTGCACTGAGCACAAACCCACTCCATGCTCTGACAGCTTGGGGTGGAACTTTCTGGGAGAAACTTCAATCTCACTCTACAGCATGACCAAAAAAGAAAAGCCAAACTGACCAAAAAAATATAAATCTGTAGTGCAAGGGACCAAAAACATTAGGAAGTTTTACAGGACAAAGTGCTTGGTTAACAAATCTTTGCTTCTTAAACCTTGTCTTACAAGACATGAAAATACAGCTGTAAATCAGGCTCAGTATTAAATATCTTTAATCAATGCCAACATACATTTTTTTCCTCCCCAGGTAACCATAATTAACACTGCACATCACTTATTCCCAACTTCCATGCAAATTACTGCCTTCCAAGACTAGGTAAGCAAATATGCCAATAAATCCACTGGGAACAATCTGGCATCTGAAGGAATTTAAAAACTAAACCTGTGTTTTCCTCACTACTTGAACTGTGCTGCAAGTAGAAGCACATGGCTCGAGGATTTAAGGCAAACATTGTGCCAGACACAGAGGTAAAGTCTTCTGCACATGGATTTACCTCGCCAGTACCTCATGGAGCTCTGCTGATCTCTCCATAAGGACAGAATCAAGTCATAAATCCTGTCACATCCTGCACAGAGGTATGATTTTAAATGCAAAGGTTAAAAAAAGTTGAAACAAGAAAAAAACTGAAAAGATTCAAAGAGAATGTGGTCAAATTGATGTGTTTTGTAAAATGTCTGTAAAGGAAGCAATTGAGTTGTTAATTACTCTCTAAGAATAACATTCTTAAAGGTAACATCATTGTCTGTATTTAATTCTATGTCAAAACACAGACTCACCTTTTAATCATATCAAAATATTGATTAAATAACAGAAAATGAAATGATACTTAGGGATTTTACCACCTTGGTGAGTAATTTCACACTCCCCTTTTGAAGCAGCTCCATGGAAAGCCCATTCTGGGGCACAGGCTATCAAATGACTGCTTCCATAAGAGAACATTTCTGCTCTCTGAAGATTCATGCACACCCAATGAGCTCACTAAAGGAGCACAAAAAAGGACACAGAGTGATAGCAAGCTGCTGGTTATGCTAGTGCATCTCAGATGCATCCATCCCTCTAGAAAGAAATAAACTTATGCACATTTACTAAATCAAGTTCAACTTGTGCTTCATCCAGATGGTTCTATTAACTCAACTTGAAGAAAAAGCTCACCAAAAAGCCAGAATAATCAATGATTTTCTTTTTTAAACTGCCAAAATGACTTAAAATTGTTACCTAACAACTCAAAGTCTGAATCAGAGCAGCAACCACACCTTGAGATCACACAGCTACATCCAGACAGGGCATAGCTGGTCCAAAAACAAGAGCCATGATTCTTGGGATATCTAAGAAAAAAGTTGTATTCACCTAATACTTTGACCAAGTGTCACTTTTTCCACATTAAATACAGGTATTATTCCTCAAGAGGTGAGTATTCTCCTCAGAAAAAAACCCAGAGAGACATCAGGCTTATTACAGCAACACACAAAAGGTGCACAAACACATCAGTACTTCTGAAGCACAACTTATCTACGCTGTTCACCAAAATCAAGGCAGAGAATGTTCTTGTACTTCAAAGAAAAACCTCCCTCAAAACAAACCACCAAGGACCTAAAAAAGATTAAATAAACCACCTCAGCCCATGAGCTCCGTTGTCCACTGAGCCATCAAAATCCACCTCTCAGGCACACAGATGTCTGTCGGAAAAAGAGTTAAACTTTGTGTTACCAACATCGCTGCTTCAGTGCAGGTAGAATAAATCCTGCTCCCCAAACACCCTCCTCAAACCCAGCAGCAGACAGGAAGTCATCTCCTCCACCACTACAGGCTAAAAATCCTTTGGGTTTGTGGGTTTATGCACATTCAGATGTCACAAAAGCAGTTCCCTGCCAGAGCAGAAGCATCATAGAGCATTTCACATAAATCTCCCAAAACACATAAGCCCCCCCTTTGCACTTTAATCATTTGCTAACAGTTACAATAAGATTGTATTAAAAATTTAAACTGCCCTACTTAATGCAATTTACCTTCAAAGGTCCATTTCCAGAGAATGAAGTCGAATGATATAAATGTCGAACACTTGATCAGATTTATGGCACCCAAGAATATTTCTCTTGATACGGATCTGACGAGTGAAGGCTAATGGCTTTAGTTTTATTACTTTTTAAGCACTTAATGGGAAAATTTAGACATTTTCACAAGACTAAGCTCCAGCAAGAACGGTGCATTTACAGGATGACAGCAGAGGAGAAAGCTGCGTGCTCTCCGTGGAGATGACCAGTTAAACAGCGTTATTAAGCGAGAGATTAATGCCAAGTATTTATCCAGATAATTTGTCACACAACAGTTAGGCCTGAGTGCCTCTCTGCCAAAGAGGGGAGAGCAGCACAAAGCGCTGACTCTACAGCCGAGCTTCCATATGGAATTGGGGCCAAAATCCCAGGGAAAGACAACTGAAGTCACACGGAGAGTGTGGAAGCAGGAGCTGAGTGACACTGCCATGGGCGCAGATCAACCAGTGCCTGCAGGTGATTAGGGAATACACCTTGTGTTCACTAGGGGATCCCACCTTTTCATCCCAACCACGCTCTCCACAAACACAAAAACTACTGCCAAAACGCTACAAAAAGCAATAGTTTTCACTTGTCCAAAAAGACTTTTTTTTTTTCCTTTTTAATTTTTTTTTAACTGAAAGACAGCTGGGAGTCCTCAGATTTCAATTAATGTCGAGGTACTCGGCCAATCAATCACCAAGTGCTATAAATTCCCTCTATTTCTCATTAGTTACACTATTGCACAGCTTAAATCTAAACATACCTTTCTGGGAGACTGTAAATTACCAGGCCTAAGACACAAGTGAGTGCATCAGCCATCAGGAGGGGCATAAATGATGGGAGACAGACGATTGTACGTGCGCTCAACTCCGGCTGATTTACTCCTCACGAGGGCTTTTTTCACACAAAAGTAGCACCAGCAGAAGTGCCACCAGCAGCACTCCATCTCCTGGAGTTTGCATATCTGACTTGAGACCAGTAATGACCTGTCTTTATTAACATTAACAAGTTTTATGCCCGAAATCCAATTTTCTATGGAAAAAAATATTTCTTCAGCATCTGCCAATAATGTTCCTTCATTAAGTGCAGATAGAGCTTGAAGAAAAACAAATCTCTGCCTTAATTTAAAATTGGTTCTGTGACTCTGAAAGCCACCTTCAGCCTTTTCAAAGGTGAGACACTGCAGAAGGTACCTGACACCACAGGATCTTGTGCTGAAACCACAAGGAACACGCATGCACGTGTTTATTAACAAAACTATTCAAATTTTAGTCATGTACCAGCTTTATAATAATTATTGAACTAAAGGTGATCAGCCAGCACTTATCAGAGATTCCTGAGGGAATGCACTTGTCACAGATGACAAATACGCTCCAAAAAACGTCTTCTATCAGAGTTACAATTTATTCAAAAATTTAATTTGAAGTTTTGGAAGTTGCAGGAAACTTTCAGTCAAGGGCTGTAAACCAGCAGCCAAAACAAAAATGACGAGAAAAATCAAAGCAAACCAAACAACAGCAAACTGTGAGCAATTATCAGCAGATAATGAAGTGAAGTCACATGTGGAGACTGTTAGGGGACCCATCAAGTGATTATCACAGAATCATTTAGGTTGGGAAAGCCCTCTAAAATCATCACATCCAACCATCACCCCAGCACTACCAAGGCCACCACTAACCACGTCCCCAGGTGCCACAACTAGAAGTGTAAGAGCCCCCCAGTTTTCCTAACCCCTTAATAAGGCCTGTTGAGCCCCTGTGTGCAAGAGTCACATTTAATACTCGGGATAATTTTCGTAACTGAGGCAGCCCATGCAGTCCCATCCATCTGCCAGCTAATTTTCCTTCCTTATTTTAGCTTACTTCCTAACCAAAATGCAGGATGCATTGCTGAAACAAGTCCATGTGCATCCCAGACTGGTAACCCCTGGAAAGACCAAACTAAAGAAATAACCTAAATATACAAAGAGAAGCTATTCAAAAAGTGGCTGTATGCTCTACAGACTCATCTCTTGAGTTGTACAATACGACGTTGTGCTGGATTCTCCCTTTTCCACAAAATACTGACCAGATCCTGCAGCAGGCAGGACTTGGCCTTGCTGCTTCTGGCTCACACACAACTCCAGTAACTAAGGAAAACAAAGGGAAGTTTGATGCAGAGAACAACAGTCTGTGTTAAAGACTGCACTACCCCAGGAATCGAGGCATCAGTGAAGTAACCATGCAAACTGGACAACAAGCTTCAAGGGACATTTTTATCCTTAGCAAAGGATTTGGGATGCCCTGATACCCGCAGCTATGCTGGCCCAATACCCTGACTTGGAGCTGCCCAGACACCAGCAGCCTCAATGACTGACAACAAAAAAAGTCGCCTGCTGAAGCAACTCGATGTTTAAGCCTGGCCAACAACCAGGCCAACACCATCCTCTCTAAAAACTGAAATAAAACGAGGAGTTTACAGATAAAATTCACTTTGCACTGACATTTGATGAAAACCACACAACGTGACCAGTGCAAACGCTTTTCTTCTAAGGGGAAGAGGCAGAAGTTACAGCTTTGGTGGGCACAAAGTTGCCTTGTGCAGCACCAGGGACTCACCACCTCATCAGACCAAACCTCAACTGCAAAATTAATTATACACAATTAAAGGCTCTCTACTTTACAGGGAATGACGAAGAAAAAACACGTCTTGTAAACTCCGCAGCAGCGCTGGAAGTTTGCTGGTGTGGGAATTCCGAGGCGAATGCCACCACTGCGCCTCGCCTCGCTCCACACACCACCCCCACTGCATCCAGGGAGGCTTTTGGAGGCTGAATACACAATGCTAATCCCAGCGAAGCAAACAGCTCAATGGGATTTGCATATGCATACGGATTAGCTGAAAGGCAACGATTTGCAATGCATTTCGGAAATGGCTTCTGAAGACACCAGCTATGCTAATAATCAACTTTGATGTTGGAAATGTGTTTGTTACACAACAGAGAAGGTTACAAAAGGATTATGTTTATTACACCAGTTTTAAACGTTTGATAGCTCAGACAAAAGCATCTCTTCATTATAAGGGGGCAAAGCGGGATCTTCTCTTTAATAAATGTTCCTAAACACACCCAGAACAGAACGAAGTTACAGAAAGGGCATTTTCCCTTCCCTTTCTGTCTTCAGACAACACATCTCGTGGGTTAGCTCTTAATCTCCCATTCATCAATATTAAGCCAGCAAAGCCATTTTTTTGCTAGCAAATTTAAAGAGAAATCCACAAAGGACAGTTAAAACCAATGACCAAGGGAAGACGTATTGAGGATAACTGAAAAAAAAAATTGAGCTTTAGACATTTCATGTTGCCCTATGTATGTGAGGGCTTGCTGGAGAAGCTGTACGGAACAGGGTGTAAGGCAGCAGACGAGGTGAATGGGCTTTAAGATTTGTTAAGAAAAAATTAAGAAGAAAAAGAGTAAATGATCAAACCATAGTCACAGAAGGACAACAAAAAGCACAGCAGTAGGAAGAGAGACAAAGATATGCTGGGCAAGGCAGAGCATCCCCCGAAATGCAGCAAACGAGGCACATTTTAGGCAGAATACTTAGAAATAAAGCAGACACGAGGAAGCAAGGGTGTTGCTGTAATAAAGCAAATTATAAGCTGCCACTTTGTGGAGGTCATGCTCTGCTGAAGCCCTTCCTGGCCCTTGCCTAACACCTTGTGGTCAGTTCCTCTGCAGCATCATTTTGCAGCTGCTGAAGAATCCTCACTCTAACAGGTACCACCGAGCGGTATTTCACTTTACTTGTTTTTAAATCCTCCCCTCCGGACACAGCCCGTGACTGAGCCCTGCCAGCAGCCCTGCTGTGCCATGAGTTTGCTGCTCAGGTCACTTGGCTCAAAAAGAATCGCAGAAATTGTCACTGCTCTTTTTCAGCTTCTGCCACCAGCTCCGCCAGGAGCTGCAGCATGACAGCATCTCTTTATGGCTTACTTCTGTTCTGCTTTTCCTGGTGTCTCTACTGAGAAGGGCAGAGATTCAAAAAATATGGAATTTTCAAACTTCCTCCTCCTTCCAGAATTTTTAGCTTCTGTTTCTGTTTTTAAGGGAAAACAATTCCTACTTCCTTGGCTAGACACTCCACAAATGTGTTGATAACACTTTATCGCCCAAGCACAACACACACGAGTCTATCAAACAGACTGATTCTGCCTCGTACTCGCAGGTCTACCGTGAAAAAAAAGCAATTTACCCCCAACCAACCAGCTTGTTTCCTGCACCAGGATTTCAATCAGAGTTTGAATTAAAGAACATGACTTCACTGGACTAATTCTGAATCAATAGTACTGAAAACCAGAATTCTTTTACGTTTTGATGAGATGTATCAACGTTCCTGTTGCCATTTAATGAAGAATTTCTCTATATAGAACTTGCTCTTGCATTTATTGTACTCTCCAAAAAATTTAACAGCTGTCACCTATAACATAACATCAGCAGTTCTGCTCTAGGTTTTAAGTAACCTGCCTTACCGCATACACTTCAAATTAAGACTTAAAGGAAGTGCCATAAAATAACCGCTATGAAATTAAAAGTCACACGAAAAGTTCTGCAAGAGATTATGGTTTTCTGCAAGTCACCTACCGAGGGACGCACCACAGCTAAAATCAAAACCTCCCTGGAACTTTTACTGGCATTATGTCATCCGACTCCTCTGTGCTAACGACAGCACGTCTAAAATGCCATACCCTGGACTACAGCTCCTCATCCCATCATTTGATTCCAAGAACAAGAAAAACGGATACAGACAAGTCACTGGAAAATCGGTTTTCTTTCCTTCACACATCTGTGAATCCAGGTTGAAGAAACCTGACGGAGCAGTACCAGTCTCAGTGCCCCCAAAGCTTGCAAAGTTGCCGCAATTTTCACAAAAACCTGGCAAAAAGGCGAAGTCTGTGCCCACCAAACAGCATGGCAGTGACACTGGACAGCACCAAGAATGACGGGAACTGCACAGAGACCTCCTAAGTCCTCAGGGACACCAGAAAAAAATATTTTGAACTGTAACAGGGAAAGTGTGAAATTCAATTAATCAGTCAGAAAATATAAATCCAAGTATTTGGATTCATTTTCCAGCCCAATCCTACGGATGCCAACTGCTCCCCAGGATGAAGGCTCCTTCACACCTGTTTCACCAGGCACTGCTCAATTCATGCAGCCCATTTCAAGCCTATCTATGTTATATAAATTTCAGATATCGGATTATTTTTCTCCTACTAATTAACACGGGGCCTTGCTACAGCAATGTGAAGTCCGATTTATGACACCCAGAACTTGTCACCTACGCGAACGGGGCTGAGAGATTACCTGGAAACTGGAAGAAATGTCTGTGCGAACAAAAACAGCCACCAAAAAAACCCCAAAACAAAAAAAAAGGAAAAAAAGGAAAAAAAAAAGGAAAAAAAAGGAGAAAAAAAGGAAGGGGGAAAAGGAAGGGGGAAAAGGAAGGGGGAAAAGGAAGGGGGAAAAGGAAGGGGGAAAAGGAAGGGGGAAAAGGAAGGGGGAAAAGGAAGGGGGAAAAGGAAGGGGGAAAAGGAAGGGGGAAAGAAGAGGGGAAAAGAGGGGAACAAGGAAAAACAAGGAAAAAAAAGGAAAAAAGGAAAAGAAAAAAGGAAAAAAGGAAAAAAAAGGAAAAAAGGAAAAAAAAGGAAAAAAAAGGAAAAAAAGGAAAAAAAAGGAAAAAAAAGGAAAAAAAGGAAAAAAAGGAAAAAAAAGGAAAAAAAAGGAAAAAAAAGGAAAAAAAGGAAAAAAAAGGAAAAAAAGGAAAAAAAAGGAAAAAAAAGGAAAAAAAAGGAAAAAAAAAGGGGGAAAAAGGGGGGAAAAGGGGGAAAAAGGGGGAAAAAGGGGGAAAAAGGGGGGAAAAGGGGGGAAAAGGGGGGAAAAGGGGGGGAAAGGGGGGAAAAGGGGGGGAAAAGGGGGGAAAAGGGGGGAAAGGGGGGAAAAGGGGGGAAAAGGGGGGAAAAGGGGGGAAAGGGGGGAAAAGGGGGGGAAAAGGGGGGAAAAGGGGGGAAAAGGGGGGAAAAGGGGGAAAAGGGGGAAAAGGGGGAAAAGGGGGGAAAAGGGGGGAAAAGGGGGAAAAGGAAAAAAAAGGAAAAAAAAAAGAAAAAAAGAAAAAAGGAAAATAAAAGAAAAAAAAAGGAAAATAAGGGAAAAAAAAAGGAAAAAAAAAAAGGAAAAAAAAGGAAAAAAAAGGTGGAGTGAAATGTTTCTTTCCAAACTAAATCTTGTAATTTATTAACGGCCCATAAGAGTTAGAGGCAGGCAGGCAGAAAGGGTAAAATAAGTCTGAAGGGCAAAGCACGAGCAAGAGCAAAAGCGAAGCAAGTTC
The DNA here is from genome assembly GCA_014706295.1 of Lycocorax pyrrhopterus obiensis. Lineage (NCBI taxonomy): Eukaryota > Metazoa > Chordata > Aves > Passeriformes > Paradisaeidae > Lycocorax > Lycocorax pyrrhopterus. The sequence continues at coordinate 534,304 of JACSVZ010000009.1, forward strand.
AGAACAAAACACACAGAGAAACACTTCACAAGACAAGGGCGACCAGATTTGTGTATTTATTTATTTATTATTTATTTTTTATTCCCAGCCGAGTCGGGCGGCCGAAGCGTTTGAGTGTCCCGGTGACACAAAGCCCCCAGCGGCTCCCCGGGGCCGCCGCCATCGCGGCCCCCTCACGCCGCGGCTCCGGCGCCCCCTGGCGGCCGCTCCCGCCGCGCTCCGTTATTCCCGGGGAAACGGGACGTGGATTAAGATCAAAAACGTTCAATTCGCCTTAAAATCAACGCCTTAAAACGAACTTAAAATTGAAACGACTTAAAGTGAACGGGGGCTTAAAACGAACGCGGCTAAAATTGAAACGACTTAAAGTGAACGGGGGCTTAAAACGAACGCGGCTTGAGCATTTGTTGTTCCGGACTAAGCCATAATATCGAGGAAAAGAAATTGACTCCCTCACGTCTCTTCCTCATTTAAAAAACAAACCAAAACAAACAATCTAGGAAAATACAAATATCTGGATCCAACCAGCAAAAATATTGATTTCCCAGAGGTTTTGAAGCATGGGGGAGGCCTGCTGGCAGGCTGATCCAGCCCCAGTGTGACCAGCCTGAGCGCTCAGGGAAGCTCATCACTGCGGATGCCCCATTCCTGGAGGTCTCAGCCAAAATCCAAGGAATTCCCGGAGCCAAAGGAACTGCTGCCTCGCTCTGCCCTGCACTGGGGCCACCCCCAGCCCAGCTCCCCAAGCACAGAATCCCTCAGGCCACATCCAGCGAACATGAGCTCTTCCCAAAACAGCTGTCGGGATGGGACTGAGACTTTATTTACTTCCCATTAGGCTGATTAACATCTCCTAATGAAAACACATCTATAAAAGCTGACTTGATAATGCTGATGGCAAGTGACAGCCCTTCCCCTCAATCCAGCTGCACCAGGATTAATTTGTCATCTTCCATCCCTTAATAGAGAAATGGTGGTTTGAAGTTCTCCTTTTAGACACCTTTGTTCAACACCACATCGGAAATATTGTTTGTATCCGGAAATAAGATACTTCTGGTAAATTTTTTTACACAGAGCAGACACATTCTTTAAAAAAAGACTAGTGAATTTGCAAATAAAGCAACCAAAAGTAATGGCAGCAGCACAGCACCAGAGCAAAGTGCAAACTGTGAGGCAGCAGTGGCCTCTGCCAGCACATACCTGCAACTCCTGCCTCAATATTCACAGGTTTATTGCTATTTTGGGCAGGTTTTGTTCAAAATCTGGGTGTTACAGCCATCCAGATGAGGTAAAACCTCCTTGGTTGAACTACTAAGCTACAGAGACAGATTCAACTCTGAATCCAAGTTAGACTCAAACCCTTTTGTTTCACACCTCGTGATGCTGATGGTAGAATTTTATCCTCTAAATATTTGAACATTTCCTCCTTTGTGATGTCAGAGAATTGCCTGGCCCGCAGTTAAATGGGTCAGAGAAAATCTGAACATAAAGCAGGGCAAGATGTGTAGTTATGAATACACCGTGAACAGAAATAAAAGCAATCCTCATGCATTAATGGTACATCAAGCTAATTCAAGAAGGCTAAAATCTTTAAAAAGGCATCCTGGGGCAGTACACAGTCATTACAATACTGTGCTGACAAGAAATATTAAAATAATCATTTCCAGTGTCATTGATAAAATCCGTTCTGATAAGCAGGGAAAAAAAACCCCTCTAATTCCTAATTGGGAAATATGAAGCAAAATGGATCTTAATAGCATTTATCTCCTTTTTAAAATGCAATTCCCCTGTTCAACTATTCAAAATACCAAAAACTAAGAAAGGATTTGTTATCCTCCACTGTGGGGCACATTATTAAGCTAAGGCCCTGAAACATGGAACTCCTCTTTTTTATTTCAGCCTGAAATTCAGGTTTTAACTCCCAACAGCATCTGAGATTACACCTCAGCAGGACATGACTGAAGGTTAAAAAACAGCCTCTAAAACAGCAGAATGTGAAGAAGGATTTTGGCTCTGACTTCACTCGGCATTCCTCTTGCAAAATATGAGCCAACAGACTTGATGATCTTAAGGGTTCTTTTCCAGCCCAAATGATTCTGATTCCATCTCTGTTACAATCAATAGTGAGCTTATCAGCTGTAATGAAGCATTGGAAACGAGGTATTTGGATTTAACTCGAGAATAAAGTAGCATTTTCATAATAACAATAATCATTCAAGTTAAATTATTTTACCACTCAGCTGTGGAGAAAATGGGAAATGAGTTATCACAGAAGAATCGTTACAGATGACCACTAAGTTCAGTAGCTGCTTGCAGGGGACAAATTAGAAATTTAATTTCTAATGTGTGTGCAATGAAGGAGTAAAAGGCTCTTCAACACCATTTCCAATTTCTTCCTCCAAAAGGTAGGTCTGTATCACAGCAAGGCACAATACAGAAACAACAAAACAGATTTTAGAAAAAGCTTGCCCAAAACAAAGCAGCCCAAACTAGGAATTGGTGTCAAAACCCACTAATTGTGTGCCAAAGAAAAGTCTGTGGGCTGGAACATCCTCAGATGGATTTTTTTTTTTTCTTACCATCAGAGAATCCCACAATTGGCTTGGATTGGAAGGGACCTTAAAGCTCATCTTATTCCACCCCCTGCCAGGGCAGGAACACCTTCCACTATCCCAGGTTGCCCAACTAATGTGAACCCTCTGAAGAAGCCACTAAAAATCATTAAAGCTACACTGAACCTGAACGCCCCAGAGCAGCACGAACCAAGGGACATTTAATCAAGTGCTCCCTATTAACAGCTTGCACTGCTCATTCACACCCCCTCGCTTAATGGGGTTAAGAAGTTGCTTTGTTTCCTGCTGAAATAAACAGCAAAAATTATCAGGAATTGGATTCGGTCCCAGACGTGTCTGGCAAGTGTAACCCATTCACACAGAAGCATTTCTAATCCTATTAGCTGGCAAATATTAAAGAGCTGGTTGGCTGCCACGGGGGTAAACCAACACCCTGATATTTCTTAAAACACATGATCCTTGTCAATCCTTTCTTCCGACCAAAACGGAGCAGGGAGACAAACGAGCCTCCTGAAAGCTTACAAGTTTCTCACACTCAGCTTTGTGCCAAGAGACTTCTCTCAAAAGCTCTGAGAAAGGAAAAAAAAAAAAAAAAAAAAAACCAAGAAGGAGACTGCAGACAGAGCCACAAATGCCACGACTTGGAATATATAATTAACAGTCTAACTATAGCTAGCACTCAAAAATAAATGTGCTAACAAAACCCCCTAATGGCTCTTTGAAACTCCTAATCAATAGAGAATATCTAGGCAGTCAAAACAGTAATTTTTGCAACTAGTTCAAGAGAAAACAGGGAGCAAAGCAAGAAGATGCAGCTTCAAATGCTTTTTCTCTGAAATCTGACCAACAGCATGGGTAAAAAAAGGGTGCACATCAGTATTTTCCATGTAAAACTTACGATGTTTGGCCTCTTGTTTTCCCATGTAACAATTACAACTATTTTCTTTTTTCTCCATGTAAACATGAGAATATTTTGCCTTTTTATTCCATGTAAAAATTCGAAAATTTTTGCCTTTTTTTTTTTTTTAAATTTGAAGTGTCTTTTCACACCCCATTGCAAGGTGCTGATGTGACACTGCCTCACATAGGCACAGACAGAGCAGGACCTTTGCAATGAGAAGCTGGCAACAAAAACCCCCAGAAATGAGGAAACCCACAGAACTGAGGAGCTCTGAGAAGTATTAAAACTTAATTAAGAGGGTTTTTAGACACAGAAAACTGCTGTTTTGAGGGGCTGACACGTTCAGCCACGAGAAGAGACTGGTGAGAAGCCAGCCAAGCCCCAGGACACTTGGTTGAAATTCCACTAGAGGGGGCACAGAGCCCATCTCACACAGAACTCCAGCATCATGGAATCATAGAATATCCCGAGCTGGGAGGGACCCACAAGGATCAAAAACCTTAAACAAGGCTCTCAGAGAGTCCCAGAAAGGTTTGGGTTGGAAAGGACCTTAAACTTCATCCTGTCCCACATCCTGCCATGGGCAGGGACACCTCCCACTGTCCCAGGCTGCTCCAAGCCCCATCCAACCTGGCCTTGGGCACTTCCAGGGATCCAGGGGCAGCCACAGCTGCTCTGGGCACCCTGTGCCAGGGCCTCCCCACCCTCACAGGGAAGAATTCCTTCCCAACATCCAACCTCTCTCTCAATTCCCAACACCCCATGAACACCGTGGTACTTGAAGGCACCATTTTCAGCTACTCTGCACAAAAAGCCCCTCAGCCTCTCCACGAGCACTAAACCAAACCAAAGAAAACTTGGCTAAAATAAGGCAAACACCAAAGAAAACTGAAAATTAAGTAAAGACTAGAAACAGCTTAAGATGGTTAAAGACTGAAGGTGCTGGTGGAGAACACATCAGTGTGGTGTGTTCAAGTCAAGGAGCCTTCCACCTCAGAAAATACAACAAAAAAGCCTAAAAATCGGCATTTTCTTCAACTAAGCAGGCAAATATCTGAGCTATCACAGATGGGTCATTATCTAGAAGGAACAGCTAGAGCATGGAGTGATGTGCTGGATGAAAAAAGGCAGCTGTACCGTCTTGGAAGACTCTCTCCACGTTGAGCCCGTAGGTCGCACAGGTCTCGTAGTAAGTGCATCTCTTGAGGTCATTCGACAGCTTCCTGGCTCTGGCATCGTCGATGACGCGGGGGTTGGTGGAGCTGATGGCATCTGCGCAACGACACGGGGAAAACACTCGTTAAAGGTCACTTGGAAACACCATCCTGGGATCCAGAGAGTCACAGGAGGGTCGTGGAGGGTGGAAAAGACCTCCGAGATCACCGAGTGTAACATCAACCCACGGTCACCACCAACCCATCTCCTCAAGTGCCAGGTCCATGTGGTTTTAGAGCACTTCTGGGGATGGTTCCAATGCTTGACAACCCTTTCTGTGAAGAAATTGTCCCAATTATCCAACCTGAACCTCCCCTGGTGCAACTTGAGGCCATCTCCTTTTATAACGACCAATAGCCAAGTAGTGAGTTTAAACACAAACCATGAAAGAGGGTGCACACCACTAATTTTACATTTCCTTATTAAAATTACCAGTACACTGATTCTAAAAACCAGGGGCAAAACCTTCCAATGCTTTTTGCTTTTCTTAAATATATATACTTAGCTCAGTTGCTGAAAAAAGAAAATGCACAATCACATGAAAGAACACGAGCTCTGATGTAAATCATATTTAGGGAAACAAGTGGGTGATTACTACAAACATGTCAAATGATTTTTAGGCCTCTGTAAATATCAGTGACTTACAAGTAACTGGAGTGTGAAGTACAAAACACGACTATTTCTAAGAAATAGAATTCATTGTAAATTACTTTCCCAAACCCTGCGGTAAAGGCAAACCATGAGATGTTGTGGGAACATGCTGCAAAGCTGCTAAAAATTATATAAACAATCTCTAAATTTCTAAACAGTCATACTCGCTAATTCTTTCCAAGAGCTTCTTTCCATGAAAGCTGAAAATTAAAAATTTCATTTTCTAGAGCTTATCCAGAGGAGCTGAAAAAACCTTACACCAGAACAAATGAAGGAGAAGCTTCTTTCTTGCTACTCCATCACAGTGATGAACTCTGTTTACAAAGGTGATGCTACTTGAAGTGATAATCTTATGAACAAATCTTGGAAAGGAACTTTTTTCCCCCACGATTACCATGTTACTCTTCTGCCCCATCCCTGGCAGTGTCCAAGGCCAGGTTGGACAGGGCTTGGAGCAACCTGGGACAGTGGAAGGTATCCCTGCCCATAGCAGGGCGTGGAACTGGGTGATTTTCCAGGCCCTATCCAACCCAAATCATCTTACAACAGGCACCAATTTCAGCATTTACAGCTGCCCAGCAAGTCTTCCTTAAAATCTGCAAAACTGCCCACAGCAGCAAAACTGCCTTTGTTCTTTAGGAAAAAAGCACCACCTCAACCTAAATATGGAGTCAATGCCTCTTGCAAAGCCGTACTTGAGGCTCTGCCCCAGGCATGAACAGACCAGACCTCAACTGATGTTGTCATTACCTTCTCACCAGATCCAAATGACAAAAATAAAGCGGGAATTTGGAAAAGCAGGAGCCTATTTTTTTTTTTTAATCAGCAGAGGGCGCTGATAACATTTAACCAGAAAGGAACTGATAGGATTCAGTTCCAGAACACCACAGCTTCCCGAAGTTTGCCTCCTTGTTCCGAGGTGGGTCAGGCCAGGGGACTGAGTTGGCTTTGCAAGTCAGGGGAGAACACCAGGAAGCATTGGGCCAGCGTTAATATTTTGGGAAAGATTTCATTTCACACCTCATTTCAAAAATACCTGGTAAAACCAAGTCCAGGTTGGACAGGGCTTGGAGCAACCCGGGCTAGGGGAAGGTGTCCCTGCCCATGGCACAGGGCTGGAATTAGATGAGCTTTAAGGTGCCCTCCATCCCAAACCATTCTGGGATTCTCTGATATCAAAGAGGTGTATTTCAATTATGCATTTTAACAAGTGTATTTATGTATTTCACCTCTTTTATTTCGCTGTCAAACACAGACAAAAAGCCGTGTTTTTCCCTAATGCTAATTCTAGCATTATTTCCATCTTTTAAAAAAAATCCCCTTTGCATCAGTGCTGTAACAGAAAAGGAACTTTTCTTTTTCTGGAAAGAACGGGAAGGAGATGGAAAACCGTATCCCAAACCATACCCAGTGTCAGAAGGGCACAAAAAAAAAAAAACGTTGCAGAAATGTTCCCCCTTCACCTTTTCAACTACAGCTTCAAGCCCAAAACGTGGCCCTTCAAAGCAGCTCCTTTCTGCTTTTTGGTGGAGCTTCTGCTGTCCTAAGACTTTTTCCATTCCTACTTCCCCTTTTCCTTCTTATCATCTGTTTCCTCCCTCCATCTGGGCTGCGATTCCTCCATCCCTGCTGCCCACGCAGCCCCTCTGTGCTGTCACCCTTAGGCAGGAGGCAGGGGAGGGCCAACTGCTCCCTGACCGCATGGCTGAACAAACAGCAGAAAGCTTCAACACCACCAAAAACCACTGGGACACACTGAAAAGGAGGATACCCAAAACTGAAATGACAAGAACAACTCACACCACCTGTGTTCTGCCTCCAACACAGAACACTGACCTGGTGGAAGAGAAAGAGATGTTCCAGTGGAAAGGAACTTAAAAGGAAGGAGGAGTGGCTGAGGGAGCTGGGAAAGGGGCTCAGCCTGGAGAAAAGGAGGCTCAGGGGGGACCTTGTGGCTCTGCACAACTCCCTGACAGGAGGGGGCAGCCGGGGGGACTCTGCACCCAAGGAACAAGGGACAGGATGAGGAGAAATGGCCTCAAATTCTGCCAAAAGGGTTGTCCAGCCCTGGCACAGGCTGCCCGGGGCAGTGCTGGAGTTGCTATCTCTGGAAAGATCTAAAAGTCGTGTGGATGTGGCACTTGGGGACATGGTTCAGTGGTGGCATTGGCAGTGCTGAGGGAACAGTTGGATTTGATAATTTCAAAGGTTTTTTTCCCAACCTTAATGATTCCATGGTTCTGTGATTCTACATGGTCCGGAACAGAGCAGCTCCAACTCTTGTGTTCTATCCCAAGTCCATTCCAAACCAACCACAGTATGGGAAACCGGTGAAATACTAATGGGATACACTGGCACAACAGGGCAGAGAATATTCAGAAGACCACTCAAATGCCAAAGAAACTGAAATATTTGGGGTACTTTTCCCTTGCCATATTTCCCTGTAGGAAAGCTGCTATTTCAGAAGAGGAGGAGAGGTTGGCTCAGGTGACAAAAAGCTGCATTTCTACTTGATTTACAGAGGTCTCCCAGAGGCACAGCCTGAGGCCAGGGTTCAGTTCTGCTTCCTACCGTGCTGCTGGAGGTTTCCCACCTCTCATCCTTTTGCCTCTCAGCGATGCCAGGGTGTTGAACCCTTCCAGACTGCCAAGCACACAGAAACTGGTCTGACTTGAGAAATCCCCTACACAACTGATTCACCTGCCCAAATTCAACAAGGGCATCGCCCCACTGAGCAAGAAAACCATGACCAGCAAGCACTGAAAATATTGTTTAAAATTTGCTTGCAAGTCATAGAATCCTGGAAAGGTCTGAGTTGGAAGGGACCTTAAAGCTCATTGTTCTACACCCCCTGCCATGGGCAGGGACACCTTCCACTATCCCAGGCTGCTCCAAGCCCCGTCCAACCTGGCCTTGGACACCTCCAGGGATCCGGGGCAGCCACAGCTTCTCTGGGCAACCTGTGCCAGGGCCTCCCCACCCTCACAGGAAAGAATTTCTTGTACATATCTAACCTAAATTTCCCCTCTTCCTTCACTGCTGAAGTCCTACACTCCCTCTCCAAGAGAGGTGCCAGGACATTTGTCTCCCACCTCAAACCAGCAATGCCATGGCCCTGTAGCGAAGGGGAGAGGACAGGACACGGCTTTGCCAGCTTGGAAGAGTCAGTATGGTCTCAAAAACCCAGCTGGGAATCGGGGCTGCACTTACCCTGGGTGCCCACCAGCACCATGGGGATTTCACTAGTGTTGCGATAGTTGGCCATGCGGCTGTAGTAGTGGTAAACAGTCTGGAAGCTGACTTCATCCTCCAAGCTGAACACAAAGATAACAGCGTCCACCCACATGGCAAACTGCGGGATAAAAATGGAAAAGGCCAACTGTGAGAAGAGCAGCGGGGAGGGGGAAAGAAGAAAAACCAAGAGAGAAATGTTCTTACCTTCCCACGAGGGAAACACAAGTCAGAAAAACTCACAGACAACAACCAAGGCCTCAAAAGCAGGGTAAGCTGCTAAAATGATGAATCTCATCACCCTGCAAGCCATGGGGATCTGGGACACACAAGGGATTTCCTTCCCCACAAGAGCATCTCCTCTTCCCTGGGGTGTGTCACCACCAGCCCAACTACTGCCAGTGCACGCCGAGTTTGGTTCACAGAAAACACAGCAGGCCGAGATTGCTGGATCTGTGCGTTTGAAATGAGCTCATGTCCAGTGCTGACCGAGTCCCCATGCTGTGATTTGCATGCATGCTGATGCTGCTGGTAATGCCAGGACAGGCACTGCTAGGAATTCTCACATCTTAATCCATGTCTCATTCATTTGAGACTTCCAGTTCTTCACCATACAGACACCCTCAATTGAGCCAACAGCACCAAGTGCCTCGTTGTGCTTTCGGTGTAAGAGCAAACTGCTCTCTCTTGGCATCAGGAACCTGCTAAGAGACATGCAGGTGCACAGGCCAAGCCAAGGTGCTCCTCAGTCACCACACAAGCGAGAAGCTTTCAGCTCACAAGTGAAGTAAGACTGTTTAAAGACACTTAACATAAACAGGGTGTCAAGAAAAAAAAACTCCAGCTTACCTCGCTGCCTTTATTTTTCCCTAAGTGACTCCATTCCTACCCAAATTTAGAGCAATGGAAACAAGCTTCAGCCAGGGGATTTTCATGCTCTTTGTTATAGTATTACTACAACGTGCCAGGGGACACACTGAACGGAGAGGGAGGTTCACTGGGGAAAGGCTCTGCATATTCATGACAATTGTATTGAAACCAAATACTGCCTGGGCTGTTTTGGTGTAAAAATAGATAAAAATGTTTTGAGGTTTTCAAGACAGTCAGGAGGACAATCTTCCACACACAGCAGAGCCTCTGCCAGAATAAGGTTAACCACCACACTGTTAAATGTGAACTGTTCAAACCGGAAGATGCAACCAGAGGAACTGGAGACAGCTTCATTACTTGGGTAATGTGGGCTTGGGGCTCATTATAAAATGGTTTTTGTTGACTGGACTCAGCAGCATCATGCCAAGGACTCTTCCCAACAACTGCAATATCCTCAAGGCATCCATTTGGAAGGCAGCAGTCTCTCTAAACCCTCAATGTTTGAGCAGTGTGTACAGCAACCTTCTAATAAAGATAATTTTAAAACACTCCACGGGTTTAAACAATGCAGTTCCTCCAGACACAAAACATTTCCAGTAATTTCTTATTTCTCTTTTCATATTAAAATGCAGCTTAATCTTTGTGGGTATCAGACCTGTGGTATGGAAAACCAAAGGAATTTTGGGAAACACACACAAGGTCTGGAAACCCTGGATGTCTTATCCACAGTGCTGTGCAGGGAATGGCTTGAAACAAGGATAAATCCATTCTCAGACTCATTACTGTGAATGAGCAGAGCTGTTAGTTCAAGGCAAGCCCAAAACCAAATTATAAAAAAAAAGTTTTAAATTTAAAAAATTGCATGCAGCAGCTCATTGTAGGTCAGTCACTAGGTTAGTTTGGTTTTACAAAAGGAAATTGAATTATTTTCATGTTTGAACCATTTTATCTTAGGCAAAGAAAGGAGAGATCAGAGACCCACAAAAAGAGTCTTCAGGGAAGTTTGGTTTTTGTCCCTTCCTGCCAAAAAGAAGGGGACAGTAACCTGGTGAATACCCATGACCCAGTGCCAGGAACTCCCCATGTCAGCTCCTTACTGCAGTTGGAAATCAATCCCAATTATTCCTGAACCCACAAGCAAACTCTTCATTGCAGGAATTAATGAACAGGTTAAAGACCTTTTAACAGACACATAACTTGAAATTACACCCCAAAACTCCAAAGGGAATTTACAGGAAACCCTCATGCTGAAGGGTGAGACAGCAGTGACACCTCAAACCTCTTCAGCAGATCACAAGGAGGGAGAACAAATCTCAGCCACCACAGAACCCCAGAATGGTTTGGGTTGGAAGAGACCTTAAAGCTCATCTCACTCCAACCCCCTGCTGTGGGTAGGGACACCTTCCACTGGACAACAGCAATTAAAGCCCCAAATTTTCCTGGCACACTCCAGAAGCACACCCCGTACTGTTCATCAGTCTGCAGCCAGCTCCTGTGAGCTCTGCAAGCCCAGTTCTTTGGGCACCAAACCATCTCAGATTGCTCCATGCACCTTTCCACCTCCACTATTTACATCAGATGAGTGAACGTTCTCTGAGCATCACAGGCTGGAAACCAGGGGGTGGCTTCAGCCAAATCCCTGCCAGCCCCAGACAGAGCTTTCCTTGTTGCTGCTGCTGCTGACACGGCTGCAGATGTGCCAACGACACTCGTTTCATTTCATCCTGTAACTTCCTCCCAGGATGTCTCTCTCAGCCTCCATTTCCTCCACGTCCTTTCTCTTCCCCTTTGTCCTGGCACCTTCCCCCACGCTCTCACCCTCCTGGAGCTGTGGTGGTGCATTGAAACCCAAGCTGCTGCTGCTGGCACCGCTCCCCCTCAGCTGTTTGGCAACAGCGCAGTTCCCGATGCTAAATTGTTGCTTGTTTGGGAGCTGATCCCTCCCGGAAAAGCTGAGCTTAGCAAGGCCAGCAGCAGCCAACGCTCAGGAAACCCTGCCAGTGGCCAGGTGAGGAGAGGGAGAAGAGGAGGAGGATGCCCAAGCCTGCAGAAAGGGTGCCTGGGTCTGAGGTGATTTAAGCAGCACACGAGCAAACTCTCACTCAAAACAGAGTAAGGGTCAAGCACACAAACCCACAAGTGCCTTCTCCAAGGCCAATGGCCTGGACAGGCTGGGAGAGCTGGGGGTGCTCACCTGGAGAAGGCTCCAGGGAGAGCTCAGAGCCCCTTGCAGAGCCTAAAGGGGCTCCAGGAAAGCTGGAGAGGGACTGGGGCCAAGGGCTGGAGGGACAGGACACAGGGAATGGCTTCCCAGTGCCAGAGGGCAGGGATGGATGGGATATTGGGAAGGAATTGTTCCCTGTGAGGATGGGCAGGCCCTGGCACAGGGTGCCCAGAGAAGCTGTGGCTGCCCCTGGATCCCTGGCAGTGTCCAGGGCCAGGTTGGATGGGGCTTGGAGCAACCTGGGACAGTGGAAGGTGTCCCTGCCCATGGCAGGGGGTGGAATGAGATGAGCTTTAAACTCCCTTCTAACCCCAAGTCATTCTGGCTTCCATGAAATCCTGATGTGTCCCCAGGGGAAGCACACTGCTTGGGAATTCAGTATAAATGAACTCTAGATCCTTACTCGCGTGGTCTCAGTCAGAATCCCAAATATTTGCTACCCACACTCATCCATGCATTGTAACTGAAACCGCACCCATTTGCTGGACAAAATCATTTTCACCTGAGGGTGACGCTGGAATTCTCCCAGCAGGAGCATGAGAAGGACCCAGGACAAAACAAAGCAGAGCCACTTTTTCAAAGGAAGTTTTGAAAAGCGAAAAAAGGAAAGCAAGGCTTTGGGCTCACCTGTGCCTCCGGAGGGCCTCCTTCATCTCTTATCAGCAGCAGGTAGCTTTGTCCATCAACTACTATCTCCTTCTTGAATCTCCCACCTGCCACACAAAGCAGCTCATTACAGACAGCAGAGGTACAAAATACAAAACAGAAAAAGGCTTCGCTTGTGGAAAAAAAGGAAAAAGTGTCCTTAAGGTCTTTTGCAAATTAACCAGTGACTGGAATATAACTGAAGTTTATATGCACACACATAGGAATTACTGAAAGTTAAGGTATGTACTTGTCTTATTAACACACACATATATATATAAATATATATATATATATTTTGTATATATATAAAGAGTAAGGATATTGTGGGAACAAGCCAGCAATTGCATGACAAACACTAACTCCCACGTGAGGTGTCCTTGGGTTGATACACACAGTTAAAACCCCGTAGGCATCACCTTTGTTTTAAATAATTGTGAGAAAACTGCCCCAAGAAAGGCAAAGTGGGACAGCTGCACGCAAACGAGGTCGTGTCTCGTCACCAAAATTGGTTTCTTGTGTCAATCAGCATTTCCTCAAGGGAAGCCCAGTTCTCGGAGCACACGTGGGATGTTATGGGGAGTTCTGTACTCACACACCACAGTTAGGGGAAGATACCAGACACATGTTAGACAAAAAAGCTACAATGGTGGTACCTCTGCAGAGATGGGCTAAACTAACAGAGAGCGCTGCTGACTCGGGATGAACCCCACGTCTGCTTTGGTCACCTGGATAGAAAGAGAGGAGTCCAACCACGTCCTGTTCCCGATCCTGTATTTCCAGGGAGTGCAGAACAAGGGCTGCCTGTGAACACCGAGGAGGCTCCAACCCCAGCAGCTGGAGCAGCTGCTCTGTGCCCTCCTGTCCCCTGGCTCACAGGGACTCAGCCACGACCCCAGGGCAGGGTTGGGATTGCTTCTTTTGGGGCTAAAAGCGTGTTTTGGGCACTCTCTCGAAAATGACAAATCCCTTTTAGGGCCTCTGGTGTGACAGAGCCTAAGCCAGGATTAGTGAGCTTGGCCTAAGCACTGGGGAGAGCATTTAGGCTCCTCTCCTGGAGCAAACCCACTCTTATCTCTCCACCTAAGCCCCAAAGCCCCCAAGGCCTCCAGCTTAGCACCACCCACCTCACAGCTGAGCTTACCATACTGAGATAAAACACATGCTTTAACACACCCTAAACTTCTCTCTTCACCCCTCTTTTTTAAACTGGAATTAGTTCCAATTTGAACCCTGTTTCCCAGCTTCCAAACTTGTCATTCTACCAAAACCAATGTATTGAAACACATGCTGAGAGCCAAGAGCTCCGACTTGCTCTCCAAACAAGCTCCCCAAGCAAATAAATCAGCACACCCAGGCTAATGCTGGATCCTCAAAACACAACAATCTGCACAAAAATTGCTGCCTTAGGGGAACCCCACACTGGCTTACACCCACCACTCCCCCCAGCCCAACCACAGCAGCAGCTTTCGGACCACGATCACTCCACAGCTCAGCTCTGTGCGATATTTAAGCGTGTTTAAACACATTTTGTGTTTAATGAAAGACGTAAGAACAGGAGGTTTTGTGGGTTTATGCTGGGGTTTTTTGTTTGGGGTTTTTTTAACCTTTTCTTTATGAACTTAACCTATTAGCAGTATTAAACATGCAACAATTAAGACTATCACATTTCTGGTTGTTTAATGGCACAGAAGGAGCAGAAGAGCTACGTATGGATTTTCATTATCTCGCTCACAAAGTGGATTTCAATCCTGCCTTCGCAGATCAAGAGGCAGATAAATATATATCATTACTAAACCTGAAAAGAACAATCACAAACAAGTGTAAAACTTGTAAAGGAAACCAGTCTCAGCTCTCAGGAACTGGATTTCTATTAATCAGGCCATTATTTCTATACATTGCCGATTAATTGTGTGCACTTCCCAATGAAGTGTTAACTAAGATGAATTACTTAATATAGAGCCCTCCGGAGAGGGGCTCTAAAGCTGTAAGTAACAATGGAAATGCAGTGTATGCATGATCAGAGAGGGAAAGTTCTGCCTAATTGCCATTTCCTATTTCCCTTTTCTTTTTAAACACCGAAAGTTCCCCCAGCTAATTATAAAATACCACACACCGAATGCGTTTAAGAGCCAACTCGTTATTCCCCTGGTCAACAGGATGCCTTGCCAGTCTCACTGTACCTTCAAACAGTCCTCAGAGGCACAAAGAAGGTACAGACAGGGTGGAACGAAATAAGCAGAGAATTGAAAAAAAAAAAAAAAAAAAAAATATTTGAGCGTACATACCCAGCTCACAAATGTGAGCACCAAGAGGTTTACTCTTCACGATTTGGCTGCTTAGAGCAGCTTGGAAAAGGGTACTAAATGTAATAAATACAGTGCAAGTTATGCAGCAGCTCTTTTCCTAGGTGAATCCACACTAAATGATCAGCTTGGGGACCTGCTCCTTGCCTTCCCCAAAAACACTGTGCCTGGAGCTCAGTGCAATCATTGTTATTTCCAGCATTAAATTCAGATGCTGACATGCTGTCCCGCTTCACCAAGGGCTGCCACACCCTGCTGCAGCCAACAGGCACAGCCAGCTCGAATCTACTCAAGGGGCTTCTTCACCCTTAAATAAAGCAGGATGTGCTCATCAGCTGGAACAGGCACAGCCCCACGCATTCCTTGATTTTTGTTTGCATTTAAGTATTTCACGACAAATAGTTTAAATTTCATACCCCTCCAACCAAACTGTTTCAAAGAATCCCCTGTGTTTCCAACCTGTATCAAATATTTCAAAACAGATCTGTAGGCTCAGAAATGGAACAGCAAACTCCCCGCTCATCCCTCGAGTAAGAATTATTTTATGCAAATCTCAGCTCACAGCAGGACTCATCCCTAATAACCGGTGTTTCTACACCATTAAGGAGCCCTCATCACGAGCACACCACAAAATCAGGTGCTGCATAGGACAGAGATTAAGAAAACACCTCAATATCAAGAATTTCCACAAACAAAAGCATGAACAGTGCAGAATATACAGACCAAGGCTGTACCCTGCAGGCATCTGTGGCTGTAGGATTAAGGCAAACAATAAACTGCTTCTGCCTTTGATTTGATGAGAGCCATGAGCAGTTTGGGCAAGCAAAAGCAGGGCAAGGGCAGCGATTTTGGGATGGTTCAGCTTGGACAGCACTCCATTAATTGCTTTTTAAAAAATACATCTTGGAGTGTGTACAGCACCACAGGCAAAGAGGAATTAGAGAGATCAGCCAGTTCAAATATTGGACTACAGCAACCCATGAGGAAGCCAAACAGTCTCCCAGGGCTACAAAATACCCCATATTTTCCTAAATATCTGCGTATGCGATGGAGACAGGAATTGCTGTCTGAACGGCACTGAGAACAAAGAAATGACCTTCTTAATGTAAAGAACGAGCTCAAAACCCACAGCACCACTCCTCCCCAGGGGAGGTGGCTGCCTTTGCTCTGGTCCCATCAGGATTATGACACACACAGCTTTTTAATGAGGGAGTTCCTCAGCTCCCAGCTGTACCTGCCACGGGAGGCCACGGGGAGAGGAGGATGGGGCAGCACAGGCACTTCAAGGCAGCTATTCCCAGTTTTCCAGGGCTACAACGCTATCCATTCACACAGACTCATTTTGAGATGAGCACAGAATTTTTACAGGTGACAAATATCGCTCCTGTGCCCCAAACCCACCCGGCACAGAGTAGGACTCGTGAAGCGGCCCGTAAAGCACCCCGCTCTCTCAGGTGCGCCTGGCCACGCTCCTGCTGCAAAATGCCCCATGCAAACACGCAGCTTCGATCAGTATAAAGCTAAATAAATTCTGTGCATCAGCGATTTACAAACCCTGGGCTAAAGACCCGGCACAAATCGGGATGGGGGGATCAACAACAGCTTCCTGATCTCATTTTCATGCACGACGCTCCAGAGGCGAGCGCTCGGAACCAGCGGCGGCGCAGAAATTACCCAGCGAAAATTGGTATCAATTTTAAACACTGCACACATTTGTAATCAGAGGTGCTCTCTGTTACAAAAGCTGGATATTACATAGGGAATTCCGGGGATGAAGGCTTTAATCCAGGCTCTGACAGCCCGGCCACCCCCTCCTCTCGGCGAGAGCTGTTCCACCGCGTAATTGCTCACCGGAGCAGCCGCTGATTTTCCTACTGTATCCCCAGGCTCCACTGCACTCACCAGGCTCTTTATTCAAGCAAATTGCCACGGGGATGAAGTTATTTAGCCATATGAGAAAGATAAATTCGGGGGGCTGGCCACACGACAAGCACAGGCAGCAGCTGAATGTCTACTGTGGCAGGGCGAGACAGAAGGTAGGACTGAGGCAGCTCTAAAAGCCTGGATTTTATATTCCCACTGACATGTGCATTTTGACAACAGCAGCCAGTTGTCTCACACATGCACGTTCTCTCCCTTTTTTTCCCCCCCCTCAGAAGATAGAAAATGGTGCCAAGAACCTGGCTCCTCTTCAGGGAAACACGTTCAACAATTCTCCGTTCAAACAGATGGTCGAATTCTGGTCTTCTGGTTTGCTACTCACATTTTTTATTTAAATAAACTGATTTTAAAATGGTTTTCGCAGCATTTCCACAAAAAAATTTTAAAAAGGAAAAGGTTCTTCCCCCTCAGAGGGTGCTGGGCACTGCCCAGGCTCCCCAGGGAATGGGCACGGCCCCGAGGCTGCTCCAGGAGTGTTTGGACACCGCCCTCAGGGATGCACAGGGTGGGATTGTTGGGGGTCTGTGTTGGATCAACGATCCTTCCAACTCAGGATATTCCATGATTCTCTGATTTTGGGTATTTCCTTAACACAACCACTGTGCTAAACAACAGTTCAGAAACCATGAGCGGCTGAGCTGGGCCGAGAATCAAAGACCAGGGAACCATCGCTGCCACACGAGACCAAAGCTGCAAAGGGATCCCTGGACCTCCTTCCTAACAGAGCTCCCAGGTAAAACAAATCCCAAAAGCCAACAAAAGCAGCCTAGACCGAGCTTTTCAACCCCCACCATCTGCTCCTCTCAATAGGTTTGGGACACAGTTTAGGAAATATGTGGAGAAGTCTCCGGAAAGTATCAAGCCATATCCAGTCAAAGCAAGGTGCCCCCACAGGTACCATATATAAATGCAATATTGCATCATATGATCTGATCTTTCCCTAAAAACTGGCAAGGAAGCACTAATATGCGATCTTGCAACTCCATGGAAAGAGGGTTTACTGCTGGAATTTTAGTGGCAGCTGCAATGACACTCAATAACTTAATTCTGAGATGCATTCACTGATGTATTTGCAGTGTCTGTCCAGAAGGGCAGGTGTGATGGGTCCCCAAAACCTGGCAGTGATTTGAAGGGAGATCAATGGAATTTTAAGTTTTTCAGCATTCAGGATTATTACACTATAAAAATATATAAAAATTACCTCAAGCTGCATAGAATCTCCAGGGTTAGATGGGATATTGGGAAGGAATTGTTCCCTGGGAGGGTGGGCAGGCCCTGGCACAGGGTGCCCAGAGAAGCTGTGGCTGCCCCTGGATCCCTGGCAGTGTCCAAGGCCAGGCTGGACATGGGGCTTGGAGCAGCCTGGGACAGTGGAAGGTGTCCCTGCCCATGGCAGGAGGTGGAATGGGATGAGCTTTAAGGTCCCTCCCAAGCCAAACCACGCTGAGAATTCCATGACAAACAGGCTGAGCTAGATCCAGTGGTTTATCTCAAGCAGAAAGAGAGGAAGGTGATTGATTAACCACCAAGATAAATGGGAACACACCAGAGCCGGCCTCTGAGCAATTAAGTTCCCCTCATTACCCAGAGACAGGACTCAGGAGCAGAGCAGTGCATGCTCTACTTTCACTGCAAAGCTCCTGACAGCCAGTGCAGACTGTGCTAAGCCAATTAGAGAGGGCCAGCCTTCAAAAAAAAAGAAAAAAATCACTGTACTGTGAGTGCAGAGTGAGAGGTAAAGCACGCTCTGTCCCCATCAAATGGCTCATCTGAAAGAGCCACTACGATACTAACCCGAGCTTCTGCAGCAGTTTCAGCTCTCATGCACCCAGTTTATTAATAACCCACAGGATGGAAGTAACAGGCTATTTAGTTTCTACATAATGAAGCAGGAGGGACTGCAATTATGGTAGGAAATTGGATTGTACTTCAACATGACGAGTTCGAGAAATAGAGGGGAAAAATAAAAGCAGCATCAACGGAGATAAAAGTAGGGACAAACCATCTGTGGAAAGACAGGGCAGGACGGCAAAAACCTCTGGCACAACAGAGGAAAGCAGCTGGGAATTCCTGCAGAGTGCAGACAAGGGGACAGCTTGTCCTAGCCCATGTCAGCCTCAGCCTGTATGGAGCTGGACAGGGCACCCCGTGGAAGATAAAGACCTAAACCTGCCTAGAAAATACCCAGTCAGAAACATAAGCACGTGAGCCATGGTTATTTAAGAGGAAGAAGAGAGAAGAGGTGCAGGATTTTACTAAGAAATAAACTGTTGATCCCTTTTTAGGGCAAGAGAAATACTTTTCCCATTTTCCCAGTTATTAATTATTATGGTTCCAGGTAAACAGGCAAGAATATCAAGTGGGAGCAGACATACAAAGCTCTACATCCCAATTCCAGGGATAAACCTTGGGTTCAGACACCCCTCAGTCCACCACGAAGCAGTAGCACACCTTTATCAGACACCCACTGCACATCCACACGCAGAGATTGTGGCACCGAGCAAATAAAAGCCGAACACGTTGTATGTTCTCAGAGTTCAGAAGCCTGACAGGTGAATGGGGAGGAAAAACAACCCCCAGGAAGCTGTGGGGAACCCCCTCCTCTGACACTCACCCAGAGCCCTCACACCCACCCAACCTCCCGAGGGTCAGGAGCCTCTTGAAGCCACAAGCTGACAAGGACCTACAATTCAATCACTGCTCCCATTTCTACTAATAGCTCATTTTTTCATCTTTTTTTTTGGTCTTTTCTTGGTTTATTTTACTGACAGCAGGTGCAGGATGCTTACACCTCACACCCAGTAACTGTATATCCACAAATCTAATTTTAAAAGCTTATTTTTATCAAAGCAGCAGGAGACAAAAAAACCCCAGCGAGTCAGCTTCTTCAGGCAGGATGTGATAGCACTTTAGCACCCTCCTACCTTTTTCCATCCCCAGTCTTTTCCAGTTTTAAACGTTTACAGCCCAAAATACCACTTTCCAAACAAAGTTCCTTACAAAGTCAGCCCCGTGATTTAAAATATCATCCCTTTTTTTTTTTGCTGCAGCTCCTTCAAAGTTGGCTTCTCAGGCATTTCATCTTCCAGGCAAACCCATCCCAGCTTTCGACCTAACCCGAAATTCATCTGCTCAAAATTTCTGCTTGACTTCACAAGCTTCCAATGTAACAGCAAAATCTTAACATGTACTAACAAACCCTAAACAGCTCACAAAGAGAAGCCCAAAAATTACCTCCTCTAAGCACTGACGCACAGATCTCAGGCCTTTTCTTACCCCTCTTGCCTTTTTAAGCATCCCTTTGCTTTTTATACCCAGCCAGCTTCTGTAATAGCTGTCCTTTCATTACAGTTTTACATCACAAGTAGCAAGCCTGAAGTTAAAACTGGACTTAGCAGTGATTACACCGTAATCTGCCCTCCTTAAAACGGGTACAAACACCTGGTGACAGCAAATCCAGAGGGCTGGTGAGAATTCAACACGCTGTGAATAAAATCAGGTGCCTACTATGCCCTGCTTTCTGATACAACTTCCCAAAACAACAACAGATTCAGTGGAAGGGAGGTTGGGGGGAAAGCTCACAATAAGACATCAAATACAAGCTGAACAAGGAACATGTTCAAAGAAAAAAATATGAAAATCTGGCTTTGAGATCAGGAGTGAAACAGTGGGCTCTGATTTAGAAATACATCCAGAAGTGGTGTTTGAGAAATAAAGCAGAAGGCAGGTCCAGCAGGAGCCACTCCAAACTGGCTACAAGAGCAACAGCAGCAGAAAGCAGGGAGCCCTGGTGACTTAAAATCATGGAATCACAGAACTGTTTAGGCTGGAAAAGCCCTCTTACATCACCAACCCAGCACTGCCAAGGCCACTACTAACCCACGTCCCCAGGTGCCACATCCACGTGTTGTTTCAAACACTTCCAGGGACAGTGATTGCACCACCTCCCTGAACAGCCTGTTCCAATGCTTGACAACCCTTCTGGTGAAAAAATTTCCCTTAATATCCAACCTAAACCTCCCCTGGCACAACTCGAGGCCGTTTCCTCTTGTAGCATCACTTGTGACTTGGGAGAAGCCACTTTTATTCCTGTTAAGAGCCTAAAGTTGGAACAGAAGTCATAAAGCTGCTTTACAGTTTTTACCTGAGACACAACATTCAGAGGAGACTGTTAGGAGAAGGACACAAATGCTACAGACATTATTTCCCCAAAAAAAATCTTTGGGCATTCAAGGTGTTCAAGAGAACACCTTAAGTACCCTTCAGGCACACAACCTAAAATGGAAGCCCTTTCTGGCAATCTGCTTCCTCAGCACCTTCTAAAGAGCAAATACTTGAGTTTTTCCTTTAATTAACAGAGCTCCTTATTTGTGTGACACTTTGAACAGTCCCCAGCCTGACAGCTGGAGCAGAGAGGTTTTCAAAGGATTCTCTAACCCACACAGGCAGTCCCGGGAGGGCGAGGAGAGGGAAGGGCTCCAGAGGGGAGAGGGCAGAATACATAAACACACTCTTTTATGCTGAGCCTGAAAGGCTCCAAAAGCCCAGGAGAACCCGCTGCAGCAGCCCTTTAAAAGGATCAAAAAGAGACAAGTGTTGTTTTTATATCTGGGTGTCAGCATGAAATGCCAAATAAAAGTAATCACTCGGTACTATTATAGCAAAAAGGCAGACAAAGAACTGAAAGGAGGTAATTTTGAAACACATGTCCCGAGTCATCGCTGTCTTCTGAACACCAGACAGCGTCTGCCCGTGGGTTTACAGACCAAAAAAACCTTCAGCTGCCCCAAAGTGCTGAGGGGGCTTGTGAGAACTGCACCAAGGATTTGAAACCAACAGAGAGAATTTCAGCTTCCTCAGGTTTTGCAGCCCAAGAACCACAAAATGCGACTTTAAGGTTAATGGGGCTTTTTTGAACCCATATTGAGATCCTTGCAAAACCTCCCTGTGTAAATCTTTACATGTATGATGGTGACTTTCTGGAATTGCAAAAATCCTGAACGAAAAGGCAGGGATGTTTCCAAGGAAAGCACCCAGGCACATCCTCACAGGACACGCTGCTCTGCTCTTCATTTACATTTCAGCCAGCTGCTCGCCGAGGACAGAGCACACAGATTAGTCTGGGACACATCCTCCTTTTATTCATCAAAGATCAAATTTGGCTGTTTAGTAAATACAGCCTTCCTACGTATGTGAAAAATATTAATTGGGTAAAAATAGCAAGTGGCTTCTGTGAAGAGAGTGGCAGCCTCAGGAACCTGATTGCTCACAGCAGGCAGAGCCACATGAACCATGTGGAGAAGGGGACAAGAATCTCAGTGCTGCAGAGGGGAGAAGTTGTCCCAGTTCTGCTGCAGCTCCCACGTTCTATTCAACCCAAACCACCAAACTGTGACCCCACCCCAGCGTTAAATCTCTCAGCACAACCAGATACAAGCAAGGAAGAATCCCAGAGTGGTTTGGGCTGGAAGGGACTTTAAAGCCCATCCCATTCCACCCCTTGTCATGGGAAGAGACACCTCCCACGAGACCAGGTTGCTCCAAGCCTGGCCTTGAACACTTCCAGGGATGGAGAGTCTTTTTTAATCCCTCTGCTTTTTCCTCCCAGCTGAACCAGGCCCACACTCTTGGATTGAGCCCAGGATCAGACCTGAATGAAGACACCTGGAAGGTCATCCCAGTTAATAGATTATGCTTGCACTTTCTGCATACATATTGTGTAAGGGTCTGTGACCAGGAGAAAATCTCTTAAGAGGATGTGAACAAAAGCAGCTGAAATTTTAAAGCACTCTTCCTCAATCCTCCTTGCATAATTACCCTTTGCTGAGGAAGCATCAGACAGAAATAGTTCCTTGAGATAAACTGAAAAACACAGACATCCATCCCTCAAGATGTAATTTCTACACAGAACCAGAATCCTTCAGGTTGGAAAAGGCTTGAAGACCATCAGTGCATGTTTTTGTTACAGGCTGGCAAGTTATTTTCATGACATGCTTCAAAAGGGAAGGCTGAGGGTGACACTTCATTTAGTATTTTAATAATAAACACGACCATTCCCGCTGCTTTATGACCATTCCTGCCATTCAAGGGATACACTGCTCACTGTGGTACTGAAAAAAGTTCAGTGGTGAAGGCTGCAATAGTGTAAAATTATTTTTAGGTCAAGTTTGGAAAGAGAGTAAATGATCACAGCTTTCTGAAAAACACATTAAAGGCTTTATTCTGTACCTTTTACTGGGGGAAAATTTCATTTTTATTCTAAGTTCGTCCACAAAGAGAGATGAAACCTCCACTGACTGCAACAGCTACTTGCTGCCTCAAGTCAGGATGCTGGATGGCTTTTTATGCTTTTTAAAACACTAAAAATAATTACTCCTCATGAAATGAATAAATAACTCTTAAATGTATCCCGAAGTACATAGAGGAAAAAAACCTCCTTTTTTGTCATCCCAGCTTAGACACCCTGGACCACAATTTCTCAGATTTTTTTTTTGTTTTATTAGACTCACTGGAAAAAAAAAAAAAAAAAGAAGTACTGAAATAATCATGACATGACTTAAAATATTCACAGACATGGCAGAGATGTGGAAAAGCCTTTAAGGCAAGTTTCACACCTCCGTGGCTTTTTGGAAACAAAACCCAAACAAGTAACAGAACCCTCCTGACACTCACTGCTCCTGTAAACTTCAGTTCACCTTGGTCTGCAAAGAACTCAGTCTCAGATTCCACACACACCACACAATTCACTTTGCTCCTACAGGCAGAATTAGATTTTAGATGGGGGGAAATAAAGACACCAGGTTTCCCACACCTTACTTGTTGTTTCAGCAGGCAGAGCATCCAGCAGTAGTAGTTTTTCTCTTTTCCAGTCACTTAGAAGGTCCTCAGAAGATCATAAATCCCTAGGATTACTTATTTCCCAGCATTTCCTTGTTGTACCATCACAGAAAAGAACTGGAAGTCCCAGACTATTGAAAATCCCACTTACTACAGGGTAGCACATTGCTGCTTTTCTCACATCTGATTTAAAATGTGTCACTCAGGAGCACAGCTGAGTGTATGTTAAATATGCAAAGGAGGAGTCTCAAAGCCATTTTTCTTCCTAATAAAAACTGATTCTTTGAGAAAACAAAGGTTTGCAAGTTACAAACACGCTAGGGACCGAAAAGTTCTGAACAGGAATAAAAACTGGGGCAGGCAGTGAGAGAAAACTCCTTTACACTGTGAAGTGTAGGATTCCTCTTCATGGTGGGGAGGTGGTGACGGGCAGCAAGAGAAATCTCTCACGTGGAGAGCTGAAGGAAACATGAAACCATCTTTACACAGCTCAAATTCATTTACTGCAATGCTGAAGCCTTCAAGGCCTCCAGGAGATGTGGCACTTGCCTGATGCAGGGCAGGTTTCGTGGTAATTGCAGCACTTTAGAAGGCGAAGGAGAGCAGAAACAGCAGTCCCTGGCCCTAATCACCACTTTCACGTGAAGCAAATATCCATCACTTCACCCATTAGGCACTGATTTTATGATGCCTGATAAATTTAGCTGTGAGGGAGCCATTCCAAGCCAGTAAACTCAGGTTTTTTCTGAACTGCTCGAGCAGCTGACACCTCAACATCCGATACACATCCTCCTCTTTATCCAATTTAACAATCTGGCACGCTTACAACTCCCCCAGAAAAGGAAGAGGGGAGGATCCACGAGGGTCTCCAACATGAAGGATTACACTTTCTTTTCTAGGGATGTTGTTTGAAGGACCTAAAAGTGCTCAAGGCCACCTTGGATGAGGGCTTGGAGCAACCGGGGATAGTGGAAGACATCCCTGCCCATGGCAGGGGTGGAATGGGGTGAGCTTTAAAGGCCCTTCCAACCCAAACCATCCTGTGGTTCTGTGATTCTCTGACAAAGAAATCACCACTAGAGATGTTTACTGAGGGTAGTCTATATGGGCTGAGCTTCCTTTAATGCTGACTTGATTGGAAACCTTGACCTTATCCCTTACAAGGCCAATTAGAGCTCTTAATTATCCCAGTTTTCCTCCTGTTAATGAAATGCAACAGTGTCATTAGTGAGCCTTGTCAGCCACACTTATGTGCAGGGAAATGATTTGACACTGCTCTTGTCATCTGATCCTTTCAGGAAAAACAGTCACAACGTCACTCAGGCAAAATAAAAGTACATAAAAATCCTTCAAGACAAAGAGGACAGATGGCAACACTCCCAAGGAATGCCACCTAAAATATTCATCCTTTAGGAGGAGAGGAGGGTTAGCCCTGTCTACAGTCAACAGATTTTCATCTTCCAAGGAGAAAAAAACCACACAAATATCTTCTGTTCATGAAGTGAGGGGAGAGATCTGTCAAGAAGGTGATTTTTGCTGAAGATTTGCTGCACTCAGTGACACTGCACCCTGCATCAGCATTTCTCACCACCAGCATCCAGAAGCAAGACCCACACACACTGCTGTGCACAGGCTCAATTACCACCATCAATAATTATTGTCAATTCTAGCTGCAAAGCAGCAAAAACATTTAAGGCAAACCTACAAACTGCAAGAGCTCAGTGTTAGTGCAATTCCACAGAAAAAGCCTCGTCCATCCCTCCCCTCCCTGCCCCTCTCCTCCCATTTAAACTACAATTCCAGGCTGTTAAAACGTCAACTACCAAGCTAAAACAGCTTCCTTTGGTAGGAGTTAATTAGAAACAAATGTTATCAGAGATGCATGAAACTACAAACTACTGCTGAAGAGACAACTACAGCAAGAGACAAAAAACAGTGAGATGTACTAAAGACTTGAAATCAAAAGGAAACAACTCAAAATGATACACAGAACAAGGGGGGAAAAAACGCTCTAGGTACAGAAACCACCATCTGTCCCTTCAAAACAAGAGCTGCCATGAAGACAATGTATAGTTACCTGCATCCATATCTGCAAAGAAGGGAACAGCCAGTAAGGAAAAGAAGGAACCAGAAATTCAGTGTCTCAGAGTTGGATTTAAAAGTTCATAAGGAGAACAGATAAAGAAAAATAATCAAAAAAGTAGTTACTGTAAGATAACACCTTGATAAGGTACTGTGATAGTTTTGATTTCAAGCTAGAAACTTGGATTAATGTTAAACACTACAGCGTACAAATTAATTTTCTATGCCATAAGAACATTAAAAAAAAAGACCAAATATTTAATATATTAAACAACAGCAAGTTACACCTTTAAGTTTAGGCTGGTGAAGTTTTTTTTTATTCTCCCAACATCCTGATTGTACAGAAATCCACCACGACAGGCAGTAATTGTGGCTTTCAACAGCCAAGCACTACTGAGAGCAGTCAACTCCTCTCCATCAGGACATATGGACACACGCTGGGGGCCAAAGTATTAAAAGCAGTTATGGAAAATCTACAATTATACCCATTGCACATATTTAGCTCGGCCTGGAGAACGTCAAAGCAAAAATCTCCATGAATTTTGAAGCAGCAAATGGGATTTTTTTTTTTTTTTTGCTAATTCATTTCTGCGTGATCGAAAATGAGTAAGGATGTAGTTTGTGGGGGAAAAAAATAAAGAGTGGGATTTGTGCACGCACGTACCTTCAGGTGACTCCTCCTGGACATAGGTGCCGGTCAGGTACCGGTGCACCAGCGCGGACTTCCCGCTCGCCAGGTTACCCACGATGCCCTGGAATTGCAAATACAACAAAAGGAACAAAGAATTCAGCTGCAATTAATCCCCTGTAAAGAGCAGTGCATTCAAGCAAAATCTTCACAGAGAAGGAACATCCCAAACAACAAGACACGGTGCAAAATATGCCAAGAGGTAAAGCAAACAGCAGAGTGGTTTAGGGTGGAAAGGACCTTAAAGATCATCCAGTTCCACCACCTTCCACTGTCCCAGGCTGCTTCCAAGCCCCATCCAGCCTGGCCTTGGACACTGCCAGGGATCCAGGGGCAGCCACAGCTTCTCTGGGCACCCTGTGCCAGGGCCTCCCCACCCTCCCAGGGAGGAACTTCAGCCCAACACCACAGGAGTTTTCTTCCTGGAGGTGCTCAGATGCCAAAAGACTCGAGGATATTTGGGGTTTGTGGCTTTAGAGAGGCACACGGAGCTGAGGACATCACGCTCCCTTCTTGGGGGAGCCCATGGAAACTTCTTTCCCCCTTTCAAACCAGCCCAGCCTGCTCAGTTCTCTCCTGTTTACTTGACCCTCACCAGAGGTTCAGAACAGAAGGTCCCTGGGGACAAGATGAACTCTGCTGATCCGCCCGCGACTGCCAAATGGAGGCAGCCGCGGCGAGCTGCACATCACTGCACATCCTCTACCCCATCTTCTTAATCCTAATCAGCAAGAAACCACCCTCCTCATCAAAAATGGCTTGATAGGAGCCAGCCATGTGTGCTGGCACCCCAAACACCCCAAATTCCCCTGTGCCTTGGGCTGATCCCACAGCACGGGCAGCAGAGGAGGGAGGGATTCCGGGATGAGTCAAGGGAAGAAAACACCTCTAACGTGTGTCCCTTGCCCCCAGAACATGAAGCAGCCTCTCAAATTAATGACTTTTCCCTCCATTATATGCCCATGAACTGCAGTAAATTTGTCTGCTCCTACTCACACCACAAAGCCATTAACACCTGAGGGAAGCCTGTGAGGAACCAGCTTGGCCTTTGCATCTCTTCTCATCACCAAACTCACACCATCTTCCTTTCCATACAAAGCTTCCCAACGACAAGTTCCTTCCCACTTTTTTTTTTCCCCTTTGCCTACAATAATGTACGAAATCCTCCCTGTTCAGGATTCACCACCACTCAAAAATGCTTAATTCAGTGTGTGAAAGCTGAACTGTGTTTTTAATGGTCAATGCGTTCGGCCAAGACACAGTTTTCCAGTGAAACCTTCACTTCCAAGTGGTGAGCCCCGTGTGGATGGAAATTAATGTTCTTTTACATCACACTTGTGCCAAAACTGCAACTGCCAGGGACAACAGAAAAGCCTCAACTTGGGGGTCCAGTGAGAGGCAACATCCCATGGCTGGGATGTCTTATTCTAGAGACCCCCAATATTTGAAAGACATCAAATGATTCAAGAATAGAGTTTTATATTCCTTTTTTTTTTACATATCCCAAAGGTCAGATCAGGATACACCATTTGATGGCACTTCAGGTTCTCTGACATATTCCTACAAACTAGGAGCAATAAATTCTGCACTGGAAAAAAAAAAAATCTGGCGTCTGATACAGTTTCTCTCTTCATCAGCATTAATATTTGCTTTAAGGCTGATCCCCCACAGTATGACAAAAATGCCAGCCTGTTTTCACAGCAGCCATATTCCTCTCTCCCCTGTTTTATACACAAACAATCCGAGTCATCCCCATTTATTTATGGATATGTCTGAAATGCACCAAGTTATGACAAGCATGTTAGGGAACAAAAACACCACCCTAGCCCAGTTCAGGGAGGAGAAAATTCAGCTACAACTCACTGCTCTTTTCAGTTATGACTTGTGCAACACTGAATCATTTATTTGCATGTGCCAGACACGCTGTAAAACAAACCCAAGCCACTCTGCCCACTCCTCCTAAAGCCTGTTGGGAAAAATCAGAAACTGTATTGATGGCACTTGGCATTTTAAAGCTGTCCAGGACAGGAGCCTGACTGCACTTTGCATATTTTTTTGCAAGAAATTCAGTGATTTCATCCAGCAATATCTCACGTTTGTTCTGCCTAACACATCCTTATTTAACATTTGAATAAACAGGAGCCAGGAATACCGAAGGTGCTGCTCTCACCACGCTCCTGACCACTATAAAAGCATCAAAATCCAGAAATAAAACTTGAAGTATTGGATCAGCAGGAACCAATCACAGAATCCCAGCCTGGTTTGGGTTGGAAGGGACCTTAAAGCCCATCCAGTCCCACCCTCTACCACGGGCAGGGACACCTTCCACTATCCCAGGCTGCTCCAAACCCCCTCCAAGGTGGCCTTGAATATCCTTCTGAACACTGGAAAGAAACCACGCCTCACGGTGCTAAAAAAAGGAGGCAAAGATTGGTGTTCTTCCCTCAAAAGCACACTGAAAAAAACCACCTCCTTCCTTTATGGCAGCCCTGGGGGCTTTCTGTGCTCTCCCAGAGCCAGTTTCTGTTCCCTTTACAATTCTGCAGAGCCCAAAGGGTACAACAGCAGCCACTCTAGAAATAAATCAGGAATAAATATCAAGCAACCACCTCGATGCAAGGACCTCCCAGCCTGTACAGGAGGACAACCTCTCCCTTTAATGTTCCTCTCCCTCCTTATGTTCCTGAGCCATAAGGAGCCCCCAGGATGAAGCTGGAAGTAAGGGAATGACAGAGAGGAGACTCACGGCCCCAACTCCTCCCCAAGGGCAGATGTGCAGGGAAGGCAGAGCAGACTTCAGCTGGGCTTCCTGATTTGCCCTTCCTGCTGGAGCACAAGTCCACAGGCACAGCTGGTGCTGCTGGCTTCCACCGTTTGCAGTGCTTTAATCCAATTATTATTTTTGTAACAGCAGAAGTTCTGCTTTTACCCCTGGACAGCCGTCTGGTGGCACGCTGACCGCTGCAAATCAATTCTCTGCAGCAGCCACGCAGCTGACATTTGTTTTCCTGCCCCTGGTTCAGACAACACAAGGGCAGGATATCCAAAACAAGTTCCCACGATGCAGCCAGGCTACCACAAGCTAAAAAAAAAGTACCTCGAGCCCATCACCTTGTGAATCATTTCTGTTCTGAATTACATGTAGTACCTGCAATCCCCAATTTTCTTGGTGGGTGCTGTGAATCAGCAGGGCTCAGAGAAGGGGAAGGGATGTGCAAGGAAACCCAGGATAAGGCAGATAACACTGCTGCACTCCTTTCCAACCAACACCTTCCAGTCCTGAATTCCTGGTGTTTCACTGTGTGAGGGTTTGGGCTCTTCCAAATGACACTGCCTGCTTAACAAAAGCTGGTGACCCTTCCTGTGTTACAGAGTTGCATCCACTGACTGCCAGATTTTTCCTGTACCCACCTTGAGCGCTGCTAAAATCAAAAGAGCCACAGAACTGCAGCTGTGAGGGTGCTGCTCCCATTAAAATGCCTGTCCAAGTGCATTTATCCTCTTAAGTGCAGCCTTGCTGATTCTCTCACCTCCATAAATCACTATTATCAACTCAGATTTGGGAAAAGTTGTTTGCCACGTTGAGAAGTGGGCTGGTAAAGCCTGGCCTAGTTGACCACT
Organism: Lycocorax pyrrhopterus obiensis; assembly: GCA_014706295.1. Lineage (NCBI taxonomy): Eukaryota > Metazoa > Chordata > Aves > Passeriformes > Paradisaeidae > Lycocorax > Lycocorax pyrrhopterus. The sequence goes on from JACSVZ010000009.1 coordinate 564,089, forward strand.
GTCTGAGTTCTGAGTGGCAAAGGGAGCTGGGATTGGAGCAGTGATCCTGTTCCAGCTGGGAAATGGGAGCTGAGCACAGCCACCTGCCACAGGCACTTCTGAATTCTGCACCTCTGTCCTGCTGTAGGGTTTGAGGAGTTCAGTGTGTACAATTAAATCTGGATTTCCAAACTCCACAGTGATCTGTTCTCAGGAGCTCTGTGCTGCTGGTTTGGTACCCACTACCCAGAGGTTTCCTTCCTCATCTCAGCCTCCCTGTTCACACCTCTTAAAAGGGAAAAATCTGGGAAATTCTCCTGATCTGCCTCTCATTTTTGCTTTTTCTTGCAGCTATATGGAAAAAACTCAGCCAAGAGAAAAGTTGCTGTAAGCAGCTATTAAATCACAGTTCACTGTTACAGTAAAATGTAGGTTTGGATTCACTAAATGAACTTTAAAAATATTCTTTTTTTTTTTTATTCAGCATCAATTGAGTTGAATTCTTTAAAGAGATGGAGAAAAGACATTTGGTCCTCGAAGAAATCATGAAAACTTAATATGGGGAGATAAAATGAGCTTTACATGTCAGCTGCTAACTTCCACTGCCCTCATAAGACTTCCCTGCTGAGAAGATCCCCCCTGGAAGCTGGTTCTTGGAACAGAACAAATTCAAACAGCAATCAAACACTGAGAGATCTCTGAAGTATGATTATAAACATTGAATATACATCATCTTCATAAAGATAGCCTCAAGCCTGGAAGTGTTCAGGTTGGATGGGGCTTGGAGCACCCTGGCATAGTGTGGAAGGTGGAATGAGAGATGAGCTTTAAGGTCCCTCCCAACCTAAACCATTCTGAGTCCATAATAGAAACGTAGAGGAAAAATTCTTTACTTATTAAAATTCCTTTCCATATTTTTTCCCAACAGTAGCTTGACTGGAGCATGGGAGATCCACGCTTGTGTGTGACATTCCCAGGATGTTTTCCAGGACAGGAGTAAACACGAACTCACCACTTTCAGCTCCGGCACAGATCGGCTCAGTGTCCATTCCTGGCTATTTACAAAGGCATCTGTGGAAGAGGAAAACATTCCCAACATCAGGATAATGACATTTAACGCCCTGCTGCACACGATTTCACGCCACGGCTTCGGCAAGGCGAGACCAAAGGTCACGCCTGATCTTGGGAGGCTGACAGTCCAACACGATAGGGACCAGGGGGTTGGGGAAATGAGAAAAAAAATTCCAGAAATTCCCACTCTGCACGGATCTGCTCTCAGCAGCAAGTGCACCCACGTCACCAGCAAGCTCAGACTAACTCCAGGCCCTTGGGGTCGTGCAAAGGCTCTTCCAGTGTTTAAACCATTTCCCATGCACAGCACCACGTTCCTTCCCTACAGGAAAAGCCTTGGATTTGTCCCATTAAATGTCACCAACTGCAGCTGCCACCACCTGCAGTTACTTCTCCAGCCAAGTAAAGAAGAAAATTTGCTGCTTCTGAAACATGTTATTTTCTAGTGCATGTCACACTTAACGTCAGCAACTGCAGCAGCCAGAGTCAGTGGGAACATCCCTGCCCAGGTGGGGGAAAATCTCTTTACTCCCCAAACATGCCAGTCTTCACTAGCATAATCTAGGCAGAAATAAACCATTACAAAATTAAATAAAAACTACTGGGGGCAAGGGTTGATTTCTTGAAGAAAGGTGAGTTCATCACTGCTCCCAACAGGAATAAAGCCCTTTGGGCTGCACCTGGCTCCAGCCTCACTGACAATTCCACACTAAAGAACAGAAACAAGGCTCTCTATTTTTCTGTCTTTAAAAACATTTCTCTTTTTGTCCCTTCCATAAAGGTCTAGTCAGCTGTAAGCAAACAGACAGTGATGTTTCTGTTACAAATCCAGTGTGGATCCTGATTTAACCCCTCCAGGACCAGGCACACCAGCTGAATGCCTGCGCTGCACAGGATGCTCCTACTGAGCAGCTCAGCTCCAGCTCCACAGAAATGAAGCAGCACCGAGATTCCCGGTGTTCCAATCAGCTCCTGATGCCACAGGAAATAACAGGGGGAAGGTTACACCTGACCATGCTGGTTTTAAGCCAAGGTCCTGCAAGCCACTGCTTCCCCTCCAATACACTCAGCAGCAGCAGGAAAAAGCTGTCTCATTTGATCTTTTGATCTGTAAAGAAATTGGAGGCAATTTCCTACTCCAGATGCGACCCTCACTACCTTCAGAAACCATCCAAGCTTTCCCAGCACCCACCTAAAAACAATCACAACACAAACTTGTATTTGCCAGCGTATCTCCAGTAAATATATTGCTTTTGCCTCAATAGCACACAACGACCCGTTAGCCACGAATTAGGAAAACCTTCTCCAGTTTTATTTAATGCACTGCTTTGTGTTTCAGCTGTGAATAAATCCTGTGTGTATCTACATGAAAACACATGGAAAATAATCAGTATTTTGGTACAGAGTTGAGCTGTACACACTTGCTGGCAGCAGGGAAACCAAAGGCTCAGAGTGAAGTGCTCTGAAGGCTCAGGTTAGCCTTTGGCATTCCAGGTGGAAAAAGAAGACACTGTGGTCACTCAGCCCCTGGTCCACGACCTGAAGTCCCACTGAATCAAAACCCCCAGGAAAACCTTTCTGTACCACACCCAGGTGACAATACCCTGAGCTGGAGACAAAACAAGCAGCAAATTTCCATTTGGGAACGCTGCATGCGAGACCTGCTCACGATTAAGGCGTTCCAGAGGGACCACAGCTTGGTCTAGGATGTTCTCCTACCCCCCTGTGGGAAGGAATATTTTCCCAGATGGGGAGCAACGGAATGGGGAGCTTCAGATTGGGAAAAATTAGGGAAAATTTCACTGCCCTTATAGGAAAGTGTCAATTCTCATGGTTTGCTTTGAGCTGCTGTGGATTTGGGAAGGAGCAGCCAAGGCTGAACACCACGAGGAGGTTTCAGCTCATCTCCAGACTCTCGGGAGTCAAGGAAAACCATCAGTCTCAGGCAGGTATTATCCCGGGCTCGTGGAGGTTTACATGTGGGAAACAAAGTGGGAGAGCTCCCTATTAATGTCAGCAAGCTTCCATAAAAGAGAAGCCCTGGATTTTATCACCATGGGAGATAAAAAAAAAAGGTGAGTGAGCAAATCACCACTACTGACTCGGAGAAGTGCAAAAAAATCTGCCAAGCCACAGGGTAGCTGCACATGGGTAACAAGAACATCACAAATCCTGCTGCTTTTCTTTAAAATAAATCCATTAAAGCATTATTTTGGAAGACCTGTGCATTCCAAAAGGACAAATCAGGGAAGCAATGAAAGCTAAAATTCCAGAAAGCACAGAGGGCAAAAGGCAAAGCAGAAGGAGGGCAGCTGCAGAGAGGAAGGGTGACCCAGCCCAAGGACCCGGATTTATTCCTCAAAATGCACTGAGACCCCATACCAAGACCTTCCGAAACTGTCTCAGATCTCAAGGACCCTCAGTGTGGGCAATATATGCATTTTAATCCTCATTAGCAATGTAAGAAATAAAATAAAATTCACTTGACAAGGTGCTAGACTTCTTGAGAAAGCCACCTTCCCCTTTTTGCTAAGCACTTCCTTCCTGCCCCACACACACACAGGTTTTGAGTGTTCAAAATACTTGAGAACAGTTGAAATCCCATCTTATTGCCAAAATATGCCTGCTAAAAAGGAGAAAAAAATAAGAAAAAAGTTTGACCTCAACCCAACTAATTTAAAGTAAAATTTCCCACTTCTATTATCCTCAATTTACAATGAATTTACATAATTCATTGTAATGATGTGTTTTTAAATACATAATATTTGTAATTATGTATTTTTTACAAAACAAACCAACAAATTTCCATTAGGAGATCAATGAGATTCCTCCTCAATATCACTTACACTGGCATGTTTACAAGGAATAACAACAGCTAAACACAGCACCTGGTCTCTGCAGCAACGTGAGCTCTGTGTGCCATCACTGGGATGGACTGGAAGCACCCTCCAGCCAACCTAGTTTCTAGGAATGCCTCAGGAAGGAGTCATTTATTCCAAGTCAATCCCAAGATCCACGGAAGTTGAGGTGAGAAGGTCAAATACCTTGCAGACAGAACATCACAAGCAGGTTTGGGGATTTGCCTTGTTTTCCTAAGTAGAGAAAACTAACTTAGAGCTGTGGCATGAAACCCTGGATCCATCAAACCGGAGCATGCCGAGCCCAAAGCGTGCGGTGCACACAAATCCTCTGCTGAAGCTGCAACCCCCCACCACCACACGTTGCTTTAAATACACTGGAAGAGATTTGCATAATAAATAGAACCACATGTGTGAAGCTGATCAGCTGGGGTCTTGTTTGCATTACTGCCCGGCCCTGGAATTCCAGCGAACTCAACCTCCACGTCCCCCACTACAGGCTCCACACGTGCGAGGAGCCGCTTCTGTCAATAATTAATCACAGTTGTGCGTGCTGCTCTCGCTTCATTTCTGCATCACTGATCAAAAGCTGCAAATATTCACGGTGTCATTCGTGTCTTTTTGAAACAGGCACCAAGAAGATCCTTTAAGCTGCATTTTCTTCACAAAGTTTGCTCGGCCACAACAGAAGTCTTCTTTTGTTTTTCTCATTTCTTCTGTTTTTATTTCTACCACTACACCAAAGCACAAACTCCAACAAGGACCCTTGGCTATTTTAAAACCTCAGTTTAGTAACTCAGCCCCACCCAGAGGAACTTTCCGTCTTAGTTCCAGTGCTAAGAATGAGATGTAGACTTTGGTTCCACCACATGAATCCCAGAATGGTCTGGAAAGACCTTAAAGCTCATCTCATTCCACCCCAATGCCATAGGCAGGGACACCTTCCACTATCCCAGGCTGCTCCAAGCCCTGTCCAACCCTGGACACTTCCAGGGATCCAGGGGCAACACCTGTTGAGGTGAAATCCTGGGGTTTGATGGCCATTCTTGCCCAGGTCCATGCTGTCCATGGCACAGGACAGCAGCTGATTCCAAGGAGTCCTGACTGTTTCAACACCCTGTATAAAAAGCCCTGCTTAAAATTTTCCAACAGACAAATCCACTTCCTCAAATCCAGGAACGACCACTAAAATCTAAATAAATATTAGCAAAGCAATGTTAACGAGAGAACACAGGGCCGAGGCCAATGCCACCATCCACGATTCGGGAGAGGGGAGGGAAGCCACGAAAACCAGAGATGTTTCACAGCCCTTACAGCAAGAATCTGGTGTTCAGTGTCCAGCAGTCAGCCTCATCCCATCCTTGAGTTTCTATGCTGGAGACCCTCTCCTAAATCAACTCCATTTCCTGCCATGGGCAACAGCAGCTAATGGGACCTCTGAGAAAATGGTCCTAACTGGGGCCAGTTAGATTTATACCACCCTCTCCATCCTTTGGGTCCACCCTGAGGAAGAAAATCCCCACCAGCCACTGCAGTCTGTCTGTTAACATTTTAGGAGAGCCTGAGCAGCCCCAATATTACCACAGCACCGGGCAGTGCCAGCACAGCAGCCTCCCCATCAGCAGCCCTTGACCCACTAACCTTGTTTTGCCCTTTTTTTTTCACCCAAATCTCTCACCCTTGACTAGCAAAAAGCTGAGAAGCTCAGAGCTTCCTCTTCCTCTGATCCAGATGGAAACTCAATGGCAACATGAGCAAGAGGAGTGGTGAGGGAAGGGCGGGCAGATACCTCTGCAGGATGACACGAAAAGACTTAAATCTTTCATGATTCTTGGAAAGCTTCTTAGCAAGAGCTTCCCTCAGGCAATCCCAATGTTACTTTGCTGTCCTTTTAAAATGAGGAAAAGCTGTAAATAAATAAAGTATAGAAAAGCCAAGAGATTTCTCTGGAAACTCTCAGCTAAAGATCCTTTTTGCTAAGAACAGGAGCCCTCAAAAACAGGGGAATGAAGTTAAAAGTACCAACAGCCACATCACACCCTGCTCTCCCCCTTCAATAACTTCTGCATTACAAGCAATATTTAGAGTTTCTTCTGCTTTGAAATGAAAACCTGAGAGTGAGCAGGTACAGAAAATATTCCTACAAGCTCCCACCTGCCCACAAGGATGCAGATAAGGCCACACATCTCTCTCTTGGAGCTGTATCAAAGCAGCGCTTTGAGGACGTATTTCCCAAAGCTCGTGTGCTGATTTTCTCAGCAAAGAGGGAAATGTGCAGCTTTTGGGTTGAGACTTGTGATCCTCCTAAAACATGCATTTTTCAGGAGGGGTAATCTTGCAGCACATCCTCTCCAACCCAGCCCCCAGCCCTTTAAGTCAAAGCATTGACTCAGTTCCAACAGAAAATAGCAGAAAACCATCCTGACATGTTGATTTCTAAGCTTTGCATAAAATATTATCTGGAAGATCGTGTCATGTTTCAAAAGGCTCTTTTTATGTATTTTATGGGGCTCTGAGCAACCTGGTCTAGTGGAAGGTGTCCCTGCCCATGGCAGGGGGTGGAACTGGTGGGGTTTAAGGTCCCTTCCAACACAAATCACCCTGGAATTCTGTGGATTTTTATACCTGTTGTGTTTGGTTTTTTAAAAATCAGTTTTTTATATGGGTCCTCTCTGCTTATTCACTCTGCTCCATTACACCAAACAATAAGTACAAAGCAATAACAAGTAAAATCTTTAGGAAACCACCCACAGCAGTACCAGGATGATTTAAGGTTTTATTTCCTCCCTACTCAGTGTGATAGAATCATGGCTTCTATGGCTTTCCACTGCATGCCAGTCAGGAATTACTGCTACAACCACCCAGCTCCAAATAGTCCCTTCCTTCCTTCCTGAGCTGCAGATGTGTAATTTATGATTCTCAGGCAGTTTAAACAAAAAGCAGCACTGCAGCTCCTGCAATCCCTGTCCTCCTCCGGGTGGGAACTCCAGCCAGGCTCTGGGAATCACATCCCCTCCCTGCACAACGCTGTATTTACACTTCACTAACAGCATTAATACACACGCTGCCCAAGAAGCCACCAAACTGCCACGCAGCAATTCAATTACAGCCCGAAAAACCAGAGGGATTTCACGAGCTGCCAGTTTCAGACTCCGCCCATCCCTGCCAGCGCTGTCAGGACAGATAAAATCCCACGAGCTCTTCCAGTTCCAGCGTAAATGTTTGATATTGGACAGGTTTATCGCTGGCCATACCCAATTCCCAATGACAAACAGGAAAAAAGAGGCTGAGCTTAGAGCAGTTAAAGCACCAGGAATCCGAGCCCACGCTCATCAGAGCCTCCCGTATCTCCGGCATCTGAAAAACCTCTCCCTGCAACTGAGAACTGTATTAAAGAGATATTTAGGTCAAAGCTGTAATCTCTCTGCCAGCAGCAGCTGGCAGCTGCAGCGTTATCCTTTGTGCTGCCATGGAAACAAAAGGAGGACCAGGGATGCAGAGAGCTGCACAAGCTCCCCAGCCAGCCAGCCTCTCCCAAAATACGCTCCCGGGCTTGGGAATTTGAGAGCACTTAGCTCTCACCTCAGTGTTTGGGTTTTGTCTTTGATTTTCAAATTGTTGAAATCCAAAGTTTTTTTGCTGCTGTTAATATTCCCCTCCTCTGTCTCCCACCTGCAGCCACTCCACACAGCTTTCAGGTGGGTGCAGAGATGTTACCTCCCTTAGGGATAACCCCTAAAAAAAGGAATCATGGATAATGTATCCAAGTATATTCCCAAACCCAGTCTCATGCTCAAAGTTTTACATCCAACACCACCAAATTATTCGTTCTGCCCTTAAACATAATGTAGCTCCAACCCTGACTACTCATGCTAGTCCCCCCCACCCCACAAAACAAAATCCTAAAACCAAACAAGGCAGATATTTTGGCTGTAAGCTGTTTATTACGAAATATAGATTATGTACTTAACAAGGAAAACTTCCCATTCCCTGTATTTTCCCAGTGGGGTGGGTTCTGGAGCTGGCACACACAGTTAGTGTAAGAGAAATTAAAATCCCACAGATGAAACCACAGTTTTCTCCTGAGACAGCTCTGCCGTGGGAGAAGCACGGAGCACGTCAACAAGGGATGTTCCGAGTGAGGACTGTCAGGAATCCAACTCAATTCCAACCAAATGCACATTTCCTAACACATCCCTCGGAGAAACGTGGCACTGGAAGTCTGGGCCGGCCCCTTCTCCAACAGGGCAATGACAACCCCACCAAAAGGATAAAAGGAATATAAAAAGCAGACAAAGAGAAAATGAAAGCATCGCTGTAATAAAACTGCTCCCTGCTCCAATAAAACCGGGAAAGGAAATGATCATCTCTGCAGTGCAGTGGAGTAACATCTTTTTGTTCAGGCAATAAACAATATTTCCTAAGTGCCAAATCCCCACAGAAATCCAGCTCAACACAGAACCACGGCAGCTGTGGACTCCAGGAAGAAAAAGAAAGCTCTGGAGGATGGAATGTTTGGTAAATGCCTCATTTTGTCAGGTCTGCCTAAAAGCAGGTCAGGGTCAGGGGTGAGCTCTGTTTTCTCCCATCTCCTATCTCAAGGCAAGGGCAGCACCAGCACGGGGAAGATGATCCCACACAGAACTCAGTGGAAATCTGAAGATAAGGTCTGGAGCTGTTCAAGTCACACTCGAGACAGCAGAAGGGAAAAATCCACAACTAAAGGCACGTCCCAGCAAGGATGTCCAAAGTACCCAAAGTGAGACACTTCAAAAATCATAGCCTGGGCTGCCTTTCCTGACTACAGACACCAACGAGGAATTAGCCTTTCTTATTCAAATCTGAATATTAATGAGGAACCTCCCTGAGAAGCATCAAAGATGAAAAGGGACAGCTTCTCCAGTTGGCACAAGAAGAAACGATGTCAAAGGATAAATTTAAAAAGATGAAGTGGGGGGAAAAGAGCATTTTGAAAGGATATAGAAACAGATTTATGTGGCAAGAAGAAAGTCCCAATAGAGATGCAAAAAAAAAAAAAAAAAAAGACTGAGAGGCTTTGCTGGGCAGGCTGAAAAGACTTTTAGCTTTTCAGATAGGTAAGAATGGCTGCAACTCAAAAAAATGGCAAAAAATAAGCAAGGGGAACTTGGGGCAACTTGGTGACTGCTTGGTAGAGAAGAAGATAGAATCATGGAATGTCCTGAGCTGGAAGGGACCCACAATGATCACGGAGTCCAACCCCTGTCCCTGCACAGACACCCCACCAACCCCACCCTGTCCATCCCTGAGAGCGCTGTCCAAACTGTCTTGGAGCTCTGGCAGCCTCGGGGCCGTGCCCATTCCCTGGGGAGCCTGGGCAGTGCCCAGCACGCTTTGGGGGAAGAGCCTTTCCCTGATATCCAACCTAATCACCTCTGACACACCTCTAAAAGCAACACTAAATAAAAGCCAAGCACACAGTAAGTCAGCCTGCACAGGATTCCCACCATAGAGGAAATTGTTCTGGGGTAACACCTGAGCATCACCAAAATTTAAGCAGCAGAACATGAAGCAGATGGCAGTAAAGGAGCAAAACCACAGCAACTTTGGGGGGGAAGGAAGATAAAAGGAGTATCGAGTCATGCTTAACAAAACGGTGACGAAAGCACAAACACATGAGAGTGGCAGGCACCAAATCCTAGACTAAAAATTTACAGGGGCCTGGAGTTACAGGGAATGGCTTCCCACTGCCAGAGGGCAGGGTTAGATAGGATATTGGGAAGGAATTGTTCCCTGAGAGGGTGGGCAGGCCCTGGCACAGGGTGCCCAGAACAGCTGTGGCTGCCCCTGGATCCCTGGCAGTGTCCAAGGCCAGGCTGGATGGGGCTTGGAGCAGCCTGGGCTAGTGGAAGGTGTCTCTGCCCGTGGCAGAGGGTGGGACATGATGGGCTTTAAGGTTCCTTCCAACCCAAACCATCCTGGGATTCTGTGAACAGGCAGCTCAGACAGAAGCAGCCATTCCCCATAGACACAACCCCTGCAGTGCTGCACTCAGAGCTGTGCATCTCTGCTAAGGACACTGCCAAGGTCCTACAGGGACTCACAGCTCAATTGTCTTTGGGATTATAACAAAAGGGAAAACTACTGGGCTGGGTTTTAATCTGCCTCTTACCAGTTTCACAATGTGCTTCTTAATCCTTAAGTAAGGAGGGATAAACAAGAGTGACTCCATCTTTGCCTTCCCCTCCTCTCTCATGCTGATCCCTCTTGGCTTCCCCACTGCTCGGGGGGGGTTGCCCTTGCCTTTACCCTTTTCCTCTCCCCACAGCAAGTTCAACCCACCAGGATGTCCAGCACTAACCACCACAAAGTTCTGCTGTAGCTCTGCACAACCAGCTCCTGGTTTTTGCTTTCCCTGGGCATTCATCAGTACCTTAACCTGAAGGGGCTGCAGCAGATTCCTCCAGGATTTGCTGCTGGGCCTTTTCAAGGGGGAAAAAAAAAATCAATTATTTATTCCTAGACATGGTTTCCTACCTTTAAAAAAGTTTTATGCACAAGAGGACCTTCCCTCTCATCTGATGGCAGCTCAGCTCAAGTCTTTAGCGAGAGCGATCAAAATGAACAATTTCCTTTGTCCTCCCCTACAGGACTCCAGTAAATGTGAGCTGTGATTTTCCCCATAAAAGCCAAGTCTGCCCTTCCCCAATACCTCATTTATTCATCCACCTACAGACCTTACTCTCAACTGCAGCTCGGTGGCTGCACACCGAATGTGATTAACGCAGACAGAGGCAAACTCTGCCCCTCGTCACACCCAGGCGGCCACGATAAAGTCAACACAGCTTCATGGGTGTGACCCTATAACTCAGCCGAACCTACAGTCTCCTCCCATCCCCAAAATGCTCCTCCCCTCTCCAGGAACCTGCAAAGGAGTGATGGTGCCATCGAGGATTCTTTATTCTTCTGCTGCCCTGCGTCACCTGGTGCAGTCACAGCACCCCCCGTGCCAAAACCTGCAGTACACGAGTTCAATCCCTTACAAATCAGCTCACGGCCCAACCTCCTTGCTTGTCAACCCAAATCTGTGCTCTGACATCATCTGACCACTCAGATTGACCTTTTTCAGTGCTTTTAACCGAGGCTACGGAAAACGGGTCCAGCGGCTTCGCACAGAAGTACATCTAGAAAAACATTTCCCCTCTCCACCAGGGAAATGATGACTTGTTTGTGCAACACATTGCTGAAAACATTTTTTCGAACTGGAGTCATGTCTCCCAGATTGCTATGCTGGTTGTCAAAACAGAGCCTCTTTTTTCCCTGACTGTACCATATGTAATCCTAAATCCACTTTCCCTCACTTGATATCACCCGTGCAAGATTTGGAGACGATTAGTGGAAAACACACAAATGAGACACTGTTCTCCAGAGAGCAGCACAGCGGGAATAATCTGATGGGGTTTATATTTATTAGCCTGATGCACATCTAACTTGTTTAAACAAAGCTTTTGTCAAATGTCAAAAAAAAAAAAGAAAGAAGAAAAAGTTAATGCAATCCAAGGCACGGTCTCAAAGGGAATTAATGCCGAGCTGGAACCAGTGCAAAAGCCCTGGTTACAGCAACAAGGAAACAGTGCTGCAGAGGGGGCCCATTTTCTTTCAGTTGCACAGAGATCCACTAAGAGAAAAAGGCTGATTTCCTAAGAGCTGACACAGAGAACCTAAAGCAGGAAACTGGGGTGGGGAACACGTGGTCTGTGTGGATGAGAGCGTCTCCCTGACCTCGTGGGGCGAGGAGATGGTCCCATAAAGCTCCCCAGGATGGGCAGGTGCCTTGGGTGCTCCCCCTGTCCCATCTCCCTCCCCTTGGGAATGCAGCTCTGGCAGCACAGACTCACCTCAGGTGCTTCAGCTGCCCAATTAGCTTTTATCTTCCTACAACAAGGCTAATACCCACTTACTCCCTTTCATCACCCTGCTGCCTAAGAGCCTGTAGAGCCACCAAAACATTAAACCAGCACAGAGCCATCGGAGCAGCACTAAAAACCTGGGACTTAGCACTGCACAGCTGAGCCAGGGATGCATCCTGAAGCTGAAAGCCAAAGCAAGCAGGGGAGGGCTCAGGTCTGCCAGCACTTTTTGCCTGAAAACTGCTTAAAAACAGTTAATAACAGTTAGAAAAGAGAATATGTGACCAAATGCTCCACTAGGAAGGAGTTTCCTTCCACAGCTTCCTATTTAAAAAGCACCTGCTACCACCAGGCATTTCGGAAAATACGGGCCCTGTGCAAGTACAAAGTATTTATCTTGGAAACTCAAAACTCTGCCCACATGAACTTTAGACTCGGTGACTGTAACACAAAGCCTCTTTCGGCTCTCCCTCGCAGATAAAGCTGCAGGTTTGTAGGAAGCCAGAAGTAAGGAAAAACCACCGGGATGCCAAGGTCCACTCCCTATCGCTCCTTTGGCTTCTCCTCCCCTCCCACCTCACCCTCCATCCATCCAGCATCCCCAGCACCTGAAGAATTACTGCAGTGCCTGAGATCTAAATCAACACAGAACCATTGCAAACATCCATTTGCTAATCCTTCCCCATTCGAGGCTTATAAAGCTGAATCTTTATTTTGCTAGAACTGGTAATATGACATTTTTTTAAAAAAAACACACTCATCCAGGAATCAGGCTGTTGTGGGTCTTTGCAAAAATCCTGCCCTCTGGCTACATTCTTATTTGTGTTTCCCGGGTGAAGCCAAGAAACTCCAGTGTGTTTTCCAAGCTTCAGCAGGTTCCCATCACCTCAGGCACGTACTTTAAACTCAAAGCACTAGAAATGATATCTTTAAAGGAGCCCATGCAGAGCTCAGTAATCAGAAACCAATTTTGTTAATCTGAGAGACCAAACACCTCTGTCCTTACAGTCCTGGCTCTGGTGCTTTTCATACTTGCTATTTTACAACATGCAAATGAGCCCTATTAAAGGATGTCTTGGGGAAAATGAGCTGGTTTTGCACAAGCCCTCTTGCTGCATCTTGACCTATGTGCTCCAGCAAACCATGCTGTAAACTGAGTCCTTGCTAAACCTCTGCATCCAAACACTTAAAGAATTACCCTCCCTTCAAATTCTGTTCCCTACTAATCCTAAAACCTCCTACTGCCTTTATATGAGCTGAGAAAGGAAAGCTGGGGGCCAGTTTATACTCTTTGTCACTTCTGTGCCACTTCCTCAGGTAAACTCGACCCCATCAGCCACTGAAATTCATCATAAAAAATTCTTTTCATGTTTAGAAAAAAAGAAGAGTGCCAGAAAACCCACATAAAGATCTAAAATGCAGTTCAAAGCCAACAAGAAGGGTGTCAGCCTCTACTCCAGCAACACCACCAGCACACGCTCTTAAGAAAATAATTAACACAATCAAGTGCAGCCTTAAATCCGTAATAAAACGCAGCCACTTGGAAGCAGCACAATGGGGAAACAGAAAGCAAACAGCCACGGCCTCCAAATCTCACAAAACCACCCCAAAAGCAGCAGCACGTGTGACACTGAATGCACCCTTCCAGAAGGCAGAGGGACCAGCAGCTCTGCCCCTTCCACGCTGCTCCCACGCGAAGCCGGGGGAACTCGAGCTGTCCTTCAGATCACATACACACAGACAACATGTGGTTAGCACATCAAGGCAGCCACTGGGGCAGATCAAAACAATTTCTGGCTCCTCCTCCCCGTTTAAATGGATTTATTTTTTCCCAGGCAAAGGCGGGCAGCGGGACGAGCGCGGTGCAGGCTGCAGCTGCTGCCAGCAGCTGGAGCAGACCCCGGCAGAGCTACAACATTTTGTATTTTTTTAAGCTGCAGTGCATAAGAGTTCACATCCCAGAGTGAAAACAAAGCAAACCCCAAAATAAACTTCGCTGCCTTACTAATTAAAGGGATTCGTTCCTCCAGGAAGGCCAACACAAACCACTGCTGTGGGGTTAAGGATGTATTTTTAGCACTCAGTCCCTGCCAGCATTTTTACAGAGGCTGTGCAAGGAAACCAGAGCCTCACTACCTCTGTAGCATCATCAAAAGCTCTGTCTAGGAAGGGGCTTTTTTCCCTTAAATTTATTTGAAATGCCACAGGACATTTGCATAAGCTAAATCCCAACAATACTGGAATTTCTTGTCCAGCACCAAGGTTTTCATTCCCTCTTGAGGAGCCAGTAAATTTTGACAGCCACCACAGAATCCTAGAATGGTTTGGGTTGGAAGGGAACCTACAAAACCATCTCATTTCACCCCCTGCCATGGGCAGGGACACCTTCCACCACACCAGGGTGCTCCAAGCCCTGTCCAGCCTGGCCTGGAATACTTCAAAAAATGGGGCAACTTCAATAGATATTTTAATAAATCTGGCACATTTTTAATTGCCTTTGCTGACCTTTCCACTTAGTTCACAGCAGTGATGGGGGTTTACCATCCTGCAGGTCACGATGTCAACAAATAACACTATTTACAAAACGAAAGCCTGAACTTAACAGTGACAGGCATGGGTTTGAAAATGAAGGAAAAACACGGATTCCCAAACTGACTGGCTTCACCTTGCTCTAGAAAACTGCTCCCAAAGGCATAGAATATGAGACTCTCACCTCCCCACTGCAAGTTCACTCCTTTTCTAGCAAGCCAACAAGTCTCCACCTGCAGCTTGGTCCCACTGGATGCCTGTCACATTGCTCCAACCACATCCCAGATTTCTCTCTCTTTGCTGCTCAAATTAGCAAAATGGCATCAAGCTGTACCTGATGGAGAGCAGAGCTGGAAAAGTGAGGTGCCTCCTGCTCTGAGTGTTCTGTTTAGGGAAGTCCAAAGCTGGTTTAATAGAGAAACCTCCAGATTAAGCAGATGTGCTTATTATCCATACATGCAACAGAATAAGGGGACAGACCTTTCCATATGGTGGTAAAATAGTCCCAGCAGTGAAATCTCTCCATTCCACAAAACCCTAAGATTTTTCCATGTTCATGGATAAATTAAACAGCTTTTATCCTAAATACCAACGAGAGGCAGCCAAGAAAAGCCAGCTCATTTTATAACAGGTGGCTTGGGTGATCCCCAACACCTGAAATGCAGGTCTCCAGACTATTTAATTTAAGGCAAAGGTAATGCTATCCATACCAGCTGGCTCCAATTCACACCTCACCTTTATCAGCTGTGGAGGTATTTCCTCGTGGGCTGAGAACCACCCACCACTCACGTCCCTGCTGACTCACACAAACACTAATCAGCCTTTAAAAGGTGGTGCCCCACCACATTATGCAAATTACAACCAACTCAGGGAGACCAGGAGACCACAGTTAGGGATCTGACAAGATACACCTGGATGTACAATACAATAGTCCCCAGTAAATAAAAAGATGAACAGTTCTAGCAGCTCCTACTTATTTATGTAAAAACACAGTTCCAGTTATTAAAATCATAGAATAGTTTGAGTTGGAAAGGACCTTAAAAGATCATCTATTGCCAAACCCCTGCCATGGGCAGGGACACCTTCCAGCAGAGCAGCTTGCTCTGAGCTCCACTCATCCCATGCATTCAAAGAAAAAGGTACAGAATACAGATTTCAGATAATCCCCATTGTCCAACTCACTTTCCTCTCATTCAGACCATAAGATGAATATCTCAGGACAATTTGCTCCCTTTATCTGCCTCGGTGCCAGCCTCTGGGGTGAGGGCAGAATATTTACCTACCATTTGGGACTGGCCACTTGACTGGGGCCACAGTTTATCAGGGAGCCTAAAGGAGTAGGAGGATCACATCCTGCTGCCCTTCCCTCTGGCAGCACCTACAGGATCCATAGGAGGCTAAGAAAAGGCTCCCAGCAGTTTTAAGCAGGATCACCTTGCCAGACTGCATTACAAAATTAAAGGCTGAACACAAGGCTACTGTTTTTATAGAAGAAAACAACTGCTTACATGAAAAAGATGAACAGCAGACAATACAAACTGAAAACATTACCTTGCACGGGATCAAACTGCCCTCCTCCACGAAGCCCTCACAGCTCTGCTCCCAGAGCCACCTCCAGGCCCCTTAAATGCTGCCTCCACTGGAGGAAATGCTGCCCAGGCGCCTCTCGTGAGGTGATTTTCATTAACCCTGCCCAGCATTACAGCTGAGCATGATCAACATGCCCTGCTCTATCCCAATCACCAAGGGTACACAGCAGCAGGTGTTTGCATCACCGTTAAAATCACAGAAAATTCAGGATGGAAAAGACCTCCAAGATCAACTCCAACCTTATTCTAAGTAGCTAAGCCAGGTGTGTACTTAAACCAGACCTGTTTGTCATCTGTAACCCTCTAAAGCAATTATCATGGCTAATTATACCAAGGCCACAGCAGAAAAAAGAAAAAGTCTCAAACTGTGTTACCTATTAAATGGCTTTAGGCACTGTAACACACAAGCAGAATGAACAAAATTATCTAGGGAAGCATTACATGAGTTTTTCCCCATTAAAAAAGCTGGCAGGCAGTCACAGAGGGCTCCCAAAGAATTACTGGATGAGGAAATCTCTGTCCAGACCAGTCTCCATAGGAAGGGAAAGCCTGAAATAAATGCAGTAAAAAACCCACTATGGATTTCAGGCTGAAAATTGTGCCTCTGAATTAAATCCTTGCTCAGGATTGCATCTGACACCGAGAACTGAAAACCTCTGGCCGCTCTCAAGTGCTGCACCACTGCACCTTAAAATATCCACGAGCTGCCTGTTCACAAGGTTTTGCTCTGCCACTGGAGTGACCCCAGGTGTGCCCACCCCTGCAGATACCCTGGATCACAAAGCCTGTCCCTCCATCCTTCCCAAGAATCCACCACCTGCCTTCACTCATTCCCACTTTCAACAAAGGAAGGGAGCATTTTCAGCTGGAGGAAAAAAATCCCTCATGTAACTTTAAAGGTGCTTTCAGACAGCTGAACTCCCCAGAGTCAGGCATTTATCTTTTACATTAAACAGAGATGTCACCACAATCCTTATTGTTTTAAAGAAAGAAGGGAAATATGCTGAATTTCAAACAGGAACTGGTGGAAATCACAGCACAAGAAATGGAAAGCTGACATTACCCAACTGATATCTGGGGAATAAAACATCCAAGATGAATCAGATGAGGAATTATGAGATTTTTCTGCATAAACCAAAGAATAAGCACTTAAAATTTCCAACACTTTGATACAGATACCGTATTTGACAGCCTCAGTGTCTCCTCCAACACAGACAAACAGTGAGCATTAAGCATTTTGAAGTTATAATGAAGCATTTGTCAATTAAACCCTCAGAAAGTCAATGATCTGTCCCAAAACACAAACATCCACTGGCATTATGGACAAACATCCACATTAAACATGCCACAACACTGAAGTGAATAAATCTCACTACCCAGGCCAAAAAAAAAAAACCACTGGGGAGGGAGTGCCCCTGGAGCTAAAAGTAGATCCTTTATCGAGAGAGCAACACCTAAACCTGAGCTGAGGAACCCCAAATCACACAAATCCCCTGCCTGCCCCCAAACACAACGCCAACAATAAAGGAGAAATGTGATGCCATTCTTTCGAGGCTGCTTCAGCACAGGATGTTTCCTCCTTACAGCAATTTCAAGGCTGTTGAAGTTCTCCTCAGTAATTCCCAAATTATTTCCAGAAGTGATTTATAACATGCCCAGGGACAAAAGCTACAAACAGCACAAGAGTCTACTGAAAACTTGACCTTTGGCATTTTGCATTGATCCCCCAGCCTTTATTGGTATTTTCCAAGAAAATCCTATACTTAAATCTCACTTTAATATAAACAGCCACAGCGTTTCCAGCTCAAAAATCTGCTACAGGAATTAAATGCCACACTCCTTCCTGAAAATTCAGGTGACCACAACCTCAAAGACTCAAGACTGTGCTGTAATTCAAGTTGCATTTACACAAACTGGCTCCCACTTCATGTACCAATTACGGTGTCCTGGAAATGCGCCTCAAAAAATGCGGCCAAAATCTGCGACACAAACATTAAAAATGCCCTTAAAACCCCCAAGAAAACAACAAAAAGCCTTACAACCGCTTTGAGGCCCAAGGTTTTAAGCACAAGTCATCCACTGGAAAAAACAAGACATTGAAATGAAGGAAAAAAATACAAGTGAGAATGCTGCAAGACTGCTTATTTCAACACCCAGCTGATTTTATTGGTTCTGCAATCACTTTTTCCTAGGTTTGGCCTGCTGGGTGCATATTCCACTAAACAAACACGAAGAAATAAAGGTGGTAAAATTCACTTTAAGTGATTTCATGAGTTGGAGTTAAACACAACTGTCTTTATTACTCAAAAATTCCCAGCCCAGAGAGTGAGGACACGGCCTGACTCCAAACTCCTATCACACAGCTCACCACAGCCATAAAATTATTAAATATGCATAGGAATGTGCCTCAAATAAAGGCACTGCAAGCAGACTTCATTTGACATGTATTTATACATTATATAAAAATTATGTCCGAATAGATATGAAAATAAATCACATGAAACCCCCCCGAAATGCCACGCCATTGAAAAAAGGGAATTCATTGAAAAGAGGGAATTAAGGAAAAAAAAATCCTCTGAGATTGGCTGAGAAGGGTACAAGAGCTGACAAGATAAGCTAAACTGCAGAGGTGTGAGCCCAAATTTAGCCTTGGTTTATGTGGGAAGCCCTTTGTGCAGCCCTTGAGCTCTCATCCAGCACCCACTGCTTGTTGGTCAAGTATTTATCAAAGCTCATCCTCTGAATGACTGAAAAAATACACAGGAATCCGTTTTTATTAATCTTAGCAGGGGAAAAACCCATGCTTTATGTTTTTGCTGTGATTTTTGTTCTGCTTTCACTGCACAAAACCCTTCCACCCTCCTCCCCTGCTGCCAGCACTGGGGGACAGGGGACAGCACATGTAAACAGCAAAGGCCAGCAGTGTTTGTGATGACTGCAGCGACACATTCCTAGGATTATTCTGCAGGAGAGGAACTCAGATGGGGTCCAGAAAGAAATCAGCTTTTTCCTTAGGGCCTGAACCGTGTAACCCAGCTGTCACAGTGAAATGCACAGAAAGAGCGGGAGCAGGAATTCTCTGTCCCAAATCTGCACTTGGCTGGGTAACACAGCTCCCTCCTGCAGGAGGGAAGGAACAGTTAAATTCCTCTTGTTTTATTCCCCAAGGGCAGCAGTGGCAGCTGTGAGTGGGCTGGGGAAGGAGGCTGGACACAGACAGGGCTGGAAAAGCCAACGTGGACTGAGACACGCAGAGCCACCCCAGAAGCCACCAGCAGACACCTGCAGTGGGGTATCTGGGGACAGGACACTGATCTGGAAGCCAACTACAACTAAAGGAAAGCTGAATAAAATCCTGTGCTTGCGGAACCAGGGTCACACACATTTTATAAATCATTACTCCATAATAACCAGCTCCATCACCCACGAAATGCTGTCAAACCCCCAGCATCGAACTGGTTTTCCATCAGTTCTTCCACACAAAAACAACCTGTGTCCATACTTTATCCACACTATTCATGGGCAACATCACACTGATACTGCTGATTCTCAACCTGGGGGCCCTAAAAATACAAAGCAGAGCAGGCACGCTCGGATCACCCTCGATTTCTTCTTTATTTGGGGATGGAAAGGGATTTGTTATCAGTCAATTCCTGACATACTTTGCGAGGGTAGAGGTTAAGGCAAGCTGTGACAGGAACATACCCTGTAAGTATAAAGAAGAGGAGCTTCACCTCAACACCTCTTCCAACCTCGACAGGCGTGGCCTGTGCTCCTGCCAAAGAAACTCCCAGGAGGGACTCCAAGAACAATTTCCTTCAGTGTGCTCGTTTCTTTTCCAAGCCACCTGAATGAAAGGATTCCCAGGTGAAAGCCCACGCGGTGCCCACAGGCACACTGAGGGCCGGCAGGGATTTCACACCACAGTTCCAATGGTATAGTGTGAAATACAACATCTAGGACTGCAATCCATAATCCACAAGGAAATCAGAACTTCCATCTCCATGGGAAAAGGCATCTAATCACAGGAAGGAGTTAACACAGCATCACTTCACAGTTATCTAGAACAAAACTGTAATTAACACAGCAACTAAATCCCACTTTGTTCTGGAATCTCTTATTTTAAATGCAGTTTTCCATTTCCCCCCACCAAAATAATCCCAGGAAAGTCCTGCTTCCGAGATGCTTCCTTGCAGACCCTCAGACTTGATTCAGAAGGGACACAAAGGTCCCTCAAAATCAAGCACTGCTATTTCACCACCCCAGGTGAGGATGGGTTCCAAATGGATCGGATGGAAACTGCCAGTAAAAGCCACCCAGGAGAAAGGTTCCCTCTTTAAACAAGGGATAGTACAAATCCTGGTGCTACTCTGGCTGACTTAGGTGGGAGAATCTGGGAAAAAGTGATGAGTGGTACTGACATCCTGCAAATCTACCCAGGAGGAGCTGGATCAGGAATGCTCCAAGTGCAAGGAGCCTCTGTGATCACCAAGCACCATGTGCTGAGAGATGTGCTACGGCCAAAGGACAGACACTGACCTGCACTTTAATCCCCACCGTCCTTCAAGGGAAGATTATTTGTTTCTGCCAGTAAGCTGCGAGACTGGGAAGGGCATCTGGGGTTACGAACTGGTCTGACACGGACTGGGAGAACTCATGGAAAGGTCTTTTTAGCTTCACCACTGAAGTGCAACTTGGCCTCTGCGGCAGAATTACACAGACTGAGGGCAAGGCAACACTGCACGACCACCTCAGGACAGAAACAGCACGTCTGTCTGGGACTGTGATATCTTAGTCAGAGTTTAAAGGAAGGAAATCACCTGCCAAACTAGGAAACAAGGTTTTACAGCCTTGTTATAAAACAGCAGCTATTGTGTTTCTATTTCACAGGCACAACTGAACCGAAAAAGTTTCAGATTCCACAGCTATACATATATATACATATATACACATTGCATATATATATATTTTTAATTTAGGAATCTCTCCAAGTGCTTTTCAGAACAAGTTCTTCCATGCTGTCAGCTCTGTTTCCTGAAGGAAGAGGGCAGTTAGAGCAACAAGTCTTCAGATGACTGCAGTGCTGTCTGATCAGCCTCTACTTAGCATGAATTCTCCTCCCTGCCTTAGGTTAAAAATAGAGTCAGTTCAAAGGGCTGGAGGTCAACTGCATTAGCAGGTGATTCACTGGCAGACAGAGGCCAGAAGACACACCTGAGGCTCTGCAGGGCCTCCCCAACCCCGGGAGTGAGGAGGTAAAGCAGGTGGCAATAGTAAAATGTGGCAATAATCTCAGGAATGTTTCAGTCTGAACACAAAGCAAACCAAGTGCGTGATTTTGCTTTTCACTCCCCACCCTTTATGTTCACAAGACCAAGAGATAAGAAGGGGCAAAAGGGGAGGATTCCCACAAGTTTTCAAGGCAGCTAAACAGACTCCCAGCATTTCCATGCCTCTGGTGCATACATACAGAAATAATCAAGCTGTTTACCCATCTTTATACACAGTCAAACATACATCTCCCTTATCTGATCTCAACCTGCTCTTTTCAGAGCCTGTCATTCTCAAATAACCTCACCCTGAGTCACCTGGAGAGCTCTGCAGATATCCAAACTGAAAATAGAGAACTTTTTTCTGAGAACTTCAGTTCCCTTCCTTGAAGGCCCCATCCCCACCTCACCCAGAAGCTGAAGTTCAGCTCTCCGTTCACAGCAACGTCCTAATCTCAAATACCATCATCTGCCCTAAGCAGTGACTCTTCAGCTAACTCAGAAATAGCCAGGAATTTTGAAGACTTAAGACATGCTAAGGTATTTCTGAGAGATTAAAATCAGATACAAAACCAACATATTTTGGCCAGAACTGCTCGCATTCAAAGGCATTTCACCAACACCCAGGTCACCCCACAGAGGCAGTGCACTGCAAACAGGAGCTGAAAGAGGCCCTTCACTCCCAGGGACTTTCAAACATTGCTTTTAAAACATCTTTTTCAGCAAGAGTCCTTTAGTGTTGTTGTCTTCTTCTTCCTCTGACCCTTGGGAAACAATCCTGCCATGCACAGCTCCACATGGAATTGAAAACATCTCTAGTTAACTCCTGAATAGCACGAGCCTGCCCAACACCACCATGCTGGAAACCTGAGGGAATTCCTGGCCAACAGCACAAAATCAAAGAGAACACCTTCTCCTGAGGGCAGAAATTAGCCTCTTTTTACTAAAACAAACTCTTCATTGACAAATTTAACAAGTTGGGATGTAAGAAGGCTCTGGGGAGACTTTCACTACCTAAAGGGGCTTTCTACACAGGCAGATAGTGACAGGACAAGGGGGAACTGTATTAAAGTAAAAAAAGAGATATTTAGATTAGATATTAGGAAGAAATTCTTTACTCAGAGGGTGCTGAGGCCCTGGCACAGGGTGCCCAGAGCAGCTGTGGCTGCCCCTGAATCCCTGGCAGTGTCCAAGGCCAGGTTGGATGGAGCTTGGAGCAGCCTGGGATAGTGGAAGGTGTCCCTGCCCATGGCAGGGGGTGGAATAGGATGGGTCCCTCATGAGGAGAGGACAAAAGGACACAGTGAGAGGGGTACCAGTGACAGCCACCGAGGATCTGCCATCCTGGACTGTGAGCAAGGAAACCAACAATCTGCAGCTGAGGATGAGGCAAAACAGGCGATTTTTCAATTCAAGTCAGGTTAGAGAAGACAAAATTTTAATTTCTCTCCAAGGCCTGAGCACAATCCCCTGAAAGCTGTGAAGAGCGATGCATGATCAATTTTAACAGCTTTAATAATTAAAACTGGAGAAAAGTTAAACCTTGTATCCTCCATGAGCACAAAATCGGATTTTTCCCTGCAGGACACAGAGGTCGAGGCATAAAAGCTGTTGCCTTGCCAACATAAATATTTCTGTATCGCCGAACAGAGGAGCTTCTGAATTAGGATGTTGCATAAGGAACAGTTGGGTCAACATCCCAGTTTCCCAGGCAGTCCACCCCAGATACGAACAGAACACGAGCCCTGGAAGAGCAGCAGAGGTCTCAGGCACTCTGTCATTCTGACACTCATCCCAAAGAAGGCTTTGGGGTTTGGGAGCCCTTGGTTTTGGGAGGAGGGAGAGCATCACCTCTGCAGGAATGCTCCTCACAGCAATGCCAGCAGGGTTAAGGGCCACTACTGCTTTTTCAGGGTTCAACCTAAGAACAACCAGTGCCACTTCGTAGTGAGAACAAACAGTAACTCATTAAGGGGAAATACTGTGCTCTTAACACCCAAATAACATCTGCACCCACAGAAGCAGCAGAGAACCTAAGGAGGGAGGCAGCTCAACAAATGCCTCACACATCCCTACAAATCAAATCGAATCCAGCTGCACCGAGTGGTTCAGCACCCACTTTTTAGAAGAGTTTTCCCTTATGTTTAATACACAGGCACTGCTGTTAAGCAACTGCTTGCATGGGAATGAAGAGGGAAAAAGCTTGCGTCAGTGATGCAGAACCCTCTTCTCAAACCCCACACATGCATATGTAATATACACACCAAGTCCTAAACCAGCGCTTTCAGGAATCCAGATTCTCTGTCAAAGGAGCCAGACAAGCTGACTGACAAATACATGCAAACAAAGAGGGATTACAAATCACTTTGGAAGCACCAGGAGCTGGCAGCACTCAGCACAGTGTTTGAGCTCCCCTTCATATCTAAGTAGCAAAACACCAGCATCTAATCCTTCCAAGTAGGAGAGATCTGTTGGGAGGCTTCATTCACAAAATGGGAGCTGTGAAGAATAAGAACCCTTTACTAACACTGAGATTTTCCCAAGAAACTTTGAATTTATTTCTTATTAAGTTCCTTCAAGGCTGAAATGAGCTTCCCCAAGCTCAGGAGTTGAGACACATCATCAATTCATCTAAAAATCAAAGTTGCTTGATACAACCAGAACTGACATTGCTCAATCTTTAATTCAATAGCTCTCTCTATCTATAAGCTAGAGAAAATAAAGGTACAAATAATGGGTGTCAGGCAGTACAGAGGGAACATTTCTCAAAGCAAGGAGACAGACTTTGAGTACCACCCACGTGGAACATTTACAGCCGGGAAATACAGACTTGCCTCCCTCGTAAATCCCAGGGACTGCACCGACATTACAGCCAGATCCTACAGGGCTCCTCATAAAGCCCTTGTTGTAACATCTCAATGCATGGGGAGGTTTACTCTGGGTTATCACTTCAGACAAGTGACCTTTACATCTTCATCTGGGCAGCCTCGACAGAACCCAAAACAGGAGAACAAGTACCGACCATGAGCTTAAATGATGACTTAAATGAACCCACTCCACAAATATCCCTCCAAACGAGACCTGTTGACCAAGTGACCCTCATGACAAACACGCAGCCCTTGAGTCCCTGCCTGTTCCAAACCCCTTACAGCTGTTCCTGCAGCCCAACAGCTGCACTGCAGGTCTCTCTGCCTTGCTTCCCTTCTCATTCCCAAAGGAAACCTCAGTAAATAACAAGGCCCACCATTAATGTCGTCTGTGATGATCAAAAAAAGATTGCAGAAAGCTACAGCGTACTGTTTGCTTATTCTCTTGCTGGCATTTGCCGCCTGCTTTGCTTTAAGGAAACATTTGGTACTATTTTGTCAATAAAGCACAAGTATTTGTCACACACTGTCATTATGTACCAGCCTGAACCATCAAAACCATCAAACGCCCCGTTTTCAGCTCCCATCAAGATAATAGCTTTATGTTGGATGCCTTTCATGAACAAAATAGATGATAGTTTCACGGGTTCAATATACTGACATTTCGTTTTCCTCGCACATGAAAAAAGCCATTCTGTGGTTTTTGGCAGAAAAGTGCCTTTCGCTGTGTGTTTACTGCAGTTGCCATGGGGAAATCCCAACACCACTTATCAAAAGTAACACCAGCACATTAACAGTCTGCATTAATGATTTCTTGTTAAATCCTATGCAGCCCGAAGTGAAAAGGAATATTCAGGCATTTAAAACATTCGCGCTCTGCTTTCCAAATACCGATTCCTGAGGTTATGGCCATGCCAAAGAAAACCCCAGTACACGCCATCGTTTTACACTCATTATTTGGTAACTGGAGAGTTGTACTTGGGCAATCAGTGTTCAACTACTGCTGGCCATCAGCTCTGTAGTATCAAAATCAGCTCTGCTCTGCAGCAGAGAGCCAAACTGCTCATTCAAATACACCCAAGTGATTCTTCAGTGGTCATCTAGGAATCCAAGACCTGGATGCAGCCCTGCCAATGAACTTACGCTGCTTTGAAATTGTATTTTGTGAAATGGGAGTGATGGCAGGTTCTGGCTGCTTCACTAGAGAGAGTAAGGGTTCAGCATCTGGTACCAGTGATTTCATTCTGCAGGGCAAAATTACCATTATGACCAGCAATGAACTGCAGTAAAGTCATGCAGCAACTATGAGCAACTTAAAACCCTCCTCTGGTCTCAGGAAAAAGCTCATCTGCCACCTCACATACAGACTCCATCTCTGAACACCAAGATGCTCCACCAGTAACTGCAGACTCACCAGGATGAGCAAAGAGTTCCAGAGGAACCCTATGCTCCTCAGAATCGCAGAATCATTTAGGTTGGAAAAGCCCTCCCAGGCCATGGAGTCCAACCTGTGCCCGATCCCCACCTTGTCACCAGCCCAGAGCACTGAGTGCCACCTCCAGACCTTCCTTGGACACCTCCAGGGATGGGGACTCCACTCCAAGCCCTGACTACCCTTTCCATGGGGAAATTCCTGCTGATGTCCAGCCTGAGCCTCCCCTGGCCCAGCCTGAGGCCGTTCCCTCTCCTCCTGTCCCTGTTCCCTGGGAGCAGAGCCCGACCCTCCCCGGCTGCCCCCTCCTCTCAGGGAGTTGTGCAGAGCCACAAGGTCCCCCCTGATCCCCCTTTTCTCCAGGCTGAGCCCCTTTCCCAGCTCCCTCAGCCTCTCCTGGGGCTCCAGCCCCTTCCCAGCTCCGTTCCCTGCCCTGGCCCCGCTCCAGCCCCTCAGGGTCCCTGTGGCCGGGAGGGCCCAGCACCGGGCACAGCCCTGGAGGGGCCTCAGCAGGGCCGGGCAGGGGCCGGGCCCTGCCCTGGGGCTGTGGCCACACCGTGGCTGGCACAGCCCAGGGGCCATCGGCCTCCTGCCCACGTGGGCACACCTGGGCCCATTTTCAGCACCTCCAGGTCCTCTCCTTACAGATCCTTTCCAGCCACTCTTCCCTCAGCCTGTGGTGCTGCTGTTGTGACCCAAGGGCAGGACCTGGCACTTGGCTTCTCGCCGCACTGAGCAACCTCAAATTCAAGGCGAGGAATTAGGAGGAAAGGAAAAGGAGTATCATGTTCTGAATGTTTCTTTTTCCTTGTGCAAATTGTGCTTTGGTCATCTGCATGAGCTTCATTAGATAAACACGTTGTTACCTGGAGTGGTAAACCAAGCAACAGGCAGATCTCTGGCAAAACAACAGAACACTAATTCAATTTACAGAGCTTGGTCTGGGAGGGAATGGAGATGAATGCCTGCACAACACTTCACAGAAGTATTCAGAGATCTGTCCCAACAAAGTTACCCATTACTGACTGCCATTAGGCATTTAACTGTCAAGTTTATAGCAGAGAGGCACTAAAATTCTACATTTCTTTTCAATTTTAAGAGAAAAACAAAGACCACGGCTGTTAGCAGCTGGCACATACTTCAATATTGTGCAAACATTAATCCATCTCATTCTCTAATTCAGCCAGTGACCTTAATACCAGTTCAGTTCTTAATCATCTGGCTCTTTCAGTGCAGCTGGCATTCATTTTGCTTGACACAAGACCTACCCAATAAATAATAATAATAAAAAACCCTCTTAGACAATGCTTGAAAATGCTTGACCCCAACTGCAATCTATTTATCTGCTGGGTTTTATTTTCATAACAACCTCTAGACAACACTCACAATAACTGAAACGGCTGAAAGAGTCCTAGAAGGTTTTTAGTTCATGAAAAGGGGCTCTCCAGCGTTGAAAAAGATTGTGCTCGTGCCAGCACAGCACCAAAAACCTGCAGCTACGAACCAGGGAGCCACACGGGATCAGTTCCAGGGCATTTCCATCTTACTGCTCAAACTCCACGTGCTCCAAATCTCTGCCCACTCATCCGTGAGAGCGCGCATCAGGCGTACTGGGCTGCACTGGGAATGCCAGCAGCACAGCACAGCAGTGACCAGGGGAGCAAGGAGATGACACAGAACTAACAAGAATTATCTCAAGTGAAGCTCTGCAAGGGAAGGCTGGAGGCCTCCAACAGAGATCACTCAGCGGCTTCCCCCTGCTTCCCACGACTCTAAGCTGCAGAGAATTTGAGATAAGAGCTTAAAACTAACTCCTCTAAAACCTCGGGGGGAAAAAACCTCAAAAGAGCAGTTTATCATAATATAATGATACTCTTTTTCATAGTCAACAATTTTGATACCCAAATCTGCTTAATATATTCTACAGAGGGGTTATTCAAACAAACTGATCTCAAAACAAAAGGGACAAGTGAGAACCACTGAAAAAAAAATTATTTTAATACCATCTCCCATGCCCTCAGCCTCAGAGCCATCCTCCTCCTCTTCCTCCAGAGCAGCAAAAGTTCCTCTCATCAGGAAAGAATCATGAAGACTTCAAGGAGAAAAAAGTTTAGATGAGGAATGACATTTCCCTTAACGACTTCTTCTAAATAGTTTAAGGCAAAAATAACTTCTCTGGATTGAAGTTTATGGAAGTTTCTCTTTTTGCCTTTGGGGATAGTGGTCATGCACTTAGAAAAACTTTTTTCCTTCAAATAAATTAATTTCTTTCCCCTTGCAAATGTTTTGGGAATTGTTGCTTGCATTGCATTTAAGGCCAACAATATCACAGCAAATGGGATCTGTGGGTAGAAAAGGAAAAGGCTTGATGCTCAAGGACTGCTTAGTGACAGTGTGAATAACTACTGAGAGTTTATAGACTGATCCCAGACAAAAATCGACCTTTACCCACTTCAGTGCCTGAGCCAAACTCAGTAACATCAAAAACACGCAGATTTAAAAAATTCTTGACTCTTCTGCTTAAAAACTTGTACAAAACTATATTGCACCTGACTATGGTAGGTAAAGTAAGGTATTTGTTTTCAGGAAATATCATCCAAGCAGATACTGCAGTACCTGGGTAGATATTTCAAGCTGAAAAAGCCAACAAACTACATTTATTAAAACTTCTCTCTCTGCAGACCTTGTGCAGGCTTTATGTTGCAAGTACAAAATCAAACAACTCATGCACAGCACCAAACACACGGAATACCAAGGGCATGAGGGAAACAAGTGTAGAATCATGGAATGGTTTGGGTTGGAAGGGACCTTCAAGCTCATCTCATTCCAACCCTGCCATGGGCAGGGACACCTTCCACTGTCCCAGGGTGCTCCAAACCCCGCCCAACCCGGCCTTGGACACTTCCAGGAATCCAGGGGCAGCCCCAGCTTCTCTGGGCACCCTGTGCCAGGGCCTCCCCACCTTCACAGCCAAGAATTTTTTCAAGTTTCCAGAGAATAAAACCCACATTGAAATTAAGGCTCTACCTGTGTGTCTGCAATTACTCCAGAATCTGTGCACAGGACTGTCAAGAGCACACCAACTCCACATCAACTAAAAGCAGAAAAGGACGAGTTCTGGCTGAACAGCAGCTTGTTCCAACCTTAAAATAATAGAATATATTTGGCAGGCTAATCATAATATCTAATTAAACACTTTTCTTAACACACAGTAGGAGAAATTAAAGACAAAGTAGTTTGAAGTTCAGTTTTCTAACAGCCACCAATGAGCAACAGCTGGAGCTGTGCACGAGCTTTTTTTCCAAGCTGCAATTTTATGGAAAAAAAGAAGGAAGCAGAGCACACCAGGCCTGCTAACCCATAACACGAGCCTGCAACAACTGCTACCTGCTGCAGCCACACTGCTGGTCCCAGGACGTGTTTTCTGGGGAACAAGCCTCAAGGCTTAATTGCACCAGATAAACCTGGTAGTGGCACGCACAGGAGGAACCTCTCTGGAACATCTTAGTGCTGTGTACCAACAGTTATTGATTAACTGAGGTCTCCTCCCAGGCTGGGAAGAGAGTTGGAAGAGAGCAAGAGTTTGAGTGTGTTGGCACAGGACAGGCAGAAAGAGTCGCATGAAGTAATTCTCTGTTGTGGTTACCTTGAACTTTAACCAAGGTCAGACCACAATTTCCGTCAAGATTATTATAAGCCCACATGAATGCCTGTACATCAATAAAACCTTACAGCCCTCAGTAACTAGGTCTAAATGTTTGGCTCTGCTCCTGGTGCCTCAAACTCTGGGCACACTCCGCTCGCAGCAGGAGCTCTGGACCCGTAAGGAGCTGGCAGCTGGTTGCTTTCCCCAATAAACCACCTGGGCCCACCTCCACACCATTCTCTGCTGTACCTGGGCCTTTATGAAAGCTTAATCTAATTGAGAATTGTATTTTTAGAAAAGCAGCAACTTAGACATCATTTGCCACCTGATAAGCACTTAGTGCTCAAAGGCGACTCTAATTGCTCGTTAAACGTTTCATCACGGATACTTATTAAAGATCTGAAAGCACAGCTAGAAGAAAGCACCGTCTCACAATGAAGCTCCACAACCAGCATTTCTGGTTTGACACGTCCCAGCCAACGATACCGGGATCCTTCCAGATCCTCACAGAAAGCAGCTCGTCAGCTCTTCCCTGCCATCCCACAGTAAGGTACCTCCATCCCACAGGAAGGTTCTTGTTCAAGCTTTTCTTGTATCTGTCTGAGGGATTCACAAACCCCAGAATTCCCTATCCGATTTCCACCTAGACTAGAAACGCTCAGGCTAATTTGGACACAGCTATATAAAATAACTCAAATAATAAAATCATCCACAGAGCACGGCTTCTGAGTCTGTGCCGTGTTTTTCAAAAATACCTAACTCAGTTCAAGCTCTTTTATTTCAGTGAAGGTTTAGGATTTACCACACATTTACACCAGTATTCACTCACTTCTCCAGCAGTGCACACTTCTGACCAACATAACCCATCTTTTGGATTACAGAAGCCTTTCCAAAAGGAGAAAGTCCCAGTGCTGTGCAGCACTGGGCCACCCAGTGACCTATATACAGAAGCACTCGAGTTCAGCTCCTATTCCATAATTAAACGAGCTACACTTGTCTCTCTCAGCTGTTCTAGAACGCACAATCAGTCACCCCAGAGAGGGAGTTTTGGTTCAGGAGGACACACAGCCTGACCTGTGCTCTGCAGAGCTGTGCTACCATGTGCTTCAAAACACGCTGTCTCCATAAAATCATGGAGTGATTTGGGTTGGAAGGGACCTTAAACACCATCTCATTCCCACTCCCTGCCATGGGCAGGAACACCTTCCACTATCCCAGGTTGCTCCAAGCCCCATCCAACCTGGCTTTGGACACTTCCAGGAATCCAGGGGCAGCCACAGCTCCTCTGGGCACCCTGTGCCAGGGCTTCTCCACCCTGATGCACCCCAGAGCAGCATCTCCCTCTCCTCGCACATAACAGCCCCTTGACCCCACCATCCATCCCCAAGCACCGACGCCGAGCCGCCCAGACGAAAAAAGGACGGGCACCTTTATGGGGGGACCCGTTGATGCTCTCGGAGCTGGACTGCATGTCCACGGCGGCTCTCCTGAGGCTGCTAAAATAAGCCCTGGACCTGGAGAAGCTGCTGCGGGGAGAGCGCCCGTGGGGGCTGCCGAAGAGGGCGGCGGGGCCGTCCCTGCGGGCGAAGATGCCGCTGAAGAAGCGCAGGAGCCGGTGCTCGGTGCCGGCGGCGGGGCCCTCCCGGCCCAGCCGCTCCGAGAGCCGCTGCAGGTCGCTGTTATCCAGGGTCCGGTTCTTGCTCTTGCTGCGCTCCCAGCGCTCCAGCCGGGACAGCGGGTCCGCCTGGCTCAGCACCTCGCCCACGTCCAGCGTGTTGCGCTTCTCGGGGGGCTCTGCGGGGAGCGCGGCGGGCGGCGAGGGCGGCGGCGGCCCGGGCAGGCAGCCGGAGCTGCTGTGCCGCCGCACCCGGGCCGGCTCCCCGCCGCCGCCGCCGCCGCCGCCGCTCCAGTGCCTGAAGCTGAAGCTCCGCCGCAGCAGCCCCGGCTGCCGCCACGGGCTGTGGCCCCGCTCCCCCGGGGCCTGCTCCCCGGGCCCCCCGTCCTTGTCGCCCTCCTCCCCGGGCGGGGATGCGGCAGCGGCCGCCGCGGCTTCTCCGGGGCCGGCGCTGCCCCGCGGCGCCCCGGGCACGGGCGGCCCCGCTCTCCTCGGCACCTTGAGGCGGCCCAGCTCCAGCTGCCCCGTGCTCAGCGTCCTGAAGGTGCGGAAGCCGCAGGGGCTGGGGACCCTGTCCCGCTCCTCGCCTTCCTCCTCGCCCTCCTCCTCCTCCAGCAGCAGCAGCCCGGCCCTGGTGAGGCTGGAGGAGCCCGGCGGGCGGCTCCGCCCGCGCCGGGGCAGCTCGGGGCCGGCGCGGCCGCTCTCCGGCCCCAGCAGCTCCTTCTTCACCATGGTCACGGAGATGCGGTACACGGTCTTCCTCTGCGGGGTCCCCCGCTGCATCCTCTCGGGGGAGGAGGCGGCGGCGGCCGGCGGCTCGCTGCTGTCCAGGAGGTACATGATGGCTCTGCCCTTCAGGCAGCGGCGGCCACCGCGGGCATCGGCGCCGAGGTGGATGGATGAAAGGATGGATGGATGGAGAGACGAGGGGTGGCTGGAAACGCAGTCACAAACCACTGCAACCCGGTTAAAAAATAATGAAATAAATAAATAATAATTAAAAAAAAAAAAAAAGCGCCGGTGTCACACCCCGCTCTGCGGCGGGGTCAGGCTGGGCTCCGGCTGCGCTCCTCGCCGGCGGCCGGCGTCCACGGCAGCGCCATCCCGGAGAGGCGCCGAGGGACGGCTCACATCCACGCACGCATCCTCCTCCCGCGGAGCCCGGGTCCGGTCTTCACGGCATGGGAGCTGCAGCAGCCGCCTCCAAGCTCATTGTTTACGGCGCGGCCGCACGGCTGCGGATCTGGCCGGGCTCTTTCCTGCCCTCTCCGCCGGGTAAATCCGATTAGCACCGGCGGCGGGCCCGGCGGAGCGGCGGGCGCGGGAAGGTCCGCGCGGGAGCGGTGCCGGCGGTGCCGGAGCGCCCGGCGCACGCCCCGGGGCGGGCAGCGCGCAGCGGAGCGGCGGGGCCCGGCCGCGCCAGCCGGCAGCGCACAAGCGCCGGACTGGAGTCCCGCCCGCCCGGGAGCGGCAGCAGAGCGCCTCCCGGATTTCCCTCTGCCACCTCCGCCCGGGAAAGGGAGACACCTCACGCTTCCCTGCCAGCAGCATCAGCAGTACAGAAGCACGGGATTGTCCTCCGGAGATCATCCGGTCCAAGCCCCTGCCCAGGCAGGGTTACCTAGAGCAGGTGACAAAGGAGCACATGCAGGTGGAGTTGGAATGGCTCCAGGGAGGGAGACTCCTCCCTGAGCAGCCTGTTCCCAGGCTCAAAGTACAGAAATTCTTTCTCGTGTTGAAAGAACTTCTCGTGTGGAAAGAAGCACACGTTCTTGTGGTTTAGGTTATGGCCATTGCTCCTCATCCTGGCACTGGACACCCCTGAAAAGGGATACACCTCACGCTTCCCTGCCAACAGCATCAGTAGTCCAGAAGCACGGATTGTCCTCTGGAGATCATCCAGTCCAAGCCCCTACCCAGGCAGGGTTACCTAGAGCAGGTGACACAGGAATACGTCGAGGTGGAGGTGGAATGGCTCCACAGAGGGAGACTCCTCCCTGAGCAGCCTGTTCCCATCCTCAAAGTACAGAAGTTCCTTCTCGTGTTGAAGTGAAACTTCTTGTGGTTTAGGTTATGGCCATTGCTCCGCATCCTGGCACTGGACACCACTGAAAAGTCTGGCATCACCCTCCTGGCACCTGCCTTTGAGATAATTATATGTATTGATGGGATCCAGGATTGATCCAGGCCCACGAAACGACAAGGCACACGGTGCCCATCAGCTTGGGCCACGACCGGGGCTCAGATCTTGGATGCAGAATAAACTGAAGCAACACTTCCTCCTTAAAAATAGTCAGAATTACCCAGAACCGATCTATTTTTTTATCTGTGACCCACCTTAATAAATGTTTGTTCACCGCAAAAGTGTGCACAATTAACAAGCCCCATTTCTAGATTGGTTAGTCATGCAAAAACCCTTCCCAAGCAGCGGTTTCATCAGAACCTGGCTCTTGTACCCAGCTGGAAGAGGGCGTGACACACACCTCCTTTCACACCCAGCTTGCCAATGCTTTTGCAGGGATGCCGAGGTAATTAACCACCAATAAATGCCCACTATTAGTCACTCACAACCCAGGACGGCAGAAAAAACGAAGTTAAGCAACATTAGGAATAAGGTTTCTAGGTTCCGTGCCTAACATCCTGTAAAAAGTCAAGCTTGAAAAACCACCTCCAGCTGCCTTGCACCTCCCTCCCACGTCTACAGTCAAAACATCCTTTGCCAATGCCAGTGAGCGACAAGAGCAATTAAAAAACCAGGTGTAAAAAGGAAGGAAAGCACTGCCACTTCCACCACTAAACCATGTCCCCAAGTGCCCCTCCAGGGATGGGGACTCCACCACTGCCCCAGGCAGCTGTGCCAGGGCCGGACCTCACTTTCAGAGAGGAGCAGCTCCTGGCATGAGCTGGGTTGGGCACACCCCCAGGAGCAGTCCCAGGTGGGAGGTTGGACTCTCACACCAGGAATAAGGGATGCTCTGGGTCCCAGCCTCTACACGGATCATTTATTGATGCCACTGCGATCCCACAACACACACTGCGGTTCCATCAACACAGAGAATTCCTGATTTAACTCACTTCTCCAGATATGACAGAGCACGTTGTCCTTAACACTGACTAATTAACATTGATTCTTCTTCTTGGCTCTATTCACCGCGGAACAGATTTGCACATGTATCTTCAGCAGATACCTGATCAAGACCAGGGGCTTGGAGCAACCTGGTCTAGTGGAAGGTGTCCCTACCCATGGCAGAGAGTTGGAACAAGATGATATTTAACATCCCTGGGATTCTAAGGGGTCTCCCTGGACCAGCCTGAAAACAATTTCCAGTTCCTACTAAATGCTTGTTCGCTACCATAGAACGATGGCACGTTTTTCCATTTCTCTGACACCCAAAAGGCCATTTCCAATAGGTATTTCCAAAGGGAAAAAAAAAATAAGGTGGAGAAGGAGGGGGAGAAAAGACCCTGAAAATTACCTGTTATGAAATATGAGTCTAAGAGTAAAAAATTGTTGTTTATGTTTTTCTCAAGATCCAAATCTGTAAATCCACCAGACTCCGAGTGCGCGGGGCTGCCAGGACTCATCCCGTCCGCATCCCGCCTCCCGATCCAGGCCGCGCTTTGCAGCGCGCCGCGCGGGGAGCGCAGCCTCCTCACCCGGAGCGGGATCAACCATTTTTCATCCTCCCGGGATGACAGACCCCTCCAGAGGAACCACTTTTAAGCGCACACTAATAGCCGGCACATTCCTGCAGCCCTCTCCGGAGCGTCCCACACGCCCCTCTCTCCCCGCATCCCGCCCCGCTCGGGGCTGTGCTCCGCTCGCACCGGGGTGGAAACGCGGACATCCATCATAGGTTCGGGATGCTGCAGCAGCTCTCCTACGGGGAGTAAGTGGTACTCCGAGGTTGCTCTGCTGCTACTCATCACAACTTACCACCCTGCAACTTCTTGTAAGGCTTCCTGTAAATAGGACAAGTTGTTTTGCAGTCGCCTGTGCTGGTGGTGCAAAGCCCATCACGTGGTGGTCCTGCAATCGCCCTTCACCCCCGGCCGGAGGAACTACAGAAATCTGCCTTAATTGCTCATCTAACACCGGGTTATCTCAGAGCAGGGACCTAATTCACAGCGCAAGGGATGTCATGTCTAATACTCCGGAAGAGCTCCAGAATGCCCTGGGAGGCAATACGCAAACTGCGGCGATCCTGCCCGGAGCCCAGGGCAGCATCGCTCGGCTGCCTGTGCCCACCCCGGCCGGGCTGCGAGCCAAGCAGCGAGCTCAGCCCGGCTCCTGCCGCTCCTCCCGGCCCGCAATTAGCACAGATCCGCTCCCAGAACAGGAGAAGTCCCTCAGGCCCCGGGACAAGAGCAGCCAGAAGCCACGGCAGCCAACCCAAACAAGTCATTTGGCTCCCAGCCTACGCCGTGTGTCCTGAAGGGCCCTCGGCAGCGGCTCCCGCTCACCTTCCATTCCACAGGCACTTGGAAGCAGAGCAGGACGCGCAGGCACCATAAATTACTCCAGGGGCTGGTGACACTGGGGGTTACACCCTCCATCCATCCATCCATCCCACCTCATCCCAACACTGCCAACTGCTCTGTGACCTCCTGCCAAGCGCACAAAACACCCCCAAAGGATTTTGCTTGACAAAGTCAAGTCCCTCCAACGCGGTCACACAGGAAAGCAGAACCATGGAAATCCTCCATCCCATGCAGCGAGTAAAAGGCCACATTTGCCATTTCCCACGCAGGAGAAGCTCTCTCCTAAAACTTAGAGTTTCACAATTCTCAGCAGTGAACTCGGTAATTTATTTTAGTCAGTGAAACACGGCTGTCTCAAATACATCTTTAAAAAGCTGCAAGCAAAACTCGTGTGATCAGAGGAAGTGCAGAGGGAGCTCTCTGAACACAGCATTCAGTGATGCCCACCCTGGCTGATGTTCTGGAGCTGAGTTTCACCTCGCTGCTGACACATCCCCAGCACACGGCACTCACTGCTCACCACCGACAGCTGCAGGGATGACCCTGCTGGCAGGAGCAGCATTCCTGCTCTCCAACAGCTGCAAAGCAAGGTCGCTGTGAGCAGCAAGTACTACTGGTACTGATTTTATAAAGCAAAGACAGCTCGTGTCGTTCCAAGAGGTGCAAAATAGGCATTGCATTTTCTCTTTTCCCAAGAACTCTTTGCAAAAATAATTATGATCATAATTCTTTACTTCCTTGTTCTTAATTCCTTCCCCATTCTGCCAGCAGATCCAACACAATCACCACTCAAAACGTAAAAGCCCAGACAAGGAGAAAGAACAGTTGGACTTGATGGTCTCATGGGTATTTTCCAACCTGAACAATTCTAGGATTCTGTGAAATGCCTCCTATACATCAGCAGCATCTCAGAATTAACATTTCCATGCTGAGATAGCCTGGAGGGGTTTGCCAAAACCTTTCAAGTACACAGTTCCTGTGATGCTGCTTGTTCACATGCCCGTGTTTGGGATTTTATTGGACACTTCACTGCCCTCATTGTCTTTATTTTTTTTTTTGTGAGAAAAGCAGACCTAAATATTACCATTTTTGCAGACTGCAGGTTAAACTCCAGACACACAGTACCACTCCAAGTAGTGGTTCCTTTGACAAACTGATTGTGGAAGGCAAAATTAGGTCACCTGAGCAATTCTTGGAGTAATTCGGACATGATTTCACTTTTGTCTCCTGGAGAGGCCGCGCTCCATCCGCTGTTTGTCATCACGGATCAGTGTTCAACCAGCAAACAAGACAAGGCATCTGGACCAGAACAACATTGTGCTGCAGGGGACCAGCAACACAGAGCCCAAACTCAAGGGCTCTCTTGAGCCACGGGGTTTGCATTAAGGCACTGAGCTGTGTTCTCCTGTCACTCTGCACTTGTCCATTAAACAGGCCTGAATTCACTGTAGGCAATTCTTTACTCAGATGACGAACAGAGACATCTCACAACAAAGCAGAGAATAGGGGCTACCAGCAAGAAGGCAGCGTTTGGCATCAATAATGATCCTGCTGTCAGCACAAGGAAACCACATTCCTGTCCTAAAAACACTGGATGCTGAGCAGGAAAGGGAGTAAGGGCGATGGGATGCACAGTAAAAATGCAACTCAATCGTTTGTCTTTCTCTCACCAGGAGAGAGGCAGAATGTTGGTATGTCTGTATTCAGGGGAAAATGAGGGTGCAGCAAAGACATTTAAAGCCCCCAACACTGAAATAGCATCACAGAACCATAAAATGGTTCGGGTTGGAAGGGACCTTCAAGCTCATCCAGTCCCACCCTCTGCCACGGGCAGGGACACCTTCCACTATCCCAGGGTGCTCCAAGCCCCACTGTTCAACCCGGCCTGGAACAGTTCCATGGATCCAGGGGCAGCCACAGCTCCTGTGTGCCTCCCATCCATTTGGGATACCTCCAAGAGGGTCACGGGATACCAGGAAGCTGCTTCTCCTGCTAATCCACTTCAAGAAGAGGCAATACAGAGGCAAGGGTGTTCCAGCAGCACATCCTGGGAAGCCCCAGCTGTCCTTAGGCGAAGGGCTCAGCACCTGAACACAAATCCTACCAACCAACAGTGCAGCCTCACAAACATTCCAGGTGCTTTCAAGCTCCCAAAGGCTGGCATTGCTTCTCCAGGAAGGCCATGTCTTACTGCCAGGGATATTCTACCACATGGGATAATAAAAGTCACAATAATTTTCATTTCCATTTCTAAGCATGGGTTATGGTACTTCCTTCGCATCAATTATGTTATGTACTTCAAAGCCTAAAAGGCTCTTGCTTCATAAGACTACATTATTTTATAAATAGAATAATGAAATACCCTTGACTCATATCCACTCATTAAAGATGAGGGAAGGGATCGCTCACTCATCTTTATGTGAAATGGAAAAAAAATAAGTTTGATCAGTTATGATTTTTTTTAAACCGCGACACATGCTAGGGGTACTATTTCAAAAAAATTATCTTCAAGCAAATTCCAAATTCTATAAAATCTCTGATGTCCAGGCGTAGCAGGTTTGATCCCTGCATTTTACTTAAAAGAACAGAACAAAACCTCTTTTTAAAGGGAAAGAGCACAAAACCTCTTGAATTCTTCTGCATGACTAAGATCATCCTTTTGATTTCTGCCCCCAAGCTGATGGAGCCGTTAAAATTAATATATTGTGCCCATCCATCAGCTTCTCATCAGCTTAAAAACAAAACAACACACCTGACTGCAGCTGGATTTCTACTGAATAAACCAGGGCGGTCCTAAGTTACCTTCTCACTAAACAAAGAGGCATCCAGAGAATTAAGTGTGTGATTCATCTTCCCATTTTAGGTAAAGGTGTTTTTACATCACATCATCTGACAGAAGAGTTGTGTCCTGCTGCTGCTACAGAAATTAGTTGAAGCAGCAGAACAGGCAAAAATAAAATAAAACGTAGGAGAAATAAAATATATCATAAAAACTACATATTAATACTTCAAGCTAAGACACTAAAGCTTGTTGTTCTGAGAGCTACACTGCTGAATTATAGATATAAAACTTGGTTTGTACTTCTGTAGACTTGGTTTATCATTCTGCCATTCCCCCAAGGTCCTGGGGATGGAACAGCCAATGCTCAAGCCATTCCCACAGACAACTCACCAGGTGATCCCAGGACTCTGCTTCCACTTCAATCCCAGCTGCCAACATGGATCTGTTCACATGGTGCATTTATTCACCAGGATCGCTGTAGAAATGCGAATTCTGTGACTTTCATTTGCTTCTAAGCAGGCTGCCTGTGTAACCCAGGAGCCCTGCTTGCTGTTCTTTTCATCTCCCGAGACAGAACACCCCGGACACCGACAAACAGCAGCAGGGCACCTCGGCCATCTGAGGGATGCTCAGAAAAGCATCAACTCCAAAAGGCTGCTCCTGTCACCTGCCTGCCCTCTCAGCTGCTGGCAGGCAAAGCTTCCGAGAATAAACTACAAGAAAACTCATCTTCCTACACACCCGGCGTTCCCTGAGGGGGCTGTTAACAATCTGAGTTTGTACACGATGCCGCTTCGGAATCTCATTTTAAATACAGGTATTTATTAATAGATAATACATTAATATAAAGCCATGCATGTCTCAATAAGAAACAGTACAAATTTCAATAAATCCTTACCTCATTTTGGATATTATGTGGTTTTTTTTGGAAGCTAAATGCTTTTTAACTCAGGCTATCATGCATTTCCTTTAATCCCCTCTCTGGCACAGTAAAATATTCTGACAGGCAGCATCAATTCTAACTCAGGACTGCACCTTTTGCTTATTACTTGTGGTGTTTCAGTACCTCACAAGCAGGAAGATTTCCAGATGCCTGCCAGCTATCCAGTGTTCCTCATTTTCAGGCAGGTTGTTTTTCACCTCAAATCACCTAAACACTCAAAGAGACTGCACTGCAGCGAGGCAAAGAGAACTCAGGAAAGCACTTTTGGCTAAACTTTCAGCTCACAAATACTGGAAGCACGTGAATTTGTCATTAACGAGGATCTAGGTGAGTACTCACAGCCACAGTATGACCTGCATGAGCCATGGCAGGCTCTGAAGGGCCACGAATCCAGAGGGTTGTGTGCTGATGGAAAAGGGCTGCTCTAAAAGCATGGACTTGAACCCACCAGTGTGAGAAAGAGGGAGGATGTGCCATGACACCTGTTCCTGCCACAGCCATCTATTAGCTGAGCAGCGTTACTCTGCCGGGAGCCTGATTAAACTGCTGCCACTGCTCTGCATTCCCCTGCAAAGTCAAGTGTCACAACACGAATCACACACCTGACTCTGGATTTTTTCTGACTGTAGGCAAGAAAATGAAGGAAGCATGGAACAGGTATGGAACGGGGAGGACAGTCTGGTCTCACCTCCACGTAGATGACAGAAGGACTCTCAGCTCTGGTGCTCCATTCTGGACACAGCCATTCCACAGGCTCAAACTGGACCTGCCTCAGGGAACAGAGGCTTGGGGTGCAGTTACAATTTACACTCCCTCTTACAACTTCAGAAACTTCCAAGTGTTGCTTTTCACTCAAATGTAAAAAGAAAAGGCTTCAGGGAGACCTTATGGCAGCCTGCCAGCACCTAAAGGGGGCCTAAAAAGAAGGCTGGAGAGGGACATTTCACAAGGGTCTGTAGTGGACAGGACAAGAAGGAATGGCTTTAAACAAAAGGAGGACAGGGTTAGATTGGATATTGGGAAGGAATCATTCCCTGTGAGGGTGGGGAGGCCCTGGCACAGGGTGCCCA
Source organism: Lycocorax pyrrhopterus obiensis (assembly GCA_014706295.1). Taxonomy (NCBI): domain Eukaryota; kingdom Metazoa; phylum Chordata; class Aves; order Passeriformes; family Paradisaeidae; genus Lycocorax; species Lycocorax pyrrhopterus. The sequence continues at coordinate 604,111 of JACSVZ010000009.1, forward strand.
GAGAGGCTGTGGCTGCCCCTGGATCCCTGGCAGTGTCCAAGGCCAGACTGGATGGGGCTTGGAGCACCCTGGGATAGTGGAAGCTGTCCCTGCCTGTGGCCTTTAAGGTCCCTTCCAACCCAAACCCCTCTGTGGTTCTACAGCACTACTTCTGTCAGTCTCTGCAGCTGTATCACCCATCTCTATAGGTATTTTGTGGGTACACATCAAGGTCATCTGCATGCCAGGCTTTGTAGGGGATTACACAAGCGTGCCTTCTGATCGAGGACAAAGCAGATGGAAACTGCTCCCAGCTCTGACCCTCCAGGTGCTGCACTCAATAAGCCACCCCTGTGTTATGCAAGCCTTGCATTAAAAGTCTGCTCAGTGCCTTTCTGCAACTGAACAAACCATGACGTTCGTAAAGGCTTTTAACACTCGCCCAAACTTCTTAAAAAGCTTCTGTCTTTAAAAACGAAGTATGGTAGTAAAGAAAATGTGACGTGAAATCAGCTTGAGTAGCAGAGTTTTCAAGCCATCCTTGAGCTAAGAAGCCAGAAGGGTTTTAACAAACACAAAGAGAGTGGCTTTGGGTAGGCACTTTTCTGCAAGCCATGCATTGACCCAAGGGGCACTGAAGGACATAAACAGGGTGGTAAAAGGAACCAGGCAAAGCAGCAAACCCAAACAGGTTCAGTTCCTACACAGCTGGCTCAAGCCTGTCCTAACCCAGCAGCTACACCTGCACACCCACCCTGGGAATGGAAGTACCACCGTGCATGTGGAAGAAGGGAAGAGAAGGGGAGTCTCCGTTTAGACCAGAAATTATCCCTAAGAAACCCACCCAGTGAAGGATTACAGCTGTTGGGATGTACAAGCAAACTAACAAGGTGCAGCGTGAGAGAACAGCCAGGGTAGCTGAAGGGGCTCGGCTGCTCCCCTCCAGATTTGCAGGAATGTTGAACAGTGGCAGGGGGCAGAGATCCAAAACACCGGTTTGGATCAGCTGGGGAATGCTGTTAAACACCAGCACTGCAGTGCTTTCAACAGATTTAGAATCATAAAATCAGACTGGTTTGGGTTGGAAGGGACCTCAAAGCTCACCCCATTCCACCCCGACACCTTCCACTATCCCAGGCTGCTCCAAGCCCTGTCCAGCCTGGCCTTGGGCACTTCCAGGGATCCAGGGGCAGCCACAGCTTCTCTGTGCCAGGGCCTTCCCACTCTCACAGGGAACAATTCCTTCTGTATTCCAAATTTCTGTATGTTCGGCCTGTCTCTGATCAATAGACAAAGATACTGCTTGAACTAAAGATTAAAATCTGAACAGCAGCATTTTCTATTGATGGAAGACATTTAACAATAACTTTTACGATATATAGATTTGTCTCAATGCGCTAAGACAGCACACAAATTTTCCCTTCACCATCTCACATCCCACTTTTTACACCCTATCCCTGTTAAGCAGCAGTTCAATGGACAATCTGTCTGTTATCTGAAGACCCACCATTAGTTTTAATGCAGAAAACTCATCCTTCACCACTTCAGAAGATGTGCCTGAAACAGAAGCACTCATTAACTCAGAGACCAGCAGGAAACACAGCTCTATATGAATTTTGATTAGGCTGGCTCTGAAAGGAGAAGCTAATTCCTGAAGTCAGCCCTTTCACCATGCACAGGACTATAAAATGTGCCATTTCCTCCCGGTCCTCCACTTCTGCTCCTGCTCTCCCCCCGTTATTCCAATGGTTTCCATGCCATTTCATTAACAGGATAAAAAAAATTAACATAATTTTCTAACATGCCAAAAAAAAAAAAAAAAAAGATGGGGAGGGAGAGGAGGGGGCTGGAAAATTCACTTCCTTGCTTTTGCTGTTTTAGCTCCAAAGCTAAGCAAGCCCAGCTGCTCAGGAAATACCATTGGAATGAACACATTATTGAACATGGAAGAATCAATCGAGATCGCTGTCAAAAATTTCACATGCTGCAAGCAGGCCAGCAATCAAAGGGCTCTTACGAAATACTTCTCAGCCATGTTGAACAACTTCATCCTTCAAAACTCGGGCACACGATCAAAATTACTTCAAAAAAAAAAGAAAAAGGAAAGAAAAGAAAAAAGAAATCACAGAGAAAAGAACTGAATTAGAGTAATTTCACCAGGAAGCCAGGAGCTATTTTTGTTATTAACACCTGACATAACATGACTGTTCTCTAGGTATTGCATTTATTCCAGACCAAATGAAGAGGGGGGGAAAAATAAGTTGTAGCTAAAGATCACTGCTTTCCAAATAGCAAAGCCTACTCATTTTGTGACTGATTTCATCCTGGATTCTTTTTACTGACACACTTGCTGACAACACACAAAGGACACTGGCTGTTTTAAAGGGCAACTTCAGCCTGTTTTGCTGTAAATACTTGAACACCACAGAGGTTTCTCTTAGTCAGCTGACAGTGATGAACAATTTGACCATTCCAGAGTTGCTCAGGGCTCTCCTACAGCCATGATGAGGACATTTCAGGGCTTGGAGCAGCCTGGGATAGTGGAAGGTGTCCCTGCTCACGGCAAGGAGCAGAACTGGATGAGATTTAAGGCCCCTTCCAACCCAACCCATGCTGGGATTTTATACCAGGTTTCACATGTCCTGATGCAACAGATTGGTTTGTTTATGCATTTTCATAATGCTGTGCCACTCTGAAGTAAATTATCTGTAGCAAGTCTGTTCTTCCTTGCATCAACAGATGGAATGTACCTGCCTGTTCAGCTCCTTTTCCAGGCAAATCATTTGAGTTCTTACTTTTTTCCCCTAAAGAACCTTTTGGTGGCCTTCACGATCTGGCAGTTCAGATCTTGCAGCACAGAGAAGGATGCTGTGAACTGAGGTTGTTCTTGCAAATCCTACATTCCTGAGCTGAAATAACCAATTTTTGATGTTTGGTTTTTTTCTTATTTTTCTCCCAACTGTGTTGACCATAATGCATTATCACCTCATGGAATTTAGCCCTATTTGACAGTATCTGAAGTCTTTCATTTCTTTAATATCTGCTGTCATGTGCCTTCGGTTAGTGAAATGTTCCCAGAAAAGGAGCCACTTCATTCAAAAACTCTGTACCTCCACAGGAAATAGAAAATGAAAAATCATGAAAAAAAACCCATGAGAAATGAACAACTAACCCTGAGGGTACAGTGTATATAAAACAGAAAAATACCCTCAAGCATCTCCTCTTTTCCCTCCTCACGCCAACATCCAGATGATACAAAGAAGATACGACCTTCATAACTCCATAATTCCACCATGAATAGAAAAACATGTTCATGACCACTATTATCCATTACTGGCACCCCAAAATGCTGCCCTCAATGTGTATTTGAAGCCTGGCTCATATAAATTGTTGCATGAGGATGATGCTGTGCATCCTTCCATTTATACCCCAGACAGAGGGGTTGAGTGAATTTCTTATACAAGCAAATAATTACAGAAAACTTAAGCCCTCTGCTGCTCCTAATTTGAACTGTTCTTTCAGAGCTTGAAGCCACAGCATTTGCTAATGGCCTGGATTACTTAGCAGAAATTAAGTTTTGTCTTAAAGTCTCTCAAATTAATGACCTCAGCGTGGAATAAGCTTTGTGAACAAGAGTCCTGAGGATCCTGGCAAACACAGGAAAATCAAGAGAACACAGGTTTTGAAGCTGGAGATTAAAAGGCTGCTTTAAAATTAAGATTAGTTATAACAGATGAAAGCTGAGCAGATAATGTATTTGCCTTCCTGAGCAGAGAGAATTCTCTATGCCAAAATTTCATTCAAAAATTCAAGTCTTGTCCACCTTGAAAAACAATGAATGGCTTTATTTTCCCTTCCCTTCTTATCAGGAAAGGATTTTCAAGTATGCTCCTTCAACTTTTATTATGGCTTTTATGCCCAAGTCAAATAGTTTGCTCTTGGCATATGTGAAACTAAATACTGACAGCTATTGACTGTAAAAGGAAATTCTTAATTGGATGATTTACACCCTTTTGATTCTAACAACAATTTTGTAGAAATGTTAAATCACACACAATTGCTTGCACCATGATTCCTGTTTTTTATTATACAGCTCAAGTTCCCAGAATTAAACCCTACTTCATTGCAAAAAAAATAGATTAATTGAGTAAATTCATTTGAAGATTTATCAGTTTCTTACATTTGGGCACTTTTAAGGTGTTTGGTATTTCAATTAACTTGTAAAGTTATGAATTGTACAATCAGAACACGCTTGAATAATGTTTAATTAAACCCCAAATGTCATCACAAAGGTTATCAGAGGTGTATTTAAAACCATGCTTTACCTGGGAAAAGCTCATCTTGATTCAAGCTGTGAAGTGATTTGAAATTCAGTGAACTGGGGGAATTATTATTAAAGCAGAAGGCACAGATCTTGTGAAGAAATACTGAATTCCAGAGCACACAGCTTGCTGAACAACTAGCATAAACAATTCTGACCTGTCCCTTTTCCTTGTTCACCGAAATTGGGATGCTCTTAGCATGAGGAATACTCTCAGGAGAGAAAGACTGCAATTGCTGTCCCACCAAACAAGCACCTCAAGGAGAACTGTCAGGTGAAGACTTCCAACAGTAGCTGGGATTTTTTACAAGTGAAAACAATTCAGGTTTTATGCAGTAATAAGAAACCTAACTGAATTATGTCCTTCTGTCCAAAAGGAAGGAGTGAGGATACAGATGGCTGCCGACTGCACCTTGGTAGGAAGCACTTCAGTGCAAAATTCTTCACCCACCTTATCCTTTCCCTGGTATTTCTTCACCAGGCACAACGTGCTCAACGTCAAGAAAGTGAAGCAAACCTGTCCTTGCAATTAATAAAAAAAAACCATTACGTGATCATGGGAGGGTGAGAACGCCAAGAGGAACTGGCTTATCTACAATTTGGATTTTACCCCCAGGCTGGTGACTGCAGTTCCTCTGACTGGAGACCACCTGAACCTCTAAAGGGCCTCAAAGGACTACAGGACACAAAACCTGGGACTGATTAATCAGGATTCAGTAAACTGAGATTAGCCAAAGCACACAGTGCATCTGCCACCTCCACCACGAATTTGGTTGAAAGCAGAGGATGCAGATGACACTTAAGGCACACAGTCACCTGGAGCAGGTGAGGTGGCAGGGACGTGGAGTGTAGTGTTTACAGTAACTAAGGCCAGATAATTCACTGCCACAAGACCAGCAGAACAAAAGCAACCCTGTGCTGCAAGGCAGATTTTCTGCTCACCAACAATTCTAATCTGCCAGGCAGAGGCCAAAATATCAGGTGGGCAAAGACTGGCCCTCAGAAATCAGACAGCAACAAACCTCTGGCCCTTCAGCCAGCCAGTGTCAGGGAACACTGGGAAAACAGGCTGCAGCTTCTGCACAGTATTTTACTGAATTTGGCAGGTCTCAGCTGCAAACAACCCCAATAGATGTGCTGGGTTGGAGGCACAGGTGGAGCGTTGAGGCTCTGCTGTCACCCTTCACCATCAGCTGGCAGATGTGGCTTTTCCTGGAGCAACAGGGAACCTGGAGCAACTGGGAACCTGGAGCAACTGGTGGCTGTAGCGGAAAAGGCTGGGCAACCAGCAGCGGTCTGTCTTTGCTTGCCTCCAGCTACTCTCACAAGAGGTCAGGATCACATTGAAAGGGGTCAGGGAAACAGACAGAGACAGGTACCTTGGCAATCCTGCAGTGTCAAGCCTGCAGCTCAGTTCCCAGTAACTTCCTTCCTGGGCCAGCTGGACCTAATGTGGGTTTCATTACTCCTGCAACCTCAGTTTTCATGGATATCCTTGTTTACACAGGACACGAAACCTACCTGAAACAGACTTGCAAAACACCTGGGCTGGGGGGAGAGCAGAGGAGAGGTAGAGAATGGAAAATACTTCCAGAAAGTTGTGTCAAACCTGAGTAATGGGCTTGGGGTTTTTTTTTTTTCCAGCTACAGGTCGCAAACCAGACAGGTTTTACACAGGTTTTGGCCTGACCTTGCCTCGTGCAGGAGCCTAGACTAGATGATCTCCTGTGGTCTCCCCAACCTGAATTTTCCTGTACAGGTAAGGTTTTAAAACTGCTCAAATATGATTTTGCTATATTAAGTTTCATATCAAACGAAAACACCTCAAAAACCGAGTATTTCTCTACGGAAAGCAAACTCCTATCTACCCCCTTCTTAACATTCTGTGTGGTATAACAAAGTGAGAGAATAAAACAATTGGAGGGATTTTCCCCCTCATAACAAGCACACACAACTGATGATGATTCAAGCTTAAGAAAACAAAAAAAACCCCAATCATAACATATTAATGTTACATGAAAAAAAATCTCATTAAAGCCACAGTGATATTGCAACAATGCCTCCTGATACAAGTAATTGTATCTTAATAAGCCTAAATCATATTTTATACTGGAATATCACTTACAGAAGAGAAGGACCATGTCCAAAATAACATTCTTTAAAGACACTGAACTGTCTTCTTTAAATATTTTAAAAGCAAAAACAAACAACTGCTGGGTAGCAGAACTAAGGGGGCTTTACATCAAACACCAGATATTAGTGTGTGGAAGCAGAGGTCACTCCATCATGTGCTCCCCATGTGAAAGGCTCCTGGGTTGAGTTCCCAGTACCTCCCAGTGAGAGAAATGCTGAGGAAGGGAGAGCTTGTGTGTCCTTACCTTTGGAAAAAGCGCTGAGTGCTTTGGCTGCAGGAAACACTTCACCCCAAAAACCTTTGCAGTTTCCAGTACTTCTCTCTTCCTATCACTTCAGGCACTGATCTCTCTCCTTTTCCATCCACAAGTGTTAAACCAGCAGCTCTGGAGCAGGGACACCAACGCCTGGGTTTGATTTAACATGGAACACAGGTATCCATCCCTTCCTGCTTCACAGCAGCCTCCCTCTTCTAATCCCTCCTTTTTATTTGCCTATAAAAAAGCCTAATTACTGAGCTGCACCATTTTCTGTGGAAACATTTGAACACTCCTCCCACATGATGTACTGGCTTGTTTAAACACCAGGTAACAGGACCATGTAAAAGATGCATCCTTCCATAAAAAGCAGCTTCAGTTGTATCACACAAGATGAAATTCCAAGGCAGAACTCATCCATTAGCAGAATTAGTAAGCCTAATGTATGGATCACCAAAACTCCCACTTCAGGGACTGCCAAGTTTTTACCTCTGCAACAAGTTCCATGACAGCTTTCCTTAAAAAGCTGAAATTTCAAGTGCTTTCCAAGTAAAACACAAATTGTGAATCACAGTTCAACCATAATTATAGAATAAAAATCATCTTCATACAACCACCAGCAGTTCCAGGTCGTTCCCCCTGTACACCATTATTTTGTAAGGATGCCACAAGACATTTTCATTTAAAAAAAAACAAGATGAAGTTAGGATTTTCTAGCACTTAGTCCAATCAGAACAAGATTCAAACACAACTTCTAGGAGAAACTCGGAGTTACTCCTAAAAATTTAATTTTTCTGTTTAACACAAAGAGTTTGTTCTTCACACAGGCCTCAGTGAGCCACTGACAGAGTAAAAGGTGCTGCTCACAACTCGTGTTTTCAGGTATTGAAAATGCTGATTCATGCATATGAAAAACTTAATTCATGAAGGGTTTTATGCAGGTGCTTAAAAACACCTAATGAAGTGTTCATTACTCGTTTCAAGAGCTCCTGTCTTTTCCAATACACACAGTTTGGGCTCCAAATGTTATTGAATATGGATATTCCTACTTCACAGCAAATTACAGCCTTGCTCTTTCACTGCTTTAAGTATTTACATTCACAATGGAAAGGAAAAAAAAATCATGGAGTTTTGCATGCATTCATGATTGAACTGTTCAGCAAATCTAATGCTAAAGGTTAATCTTGAGACGGGGACCAGATGTTCAGTCAGAAGGAAATTTTTCTCAAGAGGAGATACCCAGGAAGTCTGTCTTTCCAATCTGCTCCAGCCCACGGAATTTCCCACCACACTTATCCAACTGGGAAAAACTATGAGTCAGCCTCCAAATTTAACCATGTACGGAGCAGAAACACCAGCTCTGAGGGCTTCAGCACAGAACACTGGGAAGCACGTGGAGCACTCGTCCTAAAGCACCCAGGTGAGCATCCTACCGAGCACACACAGCTCCTGTCAACAGCATGGTGCTTGTCACAAGCTCCAGAATGAACTTTTAATTCTCTAACATCTAAGCCGTTCAGCTGTTTCAGCTGAAATGATAAACAGAGCACTCGCTCTGGATTCTAACCAGCAGAACATTCCACAGGTAAGTGGATAAGCTTGCTAAGCCTTCTCTTCTCCAGGATGAGCAGTCCCAGCTCTCTCAGCCTCTCCTCACTTCAAAGATGCTCCAGTCCCTTCATCACCTTTTGGTCCTGCACCAGATTTGCTCCACTAAATCCATATCTTACTTTTACAAAAGTAATTTTGTAAAAGCCCAGAATTAATAGTAGGAGTCCGGATGTGGCCTCACTGGTAATGAGTGGAGAGGAAGGATCAGCTCCCTCTGCCTCTTCCAGTCTTCCTTCAGAAAAGGAATCTTATCACAGACTGGTTTGGGTTCTAAGAGACCTTAAAGCCCATCCCATTCCCACCCCCTGCCATGGGCAGGGACACCTTCCCCTGTCCCAGGTTGTTCCAAGCCCCGTCCAGCCTGCCCTGGGACACTGCCAGGGATCCAGGAGCAGCCACAGCTGCTCTGGGCACCCTGTGCCAGGGCCTCAGCACCCTCACAGCCAACAATTCCTTCTCAATATCCCATCTAACCCTGCCCTATGGCAACAACAAAATTGTGCCTTTCACTTCCTAAAGCCACAGGAATCATTAGGAATAAGCAACCTAAGGCTGAGGCGAGGCTAAGGACAGGCTTAGCATGGGCTCCCACATACAATTCTTGTATCCAGGAGAATTTTAGTTTATGCTGAATTTAACCTCTTGTACTTGGCAGATCTTGTTTCCCTCAGCACGAGAAACAAAATAAAAGCCCCACTTAGGTAAACCCACAACAACAACAACCCATTATCGCAGCACACGCTGCTCACTCACAAACACCACAAAGTTCCCTCTGGCTCCAGCTCAGCGTTTCCCAGTTGCCAAAATGAAATGTATATCCATGTACCTCGCCTGGCAAGCATCCAGCTGCCCAGGCTAATAGATTTCCAGTTACTTGCAACAGTGGAAGGCCGTGTTTCAAAATGAGGATAAAACATCTATCCCCAGAAAGAAGAGGATAAGATATTCATTTAGGGGTTTTCATATTAAATCCAGATCCTGCTAACGATGGGATGCCCTCTAAACCAATCCTAAATCCCTCTGTGGCCCCAACATGTCCTGTCTAAGATATCTTTAAGCTCTTCTGCGACCCAGCAGGACAGAAAAGCCCTTCCCCAGGCCACTGTGAGTGAAGAGGACAAAACACAAAGAGCATAAACCAAAGTTTACGGCTAATGACACAATCTATGCTCAACTCCTGCCCTTCCACTAGCCTGGATCCCATTGCAAGGTTCTTTAAAACCAGAAATTATTTGCAGATTAATTTAAAAAAGAAAAGAAAGGTGTCAAAAAGCCTGATACCATTTTAAAAAGTGCTGACTTTGGATACTAAAGGATTCATAACTGAGGCTGCAGCACTAAACATAAAAATGATACGTCAAGGCAACAGAAAACACACCCTAACATCTCATAACAAGAAAATATCATTTTATTGGCTAAAGAAACCAACCCTGGGTATCACATTACTCCCATGACAGCTTTATTTGACCAAATCTTGCTAAGACTTTTCTGCTCACACACTGCATTTTGGGGACAACCACCAGCCTTACACAGGCTTTGAACACAAATTATTAACACTGCCAATGGCATTAGGATCATCAGGAGAAACCTACCCAAAAGTTTCAGCTGCATTTTGGTTTTTTTCTGGACTGTTTTCAGCCAGAGCATGGCAGCTTCAAGCTGTATAAATCCACCGGGGCAGGACATTGACATCTTGGCTCAAACATTTCAACAAACACCTAATAAATAAGATATTGGGAAGCTGTATTAACATAGTAGGGAATTAGGACCTTACTCACCTGACAAATGGTATCAGGCTTTTGTAACACCTTTCTTTCATGTTTCAATAACCTAGTGAGCAGTTTAAGGTTGCTAATAATACAATTATTGATTAAGACAGGAACACATACCAACCAAGCCACAATTTGGAATATAAATCTTATACCTTGACCTTTCTGAAATGCTCCAACCACAGCGAAATAAAACTGTCAAGTATTTCATTTGGAAAGGCACAAGAACATATTTTATATTTCTCTGGAAAAGGTGAAAAGCCACAGCCCTTTCCAAGCTTTACATGAGATACTTATTGAATCGTTATGACTGGAAAAGACCTCCAAGTCTGAGTCCAACCATTAACCCAGCACCAGCGTAGATCTGCATATCTACAAATACTGCAGGTACCACAAGCACAGCAACATCAAACTGTGCTCATCTACCAGCAAATCCATGGCAGGAAAGCTCTTTCCAGTATTTGATACAAACAGAAAAGCCTCTTACTAAGAATCTGCTTCAACCCAAGCATCAATTTCCTTCCAATTGGAAGTACACCCGCCAAAGCAAAAATTCCTCTATTTTATATTTTCCAACGTAGGCATCAGGAGCTCCACAGCAGCAAGGATTGTTATCACTGGGAGCAATTGATCTGAGAGGTACAATGACTGCTTGCCTGCTTTCCCAGGCAATCTCTACGACAAAATATGACCATTTGCTTAAAGCTCTAAAAGTCCATTTCCCAGCTGACTCACAAACTGCCTCATCACAGCAACACCCACACCTCTATTTTCCTCTGTTCACTATGGTAATATTCATTTCAGCCACTTCTCCTAAGGTTGTTACAGCCACCTGCTGCCACCTGCCCCTCATTTCTTTTGCAATATTACATGATTGTACCCAGCATGCTGAGGACTGTGTTCAAGTGCATACACTTTATTTATTTATACACTTATTTATACAGTGGAATATTTCCAGTCTTACATGATTTTTTTTTTTTTTAAACCAGGCAGGAAAAGCGATTTCTACTTTATTTTTTACCATCAGCCCTTCAAGGCAGGTTTCAGCAATATGAGAACACTGCAGGTAATTGAGATTCTCCTTCAGTTCCAACATTGCTACAGCCAACAAGAGGGACAGGAAAGATGGCACTGACGTGCCTGCTGGAATACCAAAGAGTGGTGTGACCTTCCCATCTAAAGGTACTTTACATGTCTATTTTGTGATTATTCCACAGTTCAGGTGAACATATCAGCTACCTAAAATTACTATCTCAGTTCCTTGCCCATTGTTCAAACAGAAACCAATTCCTCATTTCCTCATCTGCTTCCAAGTCCAGGAGCATTCATTTCATTTTCAGGTATTTTAAGAATTTTCTGCTAAATGCACTATTTTTTTTTTTTTTTTGCTGTCCTTCCTGCCAGCTCTTCAGAAGCTTTTTCTGCTACAGTGAATTTCTGCAGGGAACATTCCCCTCCCTATAACTAAATTAATTCAACTATCTTAGTGAAGTTTAATGGAATGGCTTCCCATTTTGTTCACAATACCCTGACAGGAGAGAAATGGTCACCTAACACAACAGTTAGGTTTTTTCCAAGGCCTATGTCCCTGCTTTCCCAGCTTTTCCAAAGTATTTTCAGAGGAAGAAAACAAACTGCAGGAAAAACACCTTTTTCAACCACTCATTCTTAAGAGACATAAAAACATCAAAATGTTCCAATGGAAAACAAAAACCAAACAAAAATAACATTGTGTGGGGTTTTTTATTTACTCCAGTAGCCCATAAAAGGCTCTTCTTCCAGTCACAAGGGACAAAAGTGACATTTCCATTGTCTACAGGCAAGACAATTGAATTTGATGTCTGTTGATAAACACTGAACAGGAATAAAAAGCTTGCAGAAGCCACGCACTTGCTGGAAGGCAAATCCGAGGATCTGTCGGCCAAAATAAAGATTAACACGTGCCCATGGCCACACACAGACGCCAAGATCAGGTGCTGAACAATGGAAAAGGGCCCCAGATATTCCTACCCCAGTGAGGGAACCATTTCTCAGGTCAGGTTACATTCCGGGATTCGAGATGTTCCGCACAGCAAAGATCAAAGTGTTAAAATTACGTGACAAAACACAAACCAGATCAATTCCAAGGGCAGTCTGGAGCCACCAGGTGACAGCTACCACCACAAACTGGAAAAAAGGATTTTCATCCTGCTGACTGGAGAGAATGCCACCCCGGTGAGGGACAAGGGGAGGACGATACTGGAGCAAGTGCAAAGCGGAGCGACACAAAGTTCTGCCGCAGACATTTAATGACAAACACGCCAGGCTGGGAAAACAAGGAGGAGCTGCTGCTGGAAGGCCTCGGGTCAGCCGGCCCCGGGATGGGAGGGAGGGCCGAGAGGGAAGGAAGCAAAACAGGCCTGATAAGATCAGGATCAGCCTCCTGCCCCCACGAATCTGAAGCGACTCCAGCTTTCAGCCTAATCGAGAACATCTTTAAAACCAAGACTGAACATCTACGGAGAGAGCCCAAGCGTGGGGAGAGGGTGAGCCCAGAGGCCACGCTACAAAACCAGCCTCAAACTCCGCTCCTGAAAGGAGTGAAAATTCATGTTCTTATTCCCCTGCCAAGGGGGACAAGGTACGATTAGGATTCATTTTTCAGAAGCAATAATCTGAGTAAATAGACCCACTTCAAACCCATTTAAGATATTGAAAAGTACAGGAACACACGACTTCAAAAATCAAAGCCATCATCGTAACGCAGGGAGCTTCCCTGTCTCGAAGGATTTCATTCTCCTGGGAGACCTAGCCAAAGGATATGACTCCTGCATGAAGAGAGCTGCTCCTGCTCCTCTAATGAGCTGGGAAAGGAGCCCATCCCTCGCTGGAGCAGTGGGAGTGTCACAGGGCTCTGCAAAACAGCAACACCAGCGGTCCCAGCAAACCAAGGAGATGGCAGTGACGGCTGCAGCAAACACAGAATAAGGGCCTTCCCTCTCCTAAAGACATCCACAGCTCTTCCAAGACATTGGAACAAAGGCATCGTTCCCATTACATTCTGGAAGTTGGTGTTTTCTAATGCCCAGCAGTTTGGAAAATCATTCTAACCACAACCAAGCCACAGACTTGCTGCTGATTTAGCTGTTTTGATAAGAAAGCCAGGTCTCTTCCCTTTTCTTCTGCTTTCAGTTGATGGATTGAGGTTTAATCCAACATTTTGCAGCAATCCTTAAGTAAAAACAATTATCCCTTTGAGACCTGTTTAGGGCAACTTCACAATTTCAGTCGTGTACCTCAGTACCCTGAGGGCTACTGAACATTTTCCATTTCCTTACTATATAATTAAACCTCTAGTATGCCACGAATTTCTACCTCAACCCCACTGCTTTACATTTGACAACACACTTCACTCTGTCCTCATTCCATTCCTTACATCAGTTTAACCTGGTAAATTACGTTCTTAGCAAAAAATGTCGTTCTTCTTAAAATGCAAGCTTCTCCAACGCAACAAATATCCACATTATCAGACAAAAATGTTGTGGAAGAGAAGGTGACCCTGCCAGGAATTTGTTATGCCCTTAAATCCACTAGGAACAACGCATCTAAATTCAAATTAAAACATGACACAGAGCAAAGTGTCCCCAGAAATAATGGCATGAACTCGGGAAGAAGTGATAAGCAAGGAAGAACTAATGGAGGGGGAGAGGAACAGAGCTAGGACAGAACTGGGAATCACACATTATCTCTACTCAAAACCGTATTTTATGACAACCCAGCCCAGGTAAGTCATAAATCTGCCTCATGAAATTTGGTGTTGCCAAAGTTAAATCAAATAAGCAAAAAAACAGAAACTCACTATTCTTCATCAGGGAGTGACCTAAAACATCAGTTAAAAAAAAAAAATCTTAATAAACAAAGACTTTGCTTGTAATTATTCCCTGTACTCCAAAAAGCATTCACACAGTTGTTACCTATGCTACACTTGCTTCTATGCTGAATGCTGAGCACCTTTCAGGAAATACAACAATAACTGTACAAACAAGCAGTATTCTAGTTGCATAATACTCAAAATCATACTTCTCTTTACATTTGTACAGCATTAAACCTGAAAGAAGATTGCCCTTCCATGGAAGGGATCCAGGAATCCACAGAACCCACAAAAACAGCCAGAAGGCAAATGCTTCTAAGAAGTAGGTCACTCCTGCTGCTTCAAAATTATTTACAATCCCCAAACAACCTGCTGTAAACACGGGCAGCATTAACGTCGGAGGCATTATGGGCAAACCAAGCACGTGCACTCAGAGAGGGGAAATAAAACACTGCTGCATTTCAGCAGTCACTGCCAAGTAATAGACACTCTCAAATATTATTATTACCTCAAATAATAGACAATGACTCCAAAAAGCCACTTTTCTTGCACTGGAACAACAGCAGTTCATCTAAAGTTTAGGCAAAGCCTTAGTTCAGTGAGGTACGACTGGCCAAAGCGCGTGACACAAAACATCCACGTGTGTTCCGTGAGAATTTGGCCTCCTGCTTTGGAAAGGGTACATTTCACCTCATGAAAAGGTTGTATTTGATACTTTTCACTGTTTTCTAGGCAAGAAAAAGCCAATTACTTCCAAACCTCTGCTTTGCAGCGGCCCAAGACATTTTGCCAGCCCCTCATTAGCTTCAGCTGATACCCACTAACTCTTCTGGGATACCAACAGCATTTGAAGGACCCAGCCTTCACACATTGCTCTCAATTTTCTCCCAGCAATGTGGCAAATCACTGTTTACAGACAGCCATCCTACACTGAAGAGCTAAAACCCCATAAATTATAAAAGCCAGCCCGTCAAACCTTATCTTTATACCTGCAATAATTCCGCAGTGCGACGTGGCTCGACTTGGAGTCCCGCTCCCCCTCCCAGCCTTCACACCAGAGCACACTTGGAGCAGAGACTCCTTAAAAACCAACAAACTGAGGTCGAGTCACAAAAGAAATGTGACTTCCTAATATTTCGCTCTGCTGGCAAACCAGAAAGATGCCTCTGCAGCTGTAATTGTCCTTGGAGCTCAGCCATTTACGTGCTTTCACTTTCCAGATAAAAATGACCCTCATCTTTCCAGGATACTGGACCATCAACAGGGAAAAAACATGTCACCAGCACCATTTATCCTACATAGGATGTATGTGTTGGGTTACCTAGGATGACCTTCCTCACCACGCTCAGCTCAGCACCAGATGGGATTTAAATACACATTCCCCCCATCCTAATACTACTAAAGCATTTCCCGCTGTGGAAAATGCAGGAATTAGTACCTGCTACAGAACAAAGGAAATGTGGTTCAGACCAATTCCTTCCTGAAATGATCTGAAATGGTCATGCAGAAAACAACATATGATAGAGTCGCTCCACGAAAAACAGTGAAAACAAAAATCCCTTCTTGATACAAACAGCGATAAAAAAAAGTGGAATTCAAACTGCACAGGTAGCACCAACACGCTTTTTATTTAAAACGTGCATCTCCCCACAGGCAGGCAAGGGATCTAAACACAGAGGAACTTTGCCTGGCTTGGTCTGAGCAGTTGGCTATCACCAGCTGCAAACCAGAGAGACTTCAGGGACCTTGCAGAACTCCAGTCCTATCTGTTCGGTTGAATAAAAATCACCACAACCTTGCAAAGGTCAAAAACTTTCTCTCAGAGCCAACAACTCCCAGTCTGTTTGCTACAGGTCTTACTACTTGACACAGAAAAGAAGTCAAAAGTACCTTGTGGTCTGGAAGGTCAGTGAGGCCAACTACAGGTACCTCACAAATAGAACAGGAGACCTGAACCACCACAGAAGTATTTTTTCTTTTCTATTACCCCTGTGTATGACCTTATCAAAAGGAAAAAGACTTTCAAGGGAGATAAACATCAACTGATAAACCAGACCTGGAAAATCCAAGTCCTTTTCCTATGGAGGCAGAGCAGCAGCTTCATTGAGAGGCTGCAGCCAGGCCAGGGAGCGGATTGTCCCTCTCTGCTCTGCACTGGGGACAGTTTTGGGCACCACAGTATCAGAAGGATCTAAAGCTGTTGGAGAACACCCAAAGGAGGGACACAGAGATGCTGGAGGGCCCAGAGGGGAGGCTGAATGAGGAACAGCTGAGGTCAGTTGGCTTGTTCTCCTGGAGAAGAGGAGACTGAGGTCAGACCTCATCGGGGGCTGCATTTTCCTCCCAAGGGACAGCTCCAATCTCTGCTCTCTGTGGCCAGGGACAGCACCCAGGGAACGGCTGGAGCTGTGTC